>OV049924.1:143125103-144366375 GCA_920104205.1 Eupeodes latifasciatus | reverse complement strand
GGAAAGGGAAGGATTCCTAAATCACAATCCTGAAATTTCAGCCCTCTAGGTGGTCTAGATCGAGAAATAATGGAGTTCAAAAATTGCCCTCTGGGTACAGACTTTTAACCCTATTAGACGCATATTAAGCGAGATATTCGCATTTTAAGTTTGAACATGGATTTTTGCCCATAACTTGTTGTAAAATTGGTCTTATTCAAAGATAGGCACAGCAATGGAAAGGGAAGGATTCCTAGATCATAATCCTGAAATTTCAGCTCTCTAGGTGGTCTAGATCGAGAAATAATGGAGTTCAAAAATTGCCCTCTGGGTGCCGACTTTTAACCCTATTAGACGCATATTAAGCGAGATATTCGCATTTTAAGTTTGAACATGGATTTTTGCCCATAACTTCTTGTAAAATTGGTCTTATTCAAAGATAGGCACAGCAATGGAAAGGGAAGGATTCCTAGATCACAACCCTGAAATTTCAGCCCTCTAGGTGGTCTAGATCGAGAAATAATGGAGTTCAAAAATTGCCCTCTGGGTGCCGACTTTTAACCCTATTAGACGCATATTAAGCGAGATATTCGCATTTTAAGTTTGAACATGCATTTTTGCCCATAACTTCTTGTAAAATTGGTCTTATTCAAAGATAGGCACAGCAATGGAAAGGGAAGGATTCCTAGATCACAACCCTGAAATTTCAGCCCTCTAGGTGGTCTAGATCGAGAAATAATGGAGTTCAAAAATTGCCCTCTGGGTGCCGACTTTTAACCCTATTAGACGCATATTAAGCGAGATATTCGCATTTTAAGTTTGAACATGGATTTTTGCCCATAACTTGTTGTAAAATTGGTCTTATTCAAAGATAGGCACAGCAATGGAAAGGGAAGGATTCCTAGATCACAACCCTGAAATTTCAGCCCTCTAGGTGGTCTAGATCGAGAAATAATGGAGTTCAAAAATTGCCCTCTGGGTGCCGACTTTTAATCCTATTAGACGCATATTAAGCGAGATATTCGCATTTTAAGTTTGAACGTGGATTTTTGCTCATAACTTCTTGTAAAATTGGTCTTATTCAAAGATAGGCACAGCAATGGAAAGGGAAGGATTCCTAGATCACAACCCTGAAATTTCAGCCCTCTAGGTGGTCTAGATCAAGAAATAATGGAGTTCAAAAATTGCCCTCTGGGTGCCGACTTTTAACCCTATTAGACGCATATTAAGCGAGATATTCGCAAATTAAGTTTGAACATGGATTTTTGCCCATAACTTTTCGTAGAATTGGTCTTATTCAAAGATAGGCACAGCAATGGAAAGGGAAGGATTCCTAGATCACAATCCTAAAATTTCAGCCCTCTAGGTGGTCTAGATCGAGAAATAATGGAGTTCAAAAATTGCCCTCTGGGTGCCGACTTTTAACCCTATTAGACGCATATTAAGCGAGATATTCGCATTTTAAGTTTGAACACGGATTTTTGCTCATAACTTCTTGTAAAATTGGTCTTATTCAAAGATAGGCACAGCAATGGAAAGGGAAGGATTCCTAGATCACAATCCAGAAATTTCAGCCCTCTAGGTGGTCTAGATCGAGAAATAATGGAGTTCAAAAATTGCCCTATAGGTGCCGACTTTTAACCCTATTAGACGCATATTAAGCGAGATATTCGCATTTTAAGTTTGAACATGGATTTTTGCCCATAACTTCTTGTAAAATTGGTCTTATTCAAAGATAGGCATAGCAATGGAAAGGGAAGGATTCCTAGATCACAATCCTAAAATTTCAGCCCTCTAGGTGGTCTTGATCGAGAAATAATGGAGTTCAAAAATTTCCCTCTGGGTGCCGACTTTTAACCCTATTAGACGCATATTAAGCGAGATATTCGCATTTTAAGTTTGAACATGGATTTTTGCCCATAACTTGTTGTAAAATTGGTCTTATTCAAAGATAGGCACAGCAATGGAAAGGGAAGGATTCCCAGATCACAATCCTGAAATTTCAGCCCTCTAGGTGGTCTAGATCGAGAAATAATGGAGTTCAAAAATTGCCCTCTGGGTGCCGACTTTTAACCCTATTAGACGCATATTAAGCGAGATATTCGCATTTTAAGTTTGAACATGGATTTTTGCTCATAACTTCTTGCAAAATTGGTCTTATGCAAACATAGGCACAGCAATGGAAAGGGAAGGATTCCTAGATCACAACCCTGAAATTTCAGCCCTCTAGGTGGTCTAGATCGAGAAATAATGGAGTTCAAAAATTGCCCTCTGGGTGCCGACTTTTAACCCTATAGACGCATATTAAGCGAGATATTCGCATTTTAAGTTTGAACATGGATTTTTGCCCATAACTTGTTGTAAAATTGGTCTTATTCAAAGATAGGCACAGCAATGGAAAGGAAGGATTCCTAGATCATAATCCTGAAATTTCAGCCCTCTAGGTGGTCTAGATCGAGAAATAATGGAGTTCAAAAATTGCCCTCTGGGTGCCGACTTTTAACCCTATTAGGCGCATATTAAGCGAGATATTCGCATTTTAAGTTTGAACATGGATTTTGACTTTCTTGTAAAATTGGTCTTATTCAAAGATAGGCACAGCAATGGAAAGGGAAGGATTCCTAGATCACAACCCTGAAATTTCAGCCCTCTAGGTGGTCTAGATCGAGAAATAATGGAGTACAAAAATTGCCCTCTAGGTGCCGACTTTTAACCCTATTAGACGCATATTAAGCGAGATATTCGCATTTTAAGTTTGAACATGGATTTTTGCTCATAACTTCTTGCAAAATTGGTCTTGTGCAAAGATAGGCACAGCAATGGAAAGGGAAGGATTCCTAAATCACAATCCTGAAATTTCAGCCCTCTAGGTGGTCTAGATCGAGAAATAATGGAGTTCAAAAATTGCCCTCTGGGTACAGACTTTTAACCCTATTAGACGCATATTAAGCGAGATATTCGCATTTTAAGTTTGAACATGGATTTTTGCCCATAACTTGTTGTAAAATTGGTCTTATTCAAAGATAGGCACAGCAATGGAAAGGGAAGGATTCCTAGATCATAATCCTGAAATTTCAGCTCTCTAGGTGGTCTAGATCGAGAAATAATGGAGTTCAAAAATTGCCCTCTGGGTGCCGACTTTTAACCCTATTAGACGCATATTAAGTGAGATATTCGCAAATTAAGTTTGAACATGGATTTTTGCCCATAACTTTTCGTAGAATTGGTCTTATTCAAAGATAGGCACAGCAATGGAAAGGGAAGGATTCCTAGATTACAATCCTGAAATTTCAGCCCTCTAGGTGGTCTAGATCGAGAAATAATGGAGTTCAAAAATTGCCCTCTGGGTGCCGACTTTTAACCCTATTAGACGCATATTAAGCGAGATATTCGCATTTTAAGTTTGAACATGGATTTTTGTCCATAACTTGTTGTAAAATTGGTCTTATTCAAAGATAGGCACAGCAATGGAAAGGGAAGGATTCCTAGATCACAATCCTGAAATTTCAGCCCTCTAGGTGGTCTAGATCGAGAAATAATGGAGTTCAAAAATTGCCCTCTGGGTGCCGACTTTTAACCCTATTAGACGCATATTAAGCGAGATATTCGCATTTTAAGTTTGAACATGGATTTTTGCTCATAACTTCTTGCAAAATTGGTCTTATGCAAAGATAGGCACAGCAATGGAAAGGGAAGGATTCCTAGATCACAACCCTGAAATTTCAGCCCTCTAGGTGGTCTAGATCGAGAAATAATGGAGTTCAAAAATTGCCCTCTGGGTGCCGACTTTTAACCCTATTAGATGCATATTAAGCGAGATATTCGCATTTTAAGTTTGAACATGGATTTTTGCTCATAACTTCTTGTAAAATTGATCTTATTCAAAGATAGGCACAGCAATGGAAAAGGAAGGATTCCTAGATCACAATCCTAAAATTTCAGCCCTCTAGGTGGTCTAGATCGAGAAATAATGGAGTTCAAAAATTGCCCTCTGGGTGCCGACTTTTAACCCTAATAGACGCATATTAAGCGAGATATTCGCATTTTAAGTTTGAAAATGGATTTAACTTCTTGTAAAATTGGTCTTATTCAAAGATAGGCACAGCAATGGAAAGGGAAGGATTCCTAGATCACAATCCTGAAATTTCAGCCCTCTAGGTGGTCTAGATCGAGAAATAATGGAGTTCAAAAATTGCCCTCTGGGTGCCGACTTTTAACCCTATTAGACGCATATTAAGCGAGATATTCGCATTTTAAGTTTGAACATGGATTTTTGCTCATAACTTCTTGTTAAATTAGTCTTATGCAAAGATAGGCACAGCAATGGAAAGGGAAGGATTCCTAGATCACAACCCTGAAATTTCAGCCCTCTAGGTGGTCTAGATCGAGAAATAATGGAGTTCAAAAATTGTCCTCTGGGTGCCGACTTTTAACCCTATTAGACGCATATTAAGCGAGATATTCGCATTTTAAGTTTGAACATGGATTTTTGCTCATAACTTCTTGTAAAATTGATCTTATTCAAAGATAGGCACAGCAATGGAAAGGGAAGGATTCCTAGATCACAATCCTGAAATTTCAGCCCTCTAGGTGGTCTAGATCGAGAAATTATGGAGTTCAAAAATTGCCCTCTGGGTGCCGACTTTTAACCCTAATAGACGCATATTAAGCGAGATATTCGCATTTTAAGTTTGAACATGGATTTAACTTCTTGTAAAATTGGTCTTATTCAAAGATAGGCACAGCAATGGAAAGGGAAGGATTCCTAGATCACAATCCTGAAATTTCAGCCCTCTAAATGGTCTAGATCGAGAAATAATGGAGTTCAAAAATTGCCCTCTGGGTGCCGACTTTTAACCCTATTAGACGCATATTAAGCGAGATATTCGCATTTTAAGTTTGAACATGGATTTTTGCTCATAACTTCTTGCAAAATTGGTCTTATGCAAAGATAGGCACAGCAATGGAAAGGGAAGGATTCCTAGATCACAACCCTGAAATTTCAGCCCTCTAGGTGGTCTAGATCGAGAAATAATGGAGTTCAAAAATTGCCCTCTGGGTGCCGACTTTTAACCCAATTAGACGCATATTAAGCGAGATATTCGCATTTTAAGTTTGAACATGGATTTTTGCTCATAACTTCTTGCAAAATTGGTCTTATGCAAAGATAGGCACAGCAATGGAAAGGGAAGGATTCCTAGATCACAACCCTGAAATTTCAGCCCTCTAGGTGGTCTAGATCGAGAAATAATGGAGTTCAAAAATTGCCCTCTGGGTGCCGACTTTTAACCCTATTAGATGCATATTAAGCGAGATATTCGCATTTTAAGTTTAGACATGGATTTTTGCCCATAACTTCTTGTAAAATTGGTCTTATGCAAAGATATGCACAGCAATGGAAAGGGAAGGATTCCTAGATCACAATCCTGAAATTTCAGCCCTCTAGGTGGTCTAGATCGAGAAATAATGGAGTTCAAAAATTGCCCTCTGGGTGCCGACTTTTAACCCTATTAGACGCATATTAAGCGAGATATTCGCATTTTAAGTTTGAACACGGATTTTTGCTCATAACTTCTTGTAAAATTGGTCTTATTCAAAGATAGGCACAGCAATGGAAAGGGAAGGATTCCTAGATCACAATCCTGAAATTTCAGCCCTCTAGGTGGTCTAGATCGAGAAATAATGGAGTTCAAAAATTGCCCTTTGGGTGCCGACTTTTAACCCTATTAGACGCATATTAAGCGAGATATTCGCATTTTAAGTTTAGACATGGATTTTTGCCCATAACTTCTTGTAAAATTGGTCTTATGCAAAGATATGCACAGCAATGGAAAGGGAAGGATTCCTAGATCACAATCCTGAAATTTCAGCCCTTTAGGTGGTCTAGATCGAGAAATAATGGAGTTCAAAAATTGCCCTCTGGGTGCCGACTTTTAACCCTATTAGACGCATATTAAGCGAGATATTCGCATTTTAAGTTTGAACATGGATTTTTGCTCATAACTTCTTGTAAAATTGGTCTTATTCAAAGATAGGCACAGCAATGGAAAGGGAAGGATTCCTAGATCACAATCCTGAAATTTCAGCCCTCTAGGTGGTCTAGATCGAGAAATAATGGAGTTCAAAAATTGCCCTCTGGGTGCCGACTTTTAACCCTATTAGACGCATATTAAGCGAGATATTCGCATTTTAAGTTTGAACATGGATTTTTGCTCATAACTTCTTGTTAAATTGGTCTTATGCAAAGATAGGCACAGCAATGGAAAGGGAAGGATTCCTAGATCACAATCCTGAAATTTCAGCCCTCTAGGTGGTCTAGATCGAGAAATAATGGAGTTCAAAAATTGCCCTTTGGGTGCCGACTTTTAACCCTATTAGACGCATATTAAGCGAGATATTCGCATTTTAAGTTTAGACATGGATTTTTGCCCATAACTTCTTGTAAAATTGGTCTTATGCAAAGATATGCACAGCAATGGAAAGGGAAGGATTCCTAGATCACAATCCTGAAATTTCAGCCCTCTAGGTGGTCTAGATCGAGAAATAATGGAGTTCAAAAATTGCCCTCTGGGTGCCGACTTTTAACCCTATTAGACGCATATTAAGCGAGATATTCGCATTTTAAGTTTGAACATGGATTTTTGCTCATAACTTCTTGTAAAATTGGTCTTATTCAAAGATAGGCACAGCAATGGAAAGGGAAGGATTCCTAGATCACAATCCTGAAATTTCAGCCCTCTAGGTGGTCTAGATCGAGAAATAATGGAGTTCAAAAATTGCCCTCTGGGTGCCGACTTTTAACCCTATTAGACGCATATTAAGCGAGATATTCGCATTTTAAGTTTGAACATGGATTTTTGTCCATAACTTGTTGTAAAATTGGTCTTTATCAAAGATAGGCACAGCAATGGAAAGGGAAGGATTCCTAGATCCCAATCCTGAAATTTCAGCCCTCTAGGTAGTCTAGATCGAGAAATAATGGAGTTCAAAAATTGCCCTCTGGGTGCCGACTTTTAACCCTATTAGACGCATATTAAGCGAGATATTCGCATTTTAAGTTTGAACATGGATTTTTGCTCATAACTTCTTGTAAAATTGATCTTATTCAAAGATAGGCACAGCAATGGAAAGGGAAGGATTCCTAGATCACAATCCTGAAATTTCAGCCCTCTAGGTGGTCTAGATCGAGAAATAATGGAGTTCAAAAATTGCCCTCTGGGTGCCGACTTTTAACCCTAATAGACGCATATTAAGCGAGATATTCGCATTTTAAGTTTGAACATGGATTTAACTTCTTGTAAAATTGGTCTTATTCAAAGATAGGCACAGCAATGGAAAGGGAAGGATTCCTAGATCACAATCCTGAAATTTCAGCCCTCTAGGTGGTCTAGATCGAGAAATAATGGAGTTCAAAAATTGCCCTCTGGGTGCCGACTTTTAACCCTATTAGACGCATATTAAGCGAGATATTCGCATTTTAAGTTTGAACATGGATTTTTGCTCATAACTTCTTGTTAAATTGGTCTTATGCAAAGATATGCACAGCAATGGAAAGGGAAGGATTCCTAGATCACAATCCTGAAATTTCAGCCCTTTAGGTGGTCTAGATCGAGAAATAATGGAGTTCAAAAATTGCCCTCTGGGTGCCGACTTTTAACCCTATTAGACGCATATTAAGCGAGATATTCGCATTTTAAGTTTGAACATGGATTTTTGCTCATAACTTCTTGTAAAATTGGTCTTATTCAAAGATAGGCACAGCAATGGAAAGGGAAGGATTCCTAGATCACAATCCTGAAATTTCAGCCCTCTAGGTGGTCTAGATCGAGAAATAATGGAGTTCAAAAATTGCCCTCTGGGTGCCGACTTTTAACCCTATTAGACGCATATTAAGCGAGATATTCGCATTTTAAGTTTGAACATGGATTTTTGTCCATAACTTGTTGTAAAATTGGTCTTTATCAAAGATAGGCACAGCAATGGAAAGGGAAGGATTCCTAGATCACAATCCTGAAATTTCAGCCCTCTAGGTAGTCTAGATCGAGAAATAATGGAGTTCAAAAATTGCCCTCTGGGTGCCGACTTTTAACCCTATTAGACGCATATTAAGCGAGATATTCGCATTTTAAGTTTGAACATGGATTTTTGCTCATAACTTCTTGTAAAATTGATCTTATTCAAAGATAGGCACAGCAATGGAAAGGGAAGGATTCCTAGATCACAATCCTGAAATTTCAGCCCTCTAGGTGGTCTAGATCGAGAAATAATGGAGTTCAAAAATTGCCCTCTGGGTGCCGACTTTTAACCCTAATAGACGCATATTAAGCGAGATATTCGCATTTTAAGTTTGAACATGGATTTAACTTCTTGTAAAATTGGTCTTATTCAAAGATAGGCACAGCAATGGAAAGGGAAGGATTCCTAGATCACAATCCTGAAATTTCAGCCCTCTAGGTGGTCTAGATCGAGAAATAATGGAGTTCAAAAATTGCCCTCTGGGTGCCGACTTTTAACCCTATTAGACGCATATTAAGCGAGATATTCGCATTTTAAGTTTGAACATGGATTTTTGCTCATAACTTCTTGTTAAATTGGTCTTATGCAAAGATAGGCACAGCAATGGAAAGGGAAGGATTCCTAGATCACAACCCTGAAATTTCAGCCCTCTAGGTGGTCTAGATCGAGAAATAATGGAGTTCAAAAATTGCCCTCTGGGTGCCGACTTTTAACCCTATTAGACGCATATTAAGCGAGATATTCGCATTTTAAGTTTGAACATGGATTTTTGCTCATAACTTCTTGTAAAATTGGTCTTATTCAAAGATAGGCACAGCAATGGAAAGGGAAGGATTCCTAGATCACAATCCTGAAATTTCAGCCCTCTAGGTGGTCTAGATCGAGAAATAATGGAGTTCAAAAATTGCCCTCTGGGTGCCGACTTTTAACCCTATTAGACGCATATTAAGCGAGATATTCGCATTTTAAGTTTGAACATGGATTTTTGCCCATAACTTGTTGTAAAATTGGTCTTATTCAAAAAAAGACACATCATTGGAAAGGGAATGACTCCTAGATCACAATCCTGAAATTTTGAAATTTCAGCCCTCTAGGTGGTCTAGATCGATAAATAATGGAGTTCAAAAATTGCCCTCTAGGTCCCGACTTTGGACCCTCTGGGACGCATATTAAGCGAGATATTCGCATTTTAAGTTTGAACATAGATTTTTGCCCATAAGTTGTTAGTTGTGTTAGTTGTAAAAAATAAAAATACAAAACTTTTGTAAGTAGTCAAGGTTTTTAACTCCATACATTATAAATAAAAAAGAAATACAAAACGTACGAATGATGTAAGTCCACATAATTAAACTCAGTAATCGTTTAATAGCAAATATCTGTTATTATTAAGAATTGCTTCGATATCAACCTACCAAATGTAATACATGTTTTAAGATCTTACTATTTTTCACGATAGGCAAGTTTTGTACTGTATACAAAAAAAAAACTTGAGTATAAAAATACTCAAGTTTTTTTTGGTGTGATTTCCGTAATTTTAGAAACCAACCTTCTTGAATTTATTTTGTTTAATGATAATAAATATATGCAATGCAAATCTAGAGGATGCAATATTTCATAGTTCTATAAGAACCAATGAAGTATTATAAGTATTATAAAGAAACCCAAATAGTTACATGAAAAGTACAACACTTGGAAGTGGTAATTAAATGTTTATTACATTTAATCCTTGTTTAAGAAAGTGGGTGGTAAATTGAAAACCACAATTTTTCGAGTTTTGCCTATAAATACACTAAGAGGTCTATCTTTGTTCTACGATATTGGAAAGTGCTTGATAGTTTTGCTGGTGAGTCAATCAGTTTAAATTTAAAGGAGGGGTATCCTCAACAACCTCAATATTATATTAAACATTCGAAGCTTCTAACTTTATTGGTTCTGTATTTACAATAGGTTTGAAACCAGCTCAGTTTGTTTCTGCAATAAAGAAGAAATGCCAGAACATGAATGGGAATTAATCGTACCCTTACTATGTGAGAATCCGATATTATTTGAGATATGGTAGACAAAAAAATGTATACCGAATTCCTGACAGACAACCCTCTAAAAATCATAAAAACTTAGATTCTAGGGAACTTGAAACGTCTACAAATGCCAAAAATATTTATTTGATAAATCGGACACATTACAATTTCTTTCAAAGTGAGGTTAACCAAACAAATTTATAGAATCTGATATACATAAGTACTTTATAAATAATTTCTTTTCCATACATGTTAATAAATTAAAACATGAATGCTTTTGCTGGATTAATTTTTAAAAGTATTAAGAATCACTTACCAATTTCGAAAAATGTTCTTCAGCCAACCTGCAACTTTCATGTTTTGTCCTGTTTATCCTTGCTCCACAATTATCTTCAATCACTAAAACGAATTAATTTTTGTCTTAAATTGAATTTGTTTGTATCACTTTTTGCATTTTATTTAAAATGTATTTATCATTTGAATTAACAGCACACCTTTTTATAAATTTACTTTAATTAAATATTTTCTAAATATTTTTTAAATTAACTCTTTTTTCCACAACTAATCGGAGCAAATCTATAAACAAAACTCCACTGGCACAGAGAAGACAACGACTGCGCGATTTCGCTATTTCGCGATTCTTTTTAATCTACTAATAATCTCCCACTTGACTTCTACATATATTGCTCTCACTCACAGATTAAACGCAAAGGACAAAGCTCACACAGCCGCTCAGCGCATATGGAACAGAAATTTTACTCAGTAAACCCATACAATTAAATTCAGCAATGTTTTAATTGCAGAATTCTCGCATTATTATGAATTGTTTCCATGTCAAACTGTTAAAAATATATTGATATTGAACCACCTTCCCAAATTTAGACCTAGACTTATTTTTTAGATCTCAATGCAAATCACTTTAGACTTACTACTTAGGTTTTTTCTATACAGCTAAACATCCTTATTTTTTCCAAGAAAAATATTTGAATTTTGTTCTAATTGTATCTAATTGTATCTAATTGTAAAGTATTTGACCATTTTTTAGTTTGTATTACTTAAAGCTATACCGTTCAAATTTCATCATTCTGTGCGTCAAAATACCCGAATACTTAAAAATTGGGATGATAGCAAGTCCTATGAGTGTACAATATACATATGTGCATAGATTTTTGGATGAACATAGTACATACATATATGTATATGCAAAAATTGCCCTCTAGGTACCGACTTTGGACCCTCTGGGACGCATATTAAGCGAGATATTCGCATTTTAAGTTTGAACTTGGATTTTTGCCCATAACTTGTTGTAAAATTGGTCTTATTCAAAGATAGACACAGCATTGGAAAGGGAATGATTCCTAGATCACAAATTTCAGCCCTCTAGATGGTCTGGATCGAGAAATAATAGAGTTCAAAAATTGCCCTCTTGGTCCCGACTTTGGACCGTATAGGACGCATATTAAGCGAGATATTCGCATTTTAAGTTTGAACTTGGATTTTTGCCCATAACTTGTTGTAAAATTGGTCTTATTCAAAGAAAGACACAGCATTGGAAAGGGAATGATTCCTAGATCATAATCCTGAAATTTCAGCACTCTAGGTGGTCTAGATCGAGAAATAATGGAGTTCAAAAATTGCCCTCTTGGTCCCGACTTTGGACCCTCTGGGACGCTTATTAAGCGAGATATTCGACTTGGATTTTTGCCCATAACTTGTTGCAAAATTGGTCTTATTCAAAGATAGGCACAGCATTGGAAAGGGAATGATTCCTTGATCACAATCCTGAAATTTCAGCCCTCTAGGTGGTCTAGATCGAGAAATAATGGAGTTCAAAAATTGCCCTCTAGGTCCCGACTTTGGGCCCTCTGGGACGCATATTAAGCGAGATATTCGCATTTTAAGTTTGAACTTGGATTTATGCCCATAACTTGTTGCAAAATTGGTCTTATTCAAAGATAGGCACAGCATTGGAAAGGGAATGATTCCTAGATCACAAATTTCAGCCCTCTAGATGGTCTGGATCGAGAAATAATGGAGTTCAAAAATTGCCCTCTAGGTCCCGACTTTGGACCCTCTGGGACGCATATTAAGCAAGATATTCGCATTTTAGGTTTGAACTTGGATTTTTGCCCATAACTTGTTGCAAAATTGGTCTTATTGAAAGATAGGCACAGCATTGGAAAGGGAATGATTCCTAGATCATAATCCTGAAATTTCAGCCCTCTAGGTGGTCTAGATCGAGAAATAATGGAGTTCAAAAATTGCCCTCTTGGTCCCGACTTTGGACCCTCTGGGACGCTTATTAGGCGAGATATTCGACTTGGGTTTTTGCCCATAACTTGTTGCAAAATTGGTCTTATTCAAAGATAGGCACAGCATTGGAAAGGGAATGATTCCTAGATCATAATCCTGAAATTTCAGCACTCTAGGTGGTCTAGATCGAGAAATAATGGAGTTCAAAAATTGCCCTCTTGGTCCCGACTTTGGACCCTCTGGGACGCTTATTAAGCGAGATATTCGACTTGGATTTTTGCCCATAACTTGTTGCAAAATTGGTCTTATTCAAAGATAGGCACAGCATTGGAAAGGGAATGATTTCTAGATCACAATCCTGAAATTTCAGCCCTCTAGGTGGTCAAGATCGAGAAATAATAGAGTTCAAAAATTGCCCTCTTGGTCCCGACTTTGGACCGTCTAGGACGCATACTAAGCGAGATATTCGCATTTTAAGTTTGAACTTGGATTTTTGCCCATAACTTGTTGTAAAATTGGTCTTATTCAAAGAAAGACACAGCATTGGAAAGGGAATGATTCCTAGATCATAATCCTGAAATTTCAGCACTCTAGGTGGTCTAGATCGAGAAATAATGGAGTTCAAAAATTGCCCTCTTGGTCCCGACTTTGGACCCTCTGGGACGCTTATTAAGCGAGATATTCGACTTGGATTTTTGCCCATAACTTGTTGCAAAATTGGTCTTATTCAAAGATAGGCACAGCATTGGAAAGGGAATGATTTCTAGATCACAATCCTGAAATTTCAGCCCTCTAGGTGGTCAAGATCGAGAAATAATAGAGTTCAAAAATTGCCCTCTTGGTCCCGACTTTGGACCGTCTAGGACGCATATTAAGCGAGATATTCGCATTTTAAGTTTGAACTTGGAGTTTTGCCCATAACTTGTTGCAAAATTGGTCTTATTCAAAGATAGGCACAGCATTGGAAAGGGAATGATTCCTAGATCACAATCCTGAAATTTCAGCCCTCTAGGTGGTCTAGATCGAGAAATAATGGAGTTCAAAAATTGCCCTCTAGGTCCCGACTTTGGACCCTCTGGGACGCTTATTAAGCGAGATATTCGACTTGGATTTTTGCCCATAACTCGTTGCAAAATTGGTCTTATTGAAAGATAGACACAGCATTGGAAAGGGAATGATTCCTAGATCACAAATTTCAGCCCTCTAGATGGTCTGGATCGAGAAATAATAGAGTTCAAAAATTGCCCTCTTGGTCCGACTTTGGACCGTCTAGGACGCATATTAAGCGAGATATTCGCATTTTAAGTTTGAACTTGGATTTTTGCCCATAACTTGTTGTAAAATTGGTCTTATTCAAAGAAAGACACAGCATTGGAAAGGGAATGATTCCTAGATCATAATCCTGAAATTTCAGCACTCTAGGTGGTCTAGATCGAGAAATAATGGAGTTCAAAAATTGCCCTCTTGGTCCCGACTTTGGACCCTCTGGGACGCTTATTAAGCGAGATATTCGACTTGGATTTTTGCCCATAACTTGTTGCAAAATTGGTCTTATTCAAAGATAGGCACAGCATTGGAAAGGGAATGATTTCTAGATCACAATCCTGAAATTTCAGCCCTCTAGGTGGTCTAGATAGAGAAATAATGGAGTTCGAAAATTGCCCTCTAGGTCCCGACTTTGGACCCTCTGGGACGCATATTAAGCGAGATATTCGCATTTTAAGTTTGAACTTGGATTTTTGCCCATAACTTGTTGTAAAATTGGTCTTATTCAAAGATAGACACAGCATTGGAAAGGGAATGATTCCTAGATCACAAATTTCAGCCCTCTAGATGGTCTGGATCGAGAAATAATAGAGTTCAAAAATTGCCCTCTTGGTCCCGACTTTGGACCGTCTAGGACGCATATTAAGCGAGATATTCGCATTTTAAGTTTGAACTTGGATTTTTGCCCATAACTTGTTGTAAAATTGGTCTTATTCAAAGAAAGACACAGCATTGGAAAGGGAATGATTCCTAGATCATAATCCTGAAATTTCAGCACTCTAGGTGGTCTAGATCGAGAAATAATGGAGTTCAAAAATTGCCCTCTTGGTCCCGACTTTGGACCCTCTGGGACGCTTATTAAGTGAGATATTCGACTTGGATTTTTGCCCATAACTTGTTGCAAAATTGGTCTTATTCAAAGATAGGCACAGCATTGGAAAGGGAATGATTTCTAGATCACAATCCTGAAATTTCAGCCCTCTAGGTGGTCTAGATAGAGAAATAATGGAGTTCGAAAATTGCCCTCTAGGTCCCGACTTTGGACCCTCTGGGACGCATATTAAGCGAGATATTCGCATTTTAAGTTTGAACTTGGATTTTTGCCGATAACTTGTTGTAAAATTGGTCTTATTCAAAGAAAGAAACAGCATTGGAAAGGGAATGATTCCTAGATCCCAATCCTGAAATTTCAGCCCTCTAGGTGGTTTAGATCGAGAAATAATGGAGTTCAAAAATTGCCCTCTAGGTCCGGACCTTGGACCCTCTGGGACGCATATTAAGCAAGATATTCGCATTTTAAGTTTGAACTTGGATTTTTGCCCATAACTTGTTGTAAAATTGGTCTTATTCAAAGAAAGAAACAGCATTGGAAAGGGAATGATTCCTATATCACAATCCTGAAATTTCAGCCCTCTAGGTGGTAGATCGAGAAATAATGGAGTTCAAAAATTGCCCTCTTGGTCCCGACTTTGGACCGTCTAGGACGCATATTAAGCGAGACATTCGCATTTTAAGTTTGAACTTGGGTTTTTGCCCATTACTTGTTGCAAAATTGGTCTTATTCAATGGCTTCAAACTATTTTTATCTCATATGAAATATTGTTTTCAACATTGAGTAATTTTTTTAGAAAAATTAAATTGACAGTTTTTTACAAAAAATAAAACCTACAAAAAAAACAATATTAAAACTTAGTACAAATTTACTTTCGACTCAAATATCTTTTCAAAAATTAAAAATATTGGTTTCAAACTAATTTTATCTCACAGAAATATTGTTTTGGACATTCAGTACAATTTTTAAAAAAATCAAACAGTCACTTTTTTTCATAAAATATAAAACCTACAAAAAATAGTACGCAAAATTGGTAAAAATTGATGTGCGGTTCTCGATTTCTCGTAAACAAGAGAAGATATTGACTTCAAATTGATTTCATTCATCCAATTTGTATTTGTTTATATAAGAAATAAAAACTTTTAAGAAATGCTACTAAAATTGGTAAAAAATGGTTTTCGCCTATAAATCTCGTTACTTAAAATAGATTTTGAAATCAAACTTTTTCATCATATACAGAATATTGTTGGTAATTTAATTATTTTTTTAATAATTCAACTGAAATCTTTTTTAACAAAACACGAAAACCTACAAACCTTTTAACCAAGACAAATCAACAGTCGGGATGGGAAGTTATTAGTGTGGGTGGCATCCCAGCCTCTTTTTTTTAGGTTTTTATTCGATTTAAGAAATATTATAATGTAAAATTTAATTTCAGAAACATTTATGTTCAACAAAATTGTTCACTTTTTTTTTAATTGCTATACTACAAAAATCAAGCACGCAACCAATATTGTTATCAGTAAAACAGATTGTGGCAACACAAGCTTATGGTTTACAACTCCCTGTATAAAAAAGAAACCACAAGTAAATAATATTGAATGCATTAGACGGAAAGTATAGGGATAATATTTCATACGACACATGAAGTAAGGCAAGGTGACCCTCCTTCACCAGCACTTTTGTCCGCAATCTTGGAAGAAATTTACCATAAGTTGAAATGGGCAAATATTTATCAAATCTGAGGTTTACAGACGAAATTGTATTAATTGCCACAAACATGATTAAACCAAAATAATGTCTAAGGGCAATCACTCGGAAATAAAAGTAGATGGTATCGCTTTAGATTACGTGGAAGACTTTAACTATTTAGGTTACATATAATATCATTCACCAAAGAATAATAAATGTTTCACTACAATTTTTGAATGTGAATATTCTGCTGCATCTAAATATCTCGACTCAAACTAGGAAATGCTTGTTTAACTCGATGATTCTACCAGTCTTAACATATGGCTGTCAAACATGGTAATTTACGAGAATCTTCGAATTCAAACTTCAATCACAGATAAGAAACTATACAGATGTCTCATCCCCATAGAAGAAAATGTCCCATATTTTTTTCACTACTCCTTGGCTATCAACTGACAAAAAGCTTTTTGTCAGTTGATCTTCAAGCACAAAAAGCTGTTTTTGATTGCACATATTGGCTTGCCAGTATGCCTGTTCAAAGCTATGTGTATAACTATAAAAAATTCTAAAGTTGTTTTTTCTCTCAAGTCAACGTCCATAGAGACAAAGAAAAAAAGAAACTGTTTTGGTTTCGATGATGTTTTGGTGCCGATGATGTTACCATATTTCAGTTGCTATTGTTCAAGCGATGTAGGTATTTTATGCTTTTTATGCTATTTATTATTGAATATGAAAATAAAAACCATAGTTATTAATTTTTCCATGTTATATTTTACTATATCAAATAAAACAATATACATATATGTTGAAAATACATTTAAGAAAGGAAGAGAAGATGAGTTAGGTGCAAGACATTTTAAAAATAATTTGTATGGATTCCTATGGTAACACTGATGCAAATGTACGTGCGCCGCTGGTGAGCGTATGAGGCTTAGTTTTGGTTGCCTTTCTTATTTTGATTTTTTTTGATACATATATTGAACGCATGTGTGTATGTCATGTATCCATAGATATATGTATATGACAAAAGGGTAAGTTTCAATTTCGGTCTTTTTGTTGTTTGTTGATTGTTTCTTTGTTGTCCTATGCAAAACGTAAGTTGCGTATTTTGTGAACTTAAACAGGTGTAGGTAGGTACTCATGTAAATAATTTCGATACAAAAAAGAGGCTCGGATGTGACCCACACTGATAACTTACTATTGATGCCCACTTAAATTTTTCAAAATTTATTTTTTTTATTTGGAAAAATTGTATTAGTAAGTAAGTATGCAAAAATATACATTTAAGCTGTTTTCTGTGGAAATAGATGTATCGAAAAGTTAAATTAATATATTTTGAAAGAAGTTTGGTTTCTCTCAAATAAACATTGTCTTAAATTGTTACAAAACATTAACAACAATATTTCTATGGGATGAAACAACTTTAAAGTCAATATCTTTCTTTATTCAATCTAATTTATAAATTCAATTAGGTTAATCATTTTTTTATTTTTTTTTTTGCTTAAGGTTTTTAGTTTTCTGTAAAATAAAAAATTGTTGTTAATAACAACAATTTGTACAATTTCTTTCTTTCTTTTTTCTTTCTCCTTTACCCGATATTTCAGTTTAAGAATCAATTTCACGTTTTTTTAGTACTTTTTTTTAGGTTTAAATTAAAGGAAAAAACTATCGGTTGATTAACTTTTTATTTTAAACTATATTTTAAACATTTTTTGTATTAAATTAAATAAGTTTGAAGTCAATATCTTTCTCTGTTTTCAAGATGCTTTAGTAGAAACTATTTTTACCAGTTTTTAGTAGTTTTCTAAAAAAAATAGATATTGGGATGTTAAAATAGGTCTGTTAAGTTTTGTTTAGAAGTTTGTATATGTTTAATACATCACTGCTCTTAGCCTATTTAAGCAAAGGTGGTTTTATAAAAAGTTTAAGAGACAATTTTTGGCCTTCACAATTAAAAATAAAATATCGTAAGTATTTATAATTATTTATTTTATTATTGATCTTTTATAAAATTGCCTTTGCTTAAATAGTTTCCAGGGGTCACGAACGTGGACGTGGCAGAATATCGACCCCCACCCACCTACCACCCGCTGAATTGTACATTTATATATATATATGTAAATTGGTTATGTATTTGTTTTTTTTTTATTGTTTTTGTTTGAGCTACGCGTTCATAACATTCATTCATTTTTTTATTTTAGTTCTAGGATTTGTACACCTTTTATATTTTGTGTCAATTACCCATTTACAATTTTTCCAAAGTAAGACTTTTATTATTCAGCCGCCGGTTATAATTTTTTGAGAAATCAATTTCAATTTCACTTGCCTCATCCATCTTCTTTGCATAGATGGATAAGTATTAAATGCCTTTCTCCAGGCTTAAGCAAAAACGTTTTAGAGGAGATAGAAAAAATTACCTCAAAATTGGCAACGAAAGAGAAAGAAGTGGTTCTAATTTTTGATGAAATGAGCCTTCAGACAAGTTTAACCTACAATGAATACAAAGATGTAATTGAAGGTTTTGTAGATTATGGCAAAAACCAAAGATCTGATATATGTGCTAAGTCAGCCTGCGTTTTTATGATACGTAGTTTATGTGGCAACTTTAAACAAGTTTTGTATCATGTCATTTGCCCAAGTAATATCCCTTCACAACAACTTGAGGTAGAAGTGCATAACTGTTTGGATATATGCGAGAAATTAAAATTAAATGTACGAGCTATTTGCTGGTCAAGGGCCTACAAATAGAAGTTTGTTTAATAAATTATGTCTAGATGACAAAATTTGTAACTTTGTTTACAAACAACAAAAAAATTTATGGTACCTATGTATGATATTCCTCATCTTTTAAAAAGCATTAGGAATAATTTATTGAAATATAATTTGGCCACGGATGATGGAATTGTAAGTTGGAAAATAATGGAATATATGTACAATTCTGAAAGATTAAATGCAACAAAAATTTGTCCAAAATTAACATCGGCAGAATTTCAGAATTTCAAAAAATGAATGTAAAGTTGGCGGCACAAGTACTAAGTAGATCTGTAGCTTGTGGAATTGAAGCTTTATTAGGTCTAAATAAATTTCCCATAAATATATCGCATTTTGCAAAACCAACAGCTAATTTTATAAACAAAATAAACCGGCTTTTCGACCTTTTAATTGGAAAACCAGCTATTAAAAAAAATGATCAAAATCTAATATTCATTAGAGAAATGAAAACATATATTCTCAACATTCAGCGTTTTGTTTCAAAGGTTTTGCCTTAAGTATTGAGAGCATTTTGCAAATACAAAAAGCATTATATATAGACCATAATGATTTATATTATTTAAATATTAACAAATTTAACCAAGATCCCTTAGAAAATTTATTTGGAAAGATAAGAGCAAGAAATGTTAATAAAAGTAATCCGAATGCTGCTGAATTTGGCTCCCTTCTAGCAAAAGTTATAGCTATGAAATTTGTATTCAAATCTAAATGTTCAAACTGTGAAGAAGACGATACAGAATATCTTAAAGTTGATTGGAATGCTATTTTACAAACCAATGCTGAGGAACAAATATCGATTTCGTATGAGCTATCGGACAGTGAATCATTTGAGAATATAGAAAACGACATGAATATTGATAATAAATTAAATGCTTTACCGCCTGAAGACACGATATTGATAAAGGTGCCGGAAATCGACGATCTTGCTACCAGATACTATGCAGGCTATTGCCTTTTTAAATCGATGAAAAAAATGAATAGTATCTGTGAAAACTGTATTCAACAAATGTCAAAAGATAAGCTTCAATTTGATTTAACGGAAATATTAATTAAATTGAGAGAATACGAAACCTCAAAAGAAAATACGGTTCTTATATGGCCTTCTAAAAATTTTTTCCAAGTCTGTAGTCTTCACGTAAAAATATTTACAACTTTCTTCAAAAAAACACCTTTTATATCGAGATTAAAAGAAAACATTGTAAGAGAATGTATAAACGCAACAAACAGACAATATCCTAGCTGGTTCGATGATTCCGATGAATGCTATGCACATAAAATTGACATCATACATTTTTTAATAAAAGTCTTACTTTGGAAAAATTGTAAATGGGTAATTGACACAAAAGATAAAAGGTATAAAAATCCTAGAACTAAAATAAAAAAATGAATGAATGTTATGAACGCGTAGCTCAAACAAAAACAATAAAAAAAAAAACAAATACATAACCAATTTACATATATATATATAAATGTACAATTCAGCGGGTGGTAGGTGGGTGGGGGTCGATATTCTGCCACGTCCACGTTCGTGACCCCTGGAAACTATTTAAGCAAAGGCAATTTTATAAAAGATCAATAATAAAATAAATAATTATAAATACTTACGATATTTTATTTTTAATTGTGAAGGCCAAAAATTGTCTCTTAAACTTTTTATAAAACCACCTTTGCTTAAATAGGCTAAGAGCAGTGATGTATTAAACATATACAAACTTCTAAACAAAACTTAACAGACCTATTTTAACATCCCAATATCTATTTTTTTTAGAAAACTACTAAAAACTGGTAAAAATAGTTTCTACTAAAGCATCTTGAAAACAGAGAAAGATATTGACTTCAAACTTATTTAATTTAATACAAAAAATGTTTAAAATATAGTTTAAAATAAAAAGTTAATCAACCGATAGTTTTTTCCTTTAATTTAAACCTAAAAAAAAGTACTAAAAAAACGTGAAATTGATTCTTAAACTGAAATATCGGGTAAAGGAGAAAGAAAAAAGAAAGAAAGAAATTGTACAAATTGTTGTTATTAACAACAATTTTTTATTTTACAGAAAACTAAAAACCTTAAGCAAAAAAAAAAATAAAAAAATGATTAACCTAATTGAATTTATAAATTAGATTGAATAAAGAAAGATATTGACTTTAAAGTTGTTTCATCCCATAGAAATATTGTTGTTAATGTTTTGTAACAATTTAAGACAATGTTTATTTGAGAGAAACCAAACTTCTTTCAAAATATATTAATTTAACTTTTCGATACATCTATTTCCACAGAAAACAGCTTAAATGTATATTTTTGCATACTTACTTACTAATACAATTTTTCCAAATAAAAAAAATAAATTTTGAAAAATTTAAGTGGGCATCAATAGTAAGTTATCAGTGTGGGTCACATCCGAGCCTCTTTTTTGTATCGAAATTATTTACATGAGTACCTACCTACACCTGTTTAAGTTCACAAAATACGCAACTTACGTTTTGCATAGGACAACAAAGAAACAATCAACAAACAACAAAAAGACCGAAATTGAAACTTACCCTTTTGTCATATACATATATCTATGGATACATGACATACACACATGCGTTCAATATATGTATCAAAAAAAATCAAAATAAGAAAGGCAACCAAAACTAAGCCTCATACGCTCACCAGCGGCGCACGTACATTTGCATCAGTGTTACCATAGGAATCCATACAAATTATTTTTAAAATGTCTTGCACCTAACTCATCTTCTCTTCCTTTCTTAAATGTATTTTCAACATATATGTATATTGTTTTATTTGATATAGTAAAATATAACATGGAAAAATTAATAACTATGGTTTTTATTTTCATATTCAATAATAAATAGCATAAAAAGCATAAAATACCTACATCGCTTGAACAATAGCAACTGAAATATGGTAACATCATCGGCACCAAAACATCATCGAAACCAAAACAGTTTCTTTTTTTCTTTGTCTCTATGGACGTTGACTTGAGAGAAAAAACAACTTTAGAATTTTTTATAGTTATACACATAGCTTTGAACAGGCATACTGGCAAGCCAATATGTGCAATCAAAAACAGCTTTTTGTGCTTGAAGATCAACTGACAAAAAGCTTTTTGTCAGTTGATAGCCAAGGAGTAGTGAAAAAAATATGGGACATTTTCTTCTATGGGGATGAGACATCTGTATAGTTTCTTATCTGTGCTTCAATCCTGTCAAAGATCCATGAAAAGATCGATTCTCAAGGTGAGATTATCTCAACAGATTAACCCCGAAAGTCATAGAATGAAAAAAGTTAAATGGGATTGAGCTGGGCAGATATTTCGGACGTCAGAAGATCGATGGACCAACATAACAACGGAGTGGACTTTACTAGTGCAGGAAGACAATGGAAGAGGTGGAAAGAGGTAATACAATCTTTTTATCTAAATTACTGGAAAGAAACTTTAGTTTAAAGAAGGTGAAATACGAGGGGGGAGGCTTATACTCATTAAACGTATTAATTAAGTGCATTAGTATATATATTACAAACAAAAAACACTTTATAAACTCTTAAGTGAATTAAGCTTGAAAAATAAATAATAATAAATCTGTGAAACAAAATTTATTTCAAGTCATTATCTCAACTGGTTCTTGATATATTCTAGACGTAAAAATGTATCACGAACGTACGCATAAGCAGACATCTCTCTAAAAAACTTTGATTTAGATTCTTGGAACGTTAAAACGTTAAGAAATGTGAAATGTTTTAATTCGATTACAATAACTTCATTTGTGGAGTTAAGAAAAAAGAACCATGAAAACATTAAAATTTGTCAGCAAAATTTAATGAAATCATTGGTTGCGATAGATTTACAATAATTCAGAGCTTTTTTTGGTTCAAATATAATCAATACTTCAAAACAATGATTTTTTTTTAAATATTTTAATTTTATTTCATATTTATATAGTAGATTTTATTTATAAAAATTTGTATGGAAAAGTTAATAATTTATTATCAAACTTATAAGCAATATAATTTAAGTTTCTCTACTGAACACGGTTTCTTACAGCACTCACTTGCAATTCCTTCTCTGGTTCGGCGAAGTTTGGCCAAACTATTAGCCTGGAACATTGTTAGGAAGGGAAATTCGTCAAATTCGTAAGTTGTCTCATACACTTCAGAGCCTTCAGGGCTATACGCCATTGGATCGACTTTTCACAAAAAAAAAATAATAATTATTAGAATTTAGACAAAAATCATAATTTCCTTGTCAAAATATTTACTTGATTTCTTTGTCTTTTTCCTGCCAAATCCATTTATGCAAAGAAGATCCAGAGTATCAGATAAATTTCTACCACAAAATGTTTGATCACCTTGAGATGGTTTTGTTGTTATGCAAATTATGATCACCAAACACAACCAATGTAAGAAAAATATAATCCGAAAGATACTTGAAGACATTTTGTGTGTTTTTGTTTTCTTGGTGTATCTTTTCTTAGTCCTCTTGGCTCATGGGATAAACTGAATCTAATGGTTAAAACCATTTTACAACATGTATTTATACTCACTCGAAATTCCAAAATTATGAGCTGCAATAAAGGTTTCTTATATGAACCTACATACAGAGGTACATATATGAAATTAGCAATTCAAATTATTTTCAAAATCCTTAAAATAGGTGTTAATAATAATATAATTATGACTTTAATGCAAAGTCAGTGAATTCGAAAAGCCGGCAAAGTTATTTTTAAGGTTCAACTGCCTTAAAATAAATATACAATATTCATTATAGTCTGAAAATAGTCTAGACCATTTTATGAGATTTTAATAATGATTGAATAAGACAATATTTACAAGAGTGGGTTTGTTCATGTTTAATCATAAGGAACTTATATAGAAATCTTAACGACGCTTACCCCCAGCACCCTAAGTGTTTTGAACTTAAAATTTTATCTAAAAGCATAATAGACTTAAAATCGAATAAAATTAACCCACACATTTGTTCAAAAATCGAATTAAGCATTCTGTCTTATTTCACTTTGATAAAGGAATAAAAAGACTAGCTGAATAACACCAGAACCTACATTAAGTTTGTTGAAATTCTAAAGATTATCCTAAAAATAGTGGGTTGCTATTATAACAGAAGAAAACAATTTCTTTGTGGGTTAGGGTTTTGAAATGTTTATTTTGAGAGCGTTGATCAATTGTAAACTTACAAAAAATTGAATTACCATCCATGATTTTATGTTCAATGCACTTCACTTCTCCGAGAGTTAATACGACTCTCAAGCCACTGTGTAGTGTAGTACGTAGCTCAATTATATAGTAACACCATAACTTCGTCAACATCTTATTCACTTACTTACTTACTTACTTAAGGTGGCGCTACAGTCCTGTGTGAACTAGGGCCTCACCCAACAAACTTCTTCATCTAGCTCGGTCCCTAGCTAGATGTCTCCAGTTTCGCGCTCCGAGTTGGGTGAGGTCACTTTCCACTTGTGCGCGCCACCTGATTCGCGGTCTTCCTCTACTGCGCTGTCCTGTGGGTGTGGATTCGAAGACTTTCCGGGCCGGAGCATTGGTTTCCATGCGCTCTACGTGACCTAGCCATCTTAGTCGTTGGACTTTTACCCTTCTTGCTAAGTCTACGTCGCTGTACAGCCCGTACAGCTCGTCGTTCCATCTTCTCCTCCACTCCCCTTCGATGCATACGGGACCGTAGATCACACGAAGAATCTTTCTCTCGAAACGACCCAAGGTGCTTTCATCCGCTTTTGTCAAAGTCCATGCTTCTGCACCGTATAGCAGGACGAGGATGATAAGGGTCTTATATAGCGACACTTTGGTCCTTCGAGAGAGAATTTTTCCACTCAATTGCTTTCTTAACCCAAAGAAACAGCGGTTAGCAAGAGTTATTCTTCGTTTGATCTCAGCGCTGGTGTTGTTTTCTGCGTTTACAGCGGAGCCTAGGTAGACGAAGTCCTTGACTACCTCAAAGTTACGTCTGTCGATGGTGACGTTTTGACCAAGACGTCGGTGTTGTAGGTCCTTTCTTGATGACAGCATGTACTTTGTTTTGCCCTCATTAACCGTTAAACCCATTTTTGCCGCCTCTGCCTCAATACTCACAAAAGCCCCATTGACATCACGCTGAGTTCTTCCGATTATGTCAATGTCATCAGCATATGCTAGTAATTGGACAGACTTTTGAAAGATAGTGCCTCTGGTGTTGACGTGTGAGCTTTGCACTATTCTTTCAAGTACGATGTTAAAAAAATCACATGACAGCGCATCACCTTGTCTAAAACCTTTTTTGACATCGAAAGGTTCAGTTAAGTTGTTTCCAACCTTTATGGAGCAGCGTGAATTCTCCATGGTCATCCTGCACAAACGGACGAGTTTGGCAGGGATGCCAAAACTAGACATGGCTCTATACAGTTCGTCCCTGTAGATACTGTCATATGCGGCCTTGAAATCGATGAAAAGATGGTGGGTGTCGATTTGGTGTTCTTGGGTTTTTTCCAGGATCTGCCGTAATGTGAATATTTGATCGACTGTGGACTTTCCTGGTCTAAAACCACACTGATAAGGACCTATCAGGTTGTTGACGATGGGCTTTAGACGTTCACATATTACGGCAGAGAGGATTTTATAAGCGATGTTAAGTAGACTGATTCCTCTATAATTGGTGCAGTTTAGAGGGTCTCCTTTTTTCAGGATCGGGCAAACAATACTGAGGTTCCATTCATCGGGCATGCTTTCTTCCGACCATATCTTACAGATAAGTTGGTGCATGCTCCTAAC
Organism: Eupeodes latifasciatus; assembly: GCA_920104205.1. Classification (NCBI taxonomy): domain Eukaryota; kingdom Metazoa; phylum Arthropoda; class Insecta; order Diptera; family Syrphidae; genus Eupeodes; species Eupeodes latifasciatus. The sequence goes on along the minus strand of OV049924.1, from coordinate 144,340,763 downwards.
CAACTTATCTCCAGCTGCTTTAAAGAGCTCGGCATTCAAGCCATCCGCTCCAGCGGCTTTGTTAGACTTCAGCTTAGATATAGCAATCTTTACTTCGTCTAAGTCGGGAGGACGGGATTGTTGGCTTTCGTCGTCTATGTTGAATGGATCATCCTGCCTGACAGCGGAATTCGGTTCGTCGTCGCCGTTATACAGTCTGCAGAAGTGGTCCTTCCATATCCTCAGCATTGACTGCGGTTCCACTATGATGTTTCCACTTTCGTCTTTGCAGCCTTCGGTTCTAGGTTTATGTACTTGTGAATTTCGTTTCACCTGTTCATAAAACTTTCGAACTTCGTTTCTGCTTTTAAACCTCTCAACATCTTCGACCGCACGCTTCTCATGCTCTCTCTTTTTCCTTCTGAGAAGTCGGTGTTCCTCTCGCCTCTTCTGCTCATAGAGCTCATGAGCAGCTCTCGTCCTTTTATGCAGCGCCGCCTTGCGTGCCTGTTGTTTGGCTGCATTTGCCTGCCGACATTCCTCATCAAACCAGGGGTTCCTTGTTGGTGGTCGCTTGAAACCCAGCACGTCAGAGGCGGCTTCTCTGAGTGCGTCTTGGCAATGTTGCCACTGGTTTTCTATACATTGTGTTGGCGGCACACAACTTCGAGAGAGGTTACTTGTAACTCGGTCGGAGAAGGATTTGGCGATCTCTTGCGATTGTAGCCGTTCGACGTTGTACCTTCTCCCAACATCTCCCTGTTTTGCCTTGGGCCTGGAAACCCGAAGTGCTACCTTGGCTACAACAAGGTAGTGGTCCGAGTCGATGTTAGCTCCTCGGAAAGTTCGGACATCCATGATGCTGGAAGCGTGTCTGGCGTCGATCGCAATATGGTCAATCTGGTTGACGGTAGATTGATCTGGAGATCTCCAAGTTCCTTTGTGGATGTTGAGGTGTGGAAAACGCGTACTGGCTACCATGACGTTTCGCCCCGCAGCAAAATCTATGAGCCTGAATCCGTTGTCGGAAGTGTTGTCGTGCAGGCTGTTTTTCCCGATTATTCCACCAAAGATGTCTTCCCTTCCTAGCTTGGCATTAAAATCGCCCAGGACAATTTTAATATCGTAGCTAGGACACTGCTCGTATGTTTTGTCTAAGAGCTCGAAGAACATATCTTTGGTGTTGTCATCCTTCTCATCTGTGGGGGCGTGCGCGCATATCAGGCTAATGTTGCCGAATTTAGCCTTGATGCGGATGGTCATGAGGCGCTCGTTGATGCACCTATAGCTTAAGACTTGTTGCCTAAGTCTGGCTCCAATGACGAAGCCGCATCCAAATAAGCGCTGTTGGTTTTCTCGGTAGCAGTCACCATAGTAGATATCGCAGTTTTTCATCCTCTTTTTGCCCGGCCCATCCCATCGTATTTCCTGGATGGCGGTGATGTCTGCTTTATAGCAGTCTAGGGTCTCCGCTAATTCTTCGGCTGCACGTGGTCTGTTAAGGGACCTAACATTCCACGTGCATATCCGAAGTTCGTTGTCCTTAATTCGTTTGCGTTGGTTGTCAGCAGTAAATCCGTCCGTATCCGAGGCTTGTTGGTGCTTCGCAACTATAAGATTTTTACGTGGTCAGGAAGTCACCCTGACGGCACAACCCCCAACCTGGAGGGCCAGATCCTTAGTATAACTCCAAGGACGGGGAGCCGGATAAACCGCTCCTTATAGGCCTGGGCTCCGAATAAGTCGTAGAAGCCCTATAAGGTGTTCACTAAGTAGTTCAACCTTACTGGAACTGTAGACGCCACCGTTGATTCCATCTCGGGAATTCCTCCGCTGCCGTCTGGATAAGGAGAGGTGCCTTAGTGGACGCACCTCTCCCCCCTCTCTCGTTTGCTGCCCCCAACAACTTTCCACTGGGGTTGGAACCCAATCTCCAGTTGAGGTACTAGGCACCCGATGTTCACCACGGGGAGGTGAGAGTAGGAGTTGGTAGACAGAGGTTGGTTTTGAGAAAAACCTGTGGACGCTTGTGTCCTCTTGAATGCACATGTCTACCATTTGACTTATTCACTTAGTTACTTATTTTCTTAAGGTGTCCCTTAAGTTCTAAGTTATCTAGGGCCTAACCCCAGCAAACTTCTTTACCTAGTTCGGTCTGTATCTAGATTTCTCAACCATTTTCCATGTCAGAACATTAGTTTGTATGTACGAAATACGGTCCTGGCTCCATACAAGAAGTATTTCCATTTATCCCGATCACATCCCGACGCCGCGCCGCCGTCCAGTTGAGCACATTAAGGCTTCGGGCGTCCTTATCTACACCAGCTTATGCATGATCCGCCACGCTGTCGTCACCATAAAAAGTAATACGAAGGACTTTCCGAGCTAATTCCTCTTCACTCATACGAGCTATGTAGGGTAGGTGTCTAGCCCACCGGATCGGAGTTTACCGAGCTTAATTTTTGTCACAATATCAACTTCGAGGTAAATTGCAAATACTGTTTTTGATTGTAGGGTCTCCGGAATCGTACTCACCTCACTTCACATAAGGGGCCAACAATTCTCCCTACAACCTTCCTCTCGAACGGGTCTAAGAAGTCGAAGTGCCGTTGTTTACTAAGCACCAAGATCTCGGATCCATAAGTTACTACTGGCAGAACCATCGTCCTGCATAGCAACAGAAGTTATGGTAAAGTTTTTGGATTTAAAAAGCTTTCACAGGTAGAAAGTGCTTTCTTATATACAATATTTTGCATAAGATGAAATTACTTGATTTCGAAATCTATTTTTGTTAACGAGATTTTTAGTCGAAAATCAATTTTTACCAACTTTGAGTAATGTTTTTTTTAGCTTTTTATTTAAAAAAAAAACTGCCAATTCGATTTTTTTCAAAATTTTACCAGATGTTGAAAACATTATTCTCCGTTGAACAAATGAACAAAATTGTTTTGGAGATAAAATCATTTGTTGTTCGTAAATTTTTCGAGGTGTGAAATTTTTTTTTGTTGTTTTGATTTATAAAAAAAAAAAGGTAATTGGAATTTTTTTCAAAAATAAAATTGTTTGGTATCGCGTTATAATATATAATATACAATTTAATTCAAGTCTTTAGCGTTATTTGTTCGTGAGATATATATAAGATATATATAATTTATATATATATAATTTATATATATACCTATAATTTTTCACTTTTTTTTTTAAATTGCTCACCCTCTCAATTTTTTTGAGAGTCCTTTCTGCATTATTATCTCTACAACCAAACTTATTTGAAGTCGATATCTCTACTGATTCTTGAGCTATGGACGACGAAAAAAACGTCATTAACGGACATACGAACGTAAGTACACAACACACGCACGCACAGACATCTCACCAAAAATATTTTATTTTGACCCTTGGGACCTTGAAACGTCGAGAAATGTCAAAATTTTCAATTCGACAAATCGGACCGATTACAATAACTTCCTATGGGAAGTTAATAATCTTATTAACAGACTAAAATCAAATTATCTTGATAGCCAATAAACTTAAAACCCACATCTGTTGTGACAAGGTTGGTCCCCTTAATTGTGGCCCGATACAATTTATGATTATGTTAGTCCAAAAAAATATCTTATTGTGATTCTGAAGGTGAAACTGATCAAACCCTAACTCGAATGCTTATATGGGTCACAATCTCCAGTCAGCATTAGACTGTTGTCTGTCACTTACATGGTTAATCCGGCTCGAAGGACCAACAATGTTGTTAAAATAATGAAAAAAAGAAATACTTTTACACAACAATATCAACTCTTTCACAAAATAAAACTCAAACTCTTCGTTGGTGAATTAATAGAAATTCCATCTTTTTTTTTTTGGACCTTCATATAACCTTTTTCTACTTCCAACATAACCTAACGTAAGAATTTGTAGATAACAGTTTTCCACCAACAACTATTGCTAGGTCATATCTGGAAAAAGAAAGGAACCTACAGTGTTAGAAAAAATAATAGAAACAAGCTTCGTGTTCATTCTTTTTAACACAATATTAAAAGGTATCTGTGAAGAGTATTGCTTAAATACAACAATTTTTTTTTAAATATAATATTGGGAAGTAACGATACAAAATAGACTTTTGGTTATTATGTGGTTTCCTCCTGGAAAAAATAATAAAAACAAATCGAATTCTCTAATTCAACACATGTCTCTACATGGATGGAGTACCATTCCCTTTGACATTTCGACCACAACTCGTCTTTTTTTTTGTTTTACAATCTCCGATCCTTCGTGTTTTAGGATGTCCCATGAGTGATCAATTGGGTTTAGGTCGGGAGATTGTGATGGCCATTCCATAGCATTGATTTTGTTTTATTGTAAGAATTTGTTGGCCAATTTTAAGGGGTGCTTCGGTCATTATCCTGCATGAACTCCCATTTGATTGTCACCTTCTCTTCAGTTAATGTTAGCATAACTGATTTTAAGATGTGGACATAATCCATATCGCACATCTTACCTTTGATCCAAAATATTGCATTATATTCCCACCAAACCGTGTTTCACTGTCTTCTTTGTGTATTTTGAGTGAAACTTCTTATCTTTTGGCCTTCTCACATACATTTTTCCATCGGAAGTAAACAAATTGATCTTCGTTTCATCTGACCACAAAACGTTATTCCAAAAAGAATGCTGTAAGTGTTTGTTTGCAAAGGGAAGTCTTTGTGTAATGTTTTGCTTGGTCAAAAAATGCCACTTTTCGTGGACTTCTACAAGGAAGACTTGCTTCAATAAGTTGGTTTCTTATTGTCCTAGCTATCACTGATCCGTTTAATTCATTGTTGGGTTCTCTTAAAGAAAGAAATGGTTTCTTCTTACATACTATTACCAATAGTGAATCAAAACGCGAAGAAGTTTATCTTTTTTTTTATCTTGTTTCTTCTTTAGGCGTGAATGTAAAGTTTTAAAGTTAAAAGTTTTTCAACCATCGTTTTTTATTTTTTTTTAGTTTTTTCATCACTTCGCGTTCAAAGGGAGTATTATGTAATCCATGACCCATATTTATTAAAATCATGGATTCATTTAAAAATTTTGTTTAGTATCTATATATATAAAAATGAATTGCTGTTCGTTATAATTCGTTATAATTATAATCAAATCACTCACTGTTGTCTAAGCAATTTAGGTGTGTTCCTAACGTCAAAGAGTCGATTTCAAAGTCAAAGTTCAAATTCAAACATATCTATGAAAATAGTCTTCGCGTGCGCTTTGGAGGATCTAATGTCGCGTTCCGAAAATAAACAAAAGTGAATCGCGAACGCAACAAAAAATGTAATAAACTATTAATAGTACTGATTTCCAATTAATTTGGTCGGCTTCGCGAAACTTAATTTTAGCTAACTTCAGTTGTAACTGTATCAGATTATTTTTTTAAGTTTGATAAATCTTAAGTTTTGTCACAAACAAAAAAATAAATAAAAAAATCAGAACACGGAAAAAGTATTACGATTGACGATATTGTGTTACGATCATGGTTACGATATTCTATGAGTGCATCCTTCTATCTTTGTGAGTGACGAATACCGCTACGTGCGCGAGAACTGTCTTTACTTTTGTGATCCTTTGTGATAGTGACATTCTAAGTAGTGTGCTCTTTTTTTGTTGATATTTTGTGATAGTGACACTTCACTGTTAAGTTACTGTTAAGTGGCGAGAAATTTTCTCACTTTAATTAATTACATTAAGATGCCGAGGAGAAGACGACCTCACTTAGGTCGTCGCAGTCAATCAAATGTGCGAAGAGCTACCTCACGTGCTTACCGCACTGATGACCAGAGAGAGACAGATCAAGAAAATAGTCGTAAGCTGTGAACAGTGGATCTGGTGTAATTTATTTCCTTGATGCTCCCGGAGGAACCGGAAAAACGTTCTTAATTTCATTGCTTTTGGCGAGGATCAGATCGCGAAATGATGTTGCTCTAGCGTTGGCTTCATCTGGAATAGCTGCGACTCTGCTAGAAGGCGGACGAACTGTGCATTCTGCTTTGAAATTACCATTAAACATGCAAATCACCGAAACACCAATTTGCAACATCGCCAAAAAAAGCGCAATGGCCAAGATCCTACAGGTATGCAAATTAATTGTTTGGGATGAATGCACAATGGCCCATAAGAGGTCACTGGAGGCGCTGAACAGAACATTGAAAGATCTCCGTGGCAACCAAAATATTTTTGGTGGGGCCATGATTCTGTTGTCAGGTCGTTTTCGTCAGACTCTTCCAGTTATTCCCCGATCAACTGTTGCTGATGAACTAAATGAATGGCTAAAATCATCGAATTTTTGGCAGTACGTAAAGACACTCCAATTAATAACTAACATGTGAGTATTTTTGCAACATGATGAAACTGCAAATGTGTTTCCGAAGCAGTTGTTAGATATTGAAAATATTAAAGTTGCAATGGACACCTCGACCGGATTCATCACATTACCCACAGATTTCTGTCACATCACAGATTCAAAAAAAAAAAGAAGGAGCTTATTCAGCGTGTTTTCCCAGATATAGCGCAAAAGTTCAATAACCATAATTGGCTGGGTGAACGAGAAATATTGGCAGCGAAAAATAAAGATGTCGAGGATCTCAATGCGACCATTCAGAATTTTCTTCCAGGACAATTGGTTTCCTTCAAATCAGTCGACACCGTTATGAACCAGGATGACGTAGTCAACTATCCCACGGAGTTTTTTAATTCACTGAAATTGCCTGGATTACCACCTCACAATTTGCAGTGTCATCATGCTGCGTAACATTAATCAATCTCGACTATGCAATGGAACAAGACTGGCTGTGAAAAAGCTGATGAATAACGTCATTGAGGCAACAATCATAAAAGGAAATACAAAGGTGAGGATGTCTTGATCCCGCGAATACCGATAATTCCAACGGATTTACCATTCGATTTTAAACGCTTACAATTTTCAGTACGTCTGGCCTTTGCGATGACAAATTGACAATAAATAAATTGCAAGGACAGTCTTTAGAAGTTTGCGGAATCAACTTGGAGTTTCCCTGTTTCGCGCATGGACAATTATACGTCGCGTGTTCGAGCGTCGGAAAACCGTCTTCTTTGTTTATTTACGCACCACAAAACAAAACAAAAAATTTAGTTTATGAGAAAGCTTTAAATTGATTAACAAACTGTACCATAACAGTGTGTGTCTGTTAATAAAAATTTAATCCTTATAAATAGCCAGTATTTCAGGAAAACTCTGTTTTTTTAAGGAAACAACATGATGTGTTGAAAATAATAATAAAACTTCATGCTTCATTAAAAAGATACTTTTTTATTCAATACGTTTTGTTTGTTTTGAAATTTTTTTATACGAAAGTTTAGGTCTTTTATTTATCGATTGAGGCAGTACGAAGTCTGTCGGGTCAACTAGTCGAATATAAAACATCTGAAAAACTTATAATAAACTCAAAACGCCTATTTGCATACAAAAAATTGACTCTTACGTTAGAATAACAGTTAAAGTAGATTCGTTCTATTATTTTTCCAGACGAAATCATCATAGGCATCGAACTTTTTACTGTTAAGTGAAAACAAAAAGTTGTTTACACAAAACAATTTTGCCATTTGAGAGCATTATTACCGAAAATAAGGAAGACACTTGTTTCAATTATTTTTTCCAACACTGTATATGGTTTTGTTTTGCGGACTTTAAAGCAGCGTTTGACTCAATAGATCGAAAAGCACTTTTATATAAAATGAGCTTTCTAGGAATGTTAACAAAAATGTGGAAATAATATGACTGCAGTATGGGGCTGAAAGGAAGTTTTAATTTGGTTTCAATTAACAACTGAAGTCAAACAAAGATGTCTGTTAAGCTCACTTCTGTTTTCGCTGTTTTTAGAAGATATTTCTTGTGCTCTTTCAGGAGGAATCAGATTTTCTTGTGTTTACATCAAAAATCTGATGTAGCCAAACGATATCGTCATATTAGCGAAAACAATGCAAATTATCCAGCTGATGATCAGTAGACTGCAGGATTACTGTCGTCTTTGAAACATTATGCTTAACACCACTAAATCTAAAAATTATATTTCGGAATGCAAGAGACAGATATGCTATAAGGAGGAGGAATGTACCTCATTCGAAAGAAAGAATACAAGTACCTTGGAGTCGTTATCACACCAAAGTTTTAATTTAAAAAGCATCTCCAGGGCAAATTAGTGGAATCCAAAAAAACCATTACCTAATTGAATGCTCCATAACGTTTTTTTTTTTTTTTTTTTTTATATAATTAGCGAACACTAAAAGGGTTTTGTATACATTTAATATGCCAAAGACACAGTGTGAGCATTAGGAAAAGAGGGAAGGGTTGGATAGGAGGTGTCGGTGTACATTGATTTCAAATTTCTGAACATTTCAATGACAGGGAAAGATAGAGCGTGGCAAGGCGTTCCACATTCGCGTAGTACGGCTGAAAAAAGAATCTCTGTACTTCATAGTACGGCCGAAGTTGGGCTCAAGGGTAAACTGATGGGCATTCCTAGAAGCGCGGGTATTACGGTTAAATTGTTTAAGGGGAGGAATGCAACTGGCTATTTCACTAGAGCAAAGTCCGTTAAAATAACGGTAAAAAAGGGTGAGGCAAGAATCCTTGCGTCGATGTTCGAGTGACGTAAACGAGTTGATGATCTTAATGTCACCAATCATTTTAAAAGCTCTTTTTTGAATACTGTCCAAGAGGCTTAAATAAGTTACTGGAGCACCAGCCCAGAGATGAGAGTTATATTCAAGTTTCGGACGTATATACATAGGTTTTGTAGATTGTAGCCAGATCAGACGGAGAGAAAAATTTCTTGCAACGTCTCAAAAAACCTAGACATCTTGCGGCATTTTTGGCAACATCGCGTATGTGATCGCTCCACAAAAGGTGGTTGCTGATGCACATTCCGAGGATGTCGAGATTTTCCGTTTCGTTGATGCAAGTGCCACTCATAGATAGTGGCAAAGAGGTTTTATCTCGCTTTAACGATGCAAGACAGCATTGCGTTTTCGAAGCGTTAAATTCCACACGATTTTTTATTCCCCATTGTACAATGCTGTGTAGGTCGGAATTTAATGAGCTAATCATATTTTGCCGTTGCAGTTTCACATCCGAAGAGGAGGGTTGTGAGTCTGGAAACGAATATGAAAAGCTAAGAGTGCTATCGTCAGCGAAACAATGTATTGGATTAGAAGTGGCAGACAGGAGATTATTTATAAAAATGACGAAGAGGGTCGGAGACAAAACGGAGCCCTGGGGCACACCAGCATTTATTTTATGAGTTTCAGACTTGAATCCGTCCAAAACAACTTGTATTGAACGGTTCGATAGAAAATTTCTAATCCAACGAAGAAGAGATTTGTCGATACCGAAAGCACGCATTTTCGATAAGAGAGCAAGCTGCCAGACTTTATCAAATGCCTTTGAAATATCAAGTGCAATAATCTTACTTTCTCCAAAACGATGTAAAGATTTGTTCCACTGTTCGGTGAGATGAACCATGAGATCACCAGTGGACCTATTGCTACGAAAGCCGTATTGCCGGTCATTAAGAAGCTTCCGTTCCTCAAGATATTTCTTAAGCTGATAATTAATCAGCGTTTCCATGATCTTAGAAAGAAGGGACGTTAGTGCTATCGGTCGATAATTTGTGGGAGAAGAAGTTTCGCCTTTTTTTTGGATTGGCTGAACAAATGCAGTTTTCCAACTACTCGGAACGAGACCAGAAGAATAGGATAGATGGAAAAGCTTACGCAGTGGTTTTGCTAGCGTGGAAGAACACCTCTTCAGAATAATAGCGGGGATACCATCTGGGCCAGCGGATTTATGAATGTTGAGATCTTTAAGAACTCTCGCCACAGTTCGAGTACGAAAAAAGATTGGTACCATAGAATCATTTACGCGTTCAAGAACTGGGGGAGTCATGACACTATCTGGTAAGGTGGAATTTTCGGAGAACTGCCTAGCAAATAAGTTGGCTTTATCAATAGAGCTAACTAAAGGAGTGTCATTGACAAGCGTAGGAACCGAGGAAGAGGAAGAATTCCTCATATTTTTTACAAATGACCAAAAATTCTTACTGCCTTTGGGACATTGCAGTATTTTTCGCCGTAATTTTTGGTCATGTAAAAATTTGGTCCTTCGAATATAGGCGTTGCAAGCTTTCCTGGCTTGCTTAAACTTTTTCCGGTTTTCCGCAGTTGGGTTGGCTTTAAAACATCGGAAGCTCACCTCTTCCTCCTTGATAACCTCTTTGCAGCTGGAATCGAACCATGATTTAACCTTGGGTTTAATACTTTAAACCCTATTCGGGATAAACGTTTCCATTCCCAGATGAATCATACTAGAAATCATATCTGCACTGGAGTCTACGTCGCTACCGAGGAAGCATAGCGACCAGTTAAAGATCCTGAAGAAATTATTGAGACCGTCCCAGTTGGCTTTCTCGTACTGCCAAACGGTTCTCTTTGGAGCTCTTTCTTTAACTGGATTTCTTTGACACGAGAAATTAGCAGATATGACACTGTGGTCCGAGGCGTCAATACACTGATTGTGTATTTATCAGGATCAGAGGTGAGAAACAAGTCAAGTGTATTTTCTGCTCGGCCGTTAACGTCTGATATACGAGTAGGCTCATTGACAAGCTGAGTAAGATGGTTAAACTCAGCAAAAATCTCAGCACACATTCCTTCGGGCGTTGTCTGGCCCGAATGGCGAAGCCACGAAGAATTGTGAACATTGAAATCGCCCGTAATAACGATTTCAGTGTGAGGATACAGGGAGACAATTCTTTGTATGGAGTCAGACAGAGCATCAAATTCCTGAGAAGTTGAAACTCTGTCCAGGTTTGGGCTCCGATAAAGAAAACAATAGTGAATGATGTGTTTATTCACGGAAAGTTTTAACCACATGAAATTAAAAATGGAGTTGGTACAATGACCGTATTGTGGTAAAAGTTGATATGCAACATCATTCCTAATATATATGGCGAGACCATGGTGTGAGAAGAATAATGGCACCAAGCAATACCCATGAATAAAAAATTCAGTAGAATCGGAATCTTCACCTACTTGGGTTTCACTCAATGCCAAAACAGCTGGTCTGTTAGAATTAATGTGGATGTATACCGACAGAAAATTCGATCTCAGCCCACGAACATTACTATAATCTACTCTAAAATTACCAGTCATTGCAATATAAAAAAATCCTAAAATCAAAACAAACGAACTTCTAAGTAAATCACTGTATAAGATTATTTAAAGGTCTTTACAATACAACCTTACTACTAGTGTTATGCCTTTAGTAGTGACGTTGAATTGGTCCGAACCCTGACAATCAAAACAGTAATCTACAATCCATGTGTTATTGAATGAACCAACACATATACACCATTGAGCGAGCTTTCAAAAAGCTTAGAACAATGCATGCACCTGCTGAGTCACCCAACTGTACAAGAATATGAAAGAAAGAGTGAAGGGAATGCACTTACTGTGTACTGGTAGGTATTTTTTTATTGTTGCTTTTTTCCCTTTGTGTTGCTTTTTTTTTATATATTGCTGTTGTTTTTCACTGTTTTTTTTATCATTATTATTTTCTGTTGTTTTAGTTTTATTGATTATATTTTTGTATCACTATTTTTTTTAATTTTGTTTTGATTCTATTTGAGTTTTTTTTTTTTGTTTTAAATAAATTAAATTAACGAGACTGCGACGGGGACGGGGACGGGAGACAAGACAACAATTAATACAAAACGCAGAACACGACGAGAGGACATGAACCTCCCCACTCGAGCTTTCACTGACAACGTTTATGAATGTTTCTATGAATTACTGTGAAAGATCGAACATACAAGGTTTTCAAACTTTATAGAGTTCGCCCAACGAAGTAAGACACGAAGAACCTACAGACTTCTTCACCACATCAACTTTTTTGACGATCGATACTCCCTAGACAAATTTCTACGATATTCAAAACCCGAGGTAAACTACTACTTAAACTATCGACCGTATGGTTTAGAAGACCGTCAGAAAAACGGAAAAAGTATTTCACATCCAAGGAAACTACAAACAAGCTATCAGTTCATGAAATTTAAATGTGCCATTGATAAAAATTGTATAAACAAATTATTGTACATTTCAATCTTTTGTTTAACTAACTCTTTTTTTCCTGTTGAAGGCTTTAAATTATGTAAAAAAAATTAATACTGAAATTAATTAAAGACACATTTCGAATTCACTTAGATCAACTTAGATCAATATAGATCGATTGTGATACCCAAGAAGAAAACCTGTGATAAGAGTCCTATGACAGAACCCGTTAAGGTGTGAATGTAGTTTCACCAAGCTTACTGTTGACAGGAATGATTCAAACCTTTAACTTAAGAAAACTCCAACTGTCCGATACCTTACAGTCCCGATTTTGACTTCGACTTATTTCTTCTATAAATAACTCTCTGCTCAAAGCAATCAGTCAGAAGGTCCTATGGGCCCTTTCACACCAAACGAATCCGAATCAATCAGAATCACTCCGAATCAAGTTGAATCTGATTGACCAAGATTCGGCTTCGAGCGCTCCGTTTAAATGTGAAGGGATTCTTTTCCCGCCTTCAGACCGGACGAATCTGGTTCAATCAGGTTTGATTCGAGGTCGCACTTGATTCAAACTGTAAGATTTCTCGTCCGGTCAGTCTTGAATCAACAACCATACGAGATGGACGTGGAGTTATTAATTTTAAAAGTTAAAGAAAATAGTGTGATTTATGACGCCAGTGATAAAAATCACAGCAACAGAAATCTCATATGTTCTGTGTGGAGGAAAATTGGCGAAGAATTAAAAATTCCAGGTAAGAATTATATTGTACTCAGTAATAATAATCATTATTTCTATTATTATTATAGATTCAGGTTGATTCAGCTGGTGTGAAAGAGTGGAGATGCCGAATCAGATTCAACTTGATTCGGAGTGATTCTGATTGATTCGGATTCGTTTGGTGTGAAAGGGCCCTTAGTCAGCTAAACCTAAGGAATGTTCTCATTCGCGGCCTTCTCATCAAGCTTTACACAAGAATGCGTATTTGGATTTTTAAGCAACGTTAACATTTCAAAATAAAATTACTTCTTATTCCTGTTTTTAAAATCACACAATTGTATACCAGACTCATATACTTTTTATATTTCCATCAAAAATTTAACTACTATGTAAGTGTACAACTTTTAAAGGTAATTTTTATATTTTCGGAAGAAAAAGGTTAAATGTCCATTAAACCTTTATAGAGAAATATAAGTTTAAAAAAGTTTGGAAATAAAAAAAATCTATGCTGTTGGATGGGATGTGCGAAAATAAAACAGTCCTTTCGAGGTTTACTCTTTGGAAATAATAAACTTCGAAAGGCCACGTCTTGCTTTTGGTGCGTGATAAAATGAGTTTATACGTCTCCTTGTGCTTGCCTTGAGAATACACTATAAAAATTGAAATCGATTATTTCCAAATTCTTTGTTCTATATAAAATTCCATCAAAAGCAAACAAACAAACTAATAAACCTAACTCGTTACATCACAAACTTTACCATCAGGACCTATGGATGATGATGATGATGATGAGTTATAGTGAAGTGAGTTGAAGAAAGTAAATCAGTCCTCAATTTCCTTCTATTCCATTCCTTTCATTTGATTTCGTTTACCCAGTTAAAATGATGAGATAAAATTACAAACTTATATAAACGCGTTTCTCTGGTGGTGTTCTGTCGTTGAAAGATGATTGAGTAATAAAAACGTTCAAAATAGAACAAAGAAAATTTATATAAACGTGATGAAAATAATTAAAGGATTTTCATTCCATCGATCAAAAATAAAAAGTCCATGAAAGCCTTTTTTCATTTTTTGTTATCCTATCATCACATCCTCCGCAATTCAATAAAATCACGTCCAGAACACTATAATCGTTTGATATTCAAGTTTTTGATGGTTGAACGGTGAAAATGTGTTTTTATTTGATTTGATTTTGTTCAGCATTTTGTTTTATACTTTCAAAGATGACAGCCAATTAAAGTGTTGATGTTTCAATAAACATAAAACAAAAGCATATCGCTAGGGGCTACTTAAATGTTATGCGTTTCTTTCATGCTGCTCTGGAGCTGGGCTGCCCTTGCCTGGACTGGGCTGGGCTTCGCTGGGCTGCCTCGCTGGAGCTTAAATTGTTTCACTCTATGGGTTTTTGGTATATAAAAATATATATTTTGTTAGAAAAGAGATTGTTTTTTGAATTTTTGGAAGTCCCATGATGATGAGGCCTTCTGAAAAATTGATCCTAACGACAGCTCAAATGGTTTAAAATTACCTACAAATGCATGTACGTACACAACATACTAATGAAGTTTCTAACGACATTTTAATGGGTCAATTTTCTTCATCATCATGACATAATCATTAAGAGGCATATCATCAACGGTGTAAAAGGGATTGAGTGCAATGAGGAAAACAATTTAACTTTTTGTACGATTGGGAAGCAAAGAATAAAAGGGAAGTCACCAGAAATGGGAAGTAAATAAAACCTTTGTAATTAAATTTGATTCAATTCGTAGATTGAAAGCGCAGGCATATGACAACTGTCAAACTAAGCTGTCATTTGAAGTGTCATTATTAACTTCCTTTAGGAAGTTATTGTAATCGGTCTGATTTGTCGAATTGAAAATTTTGAAATTTCTCGACGTTTCAAGGTCCCTAGAGTCGAAATAAAAGATTTTTTAAGAGATGTCCGTACGCCCGTACGTTCGCGACGTTTTTTTCGTCGTCCATAGCTCAAGAACCAGTAGAGATATTGACTTAAAATAAATTTTCTTATACAGATAATATGCAGAAAGCTGCAGAAAGGACTCTCAACAAAATTGCGTGGGTGGTCTTTTTACCATAGCAATTTAAAAAAGAGGCTGGGATGCGACCCATATTGATAACTTCCCATCCAGTCTATCGATTTGTCTTTCTTAGAAGTTTGTCACTATGTATCAATTTTTACCAAATTTGCGTTCTATTTTATGTAGATTTTATTTTTTTATGAAAAAACGGAATGTTGGATTTTTATAAAATAATTACTGCATATCGTAAACAATATTTTCTGTGAAATAAAATAAGTTTAAAGCCAATATTATTAATTTTTGAAACGCTTTTTGAGTCGCAAGTTAAATTTTAACCAAGTTTTAGTATTGTTTTTTTTTAGGTTTTTATTTTTTGTAAGAAATAGTGACAATTCGATTTTTTTCAAAATTTTACTGAATGTTGACAATAATATTTTTTGAAAGATAAAAGTAGTTTAAAGCCAATATCTCAAAGTTTTGAAAAGATATTTGAGCCGAAAATCCTTTTTTTACCAACTTTTATAAATATTTTTTTAGGTTTTTATTTTTTGTAAAAATACTGTCAATTCGATTTTTCTCAACATTTTTCAGAATGTTGAAAACAATATTCCTTATAAGTTAAAATTGGTTGGAATCCATAATCTCAAATTTTTGAAAAGATATTTGAGTCAAAAATCAATTTTTACCAACTTTAATTAATTTTTTTTTAGGTTTCTATTGTTTGTAAAAAAATTGTCGATTCGATTTTTTTCAACATTTTTCAGAATGTTGAAAACAATATTCCTTATAAGTTAAAATTGGTTGGAATCCATAATCTCAAATTTTTGAAAAGATATTTGACTCGAAAATCAATTTTTACCAACTTTTGTTAAATTTTTTTTTTAGGTTTTTCTTTTTTGTAAAAAAAACTGTCAATACGATTTCTCTCAACATTTTTCAGAATGTTTAAAACAATATTTTTTATAAAATAAAATAAGTTTGAAGCCTTAATCTCAAGTTTTTGCAAAGATATTTTAGTCGAAATTCAATTTTTAACAACTTTGGGTAATGTTTTTTTTTTAGGTTTTTATTTTTTATAAAAAAAACTGTCAATTAGATTTTTCTTAAAATTTTATCAAATGTCAAAAACATTATTCTTCGTTGCACAAAATTGTTTTGGAGATTAAATCATATTTAAGTCATAAAATTTTCGAGGTGACAAATTTTTTTTTCAGTTTTTTTGATTTATAAAAACAACCGTTACAATATATAATAAAAAATTTAATTCAAGTCTCTAGCGTCATTGGTTCATGAGATATTTAGGGTTAACCAAAATGTTCACCTTTTTTTTAAACTATGGTAAAAAAAACAACCACGCAATTTTCTTGAGAGCCCTTTCTGCATTATTCTGCCTTATTATCTGTATAACAACATTTTATTTGAAGTCGATATCTCTTCTGGTTCTTGAGCTATGGACGACGAAAAAAACGTCACGAACGTACGGACGTACGGACGTTCGGACGTACAAAGTACGTACACACGCACGCACAGACATCTTTCTAAAAATCTTTTATTTCGACTCTAGGGACCTTGAAGCGTCGAGAAATGTCAAAATTTTCAATTTAACAAATCGGAACCATTACAATAACTTCCAATGGGAAGTTAAAAAAGGTGAATATTTTGGTTAACCCTAAATATCTCACGAACCAATAAGACTTGACTTGAATTTTATATTATACCAGCGGCCCGTCCCGGCTTCGCACGGGTAGACATAAATAGGTACAGATATTTAAGTTATAGGCATGCTAATTAAAACGACCATGAATCACTAAATTAGAAAACATTTTTTTGTCCTATCATTAATACTCTTCGCAGCGTATGCGATGAAAGACATTTTAAGGCTAATTTTTTTACAAGTTCGGTTGGTTTTAAAAGGAATTTCTAAAGATTTCTATAGTAATCTAGTACTAAATATAGCCTATGTTACTCAGTGATAATGTAGCTTTCTAATGAAAAAAGAATTATTAAAGTCGGTCCAGTACTTTTTGAGTTTATTCGTTACATACAAAAATACAAATCTTTCTTCTTTATAATATTAGTGTAGATATTGTAACGTGATACCAAACAAATATATTTATAATATACAATTTTTGAGAAAAATCGAATTGATAGTTTTTTACATTTAAAAAAACCTAAAAAAAATATTACAAAAAGTTGGTAAAAATTGATTTTCTACTCAAATATCTTTCCAAAAATTTGAGATTATGGCTTGAAACTAATTCTGTCTTATAAGAAATATTGTTGTCAACAGGACTGTAGTGCCACCTTAAGTAAGTAAGTTGTCAACATTCAGTAAAATTTTGAGAAAAATCGCTTTCTTACAAAAAATAAAAACCTAAAGAAAAAAACAATATTGTTTTCGACATTTTTGTTTATATATGTATATGTATCTATATATGTATTTGTTTATCTTATATATAAAAATGAATCGCAAAATGTGTTGATAAGCACATAACTCAACAACGACGCCTGGACCAATTTGGCCAATTCGTTTTTTAAAATGTTCGTTGCAGTTCAAGGATGGTTTTTACGGCGAGAAAAATTCGAATTATTGCCGGAAAAACCATAAGAACAGCCCTTTTCTTTTTCCCATACAAATGTTTTCTAACTAAAACGTAGTCAGCTTAAAGGATTTGACTTTAAGTCATGTCAAATTAAAAAAAAAAAAAAAGTGTTGATGTCGATTTGCCGGTGTACAAATATTGTTTTTCTTGGATTTTCTGTTACCTAAACTACTGAGTTTGCTTTTGTTAACTGATAAATGACTGAAACAACTTCTTATGTCGTGTTTTGTGCAGAGTGATTAGTTAGTTAGTGTTTGTTTAGTTACAAAATAATTTATATTTGATATGCCTCCTATAAGACGAAGCAATTTAGGTAGAAGGACCCGAAATGCTACAAACCAAGCTAATTACCGATCTAATCGTAATGTACAAGAACGTGACGACCGAATTGAACGTGAAAGAATTCGAATATCACAAACGCGTGAAGCGCGAGCGCGACATTCAAGTAATAATCGTGCAAGTTTGAATCGAGCAACAATTGAATATTAGCAACAATTCGCTCACAAATTAAAATTGCACTTGCACTCGCTTCGTCGGGAATCGCAGCAACTTTGCTTGAAGGTGGTCGAACAGCCCATTAAGCACTAAAATTGCGATTAAATATGCAAAGCAATGAAACTCCAACCTGCAAAATTTCGAAGAACTCTGCAATGGCAAAGGTTTTGCAGCAATGTAAATTGATTGTGTAGGATGAATGTACGATGGCACATAAAAAATCTTTGAAGGCTTTAGACAGAACCTTAAAAGATTTACGAAGCAATAATAACAGATTTGGTAGTGCAATGATTTTATTAGCAGTGATTCCACGATCAACGCCAGTTGATGAAATCAATGCATGTCTAAAGTCCTCCAATTTGTGGAAACATGTCAAAGTACTTCATTTAATCAAGAATATGCGTATCAAGTTGCAAAATGACCAATCTGGAAACATATTCTCTAAACCACTCATTGACATTGGTCATGGCAAATTTCCTATAGACATGTTGACTGGCTGCATTAACTTTCCTCAAAGTTTTTGTCAGTGAACGCAATCAAAAGGTGTTTCCGATGTTTCTCAAAATTACAGAAACCATGATTGTTTGAGCTATATTGGCTGCAAAAAACATAGATGTGAATGAATTAAATTTCAAAATTCAAGAACAAATTACAGGCGATTCGAGGATATATAAATCAGTTGATTCGGCTACTAACCAAGATGATGTAGTCAACTATCCACCGGAATTTTTAAACTAGCTGGATTTGCCAGGATTGCCACCCCACAATCTTCAATTAAAGGTTGGATCAATAGTTATAATGTTGCGAAATATCAACCAACCGCGTCTTTGCAACGGTACACGGTTAGCGATAAAAAAAATTACTAAACAACGTGATAGAAGCAACTATGTATACTCAAAGGAAAGTATAAAGGAGAAGATGTTCTCAAACCGTGCATCCCAATGATTCCGACTGATGTGCCATTTGAGTTTAAACGACTACAGTTTCCAGTGCGGCTTGCTTTTGCTATGACCATAAACAAGTCCCAGGGGCAATCATTAAGTGTTTGTGCTTAATCTAGAAAACCCATGTTTCTCACATGGTCAATTGTATGTTGCCTGTTCCTGTGTTTGAAAACCATCAGATTTGTTTGTCTATGCGCCAAGTAATCAAACGAAGAACATCGTATATCACAAAGCACTACATTGATAATAAAACTGATTTCTGTTAATCATTATGATTGCCCTATCACCAGGGTGACGGTTCTGTTCAGGAGAATTTTTAGCCACGACTATAAAATACGTAGGAACAAAAAACTTCCACATTACAAATCTTTATGACAGGACAAAGTCTGTCGGGTTCGCTAGTTTCTTATAAAATAAAATTAGTTGGAAGCCATAATCTCAAATTATTGAAAAGATATTTGAGTCGAAAATCAATTTTTACCATCTTTTATTATTTTTTTAGGTTTTTATTTCTTGTAAAAAAACTGGCAATTCGATTTTTCTTAAAATTCTACTGAATATTGACAACAATATGTTTTAAAAGATAAAATTAGTTTAAAGGCAATATCTAAAAGTTTTGAAAAGATATTTGAGTCGAAAATCAATTTTTACCATCTTTGATTATTTAGGTTTTTGTTTGTTGTAAAAAAAACTGTCAATTCGATTTTTCTAAAAAATGTTGCTAATGTTGAAAACCTAGAATTCAGAACCACTGCACAGAACACAAACAAATTATACAATCTTAAACAAAATGAAATGAAGAGAAACCTAAATTGTTATGTACTAGAAAGATTGTGTTGTTTTGTTGTTTACTTAAATTAATTTCAAGTCCAAACATTTCAATGTTAAATAAGCTAAAATATAAAAAGTATGTATACGCCAGAGTACACCATACTAACTAACTAACTTTCCAACCTAAAAATGGAAATTTAAAAGAAAAAATTGTTTTATGCTCACGTGGAATTTTTGGAACTTTTTTATAACATAATTTCAACTACTTATAGCGAAAAAATTAGATTTTAAGCTCGCGCATTTGAGATTGTCATTTGTAGAGACAATGAGTATAGAGAATTTGTTAAATTTACTGATTAATTTATTAAACGCCATAGATCGATCTTTCAAAAATAGTTCTAAGGGGTAAATTCATCCTTAAGATTGATTGATTGACTCAGGTTGAAATACAATGGACTTTGCCCAGAAACACAAAAACTTTGCCGATATCCACCCAAAGGTCTGAAACCTCTTTTGAGATACCACCCAACTATGGTACTCCTCGAGATAGCATATCTGTAACCACATGCTCTTTCCTCTTGGGATGAACGATTTCGAAGTCGAGCTGTTGTATCCTAATGGCCCAACGAGCTAACCTACCCTGAGGATCTTATAAATTACTTAGCCATACTAAGGAATAATGATCGGTTACGACAGTAAATCGAACATCTTTGAGATACGGTCTCAACTTCTCAAAGTACAGCCAAGCATTCTTTCACTGTTGTACTATAGTTTCTTTCGTTCCTATTCAACGACCTACTAAGGTAACAGACAACCTTCTCCCCCTCTTCAAAATTCTGAGAAAGACCTGCACCGATGCCATAATCCGAAGTGTCTGTTTGCACGACAAAGGGTCGTTTAAAATCAGGGCAAGTAAGTATTGGTGCTGTCACCATCAGACACTCTTTTGCCTTCCTAAAACTATCCTCACATTCTAATGTCCAATTGAACTTCCTGTTCTTCTTCAACAAATCAGATAATGGCCGAAGTAGTTCAGCAAAGTTTGGTACCAAAGGACGGTAACAGGAAACTGTCCCTATAAAATTCCTAACTTCTTTAACATTCCTTGGAGCTGGAATCCTAACCATACTGTCTACTTTTTCAGGATCGAATTGCAACCCATTCCTATCCACTTTATAGCCTAAAAATTTAAGCGAAGGCATGCAAAAGTTGCGTTTTTCCTTGCTGACATTTAATCCGGCATCGCTCAACCTTTTCATCACTTCACTGAGAACTTCGAGATGTGTTTCAAAAGTTTCTGCAATGATAATGATGTCATCTAAATAGACAAAAACGAATGGCTCGAGGTCGGCACCCAATACCGTGTCGATGAATCTTTGCCAAGTCGGCGGTGAGTTATGAAGTCCGAAAGGCATTCTCTTAAACTGAAATAAATCCCGCCCAGGTTTACGGTATACCTGGCAGGCAGTATAAGGTTTACGGTACCTGGCAGGTAGTATAAGGCTTAGACTCCTCCTATATAGGTATCTGCCAGTAAGCTGACTTGATATGATTGATGAAGACAAGAACCTAGTTCCACAAAGCCTATCTAAAATTGAACTAATATACGGTAAGGGATTCGCATCCCTATTTGTATTCTTATTCAGCTTCCTATAGTGCACGCAGAATCTAAAGGAGCCATCTTTCTTTTTTACTAATACGAGTAGTATTGGAGATGACTAAGCACTTGTCGATCTCTCAATAACTCCTGCCTCTAACATTTCATTAAGTTCCCTATCTATATGAACCTGCATTGCCGGGAAGACCGAATAGTACCGTTGTTTTATCGGGGAGACCGGATAGCACCGTTGTTTTTTCGGCTCTGTCGACGTCCTTATTTTGTGCTCAACTAATGTTGTGCAACCTAAGCCCTCGGGCATTTTACTAAATGAATCCTCCACTAATGTTTCTAAAGCTTTTATTTCGCTATCATCCAACTCTGATCGTTCTATAATAGAACATAGCAAAACGGCAATGCCCTGTTCCGAAAAATTACACTCTCTTGACCTGAGATCCGGGACAATGCCCGACAAAAATCTGCGCCTAAAATCACGGTGTGCGGCAAAGTTGGTATAACTAAGCAATCAATAAGGATTGCCCTATCCTCAACTACTATAGGAAGAGAGAGTGTCCCTAACACTTCGACACCTGACCCGTCTGCCAAACACACGCAATGGACAGTGTCTTTTTTCACAGTAAGCCCTAAATCACCAAGTATTTTCCAAGAGTCCTATTATGGTCCTAGAAGCTCCTGATTCTAGTAGTCCTAAGAATTCAGAACCATGGTCTCCTATCATTCCCGTTTGCCTCTAAAGTAAACCTTAACTGGTTCCTATTTACCAGCTGGTTTCCAGCAGGCAAAATCCTAACGCCTCTGAACTCCTCGCCCTGCTGCCGCAGGAGTTCGCTGCCCATTTCCCGAGCATTTCCTAAACTCTGTTCTTTTGACCCCTAAAGCCCCACACCCGTAACAACGCCTAGGAGCGGAACACCTATCTGCATAATGGCCTGATCCATTGCACTTAAAACATCGAATGCTCGAATTGAAACGAGATTGGTTCGATAATTGGGTCTGACGATGAGTTTCGTTATTCTCTGCCACAACCGAAACCGAAGGGGTAACGACACCTACATATGCTAGATCTGGTTCCAGTAAAGACCTATTCTGCCTAACACTTGGTGGTGGAACAATAGATAGACATGAAAACGTTCCATTCAATAGGTGACGTGAAATAGTGCCAAATGAAATAACACCAAATTTCAAATTTGGCCTTATTTCGTTGTTCAAAACGAAATAAAACCAATTTGGCTTTATTTCGATTTATAAAAAGAAATAAGGCCAAAAAAATAATGGAAACAACGCCGAATATTTTAAAATTCAAAAGTTAATAAAAAATTTTTAAAGTTCACTTTTTTACATACAAAACACGCAAAAATGGTTGATTTATTGTCTAGAATAGCTACTTTTGCTAAAAAGTTTTTTTGAATTGATAGCACGGCGCGCCGCGGCGTACTAACAAAATTTGGGAATTTCTTTGATTTTAGTGCTCAAATGCAAAAGTTCTTTGCATATACCCAAACTCGCACCCACCCCAAATCCTATAGTGATCCCAAGCAGGGGGGTTGCAGGGGGGCAGCATGCCCCCCTTACATAACTAGCTGTTAGTACGCCGCGCCGTGCTATCAATTCAAAAAAACTTGTTTTAGGCTCCAATTTCAAAAATTTCAATCGAGCAACAAGTATCTGTCATTTTTCAACTTTTTTAATTAATAACAAAAAAAATTGTTGCAAAATTGCACTTCCCCGATTTTTTATTAAAGTTTACGAAAAAATACACCGATTTGATTATTTTCCGAATTTTTTTTCTATGTTTTTAGCAAAAGTAGCTATTCTAGACAGTTACCGAATTTTGTAATTCCCAAAATTGAATAAAGAATTTAATTTAGCATAAAGAGAAAACAAAAGATAATTTTACTTTATGTTTTTTTCTAATTCTGCAAAGTTTTAAATCGAAACAATGCCAAATTGCTATTATTTCGTTTTCTAAAGCGAAATAAACCCAAATTGAAAATTTGGCCTTATTACGTTTTCAAAAACGAAATAATGCCAAATTTGTTGAATTTGGCTTTATTTCATTTGGCGTTATTTCACGTCACCCATTCAATACACCAGCTATGAAGCATAATTATAGTTAAAGTATAGTGATCAGTCAACGTTAATTTTGAGTCTTGTATACAACATCAAGATCAGAATAACTGAGATATCTTTTAAAACGTGACCAATTCAACATATAGTCACAATTTATTATATTACGTTTGCGTGAAAAACACATTTTGCATAGATTAGTGATAAAGAATTAATTAAAAAAGAAGGCTACTCATCAATAAATTTAAAAAAAAAAAAACAGAAATGAACCAATGTGACTCCCTTTAGGTTCACCAGGATTGACTTTAGACATGAAGGGTTATTCCTGCACATGACGCTAAGAAATGACAACATCTATCTATGACAAAATCCACATAACAAAACAGTCGTTAAGTCCAATTTACTTAATTTATTAAAACGAATTCCATGATTTAATTTCTCAAATACCTTTCTAAATCTGTAAAGATGGAATCGATTTGAAGATTTTTTTTCGAATACATCCAAACAAAAAGTTAATAATATTGTAATTAATTACTAATTTTAGGTTTTTTTTTTCAAAAACCCATATTGATTTGCATTTATAACAGAAGAAGAAGAATCGAAAAAAATCATGTCACAGACAAGGGATTCAAGGGATTGCCTTGGTTTTCTATCTAATTTTGTTATTAATTGCAATCTAAAGGTATATTTAAGTCATATTCCTATACAATAAACAAACATAAAAAAAAACATGTTTCAAACGAAAAGAAATAATATAAAATGACATTTTCTTCCTAAAACCATTTTTTTGAATGAAGAAACCAACTCAATATTCAAAACTCCATCAATTCTTTTATTTTTTCTCTTTAGGAATATTTTACGTACCTCACATACCTCTTAACCCCCTAAAAAACCAACCGATGCTTCAATTCTCAACCATATTTTTAATCAACCGTAAAATGTGTCTTTTGCATTGAATTTTTATTTCATACTAAGGACGAAAATAAAAACTTTGCTGCTAACATAACCATTGAAGGAGAAGAATTGCTCCTATACTATGCGCATCATTAAACAGCTTTCACATTCTAGACATAAATATATTTTATGTAGTTATGTAGAAATTGCAAAGGCTACCTTATACCTACGTTAGAAAATACATACATGTATGTTTTCCTAAAAATCCATTTATCCCAGAATTCAAATGTTAAAGACGATGAAGACGACGCATGGAAAGAGCTTAACTCACCTTATACACTCAATGACTCAACTCCAAGAAAGGAGATTTACCTATATCTTGAGAAAAAATGCGGTGCATGTCAAGTAGGTACATTCTCGTACCTATGTATGTGTATGGAAACCTGGCACATTCAAAGAACCTGTGATCCAGATGACATTTTCTTAAAAGCTTTTGAATTCTTAAAATTTTTGTTTGTTTTTATTTTTGCACGAAAATGTCCTTAATTTTTATAGTAGGTATTTTGTTTTTGTTTGTTTTGTGTTTATGTGTTGCCGCATGTTTGCTGCTCACTTAAGTTAAGATCCTGAAAAATAAAATAATTTGCAAAAAATCATAAAACCATTCCTAGAAGGAATGAAAAAGGCTGTGAACTTGGAAAATGTTCACTATTGTTATTTCTATAGTCTTATTGAATCCCTCTATGTCCCTGTCCTATATCCACAATGAATAATCTTTTAGGTATGAGAAAAATGCCATAAACAAAATGATGAGTTGAAATATTTTTTCGTTCTGCAACTAACAAGGACACACCAGATCCTCGTTAAATTAATTACACACACACGATACGGATACCCAAACCATCCTGTTTTCAGATGAGATAAATGAAAAGAATTATTTTTTTATTAATTCTCATTTTAAATGTGTAAATCCCAAATTTTGGCTAAATCAGTTCAAAACCAAAAGGATTTTTACTCCTTTTAACTCATCACCGAAACCGAAAAAAATAAACCAAAAAGAAGTGAGGAGGGGCTTGATATGATATCTACATTTGTCATGATGCTTTTTGTGGCGGGCATATTCACATGTGTATCCTTTTTCTCATTACACAAAAATTTGTGAGAGAATTTTTATCACAAACATACGCCAGGTCTACTAGGTTCTAGGAATGTAACATAATATACATTCGCATCCTTATTATTATTTAAGGATCAACTATTTTCATGTTATTATTTCTGTTTAACAATGTTTTTGATGTTCATTTGGCCCTATGGTTCGTCCTCGTCATTTTCCCTTTTGTTTATTTCGATATTTCTTTTTTGTGTGCTAGGCACATTATGTGCGGTTTATCAACAAACTATTTTTGTTATCCTTGCGGAAGTAATTAACAACGCACTGAGAGGAAGTGTGGGTGTATCTTATATACCTCTCCCTATTGTGTAGGAGGAAGCATACTTGTACATACATATGTATGTATGTAGGTAATATTGAAGAAGGAAAAACCTAAACCGACAAGGACATCATTTATACTGTCTTGTCAGATGTAAATCATTTTGTTTAGGTGAATAGACTGTGCTGAAATTGGATGGAGAAGGGGTTGGAAGCTTTGTTGATGGTTTTCAACAGAAAAGGATTTTAAGGATATATGACAGAGGCAGAGTAAGAGAGGATAAAAAATGTGTTTGCCTATAAACATAAACACATCAATTCCTTCTCTTTGTTTGTTTTAGTAGAGTTAATATCATAAAATATAGGACTCGAAAAAGTTTGGTTTATGTTTGTCTATAATATGTATGATGCATAGGGAAGGTTTTAAATAATTATCCTTGTTTTGTTTGTTTATGTTTATCTATATGTATATTAGTGAATGAAGTATGGGGCTTTAACAACTTGTGGTCATAAAATATTTTTGTGCGAATAGACCTATTTGGGGTTGTCTTTGAATGTGGTTGTTTTGGTGGAAGGAGATCTTTTAAATGTTAAAATAAAGGCTATACAAAATATATTGTATGCATAAGTGTAACTAAAACAATTTGACCCTTTTTGACCTCTATCAAAAAACCTCTACCATATCATACGAACTTATTTGCTTGGAATTCTTTAATTTGGGTACGTATTTCCTCTTTTAATTTATTTTTTGAATCGCTTCTAAAAAAAAAAGGAAAGATGGATAATATAACTTATATTAACATAATGTCACTTCAAACTTTATTAAGAATCATACTGAAGTAGGATGTTACACATTTTTGACAAAGACAATTTGGAATTTGGAGTAATTTATGTTTTAAAGTTTATAAGTCGAAGAAATACTATGAACTTTCTCCTGTCTTAAAATAAAAAATGGGAACTTGTTGGTGTTCATTTAAAAACTTGAAAACGCTCATTAAAAATAGAGCGCTAAAGTCATTGCTTAGCTCACCAATAACAGTTTTCTTTTCTAAGTCTTTTTTCAAAGCAAATCTAGTTGTTCGATGGTCAAATCTTAAACTCTGAAATACATTTTTTGATCTTTTGATAAAATCTTCCATTTTAATTGGCGAAAGCTCAGCAGCAAAACGTTTATACATCCCTTGTGAACAAAGACAGTATGTAGTTGACTTTTCTTTGTTTCTCTCAATGATTTTTGAATTAATGTTAAAAAAATTATATAATTAATCAGAAAGTCTGAGTATTATAAAATTTTATTAGTTATACCTTTTGATCAAAAAGTTGATTCTCAAAGCAGCATTTTATAATTTTAGAGAAGGTTAACATTATTCCAAGACAATTCGTATGAGTCCAGCCAAAAAAAAACTTCAAATTTATTAAACCTAGGAATGATTCGCATTTCAATGCAAATTGTTACAGATAATGAGGAAATTGTTATTAACAAATGATGAAAAGTTCCCTAGATTCCAACATGTATCAAGGATGTTTTTGTGGAAAGTTTCCATTTTTTGGTAGTAACTTTTGAACTGTAAGTTCTTAACAAAAATATTTCAGCTTGTTTTTGTAGATCACGAGATGGTTTACAAAACTTGAATAACTTTTTTTCTGCGAGTAAACTTTGAAGATCTACAGTGGTTTCAAAAAATTGCGAATGTCAAAAATAATGATTTTTCGCATATTGTGCCTAAAAGGTTCTTTGTATATAAAAACGTTTTAAGTAATGTAAGAAAACATGAATATATTCTTCTTCTTTCCTTCTCTCCCATTTCTGTTTCTATACTTCACTCTAACTATAAACTAATTTTCCTTTCCTAGTCATAGCTGCGCGATTCATTTCTCCAAGTTGTAGTGTAATTTTTTTTAGTAAGCAACTTTAAATTGAAAATACTGATTTTCTTCTCCTATCCATTCTTACTCAACGTATGTATAGTCCAGCGATGCCACTTTGCTGCAAAAGCAGTAAATCTACTGCACATTTCGCAAAATCTAAATCTACTGCCACTAAATTCAATCTACTGCACTTTTTTATGTTTAATAAACCTTCTCTTGGACAGCTGTCTAAAAACATATATACAAATAACCGCTGTAAAAACCGTCCGAACGAAGCCAATTCATTGTGAACTTGATATGATATATGAAATTAGTTGAACGCTGAAACATGATCTCTGTCTCTGTTTCTAAAGTGTTCCCGTTTTCTGCGAAACTACAGGATTCTGAGAACTTATTTAAATTTGTATATTTATTGTGTGACACTGACAATTCCTCATTTTAAAAGAATTATCATTATAAAAAAAATAAAATATCTATTCCAATCAGAGTACACTCAAATACGTATATCTTCTTGAACGACACATTTTTAATCTCTGAAGGACATAAATATAGGTAAACATTCTTGCAAATGTAATTTCTTGTAAAGAAATGAATAATGTCAGTAAATGTCAAAAGAGTGTTTCCAAAATTTAACTTTTATTGATAGAATGTATGTGAAAAAATACGTTTAAATATTTAGTAAGTATTCCAATATAAGGTTTTAAAACCTATCCGTTTAAAAATACATATCTAAAAAATTAATTTTTTGTATATTTTTGTTCGATAAAAATCTACTGCGGAAAGATGCAATCTACTCCTTTTTTTGTAATGATCTACTGCCTCCTTCTCTTCTTGAAGTGGCAACGCTGGTATAGTCTGGGCCATCATTGGTATTCGAGAGGTATACTCTAACACACATCTGTGTATATAACTTTGAAGATTTGTCTCCTCTCTCGAAATTCATTTACAATACACAGAAATTGGCGAAGAGGTCAAATATCGAAACTTCAATTCCTTTACCTCATTAAGTTGCAAACTATTCATTGTGCTAGTGGTGTTTTTGTTGTTTCTCTACCTTTAAAAATTGTGAACAAACGAAAACTAAGTTGACCTAGGTGAGTAAAATGAATTTGTTTTCTTTTTACCACTGAGCTAAACCTCCTCGGTTTTCTTTTTTTTTTAAATTATTAAATTCCAACTTTTGTGTAGTTGCATTATTTGAATTTTCTTTACTAATTCTATGTCACGCAAACGAAATTTCATAACGATTGTTTTTGACTTCGACGACTTTCAGCGTCGTCGGTTTACAGTTACTTTTTTTGAGTGTTTTTCTCCTCCTCGGCTTTTGTTTTCTTTTGCGTGACCAACTTATTTCTCTATTATGTATGTAGCAATAAGAGAGAGTGTAGTTGTTTATTTCTCCTTTCCTATGGATTTTATTTTGAAATATGAGATGCGTCGTGTGTGAGAGAGTGAGCACCGTGTTATTACTTCCACACGGAGATGTGCGATCTCCTGCTCCGTGTCTTGGTAGTGCTGTGACGGAATAGGATAGGAAGACCTTTGGAGAATCGGTTCGGGGTGTGTGTGTTCCTACCCCGTTCGCAGCCAGTGAGTTGGGTCGTTCTATCCGTTCACAATTATTTAGTTTTTCGGTGGATTTGTCGTGGTTTCCGCTTATCCTCCATCACATGGAGATGTGAGTTCTCCTGCTCCGTGTGACGATAGTATTGCAACGGAGTGAGAGGAATCAGCCACTGGAAAATCGGTTCGGGGTGCGTGCTTTCCCTCCCCGTTCGCATGCCAGTGCGTTGATCGGTGCCCTCCGTATGCGGTACTTTATTATCGAATATTTCAAATGTAAATATGTACTTATTTGTATGTGTTTTACTGTTCCGTACGAATGTTTTGTTTCTAGCTCTAGCACTCGCACCGCGCAGCGTAATTATTTAACTTAACTATCTTTCTTCTTCTATCTTGTCACTCTCTATATTATTTATTTGATTCAAACTTTAAGTGGCTATTGAGTGCTCATGAGTTGTTATTATTTTTTTTACAGATTGCCGCCTCGACCAGATGAACTCTCTGATTTATTTTTGTTTTCCTTTATTAACTTGAAGTATTTAATAATTTTTTTTGTTCGTTATATTTTTTTGAGAATTCTGTTTTTTTTTTTTTAATAAAAAAGAAAAAAAAAAGTCAATAAAAGATAAATAATTGTTTCTTGATTTTTAGTAATGAAATGTCATTTTATAATGGGTGATTTTTTAAGAGCTTGAGAACTTTTTTTTAAAAAAAAACGCATAAAATTTGCAAAATCTCATCGATTCTTTATTTGAAACGTTAGATTGGTCCATGACATTTATTTTTTGAAGATAATTTCATTTGAATGTTGACCGCGGCTGCGTCTTAGGTGGTCCATTCGGAAAGTCCAATTTTGGGTAACTTTTTCGAGCATTTCGGCCGGAATAGCCCGAATTTCTTCGGAAATGTTGTCTTCCAAAGCTGGAATAGTTGCTGGCTTATTTGTGTAGACTTTAGACTTGACGTAGCCCCACAAAAAATAGTCTAAAGGAGTCAAATCGCATGATCTTGGTGGCCAACTTACCGGTCCATTCCTTGAGATGAATTGTTCTCCGAAGTTTTCCCTCAAAATGGCCATAGAATCGCGAGCTGTGTGGCATGTAGCGCCATCTTGTTGAAACCACATGTCAACCAAGTTCAGTTCTTCCATTTTTGGCAACAAAAAGTTTGTTAGCATTGAACGATAGCGATCGCCATTCACCGTAACGTTGCGTCCAACAGCATATTTGAAAAAATACGGTCCAATGATTCCACCAGCTTACAAACCACACCAAACAGTGCATTTTTCGGGATGCATGGGCAGTTCTTGAACGGCTTCTGGTTGCTCTTCACTCCAAATGCGGCAATTTTGCTTATTTACGTAGCCATTCAACCAGAAATGAGCCTCATCGCTGAACAAAATTTGTCGATAAACACATTTCGAACCGAACACTGATTTTGGTAATAAAATTCAATGATTTGCAAGCGTTGCTCGTTAGTAAGTCTATTCATGATGAAATGTCAAAGCATACTGAGCATCTTTCTCTTTGACACCATGTCTGAAATCCCGCGTGATCTGTCAAATACTAATGCATGAAAATCCTAACCTCAAAAAAATCACCCGATAGTAATAAGTGTATCTTTCTCATGTACAAACTCAATAAATTAATAAATCATGAAACCAAATCAATATTTTTTTAAGGATCTGCTTAAACTTCTAGTGTCACGTCATAATATAAAGAAAATAGTTAGTATGGTGCACTAAGGCGTATACGTACTTTTCTTTTAATTTTAATTTATTTCAGACTTGAAATTAAGTCAAGTAAAAATTAATTAATTTCAGAAATTTAAAACTAGTTGGCATCACTTTTTTTAAATTACAGAAAACGCCTCATTTTTAAAGAGTTTAAATGTTTAAATATAACGAAACACCTTTCTAGTACAGCCCAATTAAAAAAAAATTAGCTTAGGAAAAAATGTTGATGACAATTGGTACCGACGACTCTTAGAATATCTTTATTAAGACACTATATAAATTTGATAGTTTTTTTAATTTATTTTATTATATATTTTTTATGGCTTATTAATACAAAATTTGATTTTTAAATTTCAGGTTCTTGAAATCAATTTTTAATTCTATTTATTTATATTTTTATTGATCAATATCGGATGCTTAATCACGAATTTAAAGTGAACATATGTATTTCAGAATTCTCGAACTTATTTTTAGTTCAAGGTCGTATAATTTGTGTGTGTTTTATGAAGTCAAATGATTGCTGGCTCTAAAATCTCAAGCACTTGTCTTTCTTCTTCTTCTTAGAAGGGTTTTGCAATAAGGGCGGGTAGATGTTGTAATGAAAAAAATCAAGCGGTGTATGAGGTATTAACAAAATTAGTTTTTTATTTGAAAGGCGCATGTATGCCATTAAGTGTGGAATATGATATCATTCAAATGCCTGCCTCGGCTTTTTACGGTGGCACGGATCCGAGTGGTCCAATTTTCAATGACTCTTCTGCATAGATCCGGCAGAATTTGTTATGTTCATCTTTAGGGCATCGGTCGATTGTGGTTTATTTGCATAGACCTGCGACTTTAAGAAACCCCACAGGAAAAAGTCTAGCGGGGTCAAATCGCATGACCTTCGTGGCCAATTCACATCATTCGGGTCCTCTTCCAAACCATTCGAAGCCCAGTCAGCGAACAAACGGCGGCGGCGTTTACTATGGCCATGAACTTTGAGCTCCTGGGTCAGTTGGATCTTGTACTGATGTAGGCCCAAGTCCCCACGCAAAATTCGCCAAGTTGAAGTCTGCGAAAGGCCGAGTTCTTGTGCACGGCGAGGAATAGACTGCCTCGGGTCCTGCTGTACACTTTCACGGACCACGGAGATGTTCTCGGCCGATCTTGCGTTCCTTTAACATATACTGAACCGGTCGGTTCAAATTTGGCCACCAAACGTTGAAGAGTGGACTGTGATGGGCCACCATGTCTGCCGTAAAATGAGCGCAATGCGCGCAATGCGCGCAACGTTTGCGTTAACGAACACTTATTTTGATAATAAAGTTTTATCTTTTGAACGTGCTGTTCAATCGTGTAACTGAATTGATCTATCGATTGAGTCTTGAGTGATATTCAAATCTCTTCCCTTATGTGGTACTTGATTTTACATATATGTATGTATACGCGGGAAGCATCCTTTTCAAATAGATCACACCAAAAAGAGATTTTTCATTGAATTTGTCGATAGCTCAGTTTAGCACTGTTGAGCTTAAAATGTGAACTCATGCTTCACACCAAAATGACAGGTTTTCACTGTGAGCAATTCTCGCACTTTTTCCCCTTTTTCCCGATCCTGTTGGCAGATCCAATACACACCTTGTAGAGAATACCATCATTTGTGTCTTCCTTTTTAATAATATGTATGTGTCCTGAAGCGTTCAACACACAAAAAGATGGAAAGAAGAAAACAACTTTATACCGTAAAGTGAAGACCTATAAAGCAAGATATGGAGTACCTATGGAATGGAGCAATGTGAAATGAGATTGTCATATCAAAATATTCTGCAGGGAACTCTTTGTTCGCTTTCACACGGTTTTTATTTTTTATTTTTTTGGTATTTTCCTTCTTTCTTCTTTATAAATACATACATAGGTACAATAAAATACATGTGTATGTGTGTATATATAAAATATGAATAATATTTGGCTATAAATAAATTTAAATTGGCAATCGCAGAGGCATGTGTGACAGTGCTATGACTGAAAGCTGTGCACCACAAAAAAGAGATTTATGAGACTACCATTTTAAACCAACTTTCCCAAGTAGAGATATGTATGAAAAGTATAGCTGGTGAGGCGGAAGGGAGAGTGCTGAGTATGTTTCTGTTTATTTTATTGGAGGTTATTATTACCTACTATAATGTATTTATATGTAGGTGTATTTTTATTATTCCTTATAGTCTGAATAATACATTTAATAATTGAATACAATGTGAGTTGAAAATGAGAAGACACAAAAATACAAATAAAAATAAAAATAAACTTAAGAATGAAAGGACTGATTCTGGATGTGCGCTAAATGTAAGTGGATATGATTTACACGAAAGACTTTTGATAATTTAATTTGCGGTGAAAGGTGTCGGGTCGGATATAAAGTCGGTATAATTTTGACAAATTTCAGAGCATATTTTTTTGACGCCAGTAAAATAATTTGTCAGGATGAAAAGTGACATATACTATACATATATGAACGAATAAAGTTCTTCTTTTTTAAAGGATGCGATCCATTATATTCATTGTGCAAGGAAAGTTAGTTATAATTTGCACTAATGATTTATTGCTAAAAAATATTTATAGTTAGTTATTTGACTAATTTTATTTCAATATAATATGTATAACATTTTCATATAATATATACAAAAAAAATAATATAATACATTCATCTTATAAGTCGTATCGGTATGGCCGTCTATCAGACTGACGTTTTCGAAAACGAATACATTTTATTTAACAAAATAGGAATAATAACTTACATTGATAAATATTGTTGTCATATTTTTTTAAAAATCTTCTTCGATTATAAGTTATCTATATTTAACAGCTTAATTGCGAAGCGAATATCGGATTGCACACAAGATGGTCTTTCGTTGTGTGTGACGTGACAGGAGGTTGAGGATAGATGGACTCGCTGATAATGCTGAAAACGCTGCAAGAAGAGGAGATATCCGAGGATTGTACCAAATAGCCAAAGAAGTTGTTGGGAAAAAAAGCAACAACAATCATCCTGTAATGGATGTGGATGGGACACTATTGGTATCAGTTGAAGATCAACTTCGCAGGTGGAAGGATCACTTTTGTGCCCTGTTAAATGAGGATTCCGTTGAACAGAGTGCTGAAATGCCCCATCTTAACGAGATGTGCAGATCCTGGAGGGGTATTGACATCGACCCCCTTCAGTAGCGGAAATTGAAACATCGATTAATCTCCTCAAAAACAACAAAGCAGTCGGGCTTGACGGAGTACCAGCGGAATTCCTGAAAGTTGATCCCGCCACAGCAGCTAGTATCTTGCATCCGCTTATACAAACTGTTTGGGAAAACGAAACCTATCCCAGGGAATGGAAGGATGGAGTGATTGTTTAGGTGCCAAAAAAAGGTGATCTCAAGAACTGCAACAATTGGCGTGTTATTACCGTTTTGTCCGTTTTCCCAAAGCTAATGGCAACTTTAATCCTCGAACGGATAAAGTCTAGAATTGAGACTACACTCAAGAGGAATCAGGCTGGCTTCCGCAGCGGTCGGTCGTTCGTTGACCATATCAACACCTTACGCATTGTTCTTGAGCAGTCTGCAGAATTTCAAACACCGCTAAACCTCATGTTTGTAGATTTTGAGAAGGCCTTTGACCGAGTTAACCGAGATTGTATATGGAGATCACTTCTTGGGAGAGGAATTCCGCCAAAAATTGTTGCCATTATAAAGGAGTCCTACAATAATGCAAGGTGTTTTGTGTTGCATAATGGGCAGCAATCCGACTCTTTCGAAGTGCGTCAGGGTGTGAGACAAGGGGATGTTTTATCGCTAATTCTTTTTCTGCTGGCGATAGATGATGTTCTGACGGCCAGCGTCGGTACAACTGATAGGCAAGGTATTCAATGGAGAACGTTTGAAAGGCTTACCCATTCAGTGGGCTGAACGAGATGTGTCAAACTTTACGAGTGAAAGGAAAATCGTGCGGTCTTAAAATAAATAGCAAAAAGACAAAACTAATGCTAACAGGCTCCCCTACACAACATCGTATTATTCTTCATGACACGCCTGTTGAAGAGGTCGAACAATTTAATTACCTCGGAAGTATTGTATCAGCAAATGGTGGTACGGATCTGGACGTAAAAAGCAGAATAAATAAAGCTCACGTTGCCTTTGGTGCTCTGTCCCAAATTTGGAAATCCAGTCAAGTCTCCTTACGCACTAAACTGAGATTCTTCGAATCCAATGTGAAATCCGTGATATTATATGCTTGTGAAACATGGAAAGTCTCGGCCACCATCTCGAGAAAATCGCAGGCTTTTGTGAACCGCTGTCTGCGTCACATCCTTAAAATTTGCTGGCCACAAACAATATCTAACCAGGAATTGTGGCGTAGAACAGGTCAGAGGCGCTTGGACATCGACATCAGAAAGCGCAAATGGCAATGGATTGGTCACACACTGAGGAAACCAAACGATGATATTGCGAAGCAGTCCTTTGAATGGAATCCTCAGGTGTCACGACGGGTTGGAAGACCAAGAACAACATGGAAATCTACAGTCCTATCGGAAGCTAACTCCCAGAGAAAGACGTGGCTACAGTTAAGGTCAGTTGTCAGTGAAAGCTCGAGTGGGGAGGTTCATGTCCTCTCGCCGTGTTCTGCGTTTTGTATTAATTGTTGTCTTGTCTCCCGTCCCCGTCCCCGTCGCAGTCTCGTTAATTTAATTTATTTAAAAAAAAAAAAACAAATAGAATCAAAACAAAACTTAAAAAATAGTGATACAAAAATATAACCAATAAAACTAAAACAACAGAAAATAATAATGATAAAAAAAAACACAGTGAAAAACAACAGCAATATATAAAAAAAAAGCAACACAAAGGGAAAAAAGCAACAATAAAAAAATACCTACCAGTACACAGTAAGTGCATTCCCTTCACTCTTTCTTTCATTTTCTTGTACAGTTGAGTGACTCAGCAGGTGCATGCATTGGTCTAAGCTTTTTGAAAGCTCGCTCAATGGTGTGTATGTGTTGGTTCATTCAATAACAAATGGATTGTAGATTACTGTTTTGATTGTCAGGGTCCGGACCAATTCAACGTCACTACTAAAGGCATAACACTAGTAGTGAGGTTGTATTGTAAAGACCTTTAAATAATCTTATACAGTGATTTACTTAGAAGTTCGTTTGTTTTGATTTTAGGATTTTTTTATATTGCAATGACTGGTAATTTTAGAGTAGATTATAGTAATGTTCGTGGGCTGAGATCGAATTTTCTGTCTGTATACATCCACATTAATTCTAACAGACCAGCTGTTTTGGCATTGAGTGAAACCCAAGTAGGTGAAGATTCCGATCCTACTGAATTTTTTATTCATGGGTATTGCTTGGTGCCATTATTCTTCTCACACCATGGTCTCGCCATATATATTAGGAATGATGTTGCATATCAACTTTTACCACAATACGGTCATTGTACCAATTCCCTTTTTAATTTCATGTGGTTAAAACTTTCCGTGAATAAACACATCATTCACTATTGTTTTCTTTATCGGAGCCCAAACCTGGACAGAGTTTCAACTTCTCAGGAATTTGATGCTCTGTCTGACTCCATACAAAGAATTGTCTCCCTGTATCCTCACACTGAAATCGTTATTACGGGCGATTTCAATGTTCACAATTCTTCGTGGCTTCGCCATTCGGGCCAGACAACGCCCGAAGGAATGTGTGCTGAGATTTTTGCTGAGTTTAACCATCTTACTCAGCTTGTCAATGAGCCTACTCGGATATCAGACGTTAACGGCCGAGCAGAAAATACACTTGACTTGTTTCTCACCTCTGATCCTGATAAATACACAATCAGTGTATTGACGCCTCTAGGCACATCGGACCACAGTGTCATATCTGCTAATTTCTCGTGTCAAACAAATCCAGTTAAAGAAAGAGCTCCAAAGAGAACCGTTTGGCAGTACGAGAAAGCCAACTGGGACGGTCTCAATAATTTCTTCAGGATCTTTAACTGGTCGCTATGCTTCCTCGGTAGCGACGTAGACTCCAGTGCAGATATGATTTCTAGTATGATTCATCTGGGAATGGAAACGTTTATCCCGAATAGGGTTAAAAGTATTAAACCCAAGGATAAATCATGGTTCGATTCGAGCTGCAAAGAGGTTATCAAGGAGAAAGAGGTGAGCTTCCGATGTTTTAAAGCCAACCCAACTGAGGAAAACCGGAAAAAGTTTAAGCAAGCCAGGAAGGCTTGCAACGCCTATATTCGAAGGACCAAATTTTTACATGACCAAAAATTACGGCGAAAAATACTGCAATGTCCCAAAGGCAGTAAAAATTTTTGGTCATTTGTAAAAAATATGAGGAATTCTTCCTCTTCCTCGGTTCCTACGCTTGTTGTCAATGACACTCCTTTAGTTAGCTCTATTGATAAAGCCAACTTATTTGCTAGGCAGTTCGCCGAAAATTCCACCTTACCAGATAGTGTCATGACTCCCCCAGTTCTTGAACGCGTAATCTTTTTTCGTACTCGAACTGTGGCGAGAGTTCTTAAAGATCTCAACATTCATAAATCCGCTGGCCCAGATGGTATCCCCGCTATTATTCTGAAGAGGTGTTCTTCCACGCTAGCAAAGCCACTGCGTAAGCTTTTCCATCTATCCTATTCTTCTGGTCTCGTTCCGAGTAGTTGGAAAACTGCATTTGTTCAGCCAATCCCAAAAAAAGGCGAATCTTCTTCTCCCACAAATTATCGACCGATAGCACTAACGTCCCTTCTTTCTAAGGTCATGGAAACGCTGATTAATTATCAGCTTAAGAAATATCTTGAGGAACGGAAGCTTCTTAATGACCGGCAATACGGCTTTCGTAGCAATAGGTCCACTGGTGATCTCATGGTTCATCTCACCGAACAGTGGAACAAATCTTTACATCGTTTTGGAGAAAGTAAGATTATTGCACTTGATATTTCAAAGGCATTTGATAAAGTCTGGCATCTTGCTCTCTTATCGAAAATGCGTGCTTTCGGTATCGACGAATCTCTTCTTCGTTGGATTAGAAATTTTCTTTCGAACCGTTCAATACAAGTTGTTTTGGACGGATTCAAGTCTGAAACTCATAAAATAAATGCTGGTGTGCCCCAGGGCTCCGTTTTGTCTCCGACCCTCTTCCTCATTTTTATAAATGATCTCCTGTCTGCCACTTCTAATCCAATACATTGTTTCGCTGACGATAGCACTCTTAGCTTTTCATATTCGTTTCCAGACTCACAACCCTCCTCTTCGGATGTGGAACTGCAACGGCAAAATATGATTAGCTCATTAAATTCCGACCTACACAGCATTGTACAATGGGGAATAAAAAATCGTGTGGAATTTAATGCTTCGAAAACGCAATGCTGTCTTGCATCGTTAAAGCGAGATAAACCCTCTTTGCCACTATCTATGAGTGGCACTTGCATCAACGAAACGGAAAATCTCGACATCCTCGGAATGTGCATCAGCAACCACCTTTTGTGGAGCGATCACATACGCGATGTTGCCAAAAATGCCGCAAGATGTCTAGGTTTTTTGAGACGTTGCAAGAAATTTTTCTCTCCGTCTGATCTGGCTACAATCTACAAAACCTATATACGTCCGAAACTTGAATATAACTCTCATCTCTGGGCTGGTGCTCCAGTAACTTATTTAAGCCTCTTGGACAGTATTCAAAAAAGAGCTTTTAAAATGATTGGTGACATTAACATCATCAACTCGTTTACGTCACTCGAACATCAACGCAAGGTTTCTTGCCTCACCCTTTTTTACCGTTATTTTAACGGACTTTGCTCTAGTGAAATAGCCAGTTGCATTCCTCCCCTTAAACAATTTAACCGTAATACCCGCGCTTCTAGGAATGCCCATCAGTTTACCCTTGAGCCCAACTTCGGCCGTACTATGAAGTACAGAGATTCTTTTTTTAGCCGTACTACGCGAATGTGGAACGCCTTGCCACGCTCTATCTTTCCCTGTCATTGCAATGTTCAGAAATTTAAAATCAATGTACACCGACACCTCCTATCCAACCCTTCCCTCTTTTCCTAATGCTCACACTGTGTCTTTGGCATATTAAAGGTATCTATACAAAACCCTTTTAGTGTTCGCTAATTATAAAAAAAAAAAAAAGGTATCTTGCTGCAGATCGAGAAGGATGGAGACGTTTTGTTGACGCCCTATGCCCCGTACGGGGTTAGAGGACCTGATGATGATGATATTTAAGAGCAGCAATAGAATAATCATTAATCGAGTCCCAACCTTCTTCTCCATTTAATAACCTGAAGAATTCAGCTTCATCGAGGTTGTGTTTATTGAAGTAGATAATCCGGAATTCTCTTAAGACTGGACAAACCGCAATAAAGTGAAAGGTATCTTCCCGTGCTTTCAAATTACAAAGTCGACATAGTATAGGCAGATCAGGTCAATGTGGGATATAATTAACGCTAAGTAATTCTCCCCTTGCTTTAAGAATAATGCTAATTTTATTGATTGGGTTGTTATTTAACGATCTATTCTGCCATTTAAAATTTAAAACGACTGTAGTAGTTCCTGAACATCGATGATCTAGCTTCAGACTCATATCTTCCATGCAGTACTCTTCCAAATTTTTCCAAAATCATGTTGAATTTTGACTCTAATAGAGCGGGTTGTATTTACAGTCATTGCTATTTCATAATCAATACCGCATATTGAAGTACCTAAGGCTCTCCCACTCTTCTAGCATAGATCCTTTTGCGTGGATAACTGCTTTAAGAATGATTTTTGGAATTCTGCTGTCCGCCATATTCATTACTTTGACTAAGTAGTAAGAATGCATCTGTAGTGTTTCCATTATCAGAAGAGGAGTTCCTGTTTCTGGATGAAGCAAATAGTTCGGAGAGTTTCGTGGCAATCTAAAAATTCTTTTAATGAAAAATCGAAAACAAAATCTCTACTTCTTCCAAGGAAGAATAGCCCCAGACTTGAGATCCATACAGTAAAATTTACATTGCAGTAGAGCAGAATATCTTTTGTTTTACACTGTGCTGGATAATTTTACTTTTAAAACACCGTTCCCCTATTGAAGAGATCGCTCTTTTTCTCTCACTTAATTTATCCTCTAGACGCTTGTTCATCTTCAGATTTGATGTTATTAAAACTCCAAAGTATTTGTACTCACGTACTATTACAATATCCTCGCCTTTGTATGTCTACTTTTCGTTCTGCGCATGTCTGCCACCTCCACCTCTAAACACCATCATATTAGATTTAGAATATGGCTCAAGTCTATCAACCATAATTTGCATTTTGTCAACCGTATCAGATAGAAGACTATGTCGTAAGCATACATGAGAGCAGGTATCGTTACTCCTCCCATCATAATTCCTCCTTTTGTTTCATCCGTAATGTCGTTTATGTACAATGTACATATATGGTAAATAGAATTGCACTCAATATACAACCTTGTTTGATAACCGTTGATGTTGCAAATTCATCAGATATAGTATCACCGTCCCAAATGTATGCAACGTTGCTATCGTACAAAGCTATTAAAACTGAAATAATTTTGCTTGATACGCCTATCACACTAAAAAGCGCATTACGGTCAAGAAAGCATATGATTTCTTTCCTTTTTTTTAAATAATCGGCAATGTTTATAAGGGCAAATATTTGGTTCATGGTTGAGTATTTTTTCCTGAAGCCGGCCTGAAGTTCTGAAAGAGTATTGCTATTTTCTATCCATTGAGAAAGTCTAGAGTGTATAAGTCCAGCAAACAACTCGTTTGAATTCGTTTGCTTGTAGAACTAAGATGGTATACGATCATCTCCAGGGGCCTTGTTTTTGAGTTCATTATTATTTGTTTCACTTCCGGAATTGAAAAAGGTGCACCTAAAAACTCGTTTAAAATAAGTGGTTCGGCGTATTGCGTATTGTTGTAATATTAAGGAGTCTGCTAAAATAGTCTTTTAAGCTTGATGCTTGCAAATCTGCAAAGCTATGAGATTTGTATTTCCATTTACAAGCTTAACCGCTTTCCAGAACTGAGCGGAACAGCGAGTGTTGTTGATTGCTTCCATATTCGATTGTTCAAAAACTGCTTTCTTATTATTGCATATTCGTTTGTATTGGCCTCAGCATATAGATTTTTAAAAATATCAACGTTCTGCAAAGAAGCTTTAAGAACTTTAATGATAAATCTCTAGCTTTTGAACACTCAATATCAAACCATTTTTGTTTGCAAATTGGTTGTTTTCTAAGTGGTCTGTTTTCTGAGTAAGCTTTTTAAATAATTTTTGTAAGAGAACTTATTTTCACAGGCATACAGTTATTTGCAAGTTTTTCAAGTTCTATTCCTAAGTTAATTTGGTAATATATCTTATTTATATCTTTACAGATCAGTTAAGGAATAAGTTTCAGTTTTTTTCGTATTTAAGGTGCTAACTAACTCCAACAAAACAAAAGCCATTTCAAGAGGCATGTGATCTAATAATGTCTCAGCTCCTACTGTGAAGTTTCTTATAATGTTACCCCAGTTGCCAGTGACAAAGCAGTAGTCAATGACGGA
This sequence comes from Eupeodes latifasciatus, assembly GCA_920104205.1. Lineage (NCBI taxonomy): Eukaryota > Metazoa > Arthropoda > Insecta > Diptera > Syrphidae > Eupeodes > Eupeodes latifasciatus. Next base: position 144,299,336 of record OV049924.1, on the reverse strand, counting down.
ATATGCAGTACCTCTTATGAAAGTATACTCTCCCTCGGGATCCCCTGCGCAGCTACCATTCAAAACATGACAATCATGGACATCTGCAAGTTCCAATATTTTTGATCCTTTGCTATCACATACTGTGTTCTAGAGTTACGGTTCCGGTTAATATATGGGGAGTTTGCAATGAAGAAGTTATTTTGTGAAAACCTATTCGAGCGTTGAAGTCTCCTACGAGCATTAAATTTTTTGAGTCGATGTCCTGCAGAGTGTCACATAATTTTTTAAAGTCAACTTCCCAATGGCTGCAGTTTAAATAAATTGCAACTATGTACATTCTGTCATTTATACATTTGTATTGAAATACAATTACAAAAATTATAAAGATCGTAACCATTTTTAGAGGAGTAAGCATAAAATTCTCAAAAATATTATCAAACATGGAGTAAATATTTCTAAAAGTACATATGAAATTATTGTAATCAGTCCGATATTTTGAATTGAAAATTTTGATATTTCTTGACTTTTCAGACATTTTATCGTTAAAATTTGCTAGTAACACATAGAGCCTTGAAGGCTATTGTCATGTCTTAACTTAAACATAATTAATAATTTACGATAACATTTATTTTGATACCTCTACCGGTTCCATAAAGAAGCAGCCATTGATTTGATAAATATTGAAGATCAACCATCAAAAAGAGGCTTAACATTGCCAATATCTAGAAGCTTCTAAGTCTAGCAGCTCAAGACTTTTCCTGAAACAAATCAAGAGAGCTTTTCATGCGACCATTAGAAGTTTTTGAGTTTTATTGGTTCTTCTTTAGAACCCAGCATTTTCCGTATTTTTTTGGATGTCTACCCAAGTAGCTTTTGTAGCTGAAGTCTTTGTGAACATCATTTATTTTATCTGGAATCAACTCCCGAATAATTTATTTTCAGATTCGGACCAATTTTGTTCCCATGGTCTTTTTAAAGTTTCCATTTCCATTCATCTGTTAATTTTTATTTGTATATGATAAAAAGATAATTTTGTGTATCAAAAACAATATTATTCATTATCTTAACCCTGTTAATGTTATTATTAATAAAAAGATAACTGTCGGTTTATTTTTTTTTGCAGATTCAAAATAGGAAAATACCATCAATAGTACAATAATCCTTTCTAACTAAACAAAACTGCCAAATTCTAACCTGTGTCTTAACTAAAGACTCAGCTTCGGTGAGACTTGGGTTTGAGATTTGACTATAAATATGACCTAATGTCTTTATTAGTTTCAAGCTATATTAACCGAAACTGTCAAAAACTGTCAATTAGATTTTTTCAAACAACTCATTCGATTGCAAAAATGTTATTTTTCGGTATAGGCAATAGAAATCAAACTACCCATTGGAAGCAAAATATAATTTAATTTTAATTTAATTAAGAAATTAAATTCAGATAGTCAGGGGAGACTAAAATTCAGTCAAATGCGTTAAAAATAGAATAAAATTTGATTCAAAAAAAGGGTAAGATGCGACCCACACTGATAACTTCCCATCCCTTCTGTCGATTTCTTTTGATTAAAAGTTTGTAGGTTTTCGTGTTTTGTTAAAAAAGTTGTCAGTTGAATTATTCTTAAAAATTTAAAAATTATCAACAATATTTTGCATATAAGGCAATAGTTTGATTTCAAAACGGTAACGAGATTTTTAGTCGAAAAAAGTTTTTATTTATTATATAAACAAATACAAATTGGGTGAATGAAATTAATTCAGAGATATCAAGAACCGAACATCAATTTTTACCAAATTTTCGTACTATTTTTTGTAGATTTTATTTTTTTATGATAAAAAAACGGACTGTTGGATTTTTAAACTAAATTTACTAAATGCCGAAAACAATATTTTCTGTGAGATATTTTTTTTTAATTTTTGAAAAGATATTTGAGTCGAAAGAAAATGTTTACCAAGTTTTCGTATTTTTACTGTCAATTCGATTTTTCTCAAAATTTTACCGAATGTTTAAAACAATATTTCTTATAAGAGAAAATAAGTTGGAAGCCATAAACTCAAACTTTTGAAAAGATATTTGAGTCGAAAATCAATTTTGGTTTTTATTTTTTATAAAAAAAAACTGTCATTTCGATTTTTCTCAAAATTTTACCAGATGTTCAAAACGTTATTTTTCGTTGCACAAAATTATTTTTAAGATAAAATCATTTTTTGTTCGTAAAATTTTCGATGTGACAAATATTTTTTTTCAGTCTTTTAGATTTATAAAAAACCGTTAATTGGATTGTTTTCCAAAAATATACTAGTGTGGTGTTACGTTACAATATATAATATAAAATTTAATTCAAGTCTCTAGCGTTATTGGTTCGTGAGATTAGGGTTAATCACTTTTTTTTTTTAAATTGTTATTGTTATTGGCTTGATGGTTAGTGCGTTAGACTGTCATGCCAGAGGACTTGGGTTCGATCCCTGCCAATGCCATCTAAAGTTTTTTTTCACGGATACTACCTCTTGCGAGGAATTGACAAATTCTCCAAGAGTAATTTTTGTCATGAAAAGTGCTTTTTCAAATTTGCTGTTCGGATTCGGCTTAAAACTGTAGGTCCCTTTCCATCCCTGACAACAGTACTCGCACACAGAAATGGTTGAGGGTTGTAAGTCACTAGGCCCTAGTTCTCAACGGACTGTTGCACCACCCAATTTATTTCTTATTGTGGTAGAAGGACCATAAAGACAATTTTTTCGAGAGTCATTTCTGCATCTTTCTGTCGATGGCTATGGACGACGAAAAAAACTTTGCGAACGTACGTTCACACGCACGCACAGACATCTTTCTAAAAATCTTTTATTACTCTAGGAACTTTGAAACGTCGAGAAATGTCAACATTTTTATTTCGACAGATCGGACCGATTACAAAAACTTCCTATGGGAAGTTAAAAATAATTCTTACTACTGGGAACTATGTACATATACATATATGGCAAGTTTTGGATTCGTAAACAATTTCTAACTCGAAATTTTGATGACATTACGATGGTAGAGAGTCTAAAAAAGTGCGCCCCTAATCTATCCGTCTGTCTGCCTGTCCTCGCCCCTATAACCGAAACCATTGGGTCGATTGAGTTCAAATATTTTAAGGAACTCATGAACCGTTTTCAATTATTTGTTTTATGCACAAGCTCTTACATTGGCTCTTACAATATTTGATGATCAAAAATTTTCACATTTTTTGAAATAATATTAATTTTTTTTTCAAAATTAGATCTCTAAAAAATGTGTCAACTTTTTTTACGAATATCAAAATAAAATGTATATTAAATTTATATTCATAATAATTGCATACCAAATAAACTTAAATTAATTAATTAAATTTCAAAGAAAAACTATTAAAAATTTATTTTGTTTGAAAAATCAAATGGCATTTAAATTTTTGAAAACAACTTATTTTGCAGGTCTTAAATTTAAGGTACTATATTAAAGCAGACTCTTTGAAAACAGGAACAAGTTCATGCCATCCAGTCGTGCATTTTATTTTACGTTATTTTGATTTTCATTTTTTAAATAAAATATGCAAAACTCATCAAATTGAGGAAAAACTGTTTCAAACTTTTAAAAATTCAGACATAAATTGGCAAAAACTTACAAAAATCATCTAAGAAAATAACATAGTTGTAAAAACTAAAGTTTAGGGATTGCAGTCAAGTCATAAATTGACTTCTTTTGACTTCCAACATTACTTTGACTTTTAACATAAAAGTAAAGTCACATTAAAAAGACATAGCTTGAAGTAAATAGATTCAAAATTAATAAATTGCAGTGTCTGACTTTATAATCATAGAAAGTCAATTTTAAATGCAAGTCAATTTTTAAATTCAGAAAGTCATAAATACAGTTTTTTCTTTTGATTATTAAAGTCGGTTAGTGACTTAAATGCATTATTGACATTCAAAATAAAAATTACTTTTAATTCTTATGTAAAAGTCAAATTACGAGCTTTAACTTTTGGTTACAAATTGTAGTTAATTGACTTTGACTTTACTGACTGCAGTCAATACAAAATTAAAGTGTTAAAAGCTATAGAAAATAATAACCTTCAAAAAATATAAAAACTCTGCTCACACTTATCTTTTCAATTTATTGGTTTCTCAAAACAAATACGAAAATTTCGATGAGATTTGCAGAGCAATTCCGAATGGTCAAGAAAATAAGAAAACGTTCTCCGTTCTACTGAAACTCTTTTTGCTTGAAAAAGTTTGCACAAATTCGAAATTGAATATACGCACAACCACGCTCACTTTTCATAAATATTTATATATTGTCTTGGAAGAAAATACCAGTGCTTTTTTAACTTCCCATAGGAAGTTATTGTAATGGGTCCGATTTGTCAAATTGAAAATTTCGACATTTCTCGACGTTTCAAGGTCCCTAGAGTCGAAATAAAAGATTTTTAGAAAGATGTCTGTGCGTGCGTGTGTATGTACGTTCGTACGTCCGTACGTTCGCGACGTTTTTTTCGTCGTCCATAGCTCAAGAACCAGAAGAGATATCGACTTCAAATAAATTTTGTTATACAGATAATAAGGCAGAAAGATGCAGAAAGGGCTCTCAAGAAAATTGCGTGGGTGGTTTTTTTACCATAGCAGTTTAAAAAAAGGTGACAATTTTGGTTAACCCTAAATATCTCATGAACCAATGACGCTAGAGACTTGAATTAAATTTTATATTATATATTGTAACGTGATACAAAAGAAGTATATTTTTGAAAAAAATCCAATTAACGGTTTTTTTTATAAATCAAAAAAAACTGAACAAAAAAATTTGTCACCTCGAAAATTTTACGACTAAAATATGATTTCATCTCCAAAACAATTTTGTACAACGAAGAATAATGCTTTTGACATCTGATAAAATTTTGAGAAAAATCTAATTGACAGTTTTTTTTATAAAAAATAAAAACCTAAAAAAAAAGAGGCTGGGATGCGACCCACACTGATAACTTCCCATCCCGTCTATCGATTTGTCTTGCTTAAAAGTTTGTCTAAATGTATCAATTCTTGCCAAATTTGCGTTCTATTTTTTGTAGATTTTACTTTTTTTATGAAAAAAACGGACTGTTGGATTTTTATAAAAAAAAATACTGAATATAAAAAACAATATTTTCTGTGATATAAAATAAGTTTGAAGCCAATATTTTTAATTTTTGAAAAGCTATTTGAGCCGAAAATCAATTTTTACCAACTTTTATTAATTTTTTTGTTTAGGTTTTTATTTTTTGTAAAAAAACTGTCAATTCGATTTTTCTCAAAATTTTTCCTAATGTTGAAAACAATATTTCTTATAAGTTAAAATTAGTTAGAAGCCATAATCTCAAATTTTTGAAAAGATATTTAAGTCGAAAATCAATTTTTACCAACTTTTGTTAAATTTTTTTTCGGTTTTTAATTTTTTGTAAAAAAACTGTCAATTCTATTTTTTTCAAAATTTTACTGAATGTTGAAAACAACATTTTTTGAAAGATAAAAGTAGTTTAAAGCCAATATCTCAAAGTTTTGAAAAGATATTTGAGTCAAAACTCAATTTTTACCAACTTTTTTTTAATTTTTTTTAGGTTATTATTTTTTGTAAAAAAACTGTCAATTCGATTCTTCTCAAAATTTTATCAGATGTCAAAAACATTATTCTTCATTGCACAAAATTGTTTTGAAAATGAAATCATATTTTAGTCGTAAAATTTTCGAAGTGACACATTTTTTTGTTCAGTTTTTTTGATTTATAAAAAAAACCGTTAATTGAATTTTTTTCCAAAAATATAATTGTTTTGTATCACGTCACAATATATAATATAAAATTTAATTGAAGTCTCTAGCGTCATTGGTTCATGAGATATTTAGGGTTAACCAAAATGTTCACCTTTTTTTTAAACTGCTATGGTAAAAAAACCACCCACGCAATTTTCTTGAGAGCCCTTTCTGCATCTTTCTGCCTTATTATCTGTATAACAAAATTTATTTGAAGTCGATATCTCTTCTGGTTCTTGAGCTATGGACGACGAAAAAAACGTCGCGAACGTACGGACGTTCGGACGTACGTACACACGCACGCACAGACATCTTTCTAAAAATCTTTTATTTCGACTCTAGGGACCTTGAAACGTCGAGAAATGTCAAAATTTTCAATTTGACAAATCGGGCCCATTACAATAACTTCCTATGGGAAGTTAAAAACATTACTCAAAGTTGGTAAAAATTGAGTTTCGACTCAAATATCTTTTGAAAAACCTGAGATTAAGGCTTCAAACTTATTTTATCTTATAAGAAATATTGTTTTCAACATTCTGAAAAATGTTGAGAAAAATCGAATTGACAGTTTTTTTACAAAAAATAAAAACCAAAAAAAAATGTTTTAAAAGTTGGTAAAAATTGATTTTCGACTCAAATATCTTTTCAAAACTTCGAGATATTGGCTTTAAACTACTTTAATCTTTCAAAAAATATTGTTATCAAAATTCAGTAAAATTTTGAAAAAAATCGAATTGACATTTTTTTTACAAAAAATTAAAAACCGAAAAAAAAATTAACAAAAATTGTTAAAAATTGATTTTTGACTCAAATATCTTTTCAAAAATTTGAGATAATGGCTTCTTACTACTTCGAACTTTAAGAAATATTGTTTTCAACAATAGAAACAATTTTGAAAAAAATCGAATTGACAGTTTTTTTTACGAAAAATAAAAACCTAAAAACAAATTTATAAAAGTTGGTAAAAATTGTTTTTCGACGTAAATATCTTTTAAAAAATTTGAGACATTGGCATCAAACTAATTTTATCTTTTAAGACATATTGTTTTCAACATTCTATAAAATTTTGAGAAAAATCGAGTTCACAGTTTTTTTTTACAAAAAATAAAAACAAAAAAAAACCAATACTAAAACTTGTAAAAATTTACTTTCGGCTCAAATAGCGTTTCAAAAATTACAAATATTGTTTTCGATATTCAGTCCGTTTCTTCATAAAAAATAAAATCTACAAAAAATAGTACGCAAATTTGTTTAAAATTGATACATATAGACAAACTTTTAAGCAAGACAAATCGACAGACGGGATGGGAAGTTATCAGTGTGGGTCGCATCCCAGCTTTTTTTAATTCAAATTTAAAAATATTGAATACATTTTTTTCTTTTTAAAAGGTATTTCAGGAGAGAAACTATTCACATAAAGTAGTTTCATTCAAATCCATCTAAAATTTATTAAGCATATAATTCCTATTACCTCCCTGGTTCCTCGCAATTCCACTTCCATAGATGTATAGTTGAAATATTTTGACTGAATTTATAGAAATCTTTCTTCAATAAACAAAAGTGCCATCTTTCTTCACTTCACTTCAACTTAATCTCAAAGCTAATCTTTCTTTTTTTTTCTTTCTTTTTTTTTCTTTTTTTTCTCATTTATAAACTCTTCTTCTTTTTTTCAAACTCTTTTTCTACTGCTTTATTTTCTTTTTCTTCATTTTTAAAATCTCACACTTCTTTGCTTCTATCTCTAAAATAAAAACTCCGAATTTTGTAAATTTAAATTTAGTTCTTAGTAAGTGAACTTAAATTGAATACATGAATAACTAAATTAGTTCCTATTTATATTATCTCTATGTACTACAAAAGATATTAATCTTAATGTACAAATGTTAATAATATGTATACAATAAATTGAAATTGAATTGAAAAGTTATAAGGAGTCTACAACTTTTCGATTATCTCCATTTTATTAATGAGAAAAAACAATTAAATCAAAGAACAGAAAATACAAGATGACTACCGTCACCATTCTCTTAACTAAATTAAAATCACACAAAATATAATTTCACTAATTGGTCTTTCGTTCAACATAACATTGAATTTTCAACATCGTCGCTTTTTCTAAAATACTTAAATGAAAAAATCATCACGTTCGTGTACAGGTTTATATTTTAAAATGTTTTTTTAAACTTCTTCTTTACTTGAAATGCAATTGTAAGAAACATACATATATCCAACCCAAAAAAGTATATTGGTAAATATTCCTAACCTATCTCAACTACAGTTTTTGTTGCATATTAAACCAAAACTTTTTGAACTACGTCCTTGCTCTTAAAATTAGAATGGTATACCTGGCTATCTATATATCTATCTCATATCTAATGTTTGTTTCGTAGAATAAAGCTAAAAAAAATAAAGTAAAAATATCTGAACTGTGAGAGACAGTCGACACAGCTTTGAAATATTTATGAATCCGTGCTTAATACTTCACAGTTCATGCTATTCGAAAAGTTTTGTCCCTGGAATATCACATCCTTCTCATATAAATACTGTATACATATCTATATATCACTTGACTTAACCTCCACCATCGCATCGCTCTGACATAATCCCAGTCATTCATGAATCGTAGACAAAAGGGCGAAGTAGTTAGGTATACACGAGACAGCGATTTCTGTTGCTAGCTAAACATAAAATGGAGTTATGAAGCGACTGATGTAATTTTCCCCTTAAGAAAGCAAAAATTCAGAAATTCAGGATACAACAGATACGGATACGGATATAGACACCCGCACACATAAAAACCAGCAGCAACAGACAAAAAACCAAAGACGCTGATACTTACCCACCTAGTTACCTCTAGGTATAACTACATCTCCTCTAACCTTACCTTGTTCTTCCGCGTGCCTGTCATTTTCATGAATAACTCAAGTGGATTCACTTTGTTACATTGTAAAATCACACGTTACGAAAAAGAACTATTCACCTCACCTCACCAAGACACCAACCACCCACATTCCAAAAGCCACCATGAAACACACACTCACGTATAGGTATACCAGAGATGGTTGTTATGATGAAGGAAACAACAAGGATCCCAGATCCCACCATCATCATCGAGGAAGGAGCATTAACAAAAAAGAAAACAGAAAAAAGAAATACACCTGAGAAGGCAGGAACATGCAGATTCAGTGGCTCTGGAATAGCGGCTATAATACCATGACAACGTTTATCATCACTAAACTTAACCGTTGGTGTAGAAGATGAAGAAGATGAAGTAAAGGAAAGTCATCCGGAGGCGAAGCAAGTAAAAGCATTCGTTTCTTGGTGCAGGACTTTTTGTTCCTAGATACATATTCCATATCTTCTAAAGATGATATTCTTTTCGTATTTCCAAGACAGTGAGTCTCAGTTGATTCGTCTTTATTCGAATGTATTTCTTAAAGTTTTATTTTACTATACATATTTCATTCTTGGTATACCTTCGTCCTTTTTATTTATTTTTGATACAATGAATCCTTTTTTACGCACGTCCACAAGGGATTTTTGCTGTAACTTCTTTAAAAGTGTTTTGTGAAGTTGAAAATAGTAAACGTAAGAAATTGAAGTAAAACAATTTTGTTAAGTTTTTCTTTGCATTTCTCTTATCCTTTGAAGAAAAAATAAACATGATTAGATGACTTGATGGAAATCTAGCCTTTGGTATTTTGAGATAAAACATATCTGAGGTTGAAAATGCTATTATGGTGTTAAGGAACATATTTTTAATTCCTTCTCATTTCTTATTTAGGACACTGCTCATGAGTGTATAACTCTAAACACAACTGTCGAGTCGACGGTAAGCTCTACAGATCAATTTACTTTTTTTTTGACTTAATATAAGCTTCTTTTAAAAATGTAATTAAATTTAACAAGAGTAATTTTCAATTGGCGCGGGTAGATTTTGGCGCCCCGTGGGGGCCATTTCGTTTTGGTGACATCTGTCAAATCTTTTGTTTATTATTCAGTTGTTTATGCCAAACCATCATGGCAAGTTACACGATTGAACAGCACGTTCAAATGATAAAACTTTATTATCAAAATGAGTGTTTGTTAACGCAGACGTTGCGCGCATTGTGCCCATTTTACGGTAGACGTGGTGGACCTTCACAGTCGACTCTTCAACGTTTGGTGGCCAAATTTGAGACGACCGGGTCACTAAACAATCAGCCAACACCCGTACATTCAAGGAACGAAAGATCGACCGAGAACATCGCCGCGGTTCGTGAAAGTGTTCAGCAGAACTCGAGGCAGTCTGTTCCTTGCCGTGCACAAGAACTCGGCCTTTCGCAGACTTCAACTTGGCGAATTTTACGCCGAGACTTGGGCCTACACCAGTACAAGATCCAACCAGGAGCTCATAGTTCATAGCCATAGACAACGCCGCCGTTTGTTCGCTGACTGGGCTTCGAATCGTTTGGAAGAGGACCCCAATGATGTGAATTGGCCACGAAGGTCATGTGATTTGACCCCGCTAGACTTTTTCCTGGGGGGTTTCTTGAAGTCGCAGGTCTATGCAAATAAACCACAATCGACCGATGCCCTAAAGATGAACATAACACAGGCCATCGCTCAAATTCAGCCGGATCTATGCGGAAGAGACATTGAAAATTGGACCACTCGGATCCGTGCCACCGTAAAAAGCCGAGGCGGGCATTTGAATGATGTCATATTCCACACTTAATGGCATACATGCGCCTTTCTAATAAAAAAATAATTTTGTTAATACCTCACACACAGCTTGTTTTATTCCATTTCAACATCTACCCGCCCTTATTGAAATACCCTTTAGTAGCAAACTTAAATTTTCATAGACCTTGTTGATGGTTTAGGTTTACTGATTGCTTGGATGAGGCCGTAGTCGCCGCCGTCCAAATGCATTTCTTCAATTTCTTTACAAATTATTTAGGTAACGTTGCCACCGCTCAAAATCGTTGGTTAACAAAGAGGATGGTTTACAGTTGCTAATGGATTTGTGAGCGACTATTCTGAGATAGTACGCGAAATGTTGAGCTGTTGAGATCAATGGCAAGTCGATGTTTGAATTCGTGATTTAAGTATCACACTGCCGGCATTCTCTTGTGTTTTGAGCGACATACAACAGTATCCAATGATTTATGATATAAAAAGAAACCACTAGATGGCCCACCCTACACAGTGCACATGGTCTAATTGAGAGTAGAGCAGTAGAGACATAATTTGGATGCAAACATAAAAGAATTTAATCCCGTGAACGTTTTCTGATGCAGTTTTAATCGGTAGCAAGCCAAGGTCAAAAAATGGCTGGTATACGACAAACACTAAAAACTTACCATTCTTGGCCGCCTGTCTATATTTCTAAAAGGGTAACAAAATATTAATACACTAGCGGCCCGTCCCGGCTACGCACGGGTAGACATAAATAGGTACAGATAATGTAGCTTTCTAAAATATTTAAATCGGTCCAGTGCTTTTTGAGTTTATTCGTTACATACAAATAATAATATATTTAATATAATAATAAATAAAAAATAATATTTATAATATTAGTGTAGATAGCAAAATTTTGTGTTTTGAGGTTTGAAGTCAATATCGTTCTTTGTTCTTATAATAATAGGGTCGAAAACGATTTTCATCAGATATAAGTTCTTTTTGGGAGGTTTTAGTTTTATTTTTCATTTCAACGCTGATATTCAATGATATTCCTCGACTGATAAACGATAACTTTAATTTGCTATTGCATAGTTTGGTATTAATTCGACGCTTTTATTCCTCAACAATACACTTTTCATTCACAAATGCACTGTCCCGTAAAAATACCTCCAATTGTTCTAAAAGGTGTGCTTTAACGGTAGAAAAACTACTACGTTAGCTTTTCCTTTACCTTTCAAACCATTCACTAAAATTAGTGTTGGACACACGCTGGTGTGCTCCAAGGCTCCGTTCTGTCTCCGATACTTTTTCAATTTTTTTTTAATGATCTCTTGTCTGAGACCCTTTAACGTATTTATTTGCTTCGTTGACGACAGAACGCTTAGTCATAGAACGCTTTTGATCATAGATATGTCCAATTCAATAAAAATGTGGATGAAAACCCTAATCTATTGACATTTCGAAATAATTGGAAAACTGACTCGGCTACATACAGGAACATACTACAAAGTTTAATAAAAATAAATAAATAAATTAGGTGGCGCAACAGTCCGTAGAGAACCAGGGCCTAGTGACTTACAACTCTCAACCATTCCTGTGTGCGAGTAATTGCAGGGATGGAGGGGACCTACAGTTTATATGCCGAATCCGAACGGCTAATTTGAGAAAGCACTTTTTCATGACAAGAATTACTCTTGGAGAATTTGTCAATTCCTCGCAAGAGGCAGTACCCGTGAAAAACTCTTTTTTTTTTTAATTAAGGTGGCACAGGCAGGGATTGAGCCCAAGACCTCTCGCATGACAGTCCAACGCACTAACCATCATGCCACGGGTACTAAGTTTAATAAAACCGGAACTATTTAGTCCTTCCTCTAACGCTAGTGAACTTGAAAATAAAGTCAATGACCTTACCTTAGGTATGAATAGATCATTAGAAATTAATTGTCCACTTATACTCATAAAAGAAAAGAAGAAGATAATGTAGAAAACTTGTCAACCGAGCCAAAGCCGCAAGACTAGTCTCTCACTGGGATTCTTACAAAAAATCCCAACAAATTTATAAAAAGGCACTAAGGACATCTAAACGATCTTCCTGGCGGTCTGGCGGTCCTTCTATGGCATTCCAGGCTACGGAAAATTCTTGCAACTTAACCAGCGATACCAAGCTGTCTGAAAAATACAAATGGCTTCTATACAATTTCAAGTGAAGAATCGCTGAACTTACTACTTAACACTCACTTTCCTGGTAGCTTTTTAACCGCAACTTGCAACAATTTTATTCGTTTAAGTTTCAATATAACATATCCACTAGGTCTGATCACAAGGGACAAGCTACAATGGACTCTCAATAGCTTCGAACCATTTAAATCTGCAAGACCAGATGGCATAATACCAGCCGAACTATAAAAAGTCTCAGACATAATTGCACCAATCTTTGAGGTAATTTTTAACAGCTGTCTATATCTGGTCCATATTCCCTCGGCATGGAGAGAAGTTAAAGATGTTTTTATACTCAAAGCAGGTTAATGCTCGCAAGTCAACCCTAAAGATCTACGACCTATAAGTCTATCATCATTTCTTCTTAAGACCTTAGAAAGACTGATTGACATCCATTTAAGGGCAAGTATTGATACAATACTTCTGTCTACGTCTCAATATGTAAATCGTCGGAAACGGCGCGCGTTACACACACCTAGTACTCACCATCGCATACTCTCTCAATCATAGAGAGTTAACTATGGTTGCTTTTTTTGACATCGAAGGCGCTTTAACATCGTGGACACATCTGCAATCACATCTGCACTAACATCTCTGAACGTAGAGAGTTTGCTTGTGGAACTAGCAGAATTATTAACTCAAAACTATGAAACTCTTCTGCTAGAACATTCGTTAGTAGAGGGACACCGCAAGGTAGTGTTCTATCTCCTTTTCTCTGGAACTTAGTGGTAAATGAAATCCAAACTGGTCTGGAAGCGGAGGGTTGTAAAGTGATTGCCTATATGCGGATGACGTTGCTATAACGTCTCTTACAAAATGCTTTAGACAAACTAATACTTTGGGCTGATCGGTGTGGACTGGGTGTTAACCCACACAAAATGGAATTAGTCCTATTTTTAACAACAACATTGGTCACTTCGTAATTCTTAAGTATTTAGAATTAATTCTAAAGCACACAGATTACACCACCCCTCAGCTGCAATTCGACAGAAACTCAAAGATTTCTATACCTTCTACATCTTTCTGGGAGGAAGGGCATTCCTGGAAGACGATTCAGTCCACTTTTATACAGATGGATCAAAAACAAATGAAGGTGGTGGGTACTCTGAACGACTGGAATTAAAGGTCTCATTCCGCCTTCTCAATCATTGTAACGTGTTCCAGGCGAAACTTTTGGCGATAAAAGAAGTTTTGTCCTGGCTTAAAGAAAAAGTGATATCAACATCTGATATCCGTATTTTCTCAGATAGTCAGGCCGCTATTAATTCTCTGGACTCTGTCTCTACAAACTCTATAACAGTCCATAACTGTCGATCATCTCTAATGGAGATGGCACAACAGTTTAATATTCACCTTTGCAGGGTGCCGGGCCATAGAGACATTCCAGAAAATTTTAAGGCAGATGAACTCGCCAGGAATGGTACAGTACAACTTATTTTACCACGTTTGGCTAATTCTGGCATGCCAATCGCTACATACAAACTATTGCTAATACAAGACGCTATAAAGACGGCAAACATCAGGTGGAATAACACAACGTGTCAGGTCACAAAAAGCATCCATCTGGCCTAAACTAGATTTATAGCGATCAAGATCCATAAGCAAATCGCTTATAGCTCGATAATCAGTGTCATAACCGGGCACTGTCTATTTTCAAATGACTTTTGCAGAAGCTGTAGGTATGGATGAGGAAGAGGTGGAAACCGTTCTTCACTTCCGCTGTACATGCCTTGCTCTAGCTCAAAGACTCAAGAATTACCTAGGAGAATTCTTTTATAACGATCTAAACTATCTCAATCTTCCTTACGTTTCGTAATGGAATCAAGCTTTTTTCATTGAGCTTAGAAGAAAGCCTCAAGATTCATGTGATATCACAATAGGTAACTAAACTGGCCTAAGTGTGTCCTACTCCATCACGGACAGCCACTTTAAGCTAACCTAACCTAACACATTATTCCATTCTTCTAAAGTCATTGATTCCTTGCAATCATTTGCAGCCATTGCAATAATTGCAAGTGAATGCAGGGATTTTAATCGAATGTAAAGACTGCAAAAGAATGCAAAGATTGCAAAATAATGGTATAAAGACTGAAAAAGAATACAAGCCTGCTTTTTCAATCAACTGATTCCAAATCAAATGTTTCTAATCTAAGTAAAATAAAAATTAAGGAAATTTCAAAAACATTTAACTTAAAATAGTCTTAAAGATGCTTTTAATAATAAAGTTAAAAACTTGAAAATGGTAAAAACAAAAGAAAAAACTTTTCACGTTTAATTAAAATTCAAGTGTCTGTTAAAGAGTCCTTTCATGTCAAACACTTGAAGAGACAAATCGTCTTTTAATTTTAAAGGTGATGCGCTTTTTTCCTAATGAAGAACCTTTTCTTTTTTTTTCTCAAAGATGTCAAAATAAATGAAAATAGTGAAAAATCAAGAAAACTAAGATTTAATGAGGAGAAAAAAGTCACTTGAAACTTTTAATATAAAGAAGGTTGAAAGCTGATTTTAACGCACATAAAACACAGGTAGTCGATTTTAATTTTTGCAGTTTAAGAAGAAAAAGAACAACGAACAAAAATCTAGGTACTTCACTAAAATTCCAATAGTTAGATGTTTTCTTTTATCCTGTTTCAATACCAGTCCTGTGAAATCCTTGTCAATTCATCAATTATCTAGAATTCCTTTCTCTTAACATTTTTGACTCGGGTGCTTCCTTTTAACACACAAAGTAGAAATAATAAAAATTAAGTACAACTTCATTGCTGATGATGATGATTATGATGAGAATAAGATTGACGAAGCCGACAAATTTTCTGATGATTGAAAAATAAAAGAAAACTAAATTATCTCTTGATTCGAAAAACTGAAAATTTGCGAAATTCTATACCATTACCTGATGGAAAATCCTTAATTCAATGAGTTTCCTTTCTTTTGTTGGTCCTTCTGTAATTTCATTTTGTGTGAATTCAATGTGAGTGTGCGGAGTATAGAGTACAGTAATGTGAACATTTCTACTCTACATACATACATATGTACATACGGGTTAAACTAAAAGTTAAGTGGCAGGAAAAATTAATTTTCTACTTGCACCTCTCGCTTACACTATATACCCTGATGTTCCATATCAAGGACATACTCATAGCCTGGGTATGGGGATACCTGTATTTTCTAGAGCTGGGAGTAAATCTAGTATTTTCTTTTTTTTTGTTTTTGTCAAACATTTCCACGCGCTACATAATTAGTGCAACCTTACTGAATATTATTTTGCATGTGAGCGTTCTTTCAACATGAGTCTACATAATAACAAGTATAGTCCTAGGAAACAACAGAGAAGAGCATAGAAGCAGGAGCAAATGCTGGCAATGGTAATTATGAGGTAGTTCCTAGGTTAGGTGTATAGATATAGTGGCAAGGATATTATGGTGCCAGAAATTGTGATATAAAATTGAAAATATTTTGTATACGTTCCTAACCTACCTCTATAGATACCTCAACCAACATGCCAACCATCTCACTTTTCTGAGCTGGGATATGTAGCCCATATGTGGAGAGTTGTGCGGGGTATATATCAGAGGTTGAAGTTGGATTAGTAATTTTGTGCAGAGGGTGCTTATTTAAAACTATTAGGGAGATGATTGGATTATCGTGAGGTGTTTTTGTTGTATGTTTCTTTTCTCATTTTCATGTGTTTAATCTAATGTTTCACCTGGATCTTGAAATTTTGCGTGTTGAGGAAGGCATATAGAAGTATAGGTAATTGAATAAAAATTGTTCTAGATTTTATAAAGGAAGTAAAGTTTAATGAATTTTAGAGAATTTTTTTGTATACAAATTATGAGAAAGGATTTGTGAGTTCAGTTAGGTTTTGAAAAGGAAATTGCTAAATTTTGATGAAATTCATATTAAATAGTAAATTTGCAACGAAGCACTGATTTTGAAATCAAATCCTTAGTTAAATGATTCCAGAGCTAATACACTTCATTTTGATTGAGGTCGTTAGCCTCAAAAATTAGCCTCAATTAAAGGGAAAAAAATGACACAAATGTGTGAAATAACACATTCTTATAATTTGAGTGAGAATCAACTTAGAAGAAGTAAAAAAAGTGAAGAAGTCCAATTATGGATTAAAAGTGAGAAAGCTATATAGTTCGTGATTCCAAATATCTGAAGAACCAAAAACGCTAGCAATACTTTTGATACTTTTTGAAAAAATTCAACTAACATTTTTTTTTCAAATGTAAAAAACTGAACAAAAATATTTGTCACCTCGAATATTTTACCAACAAAAAAGGATATTAGTTCAAGAATAAGGGTATACAATGAAGAATAATTTTTTTGACATCTAGTAAAATTTTGAGAAAAATCGAGTACATTTTTTTTACAAAAATGAAAACCTAAAATTAACACTACTAAAATTGGTGAGAACTGATTTTCGACACACATGACATAGCAAAAATTAATTTAATTGCTTTCAAAGTTGTATAAAAAATATTGTTTTTAATATTCATTAAATTTTTTTTAGAACAATACAACGTCAGTTATTTTTATAAAAACTAAGAATCTAGAAAAATTCAATTAGTATTTTTTTATAAGGAATAAAAACTTTAAAAAAAAATGTTGTTAAAATGAATAATAATTGGTTTTCGGCTGAAAATGTAGGGAATAAAGACAAATATAGTGAAATCAAACTTTTTACATCATAAGCAAATTATTGTTGGGAATTTTAAGTTACTTTTTTAGAAAAATTCAATTGACAACATTTTTTACGAAACACGAAAGCCTACAAAAGCAACAAAAAACTGATAAGAAATGGTTTTTGACTCTAATAGTATCAAAACAAAGAAGTATGTATATTGACATCAAATTTTCTTATCTCAGACAAAATTTATCTAAAAACCTTTAAAGTAGGTTCTAGAGACCTTGAAACGTAGAGAAATGTCAATATTTTTAATTCCACAAAGCGGACCGATTACAATAATTTTCTATTTAAGACTAAAAAAATAAACATCGTACAGTAGAAATGTATATGATAAACGAAAACAGCATCTGCAGTAGAAGAATTATTCGAGTATCTACAGCATTATTATTAGAATTATTCGAGGTTTTCATTCCTAGACATTCGACTTGACCCTAGATGAACTTTGCTCTTGAAATGTAGAAATAACTTACGAGTATTTTCAGTTTATTTCAAGTAATTTTTGTAATTTTAATTACTTGTGTGTTTTTCTATTTAGCTAACTTATTAACTTTTGTCAAATATTTGTTGTATACGCGTGTTTTCATTTTCTTTTAGCCCTACAAAAATTTGATGAAACTCCTTATGGATTGTTACACCACTACCTTTTAGAATTAAGTCAAATAGAACTTCTTATTCTGGTTTATAACGTTGCTCAGCATAAATTCGGTGTTTGAGCAGACTCGACTTGGTTTTTAATTATTTAATAAACAGGATTATTGTTTGTCAGTCTGCAAAAATAATGTATCAATACAAAATATTAGTTTATCAACGATAGTGCCATCTTTTAAACTTGAATATCCATTTTACTTGCATCATAATCTACGAACGAACCCCTTTCTTTCAGTTTTTACTTCATTCAGATTTAATTTTAAAAAGTGAAAAATATGAAAACAAATTATTTTGAACTTATTCCTTATATTTTCTAAATAGATCTTCTTTAAAATTTAAACATTTAAGATTACTTCTGGTCTAAATTTCGCTAAAATTTTAAAAGTTTTTTTTTTTAAACTATTTTGACAAGTGTTTAATAATTGTATCGGATTCCAAATATAAAACCGGACAATAGGTTAAGAATACCAAAAAAACACGGGTACTTATTGTTGAAAATTCAAAAGAAAAGACACATAAATAATAAGTCAACAGTTCTAGCGGTATTTTGAAATATTTTGTTTCTTCGTATCAAATATAAATCTACACGAAATCTATTTTTTTTAATTTTGGTTTGAAGTTAAGTCACTGCAACAATGGCGGATCCAGGGGGGGAGTCGTAGGGGTCATGATCCCCCCCCCCCCTGGGATAATTTGTTTTTTTTTTTTTTTAAAGTAGGAACTCCCTTCAATTCAAAACGAATTGTATTGTGTTAATGGATATGACCTACATTATATTTTGAATTATTCGTTTTGTGTAGGTATATGAAAACAAAATTTGTATTTTACTTCCTTAAACTTTGTTGGTAAAAGTACTACTTTTAACTGAAAACTGGACGAAGAACATAATATGAATCGGATATCCAGCCCTATTCCAAAAACACAGCACAAATTCATCAACTTTTGACCAATGGACCATCCAGGGCGGTCCATGGTCATATGAACCATAAAG
Source organism: Eupeodes latifasciatus (assembly GCA_920104205.1). Taxonomy (NCBI): domain Eukaryota; kingdom Metazoa; phylum Arthropoda; class Insecta; order Diptera; family Syrphidae; genus Eupeodes; species Eupeodes latifasciatus. Next base: position 144,280,341 of record OV049924.1, on the reverse strand, counting down.
CTTATACAGTTAAGTTGTATAAGTAAAGATATGTTAGTAATTTATCGACATTTACCAAAAATTGGTTTGCTGTCAAAAACAACTAAAATTATTGTTTTCACTTAGGTAATTTAGAATTTGAAAAAAAATTTTAGTCATGCTTTAAATTATTTTCATAAAATTTGTTAGTAAGAAAAAGATCAAATATTCAGGTTCTTAAGAAGAAACCTTGAATTAGAGATCGTCAATTTGATATTACGTTGCCTTTAAATTCCTAAAGCTAGCCTTCAATTTTATTATTACATTTATTGGCACATAGTAATCATTGAAGTGATTTTTACTTGCGACATATAGGAACTATATAGCAAGTTTCGCATTAGTAAAACAATTCGAACTATTAGCTTTAGAATTCGAAAAAAAGTGGGTACCCCGATTCCGTATGTCTGCCTATCTGCCCTAGCCCCTACAGTCCAAACAATTGTATTGATTAAAATTAAGGTTTTCAGCCGATTAGCGGAAGGCGTTTTTTTTTTTATTTTATTCAGCCTTATTTTGACATTCTCTTTCGTTCGAAAGTTATTCGAATTCGTATGATACGTATTTTCACTTTCTAACGATTCGAAAGTTCATTTTAATTCGAAATTAAAGCAAACTTTGACTTTCTAATCATTCGAAACAAACGTCATTTATTAAGCGTTCACATCTTGATGAGAGAATTAAAAGAAAAACATGTAAGTTCTGTTTTTTTTTTCCGAAAAATAAAGAAAATGGAATATATTTTTATGAAAATCTATTGATGTTTTTATTAAAGGTCACAGTCACACTCAAATTGGACAACTATAGAACAAAAGGAAGTTCTTATTATAATTAATGGAAGAAAACCATGAAATCGCGAGAGGTTTTCTTACAAATCGAATCCCCAATCGATTTGATGCATCCATAATTCTTCTTCGATTTATGCTGCTTTGATTTTTCATAAATAAAACAATTTGAATTTTTGAAAGACAATTTAAACGATTTTATCGACTGTGTTACTTTTTGATTCTCGTTGACAATTGTGAAGTGTGACCAGGTGTGATTCAAATAAAGAGATTTAAAGTTACATTTTGTTGGTAATACATGTGGGACGAAAGCAAATCGAATTATGAGCACATTAATTATTTTATTAGATTTAAAAGTGCTGAGTTAGCTGTACAGAATTTTGTAATGTATTTTTTTTTACTTTTCATATCAATAAATTTAAATTTATGTTCCCATATTCAAAGTGTCATTGATGGTTTTTTAAATAATTAACATCACTAGCACTTAGAACTTTATTAATTTAATTTTTCTTAAGTTAAGGTATTTTTTGTATTCCATCCAATTGTTTCAATGAAATGGAAAGTTTGTGGAACAATTTTAAATTTTGTTACTTTGGTCACACTAAATAAGATCGAAACTTCAAACAGCTAACTTCGAATTCGAGTTCATTCCTGTTCATTTAATATATTCATTCAGAAGTGAACATTATTCGTTAGAATGTCAAAATACAGAAATTTCATTCTAATGAATAGATCTATTCTAACGAATTGGCTATTCATTAGAATGTCAGAATAAGCGTGATTATTACGGAAAATAACACCACTTCCCATACAAATTTGTTTGTTAAACTATGTGATTTATTTAAAACTTTCTCTAAATTTCGTATTTTTAATTTGGCTTGTTTCTACAAGAAAAACATATTTTGGTATTGCTCCAGAAGGGAACCCCTCATAACCTTTATTTTGTTTTTAAGTTTTCTCAAGAACTAATGGACCGATTTCAATGATCTTCTCTTTTTATGCAAGTTCTTGTCGATGATCAAATGATCAAATTGATGATGATTTTTGATGATCAAAAATGTCATTTTTTTTTAATTAATTTTATTTACAAAACTCGATATCTCAGAAAGGGTTCAACATTTTTTAACGAAATTTAAATGTATATTTCTAAGCACTTTATTAAGTGCTTACCAAAAATATTTTTAAGACAAAATTTAAAATTTAAAATTAAAAATGATTTTTGAAAAAAAAAAAAAATAAGTTAATCTAGAGTTTTTAAGAAATAAAATGGCATTTAAATTTTTTAGAAAAACTTATTTTGCAGGTACATTTTTAAATCTTAAAATATAGGAAATATTTTTAAACCGACTTTTTGGAAGAAATTAGCAAGTTCTAACGACCCAGTCGTGCATTTTATTTTTTTTTCAAAATTGATATTCTGTTGAATACAAAAGATCTTAAAAAATTAAATAAATCTACTTTTGAAGTGAATTTGCTTTGGATGCTCTAGAACTGAGATTTAAACACGAATTTCAATAATATAAATGTCCCAAAAACTGCAAAAGTGACACTTTTGTTAAACTAATAGCTAAATTCAAGAACCAAACATTTTTCTCACTACAATTTTTAAGTTCTGTTGACTAAGATCAAAATCCGAGTAAACAGACTGATAGCGATAGTAATAATAGACTCCCGAAAATTGAGTTTGAAAAAAAACTACGTCAAAAAAAGCACGACAATTTAGAAAACTGTTGAAATCTTGGAATGCTTTCATATGTAAGGAGTCATCATAAATTGCTGTTCATTGTACATAAGTGTTCTATAATAATTTGATCACTAAAGTTGTCACTTTAGCCCTTGAAATGTGTAAATATAAGGTTAAGATGCACACTATGTTATTTAAATTTTGTTAGCCTCCATCTAAGAGTGTGAACCAACGCCCCTCCCCCCCTGATTAGAAGTCTGGATCCGCCCTTGCACTGTAAGCAAAATTCTTAATCTTGATCTTCTATCAACATTATCTAAGTTACCCAGCATTTTTAAGAACCACTTGGAACAATTAACGTTTCTCGTTTTCCAAATCCATTGTTTGCACAGTACCCATTCTTGTTTTTTTTCTTAACGCGGGATTTTTTACCTCTAAAAAGTATCTGGTATTATGTAAAAGTAACAAACTTTTACAATTCAAATTTGAAGGTATACCTCTATCTAACCTATATCAAATCCTCTACTATAGCCATAATTTCCTTAATAGCTTTCAACATCTTCTTTGCAGGTATATTTTTACTTAACCCGTTTTTATACAACAACACTTTTATCCCGCAAAATGCAATTCCCTTAATGAAGCACCCCAAAAGTCCAACATTAAAAGTGATGAACTCATAAAACAAGAGAAGCACATTGGGTATATTATAAAACGCCATGTCGGCCGTCCAAGTCCATCTGTTGTTATTCTCATCATGTTGAATTTTCAACCATCCACAAATCATCACTTTTCCTTCCAAAAAACCTCTAAGTCTTTCAATAGTATCGGTATACCTATATATCCTAGCTATTGCTCCATTCCAAATGAAATATTTAGGAGAAAACTTGCGCTAATGTTTCAATCACCTTTTATCCCAATGGAGCTCTTGCTTTCCTTCCTAGAGTTGCTATCATGGTTATAGCTTCATCGTCATCGTCAACGTGTCTCTCGTTGGACGAACGAAAACGTAAACGAATAAGTATAGAAATGTATTTTAGCTGTACAGAGTACATAGCCCATATAGCAAGACCCAGACCAGAACAAAACAGCAGCTCTTCATTCGACCTCAATATAAAGGGTGAATTTGGTTTGGAGGGGCGGGTGGTGGCTAGAGGATGATGAGTGGAAGGCGTTTTCATGATGGTTAAAATAAACCGGCGATGTTGGCTAACCACTGAACTTTAATTATGTGCGCATTAGTGGATGGGAAGTTTGACCACGAAATATACTTGAGGGGGCTTTGAAGCCAAAAAAAGAAAAACATAAAAGAACTAAACTATAATAAAAGCACTTCATACACTAAAATACTCTTGGTACCTACCACCACCTTCACCGCCACTTCCACCACACCACTATTATCACCACTCTCGCTTAATTGTTGGACTGGCTCGCCAACATGCTTCAGCCTTACGCAGCTACCAGACACATTTATACAAATACAACACACGAGAGCGGGTAAAGTGATAGTTTTTGGTTCCAATTTGACCACAATTTGTGGCTTAATGAAGTTGGTAACAGATGCGTTTTCAGTATAATGTGTTTTTTTGTCCTGTTTTGTTTTATAGAAGCGAGGTACCTACCGCTACCATCAGAGGAAAAAGTTTGAAGAGATAGAGTGAGAGAGGGAAAACAGGGGTTGACTTGCTAACAGGGTTTGAGAGAGGGCTTAATTTTTATTGGTAGGAGGTATACAGTTCATGCGATAGTTACAATAATGCAGTAACAGCAGCTGTTTTGTGGTTAACGCGTGTTGTAAAAGATGTTAAAATACGAATTTTGAACTTCTTTTATATATATATATATAAACGCTATAGTCTTTGGTTATACTAAATTTTATGGTAAGAGATTCAGAGAAGATGATTAGACAAGTTTTTGAAAATTGCGGTCAGAAAGGGCTTTTTTCATTATCTTCTTTTATGGCACTATAATATTTGAGGTGGATATGCATAAGTACCTGGTTGAAAACTTGTTGGTAATTTGGTAAAGTGCATGAAAAGTTAATTCAAGTTTTTTGAAAATTAAAAAAAAGAGGAAACAATATTTTCTAAAAAACTAAGATATTACAAAAGAAATTATTACAATAAAATGGACAACACTCTTTAAAGAAAGTTATGCATTTATTGTATGATGCTTAAAGGGTTATAATGAAGCCTTGTGTATTGTGCTATAATGTTTTGTATATATTGCCTTACACAGTAATTGTCCTACTTAATCAAATAATCTTCTTTAACTTTTCAAAAGATGTTATTGTAATCTATCTATCCTATTTGTCGAATTGAACATGTTGACATTGCTCGACGTATCGAGGTCTTTAGAATCTAAATCAAAGGTTTTCTAGAGAGATGTTTGTTTGTGCGTGTTAACGTAAGGATGTACGAACATACGGGATACCATTTTTCATCATTCATATCGCAAGAAACAGTGAAAGAGGGGTATAATTTCAAAACTCTTCTTTTCCACTTTTTAGAATTTTAAGTAAAACGAAAAAAACTATTAAAAGCTGCTAAAATGACATTAGCGATTGGTCGAAAGGCTAAATTTGAAGTTTGGAATGATCTTTATCTATTTCTTTTGATTTTGAACCTATAAGGTGAACCTAAAAGTTATAAAAATTAAATTTAATTTGGAAAAGAAGAGTTTTGAAAATTACGATTGGAATAGTTGAGTTTCGATTCAACCTATTTAGGAATAGATGAGTTTTGAAAAGAAAGTAAACTTTTTTTCATGATCTATAAATACAATATATGTATTTAATTATTAAATATAAATCTACTTATAAAACATTATTTTATCTGCGAAAGATGTTTTCTTAACAAGAATTATTGCAACACTAAATAGTTTAATTTAACCCATGAATGCTCTCAAAACAACAAAGATTCCCGCCTTTTTAATGTAATTGGAATACACGAGTTTTGAAAGCGGCTACTTTAATTTGCATAGGAAAAGAAGAGTTTTGATGTGGATTTTGGTTTGTATGGGAATAAATGAGTTTTGAATTAAACGACTGAGTGGAATAGTGTAGTTTTGAAAAAAACTTCACTTTTTGAGTACTCAAAAGTATAGGAAGTAACAAATTTTGATAAATTGTAGCTAAATACATAGACGAGGGCTCTTCTAAAGAACACTTTCTCATACTTAACTCATTTTTGAAAAAAAGTGGAATAGAAGAGCTTTGAAATTATACCCCTCAGATATCGTATTCAAACAACTTTTTACAGAGATAACACAATAAAAAATGAAGAAAGGATTTTCAAAAAATTTGAGGAGCTGGTTTTTTAACTATAACATTTCCAGTGAAAAAAGTAAAAATTTTGTTTGAACCAAAATATCTCACAAACTTATAACGCTAATGGGTTCAAAAACCTGAAAAAAAAACACTATTACAAATTGGTAAAAAATGATTTTTTAATCAAATATCTTGGCAAGAATTAAAGTTGCTCGTATTGCCTTGAAATAAATTTTATCTTATGAAAAATATTGTTTTCAATATTTTGTACAATTTTTAGAAAAATAAGCATCTACAAAATGTATTATTTACACACATATGTATTTCACACAAAATATTGTTAATAATATTTTGTTAAAGTTTAAGAAAAATTGACAAAAGGGCACGAAAGGTAAATGTATGTTATCAGTGTGGGTCGCATTCCAGCCTTTTTTTTAAATGTTGTTTTTATTTTCGGTAACATTGTCTTGAATTTTTCTAGACTTGTGAGTTTACTAAAATTCCAGTAACTTTGTCATTTGATTAAAAGGAGACCTTGCCAGCGTTGCCACAATGTTACAAGTGTAACAAAAGTGTTACACTTTTCTTAATTTGTTTGTATTTGTTACTATGTTACTTTTTTTTTCTTTTTGTTACACTTTTTTCTCCAAACTTTTTTTTTCTTTAAAAATTTACTTTATGATTTTTTTAATCAGTGTGAAGTGGGCTTAAACAATACTTCCACCTATTTGTACACCTACGTCCGAAATTAAGTTGAAATCACCTTCAATCGACTCGATCGAACTCGTTCAGTTACAGTTTAGTCGAAATCTTGCTATCTTTCACTTCAAATTCAAACTCGATCTCTCGATCCAGCATATAAACATGGTTAGATATCCATTCCTCAAAGTATTCCTGTTTCCACATTCCAAAACACAAAATTAAATATATCTGAATTTTAAGTCAGTGGACAGCGCTTCAACTGTTTTTTGTTTCTTCAGCTGCAGAGGATGGATTAAAAACGTCAAAAGAAATAGCTGAAAAAATTGACATTTGACATTGTTACAACTATGAATGTAGAGTTTCAAGCTGAAGGTTTTCGGCTCCATAAAATGTATCACACCTTTGAAGACAATTTTAAATTGATTCTTTCCTTTTTTATCAAAAAAGACATTACTTTTAATACAGAACACATATCTGAAATAGATGTTTCTGAATTTTCTAACTATTTACCATTAAATGAAATTTACATTGGCGCAAATGCAGAAACATATCTCAATTTAAGCAGTGAAGAAAAAGGAAACATTAAACTGAAAATGCTGGAGTTATGTATGTAGAACTATGCTTGCAGATTAAAAAAAGGTTTGATTTTAACAGTGTTGCATTACAAAACATTTCACTGGTAGATCCGAAAAATAGTAAATGAAAATGTTTCCATCTTACCTTTATTGACTAATTTCCCAAATTTGTATAACTTTGAAAGAAAAATAAAAAATTTGTACTGAATTCAGAAAGCTACAAATACAAAAAAACTTAAAATATACAGAAGATGTTGAGAAAATTTGGGGCCATGTTGGCTCTATGCAAAATGCTCAAAAAGAAAATCTTTTAGAAAATATAACAGAATTTGTTTATAAAATATTAAGTTTACCACACAGTTCTGCGGCAGCAGAACGTATTTTTTCAGAGCTAAAAAATGATTTCACCAATAGGTATCACTTGAATACCATTGAATCAATAATGTTTGCAAAACAAATAAAAGATCAATTCTCTTAATTTGCCTAAACATGTTTTATGTAAAACTTAAAGTGTCTTACTTATAATAATTTATTAACTTATTATTTAATGTATAGTTTTGTACTGAATTTAAAAACTGTGATGAAGAAAACTTATTTTCCTATTAAAAATAAAAAAATTAGTTCAAGAGCATTCTTTGATTTAAATCATTTTTTCAATTTGTTACATTTTTTTCGATTTTGTTACGTTTTTTAAAAAAAAATGTGTTACACTTTCGTGAAGCCCAGCGGCAACGCTGGACCTTGCATTAAATCCTATATTTATGGTTTTTTGATCACTTGTTTATGAAGTTGGCCTTTTAATAATCCAGAAACCCTGAGTTGACATACATAATCCAAGATTGAAAATCAACGGGAATGTCTTCTTTGTTGTGTTATGGCTTTTCCCAAAGCATTTACTTTTTAAGACGTTTTTGTGACGTGCGTTGGTGTTATAAAAAATCCAGGTTTTTCACCTCGAAGTACGAACGCAACATGGTTTTTCAGGTATTGTTGATTAAACCATGGGCTAGTTTCTCAATGCAAGCTCACTGAATTTTCTTCATTTTAAGATCAATCTCGTCTGCATGTACCCAATACTTTCAGAAACACCGTTTTTAACGTATGGTCTGATGTAAAGGGTTTTTCAATTGGCGCGGGTGAATTTTGCGCCCCGTAGCGGCCATTTTGTTTTGGTGACATCTGTCAAATCTTTTGTTTATTATTCAGTTGTTTATGCCAAACCATCATGGCAAGTTACACGATTGAACAGCACCTTCAAATGATTAAACTTTATTATCAAAATGAGTGTTTGTTAACACAGACGTTGTGTGCATTGCGCCCATTTTACGGTAAACATGGTGTCCCTTCACAGTCGACTCTTCAACGTTTGGTGGCCAAATCTGGGACGACCGGTTCAGTAAACAATCAACCAACACCCGTACGTTCAAGGGATGCAAGATCGGCCGAGAATATCGCCGCGGTCTGTGAAAGTGTACACCAGAACCCGAGGTAGTCCTCCAACTTGGCGAATTTTTGGTACGTCACTGGCTTATGAATTTGTCTTACAAACAAACAACGCTTGCAAATTATTGAATTTATTATTAATATGCGGGCTCTGTTAAGAAAGTTTAATCGATTTACTGAATCGGCTGTTCAGACATTGTTGGACATTCAACCACCAAAACGCTTACGTAGAATGCAAATTGAGAAAAATATTTGCAGTGGTATCGGCCCCCTTGAGGCTCGATGAGTGTGTTCGTAGAGCAGTGCCCAACATACAAAACACTAGTATGACTCCATTTTAAAACTAAAGATTAACTTTGATACTTGGACATAATAATTTCTTTTCAATTTATTTTAACTAATTTTTGCTCATTTAATTACTGGTTTGTTTTTTTTTTTTTTCAATCAGCTGACGATTCAACTTTTATTGTTTTTTTTTTGTAAATGCATATTTTCAATTTTGTATAGTCCTACACAATTTTGAGACCACTCCGTCTCAACTGAGGTATGACAACCTTTCAGAATGAAACCTTAAGAGTATCTTGTCTTGAAAAAATAATAATGAATCCAAATTTAAATTTAAAAATTAACTATGTACATATATGAAAATAGATTTAAGCTGTGATATTAATTTTTTTGTTATTTTGCAAAATGTTAGAGTCAACAAATATAGCACCATCTGTTGCACACAAAGATCTACACATATTTAGTCCATAATCTAAGAACGCACCCCTTTCCTTAAGTTTTTATTACAAATCAGAAACAGTGACACAAATTAAATATACATACATTATTCTTGATATTTTCTTAACACATCCTCTTAAAAATGTTTCATTTTATTAAGTTAAAATTATTTCTGGTCTTAATTTCGCTAAGTTCTTTTTACAAATTTCTTTTAAATTATTCTGACAAAAGTTCGGACTATTGTGGACTGTTTGTTTTTTTTTGTATGGTAATTGGAATTCCAAAAAAACACGCCTTTCGTTGATAAATGAAAGCATGCTCATCTTTTGCGTAATACCTCATTTGATATAACCCTTAACTGTCAGCTGTCAATTATTTTAGGATTGTCAAATCAAATGTTGTTTTAATTTTTGTACACCCTTTATAACATTTTAACTTACTACAAACTAGAACAAGGCAATCACTTCTATACGGTACTTTTTTCTCATTAGCTGTATAACATAAGCGCAAACGAGCTTTATTGAGGTCGTATAACTCGTGTGGTATACATTGTGCAACTTCTTTACTGATCCATATACACATTTTAACGATATTAACTTATCCTTCTGATGATGGTCTTGCTATTAAAATTTCAATTGCTATGATTTCTTTTTTGTATTATCCTTGCACAGCTCTATAAACTTTCCATAAACTCCCATTGAAGGATTTTTATTGCTGCATTCCATTTTCAATCTTCTGTCTGTCATCATTTGGCTGTGCATTTGGATTATATCCAAGAATTTCCATGATGGGTGCTACCATACTGAGGGACTGACTACCACAATTATTCATTGATCCTGATGGCATATACCTTCACATTGTACAGAGTCCAACTTAATGCAACACAGCAGGACTCCGACTATGACTCCGTCTCAATTCCATAGAAGAGAGAGAGGGCGAGAAAGTAGTGCGAGCCACTTAAGTACTCCGCCTAATAGAATATCACATCATACAAAGACGATATTGCAGACCTCTACTATACTAACTATTGTATAGAGTTACCATATTATAACGTAACACCCATCCGTTGCCGCGCCATTTGTATAAAGTATAGGAAATGTGGGGGCGTATTGGCCCCATTTTACATGGTTCTACCGGCTTTTATGAGCCATTTACTTCAATTATAATGCACCATCCGCTAGGCAAGGACTTGATGCTGCTACTTGCACCACTTAAGCATCATAAAGTTATCCGGGATAATGGTGGTTGCTCTGCTTATAAGAGTGGGAAAGAGAGAGATATCCCTATATATAGTGTAGTGTTGGACAGCTGTGCTCTACGCTACTAACTGTGTGTCATATCCGCATGGCAGAAAATTGCACTTAAAAGATTCTTCTTCATCTTATTTTCGGGACTCAGGACTCGGGACTCCATATAGGATATGCTTAAACGTACATACATAAAGTATGCGAAACGTTGCGAAGGACTCTTTAGTGGAAGCTCTTAACCAGTATGCTTTGTTGCCTCAAACTCAACCTAACGCTAACCTATGTTGTATCTAGGTATAGTCGATATTATGATGTGTGTTTTGCATGCAGGATGTGTGAATCATATCTATAACAACACACACGATGATGCAATATGTGATATCTCTAGATCTAACGTAGAATTATCCTTAACAAAACACGGAACTATACATACGTACATTTATGTAGACGTCTACATTTTCATTCTATAGATATGAATAGATGGAGATGGAGAGCCATACGTAAAAGAGAGTATATTAAAAGCTATAAGAACATACAATATCTTCATCTTCATATATTGGTGTGTTTATACAAGCAAGGAAGTGAGTCCCATTTGGTGATGATCGGATATCCTTGTAATATAAATACCTACCAACCAGCTACCACTTTTGTGCATCTTCTGTTGCGAATATTATACAAACAATATATAATAACAACAAAAACCTCCATTACCACTTAAAAGGAAGAAGAGAAAAGTGAATGGGAGGACAAACAACGTTAAATCTACAAACCCCCCTCCCACCTCCCACTTATCATGATGATTAATTTTTGGAAGAAGGACGAAGGAGTCAAAATCATTTTTAGAGAAGGAAAGTTAATGGATTTTATTACAAAATTTATAAGGAAATACATAAATAAATTTAAATAGCTCTTCTTAAAGTGCATGCGAAGTATTTTGGGTAAATTTAATAGTTGACGTTTAATTTATGAAAAATATGTCAAACATTTCAGCTGGAAAAATGACAAAGTCAATACCTTCTAGCATATTATCACATTTTCAGAACAATTTAAAATGTCGTCCTTGAAGGGTATCTCTAAAATGTAAGCGTGGTGAAAATGATAATATCAAATCAGAGAATGGTTTACTTGTTAATTTGTGTTTTGTATCTTACGTGATTTTTTAGCGAGTTCAGACCGGAACCTGAGCGATTATTAAAAAAATCGTGTTTCTTTTCTTAGTAATAAAGTAGTAGAGTAGACGGAGTTCAAAACCTGAACTCGTATGTTGGAATACAAATTACGCAGCTCAACAAGCCGACTTCAAAATCAATCTATTACGTCAGGTTTCTCAATACAACTTTTTATGTTTCGAAAACTTTCGAACTTTAAAAGAACGCTGAAGCAGCTATGTTAAAACGGTTCCTTAACAGAAAAACGCAAAACACTTATGTTGAAACTGTTATCTCTGTCATTTGGTTCCGCCAGGCCATAATTCTCACTAAACAGTTATTTTCCTCTTTGATGAATTGGTAGCTATTCGACCTTGTAATATGTCGTTCGGCTTCAATCCTTGTACTAGCTGTAAAGGGTTTTTCAATAAGGGCTGGTAGATGTTAAATGGAATAAAATATGCTGTGTGTGAGGTATTGACAAAGCTATTTTTTATTTGAAAGCCGCATGTATGCCATTAAGTGTGGAATATGACATTATTCAAATGCTCGCCTAGGCTTCTTATGCTGTCATCGGTCGGTTGTGGTTTATTTGCATAGACATGCGACTTCAAAAAACCCCACAGGAAAAAGTCTAGCGGGGTCAAATCGCATGACCTTGATGGCCAATTCACATCATCCTTGCGAGAGATAACCTTACCCTCAAATAGTTCATGCAAAATTTCAATCGTGGCGTTTGCTGTGTGTGCTACGGTACGGTACCGCCGCCGCCGCGCCGCCGCCGTCCTGCTGGAATCACATTTCCTCAAGGTCCATATGGTTCAATTTGGGCCATAAGAAATTAGTTATCATCGTTATGTAGCGCTCGCTGTTGACAGTGACCGCCTCACTAACGTCGTTTCAGCAAACAAACGGCGTTGTCTATGTTCATGATCTTTGAGCTTCGGCTGAAGGCCTAAGTCCCGACGCAAAATTCGCAAAGTCGAAGTCTGTCAAAGGCCGAGTTCTTGTGCACGGCAAGGAATAGACTGCCTCGGGTTCTGCTGTACACTTTCAAAGACCGCGTCGATGTTCTCGGCCGATCTTGCGTTCTTTGAACGAACGGGTGTTGGCTCATTGTTTGCAGAACCGGTCGTCTTAAATTTGGCCCCCAAACGTTGAAGAGTCGATTGTGAAGGGCCTCCACGTCTACCGTAAAATGGGCGCAATGCGCGCAACGTATTCATTAACCAACACTAATTTTGATAATAAAGTTTCATCATTTGAACGTGCTGTTCAATCGTGTAACTTACCATGATGATTTGGCATAAACAACTGAATAATTAACAAAAGATTTGACAGATGTCACCAAAACAAAATGGCCAAACCAAAATCTACCCGCGCCAATTGAAAAATCCTTTATTTTGAAAATCTTCACACCTAATTAAATAAAATAAATAAGATGGCGCAATAGGCCATGAAGAACCAGGGCCTAGTGACTTACAACTCTCAACCATTCCGGTGTGCGAGTAATGTTGTCAGAGATGGAAGGGACCTACAGTTTATATGCCGAATCCGAACGGCTAATTTGAGAAAGCACTTTTCATGACAAGAATTACTTTTGGAGGATTTGTCAATTCCTCGCAAAAGGCAGTACCTACCCGTGAAAAAAGTTAGGTGGCACAGGCAGGGATTGAACCCAAGACCCCTTGCATGAGAGTTCAACGCACTAACCATCACGCTACGGGTACTACACACCTAATTCCTTATGCAAAATATCCAGAAAATTTTAAGGCAGATGAACTCGCCAGGAACGGTACAGTACAGCCCATCCTACCACGTTTGGCACGTACTGGCATACCAATCGGACTCAAACTGGTTCCATTGAGCTTAGGAGGAAGCCTCAAGATTCATGTGGTATCACAATGGGCCATTAAACTGGCCTAAGTGTGTCCGTTTCCATCTTGGACATCCACTATAACCTAACCTAACTGAATTGTTGAAGTAAAAGTTATAAAACAAGTGAATTTTCCCAATTTGAATTCTTCGAAAATCATGCAAGGCCATAGCAGAATGTTTACTGTACCATGGAAAAGCCATCTAGTACAGTAAAAATTTACTTGAATAACAAATACAACATCCGAAGTAAAATCATTGCAGGAAAAAGGTTAAGTGAAATCCTGCTGTTGAAAGAGATTTGACTTTTGTTCAATTATGGAAATACATTTTCGAGTTTTTCATTTTCAGACGTTTCGTTCGCATAGCAGTTCGGCCTCTGTTAACAGAGATCTTCGGATGTTGTATTTGTTATTCAAGTAAATTTTTACTGTACTAGATGGCTTTTCCATGGTACAGTAAACATTCTGCTATGGCCTTGCGTGATTTTCGAAGAATTCAAATTGGGAAAATTCACTTGTTTTATAACTTTTACTTCAACAATTCAGTTAGGTTAGGTTATAGTGGATGTCCAAGATGGAAACGGACACACTTAGGCCAGTTTAATGGCCCATTGTGATACCACATGAATCTTGAGGCTTCCTCCTAAGCTCAATGGAACCAGTTTGAGTCCGATTGGTATACCAGTACGTGCCAAACGTGGTAGGATGGGCTGTACTGTACCGTTCCTGGCGAGTTCATCTGCCTTAAAATTTTCTGGAATGTCTCTATGGCCCGGCACCCTGCAAAGGTGAATATTAAACTGTTGTGCCATCTCCATTAGAGAAGGAAGGCGGAAAGAGGGACTTAATTTCAGTTATTCAGAGTACACACCTCCACCAACCCCTTCTTTTGTTTTTGACCCATCTGTATAGAAATGGATTGACTCATCTTCCAGGAATGTCCTATCCTCCCAAAAAGATCTGGGAGGTATAGATATCTGGAAATTTCTGTCGAATTGCAGTTGGGGGATGGTGTAGCCTGTGTTTGTGTAGCCTGGAATTGATTCTAAATAACTAAGAATTACGGAGTGGCCAATGTTGTTGTTAGCCCACACTACATAGGCAAGCTGAACGTTGGACTTTATTTAATTTATTCCGGTTTATACCTTTCTCTAAACCAGTCCACCATACTGCCACACCGAACATTAAAATCGATCTAATTACCGATGTGTATAGCCAATGCGTGTTCTGGGTTGTAAGCCCCATTTATTACCAATAGCTCTTTTCCCAATAAAAAAGAGCTACAGTAGCTTTTTTGACTCTTTCTTGTACATTGCGTTTTCAATTTAGTTTTTTGTCTAAAATAAGACCCAGGTACTTAGCCTCGTCTGAGAATTTTAATTGGATTCCTTTAATATGGGGAGGGTTGACAAATGGAATTTTGTATCTCATCGAAAATAAGACTAAATCAGTTTTGTGTGGGTTAACGCCCATTCCACACCGATCAGCCCAAAGTATTAGTCTGTCTAAGGCATTTTGTAAGAGTTCTTTTAACGTGTTGAGATGCTTTCCTGAAACTGCTTTAGCAACGTCGTCCGCATAGGCTATTACTCTGAAACCCTCCGCATCCAGACTAGTTAGGATTTCATTCACCACTAGGTTCCATAGGAGAGGGCATAGAACACCACCTTGCGGTGTCCCTCTACTAACGAATCGTCTGCCAGAAGAGTTGCCCAGTTTTAAGTTAATTATTCTGCTAGTAAGCATTAAATGAATTAACTCCCAAAGCGAACTCTCTACATTTAGAGATGTTAGTAGATATGTGATTGCAGATGTGTCCACGTTGTTAAAGGCACCTTTGATGTCAAGAAAGCAGCCATAGTGAACTCTTTATGATGGAGGGAATATTCGACTTTGCGTATTCAGTAAACGTCAAACATCTAATTTTCACAAACTCAACATTTTAACAGCTATTGCGACTTCAGCTCCATTAATTTCCATTGTGTTCAGTGTTTAAGTGAAAGAGAACAAAATCTCTGTTTTAATACCATCTTCTTTGTTACATGTGTACATTCAAATCGATAATTGGATCCTCCAGGCAGTCCTAAATAATTAAATCGATAAGCTTGCACACTTATCGAAACTCTCAAGGACATCAACCACCTGTTGTGGTATAATACCACATAGCCAAAGGATACATCAGTAAAAGAATATCTACATGTGTATCTATACAACTACATTCATACATACATATACAGAGCTTTCATTCTTTGAATATACATAGATATTATTGAACCCAAAGGCATCATCAGAATGGATCGGGAAAACTGATTAACTTTTGGCTGATTAAATCCGAAGAACCAATATTTTTCTAATTAACTAAAGAAGGTGTACGATTATATTGAGGAACATACATACATACGTACAAACGTATGTATATTGATGAGAACAAACAAATAACAAAATGACCTAGATAAAATTAACGAAGTAATCAACACTTCTGCCATACCGAGCGTCGTCCTTGTAGTTGACCGTGGCCCTCTACCACCTCTCACC
Source organism: Eupeodes latifasciatus (assembly GCA_920104205.1). NCBI lineage: Eukaryota > Metazoa > Arthropoda > Insecta > Diptera > Syrphidae > Eupeodes > Eupeodes latifasciatus. Next base: position 144,264,342 of record OV049924.1, on the reverse strand, counting down.
TTACGTTACCACACCGCAAAACACCCACTGCAGCCATTTTCAATTCCGATTGGAAATCTATAAAGTAGATTTTTCTTTTGGTTATTTGTATAAGTTAATTAACCTTCTTCTTTCACCATCAAGGCAGCGAGCGCCGGCGATAAGGGAGTAGTATACAATGAATAACCATTCTTTATCGTTTTGTAGCACATTACCTTACCTTTAACAAAACTTATTCTTCTTGGTGTTTTGTTTTTGTTTCCCATTGCATTAAATCACACAGAAAGAAAAATGGCGGAAATCATATATTTTAAGGCCGTTTTAAGGTGTATGTTTACTTGACATTTGATTTATGACAGTTCGATTTTATTGAATTCACTAACAAATCGATTTAAATGTCAAAAAAGATAATTTATCTTTGGTCCTTACAATATCTAGAATTTTCAGTTTCTTTAATAAATATATCTTGAAAATATAATTGAAAGTTGATAACCAACTTCATGTGTCTCTTTTTGATGGTTTTGACAATATACTTATTTCAGCATTACACTTCCACTAAATGAAATTAGAAAACGTTGAAAGTGTCAAATAGGAAAAGTCACTTAGTTTTGAAATGTCAATATTAGAGAAGAGGAATGAAAGATAAAACTATCTTAACAGGCTCTAAAGATAATTTTACAATTGTATCAACAAAAAGTGACAGTCCACACTTTGAGATAGAAAACTAAACGACAACAAAATTTGCACCAATAAGAAACTAAATTTTCTCCAATCATCATCAGTTTGACGTGCATAGATATTTTAAGTGAAAGTGCAGAACGGGAAAAGTCATTTCGTTTTGAAATGTCAAAATTATAAAAGAGGAATGAAAGATAAAACCATTTTAAAAGGCTCGAAAGATAATTTTATAATTGTATTAACAAAAAGTGACAGTCAACACTTTGAGATAGGAAACTAAACGACAACTGAATTTACACCAATAAGAAACTAAATTTTCTCCAATCATCATCAGTTTGACCTACATACCTACATGTATAAAGTGAAAGTATCAAATAGGATAAGTCATTTAGTTTTGAAATGTCTAAATTAGAAAAGAGGCTCCAAAGATAATTTAACAGCTGTACCAACAAAAAGTGACAATCAAAACTTTGAAATAAAAAACTAAACGACAACAAAATTTGCACAAATAAGAAACTAAATTTTCTCCAATCATCTTCAGTTTGACGTACATAGTAGATGTATAAAGGAAAGTGTCAAATAGGAAAAGTCATTAAGCTTAGAAATGTCAAATTAAGAAAATAGGAATGAAAGACAAAGCTTTATCAGAGCTACAAAGACAATTTTACAATCCTTATAACGAAAAGTGACAGTCAATACTTTGAGTTAGAAAACGACTGGACGATATTCGACGATTTTCTCCAATCATCATCAGTTTGACGTACTTGATGTACAGCTATAGAGTGCAAGTGTTAAATATGAAAAGTTATTAAGTTTTGGAATGTCAAATTTAGAAAAGAGGAAAAGAAAATAAAACTAATCTTAAAAGGCTCTAAAGGTAATTTTACAATTGTATCTTACGTCTATAAATAAGAGGCAGGTATATCCCTAATATTTATTTAGAGATAGTTTTGAGATTTCTTTCACAAAACATTATTTAGTATGATGAATTTGACGTTTAAGAAATTCCGAAACTTGACATTTATAAAATATTTCGGCAATGGTGTACATGTGTTTTTTTTTGTAATTATTACGAATAATTCTGTATTATTATTATATTATGTAAATATTGAGATTAATCATAATGAATGAAAAGCTGTGATTTTGAAAAAATATAAACCAAAACAAAAAGATCTTAAGATAATAATAAAAGCTTTTTGATGGCCAAAATAAGAGACATTTATGATAACAAATTGTTCGTTGAGAATTGTAGCCTGATTTTTAACGAACTGTCAAACTCAATTCGCGTTCCACACTTTAACGAATAAAATTTTCACGCGCGTCTTAACCTATGAATTTTATTTTAGTCTTTTTTATGCATCTGTAATGACGAATAAAAACAAGCCATGTGAAAGAAATGTCATTCGTTGGTCGTTCATCGCTCTCATGTGAATAGCCCTTTATTAGAGTTCCAAAATCGGTAAACGCTTTAAAATCTACTCGTTTGATGCAAAATTAAGCCAAGATATTTAAATTATATATTTAAAAAAAAAAATTATGAAAATATTTACCTCACCAAACTTTCTCATAATGTTTTACATAAATTGAAGTTAAAATGAGTCACCTGGAGTGAGTTGAATCTGAACATAGCCTAAATTGCTTACTATCCATATTCTCACAGGGTAGTCATAAACATAACAAAAGTATTATTTTCCACTAAGATCCTATTGAAAGATATTTTTGTCAATATATTTTTTACTGTGCATCTCTCTTTCTCTACACAACCTGTGTATCACGTTTTTTAATTTTAATAAATTAATTCAATGCTGCCAAAAGGGATAATGCTCGCGAACCCGGCAACAATACAAAACAAGGATATGGCTGAAACCAAAAAAAGGAACAAAAACTGAAAACCGGAACACCAAACTGAAATATAAAAAAAGAAACTCTACGAGTTCCGGTTGTGAAAATGAACGAAAAAGAAAAAAATGAAAACAGAATGAAAATCGTGATTGGAATTTTTATTAATAATCATAATGCTGCAGGAAATATTTTAATATTCGTTTTTTTCTGTTTTTTTTTTTATTTTTGTCTGCACTCACCCGCATGTAACCTGAACCTGATGGTTGCCCTTTTTCACTGGTTGTGTTTGTGTAGGTTGTAGGTATGAGAATGTATGGTCCTTTGGGATCATTTGAAATGGGTTAAACATGGGTTTTTCTTTTGGGGGTCTTTATTTAATGTGGAAGTTGAGAGGGCATACCGACCGCGCACCGGCTGCCCAGTAGGATGCTATTCAATTTGAAATCGGTTTTGAAATCATTTTGTATTTTGTTAATGTACATCAGAGGGTTATATACTTTTTAATTCATTTCTTCTTTTTTGTTCTGTTTGGTCTGTTCAATGTTGTAATGAGGTTATGTGTATAGCGTTGATCATACTGACATTTGGGAGTTATTTGATGCTATATGTCTTCGTCAAGGCTCTGGAGATTAGACATTTTTTATATTCTTCTAAGTTATTGATGGAATTTCAATTAGGTAGACAAAGTTAAAAAAAAATGTTCATTTTGTTCGTGAAAAATTGGTGAATTATATGGGCAGATATTTTTTGGTTTAGTTTTAAGTTTAAGTGTATTTTCCCATGCAGTAAGATTTATTACGTGTGAAGTTTTGTTTGTGAACGCACCCTTTAACTAATCATCAAACAGTCATTGTCAATTTATTCAGTAAACTCAATGAACAAGCAACGTCTGCAAAAATTTTCTACAGAAATTCGGATTCGGTTGCCACAACTTTAAGAGTATTAACTCCAATATTCGGTTGTAATTCTCACAGTATCTACTCCTGTTACACTTACTAACTTCCCATAGGAAGTTATTGTAATGGGTCCGATATGTCAAATTGAAAATTTTGACATTTCTCGACGTTTCAAGGTCCCTAGAGTCAAAATAAAAGATTTTTAGAAAGATGTCTGTGCGTGCGTGTGTATGTATGTACGTTCGTACGTCGGTTCGTTCGCGACGTTTTTTTCGTCGTCCATAGCTCAAGAACCAGAAGAGATATCGACTTCAAATAAATTTTGTTATACAGATAATAAGGCAGAAAGATGCAGAAAGGGCTCTCAATAAAATTGCGTGGGTGGTTTTTTTACCATAGCAGTTTAAAAAAAAGTGAAAAATTTGGTTAGCCCTAAATATCTCTTGAACCAATGACGCTAGAGACTTGAATTAAATTTTATATTATATATTGTAACGTGATACAAAACAAATATATTTTTAGAAACAAATCCAATTAGAAACAAATCCAAAAAACTGAAAAAAAAATTTGTTACCTCGAAAATTTTACGACTAAAATATGATTTCATCTCCAAAACAATTTTGTGCAACGAAGAATAATGTTTTTGACATCTGATAAAATTTTAAGAAAAATCTAATGGACAGTTTTTTTATAAAAAATAAAAACCTAAAAAAACATTACTCAAAGTTGGTAAAAATTGAATTTCGACTCAAATATATTTTCAAAAACTTCAAACTTTTTTTATCTTATAAGAAATATTGTTTTCAACATTCTGAAAAATGTTGAGAAAAATTGAATCGACAGTTTTTTTACAAAAAAATAAAAACCTAAACAAAAAAAATAATAAAAGTTAGTAAAAATTGATTTTCGACTCAAATATCTTTTCAAAACTTTGAGATATTGGCTTTGAACTACTTTTATCTTTTAAAAAATATTGTTGTCAACATTCAGACAAAAGTTGGTAAAAATTGATTTTCGACTCAAATATCTTTTCAAAACTTTGACATATTGGCTTTAAGCTACTTTTATCTTTTAAATAATATAGTTGTCAACATTCAGTAAAATTTTGAGAAAAATCTAATTGACAGTTTTTTTTACAAAAAATAAAAACCTAACAAAAAAACAATACTAAAACTTGGTAAAAATTTAATTTCGACTCAAAAAGCTTTTCAAAAATTTAAAATATTGTCTTCAAACTTTTATATTGTTTTCGATATTCAGTAGTTTTTTTATAAAAATCCAACAGTTCGTTTTTTCATAAAAAAATAAAATCTACAAGAAATAGTACGCAAATTTGGTAAAAATTGATGTTCGGTTCTTGATATCTCTCAAATTAATTTTATTCATCCAATTTATAAAAATTTAAGAAATGTTACTAAAATTGGTAAAAATTTGTTTTCGACTAAAAATCTATTTAACAAAACCAGATTTTCAAACTAAACTATTTCTTCATATGAAAAATATTGTTGGTAATTTTGAAATTTTTAAAAATAATTCAACTGACAACTTTTGTAACCCAACACGAAAACCTACAAACTTTTAAGCAAGACAAATCGACAGACGGGATGGGAAGTTATCAGTGTGGGTCGCATCCCAGCCTCTTTTTGTATTATGTTGCCGTATCAGTGAGACTATTGTTCGGCAGAAGTGTAGAAAATGTTGCTGTCGTTCAGGCGTCCGTAACAAACGACCCGAATCAGTCAATACCACGGTGTTCTAAAGAATTCACATTATGGCATAGTTTGAGTTCGGATATTGGCTTTCATACATACAAGATCAAGTTGACCCATGGTGGATCGTTTGAAGCGATGTATGTACGTTCTCCGAATGGGCAAGTTGTCGAGTCGTTAATGGTTATAATTTTCCCATATATGCATCATTTTTTGTGCTGACATACCTAGAATACAGAAGTCAAGAAGGCTTTTGAAAACTTGTTTAGGTTTGGAGCCAAATTTTTAATGTAGTAAAATAATAAACATCAATGACTGAGGTCAGTTTATTTTTATTAACCTACTCCAAAGTTTATACATGTAGATAACTACTAAACCACCTCTATATCTAAGCATATTTGTATCGACTGTCTAACTTCGCAGAGAAACTTTAGCAATGCTTCAAATTATTTTTATATTATCTGAAGGAAAGAGCAAATATTCAGATTTTTCAGAAGAAACTTTGAATACAAAATAACCTTCAAATAGAGATAGATACCTCAGTACTATTTGTCCGATTCTGAAAATAGGAGACCCTCTAAACTGCACCAACTATAGAGGCATCAGACTATTTAACATCGCTTACAAAATCTTCTATGCCGTAATATATGAACGTCTAAATCACATCGTCAACAACCTGATAGGTCCTTATCAGTGTGGTTTTAGACCAGGAAACTGTTCAGTCAATTATTCACATTACGGCAGATCCTGGAAAAAACCCAAGAACATCAAATCGACACCCACCATCTGTTCATCGATTTCAAGGCCGCATATGAAAGCATCTACAGAAACGAGCTGTATAGAGTCATGTCTAGTTTTGGCATCCCTGCCAAACTCGTCCGTTTGTGCAGGATGACCATGGAGAATTCACGCTGCTCCTTAAAGGTTGGAAACAACTTAATACAACATTTCGATTCTATTCGATTTCAAAAAAGGCTTAAGGCAAGGTGATGCACTGTCATGCGATTTCTTTAACATCGTTCTTGAAATAGTACAGAGCTTCCACGTCAACAATAGGCACTATCTTTCAAAAGTCCGTCCAATTGCTACCATATGCTGATGACATTGACATAATCAGAAGAACTCAGCGTGATTTCAATGGTGCTTTTGTGAGTATTGAGGTAGAGTCGGCAAAAATGGGTTCAACTGTCATCAAGAAAGGACCAACAACACCGACGTCTCGGTCAAAACGTCAGAAGCAACACACGTAACTTTGAGGTAGTTAAGGACTTCGTCTACCTAGGCTCCGCTATTAACGCAAAAAACTACACCAACGCTGAGATCAAACGAAAAAGAACTCTTTCGAACCACTGTTTCTTTGGGTTCAAAAGGCAATTGATTAGCAAGGCTCTCTCTCGAGCGACCAAAGTATCGATATATAAGACCCTCATCGTCCCCGTCCAGCTATACGGTGCAGAAGCATGGACTGTGACAAAAGCAGTCGTTTATAAGTCGTTTATAGAGAAAAGTTCTTCGTGTGATCTACGGTCTTCTCCACTCCCCGAGGTGAAGATCGAATGACGAGCTGTACGGGCTGTACGGGCTGTACAGCGACGTAGGCTCAGCCAGAAGGGTAAAAGTCCAACGACTGAGATGGCTGGTTCAAGTAGAGCGCATGCAAACCAATGCTCCAGTCCGGAATGTTTTCGAATCCACGCTCAAAACAGGACAGCGTAGTAGAGGAAGACCGCGGATCAGTTGGCGCGCACATGTGGAAAGTGTTCTCACTTAACTTGAGCTAGATGGAGAAGTTTGTTGGCAGAGGCCCTAGTTCACACAGAACTGTAGCGCCACCTTAAGTAAGTATTCTGAGCAAACTGCATTCACAATGTCGTAGATACGTCGAATGGATGCTTCAACAACAGGCGGTGGACGGCGATATTTCGAACAAAATTTTCTTCAGCGACGAAGCACATTTCTCACTCGGTGGGTATATTTATAAACAAAATTTGTTATTTTGGTGGTTCTGAGAATCTTCAAATAATTGAAGAGAGGCCATTACATCCATAAGAAGTCACTCTTTCGTGCGCTCTTTGGTCCGGAGGTGTGGAACGACTGTCACGGAGCGTTATGGTGATATGATAACCAACTTTTTTTGCCTGCTATTGAAGAATACGATTTGGAAAATATGTGGTTTCAACAAGACGGTGCCACATGCCACACAACTCCAGCGAATATGGCCAGCAAGAGACGATATCAACTGGTCACCAAGATCATGCGATTTGACACCGCTGGACTTTTTTCGTGGGGCTACGCGAAAGACCGTGTCCATGCAGATAAATTTTTAACTCTTGAGCAATTAAAAACCAACATTCGTCCAGTTTTGGCTGAGATACCACCCAATATGTGTCAAAAACTGTTCGAAAATTACCTCAAAAGAATCGATGCTTCCAACAATTCGCGTGGTGGTCATTTAAGTGATGTAGTGTTTCACACATAATGCCAACGTTCAAACTTTATACATAATTAAAAAGAAATATAATGAAAACAAATATTTTATGTGTTTTATTTACGTTTACTTTTGAAACCAAAAATGGATAACCCTGTAAAATATAATGAAAAAAAAAACAATCTCAAAGAATAAAACAGAATATTTCAAATCTACCGATTTTCCTTTATAAACCAACGAATAAAAAAAAAACACAATTGACGATTCTTGTAGGTAAACCAAAATGAGAGCTATGTTTGTTTGTTTGTTTGTTTGTTTGTTTGAACGCGTTAATCATAGGAAATACTGGTCCGATTTGAAAAATTCTTTCAGTGTTAGATAGGCTATTTATTGAGAAAACACATAAGCTATATTATAACATTACTAGCAAACCCGGCGAACTCCGTTTCGCCACCAGATGGCTTCGTTTTTTGTAACATTTCGTTTGGGGATTAAAAGATGAAGAAAAATTATTTTTTTTGTTTTATATTTGAAAAGGAAAAATTTTATTTCATTTCACAACAGTAATGAATTCATTTCGATTACAAAAATGAAGTGTAATTTAGTTGAACTTCTCTAAGTAAAAAATGAAAGTGAATCCAAAATAAATACTGAATCGAAGCGTTATACCGTTATACTTGTCCGTAAATTATCCGTTTCACTGAAGTGCTCTTTGGTAAACCACATTTTTTGTTTTTTGGTCTGACGTTAACACAAACAAAGCGGATGGTTTCCCAACTCGTGAACACGCAACGTATAACTGCCCATGTGAAAAACAATGGTTTTCTAAATTTATCCCGCAAACACTAAGCGATTGGCCTTGCGACTTGTTAATTGTCATTGCGAACGCAAGGCGAAACGGTAATTGCAATCGTTTGAAGTCAAACGGAAGATCAGTCGGAATCCTTGGTATTCGAGGAATACATACATTTTCACCTGCGTAGCTTCCGTTAATAATGGTTGCTTCAATCAAATTTGGCATAAGTCACGGTGGATTCAAATTACGCAATATCATAATAACTGAACCAACTTTGAGTTGCAAGTTATGTGGAAATCCTGGTAACTCCAGAGAATTCAAAAACTCCGTTGGATAATTTACTACACCATCGGGATTTGTTATGGAATCAACGGATTTGTATGTCACCAAATCGCCAGCGATTTTTGATTGAATTGTGAAATTCAGTGCGTGTACATCATTATTCTTTGCGGCGAGAATTGCTCGTTGACTTAACCAGGCATAATTCTAATAATTCTCACTAATGTTTGGGAAAACATTTTCAATAAGAGCTAATTGAGAGTCTACAAATCGACAAAAGTCGTTGGTAAGAGTAATTAATCCAGTTGTCGAATCAACTGGCACTTTTCCATGTCCAACAGCTAACAATTATTTGGAAAATTGTGCAGCGTTTTGATCATTTTGAAGGTGAAGTCTCATATTAGTGGTTAGCGATAATGTTTTTACGTTATTCCACAAAAGTGATGCCTTCAGGCAAGCATTCAATCCAAATCCATCTGCAGGCGTTCCACGGGGAATTAATAGCAACGTCTGCCTGAAATCGGCTGCCAACAATATCATCAAGCCGCCAAAGATGTTGTTACTTTGTCGAAAATCCTTCAGTGTGAAGGTAAGTGCTTCAAGTGATTTCTTATGTGCCATTGTGCACTCATCCCAAACAGTGAACTTGCATTCCATCAACAATTTTCCCATTGCACTGGATCGGGTAATATTGCATGTTGGAGTATCAATTGTGTTTAAATTGAGTGGCAACTTAAGGGCAGAACGTGCAGTACGACCGCCATCTAGAAGAGTTGCCGCAATTCCAGAAAAATCAATGAAATGACAAATGTTTTCCCTGTTCCTCCATTTGCGTTCGGGAAGAATAGACCACTAGTATTATTGTCCACCGCTTGCATTAATGTTTCGTATACTTGTTTTTGCTGTTCATTCAGCAACGGCACATTATTTCGAACGAATTCCTGCAATGTATCAACATTGTATTGCAGCTCTCGATTTAATTCTTGGTTTAATGCATCGTGCATAGATCGATTTGGCGCAATCATTCCTACTTCAATCAGTAGCTTGTTTGCAATAGTCAAGCATTGATCCTTAATCAGAATCATTCCTTCATTGTAGATTTCATACGTTATTTGAAGTCGATATTTCTGACGTTTCTAGAGATATGGTTGACTAAAAAAGGTTCCCAAAAGTAAGCTTTGGTTTAGAATATAGGACACTTGAAACGTCAAAAATTTTTAAAAATTTTCAATTCCACAAATCGGAACTTTTACAAAAGCTTTCTATTGGAAGCTAAACGGTGTTCACCGTTTTTCTGTTGAAATTTTTCCTGAATTTTGTCTGCTATAAACCTCACGGAGCCCGAGACCTTTCAAACGAATGCAAAACCGTGGAAATCGGTTCGTGCGTTCTGGAGTTATAGCGTCAGGAAGGAAAATCCGACTTATTTGTATATAGTAGAAGAAGATATACGCTAAGAATAATACGAGCAGAGCACAAATAAAGAATGTTTCAAAATCGCGTGTTCTGCGGAAACGGTTAAAATGTTTCTAAAATATTTTAAGACAGAAAAGAACGCTGAAACATATATATGTAGGTTTAAACGATTCTTAAAAGAAAATAGCAAAATGGTATAACATCAATATTTGATCTTATTATATGAAAAAGTAGGCTTAAGCTTAGAAAAGTAAGTTGTATACATATATTGGAAAAAAATTAAAAATAGTGTGTAAAACGGGTATTTCTGAGCACGTACATACATACATATAACAAAAATCGGAGTTTGGATTCGGATGCAGCACTTAAAATTAACTCTTAAACGAATTGTTCAAAAACATAAAGGAATTACATTCAATATTTTTTAAAACTTCAGATAAAGTAAATGAAGACTAATGAGAAATTACGAAAAACAAGTAAGATACTAAAATGATTTAAACTATGTCTAGAAGATAAAGATTTGTACTTTGCAAAATCATAATACAAGTTATTGTTAAAGAATATTCAAGCCTTAAAAAAAACACATTTCTGGTTGACTTGAGCATTGATAGTAAGTACATATTTTAAAAACCAGATGTGATAAAAAAATTAAAAGGTGAGATTCGAATTCAGGACATCTGACTTATTTAAAAAAAATATTGTTTCTCTTATTCTACAGAAAAAACGTAATTTTGGCCACCACTTTACGCACAAACTGTAATAAAAATATCATGCTAAGTTTTAGTTCTCCGTTCAAAGAAACTTCTTAGAACTTAGACTAAAATTCGCAAAACGGGGACATTTTTACTTTATATCATGAGAATCGTTATTTAATTTAAAAAAAAAACTGTTAAATTTTGTAACACGTCATCCATTTTCGATGCATGCAAAGAACGTAACCAAAATTCTTAATGAACAGACCTAATTCTTGACAAAATTTACAAAATACAAATAAAGAGGTAGGTACTCACCTGATTTTTATAAATGTGAAAATACGATCAAACTTATACGCTCCAAAAACACTACACATTTTCTGCGAGCTTTGAAACACAAATTCAATACAATAACAATAATGGTGCGCGTTTCACAAACCGACCGAATCGAATTAAAAATATCATCAAATGTAAACGTATCATTTTCTGGGACTCGAACTCAATTTTTACGGTTTTAAACAAACGAGGACGCGAACGCGGTCGAATTATGCGAACAAGAATTTACAAACAAATCACAGGCTCCGCGTTTAATCATATGATGAATAAAATTTCAATATCATTCACAATCACAATTCACGTTTCTAAAAGTTACAAACAAACGCGATATATTAATGCGACGCGATTCCGCACTCCAAATTAGCCCGAGAACCAACGCAACGTACCACAATAAAAACATTTGTAAACTTTACTCGCCGAGTTTATATGATGATGATCTACTAAACTAATCACTCTCCCTTCAAAGTTCCGATCATAGAGGAAATATATTATCTAGAGTCCCGACCGGTACCCGTCCTACCTGAAACACCCTCAAATTTTATTCGAGGTGAACTCTCTCAAATTCGAGGTGAACTCTCTCAAATTCGCTATCGGTGAATACATGTGAGTGGGGAAAAAAAAAACAAAATGAAGGATTGGGCTAAAATAGAAACTTATGGAATTTTTGTGACCTGTCAAAAATGACAATCAATTTTGCAAAACAAAACAATGGATTTCGGATTTGAAGAGTAAGTTTTTGTTAATTGTTTTGATATTTAATATAATTTGATATTTTTCAGACCAAAATTCCTTATAATGAAGAAAGTATATACAAGTTCAGTTCATTGAATAAAAAGTAAGTCAAATTGCAGTGAAGGAGGTGCAACAATAATCGATTTATTTTATAGTTTGTGTTTTCATTTTAGATACTGCCAATAATATACCACAATGCAGGAAGCAATTTCCCTGGAGAAATCTGGAAGACAAAGCAAACAAGGCGCTGATTTGCAGGCAAGTTTTAATATATTATATTTCTCTTAAGAAAATATAATCAATGTTTTTAACGACAGATACTGCCCATTGTGTTTGTATGCGTTGACGGTGGAGGTGTCACCATCTCTACCAATGGTCAAACGCATTCAATGCAACAAAACTAGCAGCAACAACACCACCAAGTCAATGATGCAAGTGGAAGTTTTGCCATGCAATATTCGACCGCTAACGTCCTTCTCCCAGCAGCTGAGTGTTGGTTTTGGAACGACATACATAATAGCAGCAACTGCCAACTCGGCCTATTCATCAGCTGCCAAGAAATAAAATGCAAGCGGCTCAAAAAACGACACAAAAGCGCGCGGAGATAAATTGTGTAAGTACGAATCGAAACATTCATATCGTAGTCAACTCGCTTAATCTTCATCTTCTAGGTGTAAAGAGTACTACTAGTCGGTAGTTCTGCAAGAGAAGCAAGAAAAAGAAGACAAAAATCGCAGGAAGACTCCAAAAAATTTCCAACCTTGACTGTAAATTAGGTGAATTCAAATATTAAATCTAAAACTAACCCATTCATTTTGCTCCTAAGGATCGCACTGGCTTAACGGTGGCAATCATTCGGAGGCAAATGGGCTGGCCCGACAAGAATCCCCAAAAGGCCAAACAGATTCAGATCAGTCCCTCGGCAGCTACTGACGATGTCGGCGAGTTGAATCCATCGATTTTCACACAGAAAATCAACATCAAAAACAGTAAGTCAACTTCCATTTGAGATTTCCTTATATAATGAAAATTAATTTCTTTATAGTCACAACAATTCAGTGTGAACAACCTCTATCCGCAGCGGAAGTGTTTGTGGGTCAAGCGATCTCTGCGTTGTCGACAATGCGAACACAATGCCATCAAGCCGGAGTACCATTCAGGGTCAATCAAGTATCGCATTCAATTGTTCGCTAACTATCATGTGCCCGACGTTCTGCTTGTGCTTTGTGAAAAGCCACTGAAGCCTGGCACGTCCACTCAATCGATCCTAAAGCTAACTAACCCAACTATGCACGATATGACCACAACCATTATGGAGTTCCATAAAGTTGGAGTTGGCCCAGTACCGTGAGGTCGCTGCCTTCGCCCAGTTCGGTTCAGATTTGGATGCTGCCACCCAATAATTGTTGAACCGTGGTGTTTGTCTTACTGAACTGTTGAAGCAAGGACAATATGTGCCAATGTGCATTGAAGATCAAGTGCGTTTTAATACATTTTTATTTGGAGTATCTTTTAAAATGTCTGATTTCTCCTTTCACAGGTTGCTGTCATCTACTGTGGTGTCCGTGGTCATTTGGACAAAATGGACCCCGCCAAGATCACCAAGTTCGAGAAGGAATTCTTGCAACACATCAAGACCAGCGAACAGAGCCTGCTCAACCAAATCGCCACTGAAGGTCAAATCTCCCCAACTGTCGATGGAAAACTCAAGGAAGTCGTATCGAAATTCTTGTCCACCTTCCAGGCTTAAAGTGTAATTGTTAATTTTCCACCATAGCGTATTAGTATCCCAATTAACATCTTCAAAGAGAAACTAAATGCAGCCTCACCTTAAAACCATCAATATGTGAGAGATTAATGAAAAAAGAAATTTAATTAATAAGAGTACGATATAAAAGTTAAAACAAAAAAATAGAAAACAAACAAATAAAAGAAAAACAAAAACTGTAATCGATATGTACGAATCATTTAAAGAAAAACAAAATAACCCTAGGTATGCGCTTAAACTCTTTACTCTGTTCTGAATAACCAAACGAAAACAAAACACACATGCATTTTTAAAATTTTATTTTAGAAAGCGTGCTTTTTGAAATGATTAAAAATTAAGATCGAGCGAGTCACTTTTGAAGAGCATTTCTTTCTTAAGTAAGATTACATAAGAAAACTGAAAAAAGAACTAGCAAACAATAAAAGAAAATAAAGTAAATCTTAAAAAAAACTACTAATACTACTTTTTGTTGTAATTTGGAATTCAATCAAAAACTGTCGGGAATAAAATTATTATGCTATTAAAAGAAAGGCCTTGTATAGGGTTGGGTAGAGGGCGGAATGAACAGCAAAAGGTAACAAACACTTCTGCGTCGTAGCTTTGTCATCTTACGATCCTCTTTCGAATTCATCACCCGATTACCGATTTTCAGAAGAGGTATTCCACAGTCTACAGTGTCAATAAGCGGCTTGGAAGTTAGGAAGGCCGGTTGATAAACCAAAATAAAACCGCCACGACAGACAAAAGTGGAGGACAGACGTCGCAGTGCGCCATTTGGTTCCATTGTAGATTATGTTAGGTTAAAGTGGCTGTCCGTGATGGAATAGGACACACTTAGGCCAGTTTAATGGCCCATTGTGATACCACATGAATCTTGAGGCTTCCTCCTAAGCTTAATGAAACCAGTTTGAGTCCCTTACGAAACGTGAAAGACTGATTATGTCAATATGATTGAGATCTTTATAGAAGAATTCTCCTAGGTAATTCTTGCGTTTTTGAGCTAGAGCAGGGCATGTACAGTACAGAGAAGGTGAAAAACTGTTTCCTCCTCTTCCATTGTAAGTCGAGCATAATTTTGTTGATACCTTTCAATTAAATGGAAATCGGTTTGCAAGTGATTGTTATTTGACAATATTTAGTCAGTTTGATTTGAATTCGGATAGAGGAAACAAGCGAAAAATGAAGCTCAAATAATGTTTTTATTAGACTTGATTCGTGGAACGTTGCAGCTTTAACTTTTATTTTAGGCAACGGATAAATGACTTGAAATAATTTTTCAGCGCACCAAATTTTTTCTGAAATTTAATGTTCTTTTAAAAACATTCAAGACACGTTCAAAAGCTTTCGACTGTGCTTCGGTTCATAGCAACATCAAATCTTCCTAATTCGATTTTTGAAAATTGTCTTCCACTAAGAAACACAAAACTGCAGCTTTCTGTAATGCCAACAACTAGAATAGCGAATCCAGGTGTGGTGGTGGTGTCGTAAGGGTCTTGACCTCACACTGGGAGATAATTGTTGGTTATCGTATTGAGTTATTAAATATGACCCCTTGTATTTCAAATTATTTATTTATTATATATAAAAACTAAATTGTATTTTAGCGGTTTCGGTTTCCACTTTGTGGCTTAACAAACTGAAAACATGAAACTCATCTTTAATCTCATCTTATTTTTTTGACGCACATACATAAAAGTGTGTTAAGTATTTATTTCTTTTTAAATTGATTATCTATGAAATACGAAAACTTTCTAGATCTATACCAGATCTTTATGATTGAAGAAATCTACTTTTTAAGGTGAAATTGCTTTGGATGCTCTAGAACTAAGATTTAAATATGAATTTCAAGAGAATGAATCTCGCAAAAACAGTAAAAGTGACAATTTCGTTAAACTAATGCCTCTTATTGATCATATATATTAATTTAATATGAAAACTTAGGTTGTGAACTTTCAAGATAAATACAAGACGAGGCTACGATTTACGTCGTTTATTCGATCAGTCCAACTAGTAACTACTTTTTCCATTAAATTTTACCGTATGTCGTCAATGGTGGCTTGAATTTTGACTTCCAATGCTTCAAGAGTTGCTGGTTTCTTGGCTTACACCAATGGCCTAACATAATCCCATTCAAAGTAACCAGGAGTAGTAGAATCGCACTTCTGAAAATAAAGTTGTCATCAAATTGAGTCGAAATAAAAGATTTTTGGAAAGATGTCTGAGCGTGCGGGTGTACGTACGTTCGCGACGTTTTTTTCGTCGTCCATAGCTCAAGAACCAGAGGAGATATCGACTTCAAATAAATTTTGTTATACAAATAATAGTGCAGAAAGATGCAGAAAGGGCTCTCAAGAAAATTGCGTGGGTGGTTTTTTTTACCATAGCAGTTTAAAAAAAAGGTGAACATTTTGGTTAACCCTAAATATCTCAAGAATCAATAACGCTAGACACTTCAATTAAATTTTATGTTATACATACATATATTGTGAAGTGATACTAAACAAATATATTTTTGGACAAAAATCCAATTAATCCAATAACAAAAATCCAATTAAAAATGGTTTTATCTCCAAAACAATTTTGTGCATCGAAGAATAACGTTTTTGATATCAGGTACAATTATGAGAAAAATCGAATTGACAGTTAAAAAAAAAAATAAATACCTTAAAGGATTCAAATTAATTTTATTTTATAAAAAATATTGTTTTCAACATTCAGTAATTTTTGTTTATAAAAATCTAACAGTCAGTTACCATTGATGGAGTAATTTTCGAGTCGGGTTTGAATTGAAGATGTTGACGGAATCGACAGCAACATATCATGAATTGGGAGGCATTTTATTAAAATTCAAGAGACCTTCAATTAAAAAGAGACAAATTTAGGATGGTTCTTATTTTATTATTTATACAAATATCCTTACCAGCTACATCACAGAATTCTGCAAAACATGTACAAGAAAGATAGTCATCTGCAATTTTCTCGCAAATTGTATCGCTTGCGAATATATTGAAACAGAACGATTGGCCAATTCTCGGTGGATTGCAGATTAAATCATGAGGAATGGCTTGTACACATTGCAATTCTTGGCCTGTCGGTCGATGGCTGAAAGAAGTGCTTTGCATTGCACATGGTGACACATGATGTTCCATGCTTAAAAAAAAATTAAACAAACTTTTGTACCTTAAAAATTTTCACTTTTTTTTGTTATATAAACCTAAGAGCAATGGTGTAGTACTCTAGAGCACCATCCAAATCTTTTTCGCTACTTAAAATATCTCCTAGCACTGTGAAAAGCTTGCAACTGGGATAGCTGGCGGCTTGTTTTTTCGACAGTTGAATGGCCTCCTGTGTTTCTCCCTCAGATTAAAGAATCCCTGCCATCGCTGATACGGCCGGAAAGTAGAACTGGTCGATTTCTAAAGCCCGATTAAGGAAAGTCTTTGCTTGGCGTTTTGTAACGGTATTCGAAGAGTACAAAAGTGTACTGGCAAGTAGCTGTTTATATTTCATCGAAATTCATAGTAAGTTAAGGTAAAATGCAAATGAAAAATAACAACAAATTCTTACCACATAGCTCCTGGGGCAGTTCCTGAAATAGCGTGATATTCGATTGCTGGCTAGCCAGCTTTTCCAATTCTGCTAGATTATTATTCCTCTCATAGACCACGGCTAATGGCATGATATGTTCTGTGCTATATGGACTTATCATGTGTGCTGTTTCTAGATACTGCTGCGCATGAGCATGGTGCCCACTGTAGTAGAGAGCTTGTCCAATTAACGTTAGAATATAATCGTTTTGATGAAGTTTTGTGTTGTCGTTAACAGATTGGAATGTTTTTGACGCATCCAGATGTTTATGAACGTACATTTGAGCATGGCCTTTTATCCACAAACTTAACCACTCAACATTCTTTGGAGCCGAACTCACTATAAAATTATAAAAGAAGCTTAAAACACACAAAATATTTAAAATCATTGCTTGCTTACCATTCACCAACGAATTGACTTCAATTCCATTGACGACGACTTTCAAGAGTGAACTTATAGTCTACATGGCCATTGGACAATCACGCAGTACATCTTTGTAAGAGGCAATAGCCTCCAATGGATTTCTTGACTGTCGATGTTGTAGCTTTGGTAGAAGCATGTTTATCTTTGGAAGTCTAGACTTACTCGGAATCGATTGCAATGTCGAAATAGCCAAATTGGAGTCATTCAGCTCACGATAGCAAATAGCCAGACGATATTTGATTAAAAATGAGGACATAAGAATCCATCGGATTAGAGCCAGGAAAAAATTTTGTTCACAAGCTTAATTTTAACTAAAAAAAAACAAAATAATATTCATATAATTTGAGTTTAAAATTAACGTAATGAACACACTTACCTTGAATTTGTACCTTTTCCCTCCAGAATAAATACGTCGGCGTTGCTGGCTTCCTTCTCGGGAGATTCCACTTTTCCTGTTGCAACATTCTCCTTGGTTTCTTCTTATCTGAGGATTAAATTAGGTGCAAATTCATTATATATTTTTATTTCAATAAATTAATATTTTGTATTTAAATTGTTTTACCTTCGTTTGCATTACTGGGAATTAATTTTGTTTTGTTTACATTTTCGTAGAATTGTCAAAATACTCACCTCGCTGTTAATCTGTCAAAACTGGGTTAATTTCAAATTAGGCCACGTTCGCATTGTAGTTCTATGGTGCGCTTATACTTTCTGCATGATTTTTTCTGTTTTTATCGAAAATTTTCATAAAAATCATAGAATTTGTTTGCCAAAAGCAGTCAAATATTATTTTTAGTACAGTTTTCACTGAAAGGAAGTTGCAAAATTAATTTTTCTTTAAATATTGCATTAATTTTTCAATTTTTGAATTCAACGGATCTCTTTTTTGAACGGCTGAGTTCACCTCATAGTTTTTTCCCCGCTGTTGAGCAATATGGGCACAAAATTCCATAACAACTACATTCATAATGGCTTTTTCCCATAAGAAATGCACGGGACAACTAACACATGCTTATCCTTATGGACAAAATCCACTCAATTTAGCTTGTAGGCCGAAAGAGAGCAAACCCATTAAGTCGGGACTCTAGATAATATATTTCCTCTATGGTTCCGATTCCGAGTCCAACTCAACTTTTGCCGAAATAAGCTGGAGCGAAGGAGAGGGCGAAGTAAATTAAAAATTCGTGTACGTGTATGTACGTACGGGTCGACGTTCGATAACACTCGTATCCGTTCAACTGATCAAGATTTGAGATGCGTTCCATTTTCCATCGTTTCTAAAAAACAAAATTCTGAAAGTCAAGGATTTGGTTTCGCATATAAAATTATAAACAATTTAATGATTAAATATTTTACGAGAAAAATACATACGACTACGATTGTAAACTTTATTTGAATTGTTTTTTTTTAAATAGATTATTTCAACTACAATCAAACTCCATTGATGTTATTTGTCATAAAGCTTAGACGCCTTTCTCATTGAATTAGCTTGTTACTTTTTTGTAGAAATACATAATTTTATCATTTAATTCTGAAAAAATAAATAGAAATATTTAAATGTCATACCTTACTTTTGACGTTTCTACACAAACCAGTCAGGGATATTCACGCCGATTACAGAATCCGGTGCGTTTCATTTTTCATCGTTTCTAAGAAACAAAATTCTGAAAGTCAAGGATTTGGTTTTGGCATAGAAAATTATAGACTATTTTTGATGATTAAATATTTTACGAGAAAAACACATACGACTACGATTGTAAACTTTATTTGAATTGTTTGTTTTTTTAAATAGATTATTTCAACTACAATCAAACTCCATTGATGTTATTTGTCATAAAGCTTAGACGCCTTTCACATTGAATTAGCTTGTTACTTTTTTGTAGAAATACATAATTTTATCATTTAAAGCCTAGTACGCTGCTGATGCGAAACGAAATTTCCCATACAAAAATGACATGACGAAATCATAAACGAAAAATTTCGCTGTGCTTTTCGTTTTTCAGTACGCTGCTGAACGACGAAATGTGTCATTTTATTGGATAGCTGTACTAGATTTCGTAGTACAATTCTCCACTCTTTACGTTCTCAATTTAATTGCCCGGTATATTAATTGCTTGCGAAATTTTGACGTTTTATTTATTTATTGAAAAATTATTTTTCCGCTGTGGTTTTCGTTTTAATTTCGCTCTACACTTGGAGACTGCCGAAAAATTTCGTTTCGCATCAGCAGCGTACTAGGCTTTAATACAAATTAATTTTGTAAAAAAAAACACATGAGAAACAGCTGTCAAAAAGTTATAGCAGTTTATAGGAAGTTAAAAAGAGTTACCAAATGTGTATTTTCTGCCACTTTCGGGTTCCTACATATCTACCTCCCTCAACTTTTCTGAATTATACAGATGCAGATACATGTTAATGTACTTTTAAGAAAGAAAACATCGAATCCTGTAGATATCTGAATTTCACTCAGGAAATTCAATTTTCCATTTTGATAGGTTTCTAGTCTTTCTCAATTAGTACTCCAAAAAACAGAACTGTCAGTTTTGAAAGTTACAGACTCTTTTCTAATAGTTGTGTAACGAATTTGATTTTTCAAAGAGTTTATAAGCTATATCTATCTATCGTTTTTAATCCGAATTTTAAATTTAAGTTCGTTATTTCTAATATTTCGCTTCCTTAAAAATTTCTGCAATTCACCCACAAAAACAAGTGCATAATATTGCAGAGAACAAAATTATGTAAAAATCCAATTTTGAAATCAATATTTTATATGCATTCATTTCTGAAGGACTACTTATTGCGCGCCAAAAAACGAAACTTATCTCCTGCCGATGCCGAAGACTTTCTTAGTAGGAATCTATAGCACTTAGACAACACTACTTAGCATAGCGTTGTTGGAGAAACCCAAGAATCGGGAAGAACTGGGTTTGGTTTGGGAACACCTATTTATGAAAATGCTGCTCGCGAGTGCACATTAAAAATTATTACATTTTTGGCGAGGAATACTATGAGAATATGAGTACACCTACACTACAGGTGCCAAGGATCAGTCGTTTCACAGCATCATTCCCGCATCTACACTATAATACATTATGCAAGGATAATGGTACTCGTCGGAATAGTTGGAGTACCTAACTGTATGTAGATAGATAAGCATTCACTTTTTGTATGCCGGAAGCATTTCCTACACTCGTCTCCAGAGTGAAATTGTGAAATGTGATATTTTAATATTATCTGCCATTGCTGGATTTTTGTCCTTTTCTTTTTCTTTTTGAGGTCGCAGTAAGGAACGATCTCTGAATTGTCGTCATCGTCGTCGGTCGTCGCCAACACTTTGTTGTAGTAGTTGTTGCCCCAAAAGTGCACCTCTCTAAAGCTCTCCTGTCACATTTTTATTAAAGATTGAATTTGTAGCCCTATAGTCTGCACAGAGTTGTGCTGAATGGTAGTGGTGGGGTGAATGGTGTGTATACGACGCGTGTCCCTAACGTCTGAACATGAGATAAAATTTTATACAAGGACATGGAAGGCGACTGACTGCCATGTATGTATGCATGCAGGTGTGCTCTCAACTCTCACCTCTTGAAATAAATGCGAAAGTGGAATTCAAATGGTCCGTCGCTGGTGTCATCGTCGTCGTCTATCTGTCTGTAGTTGTGACTCGTGCTCGTCCTCGTCCGGTGCATAAGGATAAGGATGAGGACGTATATAAGTGAAGATGCACATGTGGCACATTTTGTTTATGCATTCTTTTCGAATGTTGTCGTCTTTTTGAATATTGCTTTTGAGTTCTTAGCTGCTCTTTTTATAATTGTGTACCTACAGTTAGGATAGGTCCTATGAGAGTTTGCAAGGATTTATTGGCAAGAAATTTATGGGAACAGTCCTTGTGCCCTTAAATTCTTGGCTATTCGACGAACGAGCAAGGACAACTGACTACCAGACCAGGCCCAGCCGACCAGAGATTCTTTTGAATTTATTACAACCCAAATACAGGCAAATTTTGGAAATGCTCTAACATGGACGACATTGACGAACTTGATGGAATATATAAGGGATAAATCTGGTGCAAGAAATAATAAAGAAGACACCATTAGGATAAGCATAGACTTTGGTTTTATGTTTGAGACTGGAGTGTTTGATTTCAAGTCGTAAATTGTTCATAAATGTCATTTTAGCTTTGCATTCGAGATTTGACTGAACTTTAAATTATATGTAGACATAAATATTTGAAGGACTAAATGATGCACGATAAAGGGTTGTTTTTTTCGGGATAAAATAACGATAAAATATCGGACTATCTAACACACAGGATACCAAACTTAGAACCTCCGATCCTACCAAGATAATTTTGACAAATTTTCAAATTGATCATCATATTTTTTAAAGACGATCAAATAAAAGTTGAGAGAAACTTTAAGCTCTGGCACCCAATAAGAACTTGTAGTTGCCAGCAATATTGAGTAACCAAAGTTATAGTTAAACCACAATTACGCTTTCGGTCGTAACGACTTTGACATACTGAATAGAAATAATGGACTCTTATGAGGCAATCTGTAATATTACCGTGTTCACTTTAGATCGTAAATACCGTAAGCTCGAGCTCAATGCCCGAACAGATCTATTTTCTATTTTGTCGAGCTTTGACAGCTAGCAACTACTGTCATTGTGTATTTTTTTATAATTTCTTAAAGAGTCGAGGCAAGAGCATTTACTTTTATCAATTCTTTAGTGCAGAAGAATATATTTTATAGTTAATATATATGTATATATAAAAGAAACGAACCATGATGAAAAAAATATTTAAGCAAAGTAGTAACTAATGGAAAAGCCGCTTTGAAATTTGTTTTATATTTCGAAAAATAAAGTTGCTGGCAACAAAAATATCTCCTTAGGATAAATAAAAAGTTGCTTAGAATTGCCTTATTTAGTGAAAACAGAGAACAACGAAGTTGCTTTCCATCCACTGGGCACTTCGTACAATTTCTTGGAATGCTTGAATTGAATTTTTAAACAAATATTTTGTTATTCGTCTCATATCAAAATGCCTCATTATTTGGTAAAAGAAAATTCACGTCAACAAAGTTTAAACGTCATAACATATTATGGAATAGCTATTTTGAAATATCTTCATTGTCCAATCCATAACATATGGAAAAAGCTACATATGTACATGTATACATATGTATGTACATATATTAAACGTTTTTCTTAAATATAAAGCTACCGGCCATCAAACTGTTCTTACTGCCAAAAGTTGTTTAGAGTTGCCAACAACAAAGGACCGCTAGCAACTCTTAGCTCTCTCAAACAATGAGCCAAAAAAATTGAACTTAAATTTGGTTGGGTGAACAACTTAACGTTGCCTTGTGAGGGGCTGGCCTAAGCCAATGGACTTGAAACTGCAACACCTTTAAGTTGCCTAGTTTTTTTTTTTGGAAAGCCCACCAGACAACTTTTCTTTTTCAGAACTTTACATTTCTTGATCGTGGAATCAATAAATTTC
This sequence comes from Eupeodes latifasciatus, assembly GCA_920104205.1. Classification (NCBI taxonomy): domain Eukaryota; kingdom Metazoa; phylum Arthropoda; class Insecta; order Diptera; family Syrphidae; genus Eupeodes; species Eupeodes latifasciatus. The sequence goes on along the minus strand of OV049924.1, from coordinate 144,241,274 downwards.
AAAGTCACAAAAGTACTGACATCTTTGTACATAAAACCGACATCAATAATTTTTTGATATAATTTTCTGACAGATAAATCAAATTAAAGTTTATCAGAGGTGGTAGTAAGTAAGTTATCGAAGCAATTTCTAAAATTGTAAATATGGCAGCATTAATGGACAAATCACAACTTCGCGTTAGGTCGGTCCACCGTTAATGAGCTTTTGATCGTTTTGACGATTTTAGCTTTTGTGAAACGTCATTTAGCTTCAAACTTCGAGCGTTGACGTATGACATCTTTGATAATTAGATTAACCCAATTTTTATTTTGCTATAAAATTTTGTTACTGATTAATAATTTACAAAATATGCACATAACATTATGCATATAATATTTTAATTTGGGGCATTTAACAAAGATAATTTATTAATCTACTTTTGTTATGAAGAGATGATATAGCCTAATTTGATGACCTCTTTGACTATACTTTGTTCGGTCTTATGAGCTTTCCTGGGTATGAAGCATTTAAAAACGACGATGCAAAACCATCAAGATGTGCTTTTATATATAAGAAATAAAAACTTTCGAAAAATGCTACTAAATTTGGTTTTCCACTAAAAATCTAGTAAATAAAAAGATTTTAAATTCAAACTTATTTTATCATTTGCAAAATATTATTTCTAACTTTAACTTAGTTTTTTAGAAAAATTTAATTGACAATATCATTTCTTACAAAACTCAAAAGCCTACAAAAACAACAAAATACTTAAAATAAAACATTTCCAGCAATTTTGTCATCTCAAGCAAAATGTTATTATTAATATTTTGTTGAACTTTAAGACAAATCTGTAGATGGGTAATGTGGTCCAACTATTGAAACAAAGTGACTAATAATGAACTGTCAAACGACTTTCTTAGGTCTGACGTTTAAGATATTACGATATAAAGCGGTCGCAACGACTGAGGCATCATTTCAAATGGGAATCCATTGCTTTTATTCGAAATGTCAAAGCCCGACGAGGATATGGATATGGATATGGCTATAAGTTAGTCTTTAAATTTTAATGGAAGGTGTTGAATGTGAACTACACCTTAACTAAATTTTTTTTACATTTCATTTGACATTTCTCAATTTCAAACTTATTCAATTTGAACCATGGAAAGATATGCAATCGAGGAATGCGTTAAAGTTATTCAGGCTAATGCATATCGTGCACTTCGTGATTTTTCGGTCAATTTAATCGTACAAATGTGCATTCAATCGGAAAAATTGTACAATAATTTAAGCAAACCGGGTCTGTAGGATATTTAAAAACACCAGTGCATAATGTTGCTGTTGTTTGCGATAGTGTGGCTGAAAAGCTGTCAACCTTAACACCTCATCGTACCCAACCTCTCACGCCCGTTTTTGATGAAAATTATGCATAAAGACTTGCATTTACACTCTTACAAGATGGAATTGACTCAAGAACTAAAGCCTCTTGACAATTTCAAGCGTAGTCAATGGTGTCAAGAATTGGCAACAGTGGATGATCAATTTTCGCAGAAAATCATCTTCAGTGATTAGACACATCACATCACCTCAGTGGATTCATCAATAAACCGTATTGCTGCATTTGGCGAAAGTTATTGTGGTTTATGGGCTGGTGGCATCATCGGTCCGTATTTTTTCCAAAATGAGACCGTTTAGGCAGTTTCTGTAAATGGTTTTCTCTATCGTAAGATGATAACGAAGTTTTTTTGGCCCGAATCGGAAGATAAGGATTTGGACGATATGTGATTTCATCAGGACGATGCCACTTGCCGCACAGCTAACGAAACAATGACTTTCTTAGCGACAAGTTTAATGGCCATTTTATCTCACGTGGTGGTGATGTTCATTGGCCGCAATGATCATGTGATTTGACAACGTTGAACTTCTTTCTTTGGGATTATTTAAAAGAAAAGGTGTACGTCGATAAGCCAGAAACAATTCAAGAGCTAAAGCTCATTTATAATTCGCCGTCGTCAAAAATTTGGACCATGGAAATGTGCTGCCGAGATCACTGCGGCCATTTGGCTGATATTTTGTTCCTTACAGAATTGAACCATACCAATATTATCATAATAAAAAGAAATGACAATAATTTTTCTTATAATGTCACCACTGTTTAGATATAATTTCTATCACGTCAAGCTTTGACTGCTGACAACTGTATTATCAATGCAGTTTTGTGTTTTTTATTTCAGTATCTGTTTGTAGCAATGTATGAAGCTACATTTAAGTTTGCAAATTCCTAGGTTGTGTTGGAGTTGAATTAGATGTGTTACTAAGCGGACGTGCGTGACTGAGTGGGAGTTTTAAGTTGAGTTTAAAGTGGTTGATTTTCCGTTCCAAGTCCCTTAAGTTGAATATTAATACTATAAAACAACTACCGAACTCGTTTTTTGTTACAACTTAGCATAAATTTAATTGGTTTATTAAATAAATTAATTTACAATTCTACCCAAATTGTCAATCTTAAATTTAAAACAAAAAAAAACACAAAAACTGTATCCGTCTCACTCACCTTTCATCAAATATTGCACATAACTTTTCCCCTTAAAACCTACATTAAAGCTTTAAATGGGATCACGAAGCAAATTACGATCCTCCGATTCACCTTCTCCATCTAATCCGAAAATAACACCATTATCAAAAGCACAACCACTATCACAATCACCGGCAACAACGACTAGAGATAGCAAACAAAAAAAAACTCTTGAAGAAAACTCTTCCACTATGGAATTGATTGCTAAAATTGAGAAATCTATGCTTGCACAAACAGAGGCTATCACGTCACAGATTACGTCACAGATTGCTGATTCCGAAAAAAAAATCACTGATAAAATTAGCAAAGATGTAACTGAATTAAAACTCTCTATTGAAAGTATAAATACACGGCTATCCCTGATTGAAGCAAAACAAGCAGAGTTTGAACCCTTAAAAGAGGAAATTCGCGAGCTTAAACAACAAATACTTGAGCAAGATGAAAAAATTAAAACTATTTCCATGCAACTGAAATCTAATGACGAACACCAGCTGCTTAAAGAAACGATGAGTGATGCACTCTTACACGGCGTTCCACTCTTGCCAAATGAAAATCTTCGCTTGATCTTTAATCAGCTTTGCACAAACCTTAATTTTAAATCACCAACGATAAAAAGTATTTTTCGTATAAGACCGAAAACCGACACCGAATCGACACCAATTATTATTAAATTTTTTACACCACACGATAAGCTGTTTGTCTTGCGATCGATTGCCGAATACAGAAGAACAACAAAAGTACCGCTCCAGCTTCATGATCTTGGCCTTGGCACTGACAGTGAGAATGCAACAAGAAAATCAAATGTTTTCATTCATGAGAGCTTAACACCCAAAAATCGCTCTATAATGCAGAATGCTTTGAAAATGAAACGCAATAAACAGCTACATTCGGTTTTTACAATTCGTGGCCTGGTTTATGTGAAGAAGAGTAAAGATGAGGAGGCACAATTGATTGAGACCACTGATGACTTAGCTGATACTGCCATGATGACGCAAACAACGACAACAAATGATGCAGATCAATAGTACACTGAACAAAATATTTTTTGCTACCTGTAAATTTTGTTTTTTTTATTTTTTGCAAGCTTCTAATAATTATGTTTTCTTATATTATTCTACCTTTTTCGTATTATTTTTTTTCCTTTATTTTGAATTAAAACATAAAATAGAATGTAAACTTTTCTTTTTCATGTCTCTATTTTCTTTTTCTCTTTTTCTAATATCTAATCTTTGTCCTCTTCGTGTCTTAGTTTGCTCTTTTTCTGGAACGGGTTATGCAATGCTTGGTGCTGCTTATTGGGCACCTCTTATTTATGTCATTGACGTTTATGGAGGATCCTAATGAGCAGCATATAAGGGATTCTGTAGAGACTATCAGTAGGGATAATACGCGGATAATGATTAATGTTATATGCAATCAACATACTGGTTTGCAAGTTTGTCATCTTAACACACAAAGTTTGAGATCAAGAGAAAAATTGGATGAATTTAGATACTTGTTTGCTAGTTCTAAAGTTGATGTGATATGTGTTTCGGAATCTTGGTTTTTAAGTGATGTTGATGACAGAATTTATAATTTAAGTGGTTATAAACTTTTTAGATCTGACAGAATCAATCGTGTTGGTGGAGGTGTAGCTATCTATGTTCATGAAAGTTTCGATTGTCAACTTGTAAAGAAGGCCCCTAATTGTAGTGAAATGCAATATGTTTTTATAAAAATAACTTGTAAATTCAATAAAATATTATTGGGTTCTGTATATCGACCGAATGCTTCAATTCAAATTTCACCGTTGATTGCTATTTTAGATGAGTTAACGTGCGTATCACCTTACGTTATAATGTGTGGAGATTTCAACAGCAATATTCTTGAAGATTCATCCTTTGTAAATAGTATGAAAGCTTTTAATTTAACTCCAGTGAATACATCATTTCCTACCCATTTTACTAAGGATAGTAGTACACTTATTGATATTTTTTACGTGAGTCATCCATACAAAGTTCTACACTTCAATCAACTTTCAGTTCCTTGTTTCTCCCGTCACGACATGATTCACTTAACATACCAGTGTGATACTGTTAACATTGAACAGAAAATTACGTTCCGTGATTTTAAGAACATTAATATAGATCAACTAAAAGAAGATATTGTTGCAGTAGAATGGTATAGGATATATGGAATGCCATATGTTGATGACCAAGTAGGCTTCTTTCAAGACAAAATTCTAAGTCTTTTTAATACTCATGTTCCACTAGTAACCAAGTTATCAAATACCAAAGTAAGTTCATGTCCTTGGTTTACAATAGGTATCAAAAATCTAATATCCCAACGTGACAAGGCATACAATCGGTGGAAAAGATTTCATTTAGACGTACTTTACAGTGCGTACCGTACTCTCAGAAACAAGGTAACTCGTGAAGTACGCGAGGCTAAAATGCGCTTTTATGCTCCACGCCTTGATCCTGTACAGGCTAAACACAATTTATGGAAAAATTTAAAGGAAATTGGTTTAGGCAAACAAATCAAAAGGAATATGGATAATATTGACTGTAATGAGTTGAATAGGTCTTTTGTTTCCTTTCCGACTCTCAACGACGACGACGGTGAAATTTCGAATGTAAGGTACAGTGAAGAGCTTTCTGCGAATGTTAACAACTCCTCTCCCAATTTTAGCTTTTCAGCTGTTGATGATGTTGAGGTTTTAAAAAGTTTGTTGTCCATTAAATCAAATTCGATAGGGTTTGATGAAATAAGTCCGGTTTTCATTAAAATTATTCTTCCTTTTATATTAAAATATATTACACACATCATTAACTCCATATTTATGACGGGAGTTTTTCCTTTAGCTTGGAAACGTGCTAAAATAATACCAGTACCCAAAAACCAAAATGAGTTCAGACCAATTGCCATTCTACCGTTTTTATCTAAAGTACTTGAAAGAATTATGAGTTCTCAGATACAAAGATTTCTTCAAAATAATAATTTATTATGTGACAATCAATCGGGTTTTCGACCTAAGCACAGTTGTACAACTGCTTTAATAAATGTGACAGAAGATATAAGACAAGCTGTAGACAATGATCAAGTAACTTTTCTTATCTTACTTGACTTTTCTAAGGCATTTGATATGGTTAATCACAATGTTCTCTGCAAAAAACTTCAAAGCCAATTCAATTTTTCTTCATCGTCCACAAAACTCATATCTTCTTACTTAAATTGTAGATCTCAAGCAGTTGTTTCTAATAATTCCGTATCAGACTTTCTTCCACTATCCTCAGGTGTTCCACAAGGCTCGATTCTTGGCCCAATATTTTTTACTATGTACATTAATGACTTGCCTAAGTTTTTATTTAGTTCTTCGGTTGATATGTACGCAGATGATGTGCAGATGCGTAAAAGTTTTCCTTTGGGTCTAGTGGAAAACGCTGCCTGTGAAGTAAATGAAGATCTCGACAGGATTCTTCAATGGTCTCGCGTGAACGGTCTCCATTTAAACCCATCCAAGTCAAAATGTTTGGTTATTTCCAGAAAATCGGTAGATACTTCATATTTTCCGTATATTTATCTTAATAACAGTCCTATCGATTTTGTTGATTCTGCAAGAAATCTAGGTATAACTTTTAACAAAACTCTTACATGGAATAACCACATCAGGTTGACCTTGGGTAGGGTTTACGCAGGTCTTCGCACACTTTGGGCAACACAGTCGGTAACACCTTTAAAAACCAGGTTAGTTTTAGCTAAAACGCTAATCATACCAATAATTATGTATGGGTGTGAGCTATTTAACAACTGTGACTATGAACATAAGCGGAAACTCAATGTGGCATATAACAGTATCGCACGCTATATTTTTGGATTGAAAAGATATGACCACATTTCCACTTTTTCAAAATCTATTTTTGGTATCACACTTGATGATCTGTTTAAAAAGAAAACGTTGACCTTACTCCACAACGTCATCCAAACGCGCCTACCAAGGTACCTATATAACAGGATCTGTTTCTCCCAATCAATGAGAACTCTTGATCTCATACCAATACGACATAGTTGTTTGATTTCTGAACGACAATTCTTTATCCATGCGATACGTTTATGGAACTCCCTTCCCCGAGCCATTAGGCTAATAAGTAGTATAACCTTGTTTGGGATTAAGCTCAGACAATACTTGGAGGCACCCAGATGATGATTAGATATTCGAGTCTTTCTTTCTTTTTTTTTTTCTTTCTTTCTTTCTTACTTTCTTACTTTCTTTCTTTCTTTTCTTTTTCCTTCTTTACTTATTTTTTGTTTCAAAAAGTAATGTTATACTTGCCAATTTAAAAAAAAATAAAATAATTACATATGTTGTAGTAATACTTATAAATATATTTATTTGTCATTTTTACATTTAATATCTTTTATTATAAATTGTAACACATTCACTTAAATATTATAAATAGAATTATCAATGAAGCTTGCACTATCAAATGAGATATTGTATCTTACTGTGTAAGTTATGAAAATAAAGTTTGAATTGAATTGAATTGAATTGTGCTTTATGACACCAGCTAATATAGTAAAATATCGTTAGGTCGGTAAGAAGTCTGTCAAAACCCTTTTAACATAACGCATGGTTGTGTTGTCCAAAAGATGGCACTATCGGTGATAAGTTGAATAGTAAAATAACAAACAATAATCCAGCTTATGTTTATTTTCAAAGTTTGAACAAATTAAACTATTTAGCAAAAATTAGTTAAAATAACTTTAGAAATTAAATTCTTGAGTTTTTAAATGAAGTTCTAGCATTTTGCATGCTGGACACAACTCTACGGCAAAATCTATCAAAACTCAAGAAATTATTAAATATACAAACGTCTAAGAATAATGAAGACCACCTCGAAATAAAATAATATTCGCAAAGTTTCAATTAAATCAAAAATTTAACAATTTGTAACTCGTGTGAATGGGGTCTTATACACAATCTACTACCTTCTTTTTATTAAGGTAGTAGAATAGAATTTACTACAAAAATTAAAAAAAGTGACGTTTCGATTTGAATTTTCGAAAAAGAGAAAGAAAGTCATTGTCATTTTCAATTCAGAGATTTTATTTTTTAAAAGCATTGACGTTGTGTTTTTGTTTGCTCTATTTATTTATAAACAAAAGAATACAATAATCAAAATAAGAACAAAGCATTTCAAAACCAAACAAACATCACCTTAAAATGCCCAAAAGAAGAACTCAAAAACAACTCTCAACCACAATAGAAATCAACGACTCGACCAGCAATGAAAGCAAATCAAGTATTAACAAAAACCCAGCAGCAATTGAAATTCCTGAACAAATGCCTCCAACCAGTGACCATGACATCGATGACGCCAACGACACAGATGACCAATCATCAACCAAATCATCTTCATCGTACAGTATCGTCACTCGACGGAAACTCGAAGAGCAACTACCTGTAGCGTCTCGCACCAAAAGAGCAAACAAAGAAGTCGCCTCCATGCGACTGATATCGTTGGATTTTGTCGAAGGTAGACGTGAGGGTCTATCGTTGCGTTCCCAGGAGAATATGACAAAACTCTCGCGGATAGAGACCACAAGGAAAAAGAACCCCCTAAAAGACGAAATCCACAGAACGGTGTCAGCAGAAATGGACGATCCCGATCTGGACCGTCTGCTAAGAAAGATTGCCTATTGCCGAGTATTCACGAACTACTTGTTCCGCCAGTACGATATGCTTTCAATTGACTTCCAGCTCTATTCGAATCTCGATGATCTCATGATGGATCTGAAAAAACGAGTGGGCGCCTACAATGCCATACGAAGAAGTCGAAAGCAGATTCTTTTGGGCGAAGGACGAAGTAGCCAATCGAATAGCAGTTGCAGCAGGGAAGGGAGTACCGTGTGATAGACGAAATGAATGAACTAAGGATAGGTTCGTTGAATGCTTTTTCCTGCTGCGTCCCAGTCTAAAGTGCCAACAATAATGATTGATGTTTTAAGTTTAAGTAATAAATAGCATGTTTAAGCATAAATTTGTCTTGTTTTGTGTTGTGCCTCTGGGAATCCTTTCCTTTTGCCTAAAGAAACAAGTCACTAGAAAAATAATAACAAAACAGAATCCTTCCTTTTTTGGCACAACTAAATTTATTTAAATACAAAATTCTCAAAACTTAATCTACAACTGAATTTGTCCATTGTTCAGCTCTCGGGCTTCTTTAAATCGCTGACGACTCTTCCTTATGGCCGTGTAGGTGTCGATACGCATCTTCAGGTCCAAATTGAGCATATCCAAATTTGAGTACAATTTAAAGTCGATGGCCAACATGTCGTACTGTCTGAGTAGGTAATTGGTGAACACCCGGCAGTAGGCGATTTTCTTGAGCATTTCTTCGATTTCTGGGTCGTCCAGATTGCAGTCGACAACGTCGTCGATTTGACTTTCGTCCCAATGATTCTTTTTGTTGCGTTTGAAGCTTGTGCCGTCGACACTCTCGCGACGTTTGCGAGCAGTGGCGAATTCAAAGGACATACTATCTTCAGTGGAGCGTATTGAGTGGTGGACACTTTTGCGGCGACTTATGACTCGTTTGGGAATAGCTAATTCAGGATCGGAGAAATTATTCGATTCTGTGATGATGGTTGATGAGCTGCATGATGGTTCATCCTGCTTCTGGGTGGTGGTGGTGTCTTCCGTTGAGTTTAAGTTTCCCGTCGACATGGTGACGGATGTTGGCTTTTGTGAATTTGCGTTGGATGAATAGGAATCGGCAGTGTCTGTAGATTCATCGTCTGAAGATTCATTAATTTCTATGACGGTCGATTTGGAAGTGTCTTTTGATTTTTTAGGCATTGGGTTGTTTTTTATGAATTTTAATCAACAATTTGTTGATAAAAATACAGAATTGAAGTCAAACTAAAACCAAACAAATTTTATGAAGTGTCAAACGTGATGACACCTGATAGACATAAATTTAATTTCGAACATGAGACTATAGGGTGATGCAAATAAAAAGTTGGTTACGGAAACATTTGAAGCCATTTTAAACCTTTAACAACATCCATATAAATGTATGTTTATAATTCTAGAATTTTTGGTTAGAAAAAATGGTCAATGTATTCCGTTTTATTTTACCAGCTGTTAGAAACATAAATTAAATTATATAGTTTAGTTTATATGTTCACTTTATCACATAAAACATACCCAAAAATAGTTGATTTTGACATTTATTCCCTGTTTTTGGTTTTAGTAATGACATCCATGATTTTTTTGAGGATTTTATTGTAAAACTTTTTTTTTTAGATTTTTCTCAGAATTGATTTACACTTTTTAAAGAAATTTCAGGGATTTAAAAGTAGGTGCTTTTTGAATATAGAGAAAGAAGAACTTGTGTCAATTTTATTATGCAGATGAAGTTGCTATAATGAATACAAACATGTTCGTCTTCGCTATAATCGTCATCCAATTTCCTATAATCTGCATTTTTGAACTTCTCTCTCTATCCAACCAGTGTGATTTCTTTATGTTGGATCCTTTTTATCTGCATACTTCGAATTGCAGATATATGTAAATCCATCATTAAGATATTCGAACATTAGTAAAATTTAGTAATCGTTCAGTCCTACAGTTCTTCTTCTTTATAAAACGTTTTCCTATTAATTATAGTTATGTCATAAAAAGTACCTTAATGAGAAAATCTATTTTATTAACCTGTTCTGAACAAATGAAAAAATAGAATATAGCGTTGTGATAAATTAATTGAATAAATAAAAGCGAAAGAAAATGGGATTAAAACTAAAAGAAATCGCACCGCAAATTGAGATTTATCCGCTTAAGTATGCAATATCGGCAGGATAAATCTTTGCATCAAATTAACATTGGCCTACAAGTCTGTAGGTTCAGCAGAAATATGGAGAAACTCTTGGAACTTGATTTTTATATTTTGCCAATGTTAATAATATTTATTAGATGTCCTTAGTTTCTTTGGGAAAAAAGCTTGTTGAGGCCTTGAAACAAGAAATGTTGTTTTGAAATTTCAAATTGCAAATCAAAATTGCATTTAGTAATTATAATTTAGTTATGCAGGCCTTATTAAACCTCTAATCTCATTAAGATTATTTTGGCTCTGTGCAAGGTTGGATAAGTTTTACAAAATATAGCATTTTTGACGTGACAACGTCTTAAATTAGGTTGCGGCTGGGAGTCACTTATGAAAAAGTGTAACGCCCGGTAACGTTACGATGAGTCACCGAACGAGAGAGAGGCCCGCCGAATGCCTTGCGTCTCTCTCCCACTCAACTATGATCGGTCTGCCGCGCGCGCAGCACTAGAGAATTAGGCGCATTGAATCGGCGCATGCTTGTGTCTCTGTCTTTGTCTTTCTCGAACGTTCTTGGCGTTGGAAAAACAAGAAAGCGTCATAATACAAGTTCACACGTGTGGTTAAAGTATCGTCAGCTGTGTCTGTAGTGAAAATGTGGAGTGCTTAGATTCGTCATTTACAACAACTACAACAATAAAGGTAAATAATTGTACACTGATATTTCATTATCGTAAACTATGATTGATTGATTAATTGTTAGATTGACACAAAAGTTGAGAAACTGAGTTTATAGGTTATGTCATACTATTGATACATGTTGATAGTGTTAAGTAAATTATTAGTTTAAAAAATTTGTGCAATTCTTATTTTCATTCAATTCCTTGTTCCTATTGTCCAATTTAATTATATTCATATCAATAAATATTCTACCGAGAAAAAGACGTTGTCACGTAAAATCTTCGCCCGTAAAACCGACTTTACAGGCAACCATTTTTTGCATATAAGTTTTTTTTTTAAATAAAGCTGTAAGTTAAGGTTTTTAAATAGACTGTTGAATAGAATTTAGGTTTATACTCTCGTAAGATATTTTAATATAGCCAACATAACTCCCATATTTACAATTGCATCAATAAAACATTCACTGATTTTTAATTTTAATCTTTTCAACTCATCAAGTGTTTGTAATCTATCCGTAACCTACAAATATGCATGAATATAAATTTAAGAGTTGCCTGATGAACTTTGGGGGAAATAAGTTGCCAGCAACTTAAAGTTTCTCGGAGTTGACAAAATCAACCTTCTTTCGAAAACTCCCAGGAATTATATAAGATGATAATTGGCCAGATTGTATTTCTAAGGTTTCTCAGAATTATTTCAGATGGATTGACAGAGCAAGAGGATAAAGTATAAATACAATTCATTGTTCATTCTCACCTTGCAATCAAATTAGCTTTGCATTTATTTTCATCCTATTTGAATTGTACTAGGTATAGAGCATTATTGACAAATCGAATCACAAAAAATTCTGTTCTCAGATTTCTGACAGTGCAAATGAGAAATTTTATCTTTGTTTCTGTGTAGAAGGCAATCTTTGAGATCTTAGATATATAAAGACCAAATTGATTAATTAAAAAATGGCTTGGTATCATTTATTTTGAAATCACGATCAGCTCTTCGTATTGGTTGGGTTTGACAAATATTTTACTTTGTGTAGGTATATTTTTTTAGTTTTGAAGTTGACATTTGTCAACTTATATCAATAAAAGTGCATGAAGGGATTTTCTAAGATATTAAATAAAATAAAATATTTGGAATTTAAAGTTATAGAATCCTCGTTTTAAATCTAGTTGATGGCAGGAAAAAAAAAGCTTCCACTAGCAGCTTATTTACCTAGTGGGGACTGTTCCATATAAGCCAATATTTTTTCATCTAAGCAACCTTAAGTTACGTAATGGTGACATGTCGTAGTTACCTTGTTAGTGACAGGGTTTAGCATACATGCACAAAATAGCACACAAATGTCTCAGAGTATTGATTGTTTTAGTTCAGATTCGATTGATTTTAGGTCTGTCTGTTCTTTTTCTAAATATTGGTCGAGTTCAGAGATCATTCCAGAGCTATCCGGATAGCTTAAGTTGTATTGACTGAAGATGATTTTACATTAAATAATAAACCAAAGCTTTTCGTAAGTTTCTGTCTTTACTTTTCACTCTTTTGTCGAAAAAAAAAATACATATTTCATTTAAGATATGTTTTAAAAGAAACATTTTTTGTACCATCATTTTTTAATTCATTTTTCAAACAAGTTAGCTTCTTCAATTTTTGTTTTCTTTATTAATTTTGTGATTTTTATAGTTATACATAAAAACAATTTTGTTTTATAGTTTTACTGATCAACAACTGTCGTTTCTAAATGCTTCTAACAAATTCAATAAAATTCAATAAAATCATTCGTATGAAAAGTATGTTCAAAATAATGAACAAAACCAAGTCGCCATTACTTGAAATTTGTTTTAAGTCGACCGACCGCCCGACTGACTATTTGAAAATTTTTCAAGAGTACCAGGCGATCATAATAGCAAAGGAGGTATAAATTCCATTTAAAAAAAAATGCATCTACTGCCCACCACTAATTTTATTAGTAAGAAAATGTAGAACAAAACGCAATCAATAAATATAAAATAATAGCAACCAACACGAACGCAATCCTTGCATATGGGTATATTGTACATAAATTAGAAGCAGGGATGAAATATTCAATATAATAGTACCAAATTTTTATGATTGGGTTTTTCATGCAATACAATTTATTATAAGATTCTAATACAGCATCTAATTAAATATAGTCTATTTCAAACATAATACAAGACTTACAATAAAGTAATTTGTATGAAAAGCAAATTCTCAAAAATCGAATAAAACCATTTCGATGGCTGAAAGGTTTCAAATTGTTTGCAATTCCTATGGTCTGATATTTTTCTAACGATTGCTAACAGTCACTAAATATTGTCGGTCCTAAATATCAGGATTTCCTAAACTCATTGCTGAAGTATCGATCCCTAAGAACTCATCTCGATAGATAAGTTGAAAGTGTTTAACATTAAACATTATTAATCTCATCAATTGTTAATAAATTTATCAAAATAATTAAAACCTTCTTCAATTGTTCTTCCGTGATTGTACTTATTAGAATTGTGTTGGTAATTTTACAGATCAAAAATTGTCGTTCCTAAATAATTCTTAAATTCATACAATTCGTTAAACAATGAACAATTTTTTCTGACAATAGTTTAGGTTATTTGTTTTAAGAAATTGGGAAATGAATTCAAGTCTAGAATTTGTGTTTTCCAAACTTCAAATACACGTTTTTCGTACGGACTAAAAAGCGGAACTGCAAGAATTAATTTTAAGTCGCCCTCGACTTCTGAAATTTTTTAAGAATACCAGGCGATCATAAAAGCAAAGCAGATATATTTTTTGTTTAAATTTGATTTCAAAATTATGCATCTACTGCCCATCACTAGCTTTATGTTGGAGAAAATGTAGAACACAACGAAATCAATAAATATAAAGTAAAAGCAACCAGACCAAACACAATTCTTGCGTATGTTATATTTGTACACAAATTGTGAGCAGCAATTCAATATAATTGTACTAAATTTTATACAATTTGGTTTGTAGGAGTGCAAAAGTAAAATTGTATCATTTCAGTACAAATTAATAAAGGGTTTTCCAATCAAGACTATTTGGTTCTTCTTTTAATCAGTTGCTAAAGACAAATTATCATGGCAAGTTACAGCGTTGAACAACACGTGCAAATGATAAAACTGATGAGGCCCGTTTTGAAACGAATGAGTGCGTGAAAAACATATGTATATTCCAGGAAGAAAAATTAAGGAAATTCATCATAAATTTAAATATATCAACCTAAATACATTTCTGGACAATTTTACAGTTAAATTTCTAAGATTTCTAATTAAAAATGTCTCGATCAAAAAAGTCAAATTTCTGGGGAGAGAATTTCTTAATTAATTTATTTGAGAATGAATAGTGAAATATGTTTACCAATGCTATCTGACAGAGAGAGAATTCCTATAATATACCAATTTATTAAATACTTATTATATTTTCTTTAATTGAATTGATTTTTTTTTAATATTTTAATAAAAACATAATATAAAACATTTTTAGTCTAATATTAATTTATTAATAATAGAAGGTATTTAAGTTTATTTTTAAAATAAAACAGATGAAATATTTCTTGTTGTTTTTCATTTTCAATATAATTAAAACAATTTTCGCACAATTGCAGAATTTAATTTGCCATCCCTGATGGGGAGTAGTTTTTATAAGTTTGGTAAGTGAACTCAAAATCACGAAACCGAAAAAAAATAAGGACAAAAGAACAATGAAGTAGTGGATTACTTCTGGCGATGACAACTTGCAAAATATTTGCCTGCTTCTCGGCATGTTCGCCTAGTCAGTCAGAAGGAAATTTTCTATTAATTTGTTGAAATTGAAAGGTTGTACCGGACGGATCTTTTTTTTTTGGATAGGAGGCACACTTACACATATACTACACACAACCATTGTAGATCAGATAGTGATGAGCAGTAGATGTATAATTTTAAAGAAGGAATTTTAAGAAAGGAATATATGTATGTACCTGCTTTCCTTCTATGGTATAGTATAGTAGTATGATTTCTCATCGAAAACAAAATATTTTCATAACTTAAAAGCGCAAAACCATTCCTGTGTGCGAATTATTTTAGGGACTAGGGGAGATAGATCTTATACCGAATCCGAACGGCCAAGGCAGGGATTGAACGCAAGGCATCTGGCATGACTTTCCTAAGAATTACCACCACGCAACTATAGTAATTGCTTTGACAGTTCAACGCTTTCAACTTAGATCCTCAGGTTTGTGTTTTTGTTAAGAGTAAATATGCATATCATTATAAAACTATATTATATCTGGCGAGCATACAAGTAAAAGTAGGTATATTCCTTGCTTAAAATTCGTTTTATTTTTAAATAAATGTTTTAAAAATAAAAATAAAATACATTAACTGCACATCACTGATCTAGAATACTGTGTAATATCATAAATTACCATATATTGTGGAACAGAAGAACCGATTTCACTATTCATTCTGACGTAACAGTCAAATAAACTTTGTATTTCTTTTCTTCCTTTTTGAATTGTACGATAGACAATAATTGAAATATTGAATCAAAACATTTTCTCCTCAGTATTTTGACAACAAAAACGAGAAATTTGTATGAGAAATATTAGAAATATTAACTGTCTTATCTTTCATAAGTACATTCAGGAGAATATACATACATACATATGTGAATCCCAGATTATTTTCCTTATTTTGTTGCAAGGTATAAAATTGTACTGAAATGATGCAATTTGTACTTCAACGAATGCAATTCTATCAAATTGTACAATTATATTGAAATTTACATCCCTACCTACTCTTAATGAGAGTACAATATACACATACACAAGGATTGTGATTGCGTTGATTACTTTTACTTTATATATATTTATTTTGTTGTGTTCTACATTCTCTTCGTAATAAAACTAGTGATGGGCAATAGATGCATATTTATAAAGTCGAATGTAATCAAGAAATATACCTGTTTTGCTATTATGATCGCCTGGTATTCCTAAAAACTTTCAAACGCACGAGAAATTTTAAATAAATTCTGGAGGGCGGTTTTGTTCGGTTTTTTAGTACTTTTCACACAAATGGCGTTATTTCAAATCATCTGTATTATTGATATTAATCATCGTTCCCTCAAAATCTAGACTCGAATTCATTCATTAAAGTAAAAAATCTTTACTATTACGTCAGAAAAAATTGTTCGTTTAATTGTTGGAATTTTTTTTTAATTTGTTAGAATCATTTCGGAACGACTTTTTTTGATTTATAAAACTACCAAAAAAATATGTTTATAGCCTTAAATCACAAAATTAATAGCGCAAGAAAAATGTATTTAAAATTGATGAAATTAATAATATTTAACATATGTTAAATAAAATATTTAGTTCAACAAAAGACAGGAACTTATGTAAGGCATTGGTTTATTGTTTAATGAAAATTTGTGGTTGCTTTCAAATAATTAATTTCTTCCAAGCCAAAATCAATAACTTGGTTGTAAACAAATCATTTACTTTGACCGTTAAACTCTTTCAACTCATCTCTCGAGCTGAGTTGTTGCAGATCGTAGCTATTTGACACAACAAAGATTTAGTTTAGGAAAGATTTGAAATATACTTTATTTATTACCCTTTCAGAATCTTATAATAAATTGTATTTTAATATCACAAATTGTGCTTTTGTACTTTTTCAAACCCAATCATATAAAATGTAGTATTTCATCCCTGTACCCAATTTGTGTTCCAAATATACATACGCGAGGGTTGTGTGTATTGGTTGCTTGTACTTCATATTTATCGATTTAGTTGTGTTCAACATTTTCTGCAAAATAAAGTTAGTGATGTGCAGTAGATGCATAATTTTGAAATCAAATTTAACTTAAAAATGTACCTGCTTTGTTTTTATGATCACCTGGTATTTTAAAAAAATTTCAAGAGTCACATATCATACGAAAAGCGTTAGTTATTTCGAACCTTGTAAAAAAACTAGGGAAAGACTTCATTAATTGATCAAATTCTAGACTCGGATTCATTCCTTATTTCCTGAAATAAATCTTAACCATTGTCAGAAGAAAGCTCATTTTCAAGAATTGTAAGAATTTAGGAATCATGTAGGAACGACAATTGTTGATCTGTGAAACTACCAACACAATTGTAATTAGTTCCTTAAATCACGAAAGAACAATTAAAGAAGGTTTTAATTAGCTTGATAAATTTATTAACAATTGATGAGATAAATAATGTTTAACATATCTTAAGAGTGGATCAAATATTTAGTTCAACAAAAGGATGAAAAGCAAAGAAAGAATCTTACGAAAAGCATTGGTTTATTGTTTAATGAAAATTTCTGTTTTCTAACAAGCCAAAAACAATATCTTGTTTGTGAGCAAATCATTAACTTTGACAGTTAAACTCTTTTAACTCATCTCTCGAGCTAAGTTCTTGCAGATCATATCTATTTGACACAACAATGATTTAAGGAACGATGCGATGGCGTGATATCATTACAAATTGTTACAATCTTAACGTTTACGAATGACAGTATTTAGTTACTGTTAACAATCGTTAGAAAAATATCAGACCACAGGAATTGCAAACAATATGAAACCTTTCAGCCGTTGAAATGGTTTTATTCGATTTTTGCTTTTCATACAAAATACTTTATTTTAAGTATTATATTTGAAATAGACTACATTTAATAAGATGCTGTATTAGAATCTTATAATAAATTGTATTGTATGAAAAACCCAATCATATAAAATTTGGTACAATTACATTCAATATTTCATCCCTGCTCACAATTTGTGTACCAAATACACATGCACAAGGATTGTGTTCGTGTTGGTGGCTTTTTCTTTATATTTATTGATTGCGTTATGTTCTACATTTTCTTATTAATACAATTAGTGATGGGCAGTAGAAGCATAGTATTGAAATTGAATTTAAGCAGGAAATAGACCGGCTTGGCTTTTATGATCACCTGGTGCTCTTAAAATTTTTAAAAGTCCAAGGAGCACTTGGGTTTTTGTTTGGTTTACTATACTAATTAGCGTTTTTCTTGAGTATTTGGAAAATACTTCTTTCATCTTTCTTTAAATTTTAGACTCGATATTGTTGGTGTGTCATAAGAAATTCTTAATTGCTACGAGTTGTTGGAGTTGGTTAGAATTATTTAGGACTATTTATTGTTTTATGAAAATTGTTAGTTGGTTGGTTGGCGAATTGATTTTAAAGAATTGTTTTCATTCACTTTGACAGTTAAACAATTTCAACTCATCTCCCGAGCTGAGTTCTTACAGATCGTAACTATTTAACACTTCAATGCTTCAAAATCATTTTTATCATTTGCACGTGTTGCTCAACCCTGTAATTTACTTTATAGACTGAATAAAAGAACATATTTTGACAGAAAATAAAAGCCACGAGCTATCAAAACCACCCCTTCTTTATTGGAAAACCCTATATTAAATTGTACTGAAATGACTTAAACTGTACTTTTGTACTTCTACAAAGCCAATCTTACAAAATTTGGTACAATTTTATTGAATTTTTCATCCCTGTTTCCAATTTGTGTATCAAATATACAATACATATGCATGAACTGAGTTCGTGTTGGTTTCTTTTATTTTATATTTATTGATTTTGTTTTGTTTCACATTTTCTTACTTATAAAACTAGTGATGGGCAGAATTTTGAAATCGAAGTTAAGCAAGAACTATACCTGCTTTACATTTATGATCGCCTGGTATTAATAAAATTAAAAAAAAAAAATTCTGAGGCGTAAATACTCAAGGGACTTGGTAATTTGTTTCGAATGGTGTTATCTTTCTTGTGCTATATTTATTTATATTTATATTAATATAGGTATTAATTATTAAATGTTCCATCAGAATCTAAGGGTTTCCCATTAAAAGGGGTTCGATTTAAGAATTAAATAAAACGAGTAGTATAATGAAACATCAATAAGGTTTGATCTTTGCTCATCAATGAAATTATGAGTGAATAAAACATTGTTTAAATGGAGTATTTGTAAGGTCCAATTTTCCATTACCTTATCGGATAAATCAGGCTAAATTGATTTATGGCATCGATTATGTTGTCTTTTAGAGCAGCTAAAGATGATCTTTCAAACAAAATTGGGACTAACTGCCAACTGCTTCAAAATACAATTAATCCTATGATTTGCGCAGGTTGCTTAGTACTCTAACTTGTCACGCTTTGTGACTAATTAAAAGGAGATATTTCGACAGAAATTTAAAAAAAACAATACGGCCGCCACGGACTGTCAATGTCAACTTAAATGACACAAATTTGTATACTTTTGTACTTCAACTAACCCAATTATATAAAATTTTGTACAATTATATTGAATTTTTCATCCCTGCTCCTAATTTGTGTACAAAATATGGCACAAGGATTGTGTTCGTGTTGGTTGCTTTTACTTTATATTTCTTGATTTTGTTATGTTCTACATTTTCTTACTAAAAAAACTAGTGATGGTCAGCAGGTATAGTTCTTGCTTAACTTTTATGATCGCCTGGTATAAATACAAATTTTCAAAATTTTGGGGCAACAAATAAAATAACTCAAGTAGAGACACTTTGGTACTTTGTTTCCATACGAATGGCGTTATTATTGTGGTATATGAAAAAGACTATAGGTATTAATTATTACATATTCAATCAGAATCCAAGGGTTTCCCATTAAAAGGGGTTCGATTTTAGAATTGAATAAAACGAGTAGTATAAAGAAATATTAATAAGGTTTTATATTTATTTGACATCAATAAAATTATGAGTGAGTATTGTTTAAATGGTGGCGAGTATTTGAAAGGTCCAATTTTCGATAGCCTTGGCGTACAAATCAGGCTAAATTGATTTATGGCATCGATTATGTTGTCTTTTAGAGCACCTAAAGATGATCTTTCTACACACAATTGGAATTAACTGCTCAAAATTCAATTACATAGTTTTTTGATTTGCACATTTTGCTCAACGCTTTAACTTGCTACGATTTGTGACTGATTAAAGAAGATATTTTGACAATGTCAACTTAAATGACACAAATTGTACTTTTCCTACAAAACCAATTATATAAAATTTTGTACAATTACATTGAATTTTTCATCCCTGCTCCCAATTCTTGTACAAAATATGCATACACAAGGATTGTGTTGGTTGCTTTTACTTTATATTTATTGATTTTGTTTTGTTCTACATATTCTTTCTAATAAAATTAGTGATGGGCAGTAGATGCATTTTTTTGTATGCAATCTAACCGAAAAATATACGTGCAATGCTTTTATGATCGCCTGGTATTCTTAAAATTTTCAGAAGTCCGAGGAGGAAAAATGGCGTTATTTCAAATCTTGTGTTAAAAGAGTCTTCTTTATTTGTTCTTTATTTGTCCATTAAATTCATGCCCAATGGCTTGAAATAAATTCTAAAATCATCAGGGCTGTCAAGAAACTTGTTCGTTTTTTAGTATACTTACTTTTAATAAAAAGCCTCTTCATTTATTACAAAAATTTAGGACTCAAATGTCCCAATGACATTATACTTACCCTTACAGTTACAGTTATTCTTCATGAATCAAATCGAGGAGAAAAAATAAAATAAAAAGAAATTAATTTATTTTGAGTTTTATTTTATTTCGTTTCATTTTATTTCTCTATCTCAGTATTATTTTTCTCATTTTTTTTTTGTTTTAATTATTTATTTTCATCTTATTTTCATTAATAATAGTAATAATAATTAATCAATTAATAATTATCTTAAATTTAATATTTTTATGTTTTTTTTTTCAATTTTTATTTTTTAATAAAATTTATTCTATTAGGTGAATTCTGTTTCTCTGACGTTTTTAATGTTTTGAAAATGTAATTTTTATTTGTGTTGTTGTTGTTTTATTTCATATGTCTGTGGTTGTGTTCTTTTGTTTTTGGTTTTTAGTGTATGAGTATTTTGTGTGTGTAATAAATTTTATAATATACATAATACATTTATTGGAATTGATTTTTGTTTTTATAATTCGTTTGGAAAACAAAAATTAAGTTATTTTGTGTTGTTTATGTTACTCCTTCGTTTTATTTAATAAAATGTTAGTAGTTTCTCTCGTGGTTTGTTTTCTTTTCCTTTTCTTTTCTCTTTCGGTCTTGAAATTGTTTAAATATTATTTCTAACTAGTAAACAACTTTTAAAATTTTTCATTCGTTTAAAAAATATTTTGTTTAATTTTTTATTTGCATTTTTCTTTTAATTAAAAATTCGTAGTTTTTCTTTTTTTGAGATGTTTTTGTTTTGTTTTTTCAATAAGTTTTTATTTCGAATTTATTTTGGTCTTCTTTGGAGTATTTTTAAGTTTTGTTGTTGTTTTCTTTTGTTTTTTTTTTTTAAACAGAATTTCGGGCGGGATAGGATTTAAAAAGGAAAAAGGGGGAGAAAATTGTGGCCATTTAATTTGTATCTCTTTTGTTTGTTTTTGTTTTATTTTTGAGGTTTGTAGATGTCGATGGATTTTGTTTTTTGTTTGAGTTTTTGTTTTTTTATTTTTTAATTTTTGTTTTGAATATTTTTGTATTCTTCATTTTAAATATTTCTTAATTTTTTTTTAAATATTTAACAATTAGAATGGACAAATACGCTTTTTGTTTAATTTTTGTTTTATTTGGAAAAATTTTGAGATATATATTTTGAAAATGTTTTTATTTTTACAAATGGATTTTTGTTTGAAAAAAGAAAAATTAAAAACTTTAACACGATTTCGTTTGAGTGTGTGTGTTTTATTTTATTTTTTTAAATTTCTTAAAATGTAAATTTTAGGTTTGATGTAGTTTTTTGTTTGTTAAATTTATTTTAAGTTTTTTTGTTTGGTTATTTTAAACATTTTTTTTTCTAATTGAGAACATGATATGAGAAATGTGAAATATTTATTTTTGTCTTTTAGTAAATATATATATAATTTTGTTGATGTTAATTTAATTTTTTTTTTGCCAAAAAATGTGTTGTTTAGTTTGGATTTTGCTTTACATTCCGAAAAATTCTTAAAACTATTTCTTTTTTTGTTTTTTATTTTTGATATATGTTTGGTTTGTGGTTTTTGTTTTTAGTTTTAATTATGGTAGCCTTTTTTACACAGGTAAACTTTTAATAGTGATATGAATGTAGGTATGTTTTTTTTTCTTTAAATTTTTATTATTTCCTTTTAAATTGCCAAATATTTTTTTGTTTTTATTTTGAATTGAATTTTTATTTTTTTAAGACTCAATTGTATTGAAAATTAAAAATGTTTGCATTTGTTTATAGTTTTTTTGGACATCAGTATTATTGTTTTTTATTTTTTTAATTTTTGTTTAAGTTTCAATTTATTTTTTGTTTTTAAATTAAAACGCAGAATCAATATATTTTGTTTTTAAGAAGAAAATGATTTATGCTTTCCTTTGGTTTTGAATGAAAATATTAATTTAAATGGTAGGGAAATAGTTTTAAGTTTCTGCTTTTTTTTTCTTAAATTGATGTATAATGGTGAGATAGCGTGATTAAGAGTATTGAAATATGTTTATAGTATTTTGTTTTGTTTTATAATGAAAAGATGAGTTTTGAGTTGAGAGAAATGTTGGGTTATGTACATAGATTTTCGAAAGAGAAAGGAATTATTATGCAGGTATATTAACTAAACAGAACAAAATGGACAAAAGACTTAAGGCCAAAACTATAAGTTTTGAAATTTTATTCATCGTCAGTTTCAGTAAGAAAATTTAAAGAAATAAAAATGTAGACATTTTTGTCGCTTTAACGAAATTTTTAACATTGAGAGTTTTAACTTTACAAATCCGTTTTTGGCAAACTTGAATTTCCGAAATGTGTTCAAAAAAATTACAAAAAGTTGCTGATCGATATTAAGATTTCAACGATTTGGACATATGTATATCAAGTTTAGATTTGGCTTTTGGAAATTATAGAGGTTATGTAAATTTGACATACAATTACTTTGACATACTTTTATGACATAGATTATTATAATAAACTTTAGATAGTTGACGTATTACTAAACATTTTTTATCTAATAAGCGCACACTCAAGGGGATATTACTACCCTTATTATGTTAAGACACACTGTTAGGAAAGAGAGAGAAAGGAGGTGTCGGTGAACATTGGTTTTCAATTCCTGAATATTGCACTGATTGGCAAAGTTAGAGTGTGGTAAGGAATTCCACATTCGCGTAGTATGGCTAAAGAACGAATCTCTTTACTTTACAGTACGGGCAAATTTGGGCTTGAATTGTTTAAGGGGAGGAATGCAACTGACTATTTTTCTAGATCATAAACCGTTAAAATAACGGTACAAAAAAAGGGTGAGTTCTATCGGTCGGTAATAAGAGGGTGAAGAAGATTCGCCTTTTTTGGGCATGAGCTGGACAAATGCTGGTTTTCATCCGCTCGGAACGAGACCTGAGGAGTAGGACAGATAAAAAAGTTTACGTTGTGATTTTGCCAGCGTTGAAGAACACCTATGCGGACCAGAGAATCTTCGTGTATTAAAATTTCTAAGAACTCTTGCCACAGTACGAAAAAAAAGTATAGGCGAAGTCATAAAACTCACTGGCAGCGTTGAATTGGCGGTGAACTGCCTAGCAAAGAGATGAGCTCTCTCTAAAGAGCTAACAAATGAATTGTGTCATTGACAACGAGCGTTTGAACCGACATTGCAGTATTTTTTGGCGTAATTTTTGGTCATGCATAAATTAGGTCCGTCGAATGTGGGCGCTGTTAATTAATTTGTCAAACACCTTTTTCGGGCCAACAGGCAAAAAGAGGAAACATTGGTTAAAAGACTTTGATCTAAGAATTCAAAATATGCAAAAATATTAAAAGAGATCATAATCAGGAAACATTTGGAACATTAACCTGAACTTGAACTTATTTCATTTGAATGAAAAAATAGTTTCAAATACTAAATGGCGCCCAACAACACTCTTGAGAAATTTATCATTTCAAAGAAACAATTAAAAATAAAACAGCAAATCTTTCTCTTTCATGAATATACAATATACATATTATGTAGGTAGGCATATGAAGTTAAGGTTTTGTTATATGATTTGAGATGAGGTATACATTATATGAAACGATGAATTTTTGAGCAATGTGTATTATATGTGTAAAAAAACGTACTAAAAACCATCATCCTTCTAATAGTTTTGTTTTTTCTTCTTTTTTTCATTTGTTATTTATGTATTTTTTTTGTTTTGTAAAAAAACAGAAATGTTTTAAAAATTTACAAAACCCGCTCGCACATCGCACATTACGAAATACAATCGCACACACTCATTTTCAATTTTTCTCACAAAAATTAACTATTCATTCACACACTGGACACCTGGATATACATACTAATATTTTTGTTTTTCAAAAATAATCATCTGCCTTGCCACATTCACAGATAATTAATAAATAAATAAATAAAATGTATTGATGAAAAATAAAACTTGAGCAATAAACAAAAAGTCAACATTAATTATCTGATTTTTGTTTTCTTTGCATGCGTCTTATAACGGTTTAGAGAGCTTTTAACATTAAATAACAAATCATTCATTATCATACTTTTTGTTTTATATCTCAATATCATATCCTTGTTTTTCAATTTGTTTTATATAAATAAACTATACTGTTTTTGTTTAGCTTATTTTCTCCTATACATAGTACAATATTATTATTATTTATTTTAATAATATATAATTTTAAAATTTATTTAGCTTCGCTCAGTATAATTAACAAGTTTTATTTTTGTTTTTAATTTTAAACCTCATTTATTTATTTTTATTTCTGTTCTATATTTTTTTGTTGATTCTGAATTCAATTATTTTTTGTTATAGTTAAATATTAAATTTAGTATTTATTTAATGGAAGACATTTTTTATACAAGTTTAAGACACAGAAACTTTTTTTCTTTCTCTTTTGTTTAATTGAAAATTCTTTTTTTTTATTTTTGTATAAATTATGAAAGTTTTTTGTTTTGTTTTTTGGTTTAGAAAAAAGAAAAATAGATATGTTGAATATTTTTTGTTTTAATTTTTAACATTTACTTTAGTTAAATATGTTTTTTTTTTGTTTGTTTGTTTTATAATTAATGTGTCTCAAACAAAAATAGTGTTTTTCTTTTTAAATTTTATTTTAATTTTAACATACATCTATGAGAAATTGTTGTTTTTTGGTTTTTCTATTTTCTTTTAAGTTTTACTTACATAGAATATAATACATTTTGTTTTGTATATGCATATAAAAAGAAATAATAAATATATATATATATTTATTTAAATTTTATTTACACATCTATATATGTATTTTTATGTATGTATGCAAATTGTTTGAGATAAACAAAAATCTAAAATATTATATAACAATTATTATAACAAAAAGAATATATATAGAAATAAAAAATATGATAGGTAGGTTTATACATACATATATATTTTTTTATATATTTTAAAAATTTTCTTATACAAAAAGCTTTTGTAATAATTTATAATATTTTTTTCTTTTTTTGTTGAATTTATCAATTATACACTCGTTTTGTTTTTATGTTAATTTTGGTTTCAATAATATTGCTATAATTTCTGTTTAAGATAGTTTTGTTGTTCTTATTTTTGGTTGATGTTATTGTTTTTTATTTGTATTTTTTAATATTTTTCTTTATTGTTAAACTTAGGTTTTATTTGTTTTTATTTTGGTTTTTTTTTTTTAAATAATATCGGTTGTTTTTGATATGACGTTCAGTTTTTCTTTTAGGTAAGTCTTTTTTTGCTGAGTGTGTGTATTTGTTTATATCTCTTTTTAATATATTTTTTTTTAAATTAAATAATAGATTTCGTTTTTTTTGTTTTTAATTAAATTTGTGCGCTTAAAAATCTAAATTTAACACTAAAATTAAAACATATAGATTGGTTTAAAAGTATAATTGATAGTTAAGTAATGTTTTTTAATGTCGATAAAGCGTGCATTAATTTGTCGATCTGTAGGTAACATGTTTTCAAATTTTCATACTATTTATTAAACTTTAGTAAATTGTAACACTTATCGTATCTTCTGTAAGGGTTTTCAAAATAGAAGGTGTCAAAAGGAATTGGCTTGCAATTGGAATTTGTCGTCCTTCTGAATTCTAAATCGGTCAAAAGCATAAACACAATTGAAATGAAAATTATCCTTCCGGATAACCAATCAAGAACATCATAACTGCATCTTAATGAAAAATTATAATAAATGACAGCTAAGCTAACGAATGATAGAAATCATAATAAATATAAACAAAACACCTTGATTCTAAATAAGTCTGGCAAAAGAAAGACTAAATACAAGAACATAATTAAGAACTAAATACATATACATACGTGAATTTTTGGATTTTAAGACATTATTGCTTTTCATAAAATGCTAGATAATGGGCAGATTCATATAGCATAATGGATTTCGTTTGCAATCAACTGCATTCCTTAAACGCTAAATTCAACCAAAGTAACTAGTTTATTTATTAAACGTCATTAATTTTAGACTTGGAACTTTACTTCCTTGACCTCAACCTTTAGTTGATCGTGCAAAAGCACCAAGAACAACAATCAGGCAAGGTTTAAGTCTGTCATGAGTTATATTTTGTATGGTTTAAAAATATTACTTATTCATTTTAAAATTTGACAAGGAAGCCTTTTACACAAAAATTCAATTTTCATTTGAATGAAAAAAACATTATCAGCTGACATTTTGACATAAATAGATTTGACTTAATTGTAAGGTAGATTTTTCTTGACTAACTTTCCAGTTAAGTTTCCAAAAAAGTTGCCTTAACTGGAAGGCAATTTTTACTAGTTGGCCAAATAGAAAATAGATGTTTGTAGTCCCTAATGACGTCCGAACTTGTCCATTGACAGTTCTGTCACTGATTTCAGTGTTGACAGTTCAAAGTTGTCAAATACCGATTGGATAACATTGGGCAGGTTCAGACAACATAAGGGACTTCATTTGCAGTCAACTTCATTCTTTGAACGTAAATTTTGACCAAGGCAACTAGTTAGTTTTTCAAGTGTCATGAATTTCAAATTCAGAACTTAACTTCACAAACCTCTAAGTCAAGTTCATAGTACAAAAACTACCAAAATCATTATTGTCTATAAAACACTCCTCAGACAAGCTATAAGTCCATCATGATTTGTATTTTGTATTTTAAAGAAATATTACTTATTTCTTTTCCAAATTTACAAGGAACCTTTTTACAGAAAGCATTAAATGAAGTTGTGCAGAAAATAAATAAATCAATGAGTAATAAAGTTCAGCTTTTAGTTGAATTAAAAAATATGATCAATTGTCATTTTGACATAAGTTGACTTGACTTGATAGTAAGGGAGATCTTTCTTGCCTAACTTTCCAGCCAACTTTCCAATAAAGTTGCCTTAATTGGAAGGCAATTTTTTGGCAGCTAGCCAATCAGATGCAAGAAATTTGCCTTACTTTCAAGTCCCTTGTGCCGGCTGAACCTGCCCATTGGGCAGATTTAGATATCACAAGGAACTTCATTTGCAGTCAAGTTTATTTTTCATTTCAATAAAATCAAAGAAATATTACTTATTCCTTTTCCAATTTGACAAGAAGCCCTTTTACACAAGATGCAGAAAGAAGAAAGTAATAAAGTTCAGCTTTCAGTTGAACGAAAAATATGATCAACTATCATTTCGACATATGAAGTCTTGACTTGATAGTTAGGGAGACTTTTCTTGAGTTTATTTTCAGTAAGCTTTCCAAAAAAGTTTCCTTAATTGGAAGACAATTATTTTGCAGCTCGCCAATCATTTTACTAAAAAACTTGTATTACTTTCAAGTTCCTTATGTATGTCGTCTAAACCTTCCTAATAAATACTGACGTTAAGTTAAGTTTTCGTTTAAATTGAAATGAGAATACCTATTTGAAAAAAGTCACATAAAGTTTATTTATTATAATTATTTAATTTTAAATGGCTTCTTAAATAGTGAACATAATTTCAAACTTAATCGTATGCAAGTTAGTTTTGAAGTTTTGGTTTACAAGGAAAACAAGAAAACTTTCAGTTTTTAATATAACCTTCATAGTTTCAAACTGTACCTCAACTATCACAAAGAATTTAATTTGTGATTTGCAATACATCAAATATTTTTCCTTATTCAAATGTATTCAAAGCTCTGGACCAGCTTAGCACACACTTTAAACGATATTAATTTATGTATTTTAAAACCTCACGAAAAGCCCTCATCGACATTTAAAAAACATTTCTTAAAATGACATTTTCAACAACATAATTAGCTAGAAAAATTAGAAAACTTATACTAAAAATAAGATATTTATAAAATATGAACATTTAATAACATGACACAAAGAGTGCAAATATGCCTACACAAAAAATTTAATTTTCTTATTTTTTTTTGTTTTTGTTATAAATTTAAAGTTAAGCATTGATAAAATTTAGTTTAGTACATAATAATATTGTTTTTCTTTCTTTTTTAAGTTTTTTTTTTTTACTTTTTTGTTCTTATTAAAATCCTTACCCGTTTATAAGTATAAAAAACATTTTCAAAATGCAATTTATATAATATATATTCATATTTGTTTTTTTAAATTTTCTAAATAAATTTAGTTCTTAGACCTATAACTTTCTTTTAATTTTTTGGTTCAACTAAAATTAAAATAAATAAATACTTAAAAAAAATTAAATAGTATTTTTGTTTCAATATATCTATAAATATATTTACACATCATATTTATTTTTTAATACACACTTTTAAGTTTTCAATTTCTTGCGCTTAATCTTTTTAATTTAATTTCAATATCCAATCACACACATTTTTAATGTTTCTTGTTTTTTAACTTTTTAATTTTTGAATTTATGAGTATTTGGTAAAATTAAATTAAAATTATACAAAATAAATTAATTAACATGCAGGTATTTCTTTTGTATTAAAATTGAAATAATTTTTGTTTTGAAAAATTAGTTAATTTTAATTACTTAATTTATTTAAATTTTAAAGAAATTAATCGTAATTATTGTCTATTAACTTAACAATTTGTTTTATATTACTTTTTTGTATTACTTAATTAAATTTCATTAATCTATATAGCACTTAATTTTATACATAAAACAAAATCAAATAAATTTATTTATAAATGTATGAATTTAATTAAAAAATAAAAGATACAATTTAAATAAATATTTTTAACTAATCTCTTTTGTTTTCTTTGTATGTTTCTATGAAATTCGTAGGTACATTTAAATGAGAATTGTAAGTGATACTTTTTAATTTCTCATTGTTTATATTTTTCTTTTTTTTTTCTTTAAATATTATTTAAACTCAATAAATTAATTACTAAATAAAATAATTATGCATTTAAATAATATAATTTAATAAAATTTTAGTTAGTCTTAAATTTAACTAAGTTTATGCATTTTCTTTTGTTTTGGGTTTTTGTTAATACATTTAAATAATTATGAAAACACTTTAATATCACGCATGTGTTAGAATATAGGTCATCAAGAGAATCATTAAATGTGAGATAATAATGGACGAAGGTGTGATATAGAGCACAGCACTTCGACCACATTGTTGGATTTCAATTTCTTCCGGATGGTAATTTATGCATTTTTTAGGTCGTCGACGTTTTTGCGTTTCTTGTGTTTGGCGACGTGTGCTACAGGCTCCTGTAAAAAACATGAAACAAAATTCAAATAATTTTTTAATTTACAATAATTCATTGGAAGTTTAATGATATTTATAAAAGTGTTCAACGTTTTCAGATGAAGAAATATGAGATTTTTCGACTCTTCTTTTCGTATCATGAAAATTACACGAGGATGCCAAATTGCCAAAGAATCCTTAAAACTACTGTCGGGATTCCTATACAAATATCATAAACGTGCTGATTTCGTTTATTTCCTTACATCGTGTTTTTCTGTGCCCAAACAAACATTTTTCTCACATATAAGGTGTTTTTTTTAAGTGCGATTTTTAATCTGTCAATATTTATTTCAAAATTGAGCTTTTTGACAGCTGTCACTTGATTTATATTCAGTTTGGTTTCCCATTTCATAATGCTATAGACTTACTCCTGAACAACTTTTGCAAATCGTGTAAATTTTTAACCAAAGTTATTGGAGCAATCTTTTGGTGATCTTTGGCTTCCAAGATCTTGAGATTTAATACCGTTGGACAATTTTGTTTGGGGTTATGTGAAGTCACTTATCTACGCAGATAAGCCCAACACGATTTACGCCTTGGAAGAAAATACTCGGCGCTTTATTTCTGACATACGGCTCCAATGGCTGCAAAGTGGTTGAAAATTGGGTCAATCTGCTGGAATTTATTCGAGTCAACTGCTTCGGGTATTTGCCCGAAATAACTTTTAAAACATTATGACAAACTCTCTTTTAAATATTTGGCTTTAACATTAAACTATACGCGTTTTATTTCTTCCTAAAAACCACACGTCTAAAACAAACACCCTTTAAGAGTGTGCCTGAATGTAAATAGCCTGTTCAATTGCCCGTCACGATCTTTGCAGTATACAATCACACTAAAATTCTAGTTGAATTCAAATGTTGGAATATATCCGAATGCATCTTGAAATCGTCTATTGTATTGGGCAGATTCAGATGACATAAGAGACTTGAAGGCAAGGCAAGTTTCTAGTGTGATTGGCCAGCTGCCAAAAAATTGTCTTTCAATTAAGATAACTTTATTCGAAAGTTGACTGGAGAGATAAATATAAATAAATTAGGTGGTGCAACAGTCTGTAGAAAACCAGAACCTAGTGACTCACAACTTTCAACCATTCCTATGGCGAGTAACGTCAGGGCTGGAGTGGACCTACAGTTTACCAAAATATTACAAATTGCCCAAAATTTAAATTGCTCATTTCTTTCTGTACGAGAACCAAGCACTGATATTTTTATGTATCATCTAAACCAATAGAAAGATATTCTGGTGCTTCTTTAATATTTTGTCCTTTCCGACTTTTTTAATAAAAAATTACATTTTTGACATTTAAAGATTTCATAATACTGGTTTCTGTTGCACAAACAGAAAAACAGAACATTTGTAAACGGAATATTGAATTAAGGAGTTTTAGATTTTAAAAACCATCACGAATTTTATTGGGGGAAAAAAATTGATGTTCGGTTCTCGATATCTCGTGAACAATAGAAGATATTGACTTCAAATTAATTTCATTCATCCAATTTGTATTTGTTTATATAAAAAATAAAAATGCTTCTAAAGTTGGTAAACATTGGTTTTCGACTACAAATATCGTTAACAAAAATAGATTTTGAAATCAAATAATTTCATTTTATGCAAAATGTCTTTGGTAATTTTAATTTTTTTTAGAATAATTCAGCTGAAACAAAACACGAAAACCTACAAACCTTTTAAGCAAGACAAATCAAGAGACGGAATGTGAAGTTATCAGTGTGGGTAGTATCCCAGTCTCTTTTTAAAATTTGAATTTGACATAATATTAGTAGTAGCGTGATAGTGAGTGCATAGGATTGTCATGCTAGAGGTTTTGAGTTCAAACCCTGCCTGTGCTACCTAAAGTATTTTACAGGTATGCAGTACCCTAGGAATTAAAAAATCCTCTAAGAGTAATTCTTGTTATGAGAAGTGGTTTCTCAAACAAAAAAACTGTGGGTCTCCTCCGTCACTGAAATGACTCTCTCACAGGAATGGTTGAGAGCTGTAAGTCATTAGGCCCTTGTACTCTACGGAATTAAATAGCACAGAAAATCATTCAATGTTAGAGTAAGAAATCTTTTAGTCCACAAATGGTCGAAAATTCATATCTTGCATTGATATTGAAATATTTTGTAACTATTACTGATAGAAGTGACATTTTTGACTATATACAATTTTGGAACAATAAAAATCGCTTACAGAATATCGTCTAACCGTCCTCACCTTTTTTTAAAAATTATATTAAAACTACTTTTCTACCTATTTACACTTTTAACAGAATTTTTTATACATTGCATTACATTATTTTTTTTTTAAGAATTGAGGCTATGTTAAAATTAATGCAAATTAAACTTACCAATAACACCACCTTCCTCTAAAGGTTCAATATTAAGTTGTTTTGAGCCACACGGACATAAAGTATCCACAACCAAAAGTATCAAATTACTATGTGGAATTTTTTGAATGCTAAATGGACGTTCACATCCTGACACATGACAATTTGTTAATTTACCCTAAAAAATATAAAACAAAGAAAAATTATTAAAGTTTAACCCAATGAAAGAAAATTATTTAAAACAAAATTTAACCTTTAAAGGATTATTTTGTCCATTTTGATTAAGTTTCTCAGGTTGAAGGACAAAAAGGTCAGTTTTTAAATCGCATCTTCTTGCATGTTGGGCATCTGGTGATGCTCTGGGACCAGTATGGGGTTTGTGTTGTTTTGGAGGTGGTGTTGCTTGTTCCTATAAAAAGATTAAAAAAAAGAAATTTAGAAAAAACAGTTCTTGAATGAAAAAGGACACAAAAAAGCTCACAACATCAGGAGTAGTAAATAATTCATCCATTTCCTCATCAACTGGAGAGTAATCATCATCAAATGGTTCGTATTCATCGGTGTAAGTGGGTTCTTCAAAAGCTTCGTCCTTGTAAGAATAATCATCTTGTGGCCAAGCCCGAATAGGATTTGGTAGGAGTGTCAACCAAGCTGTACTCAAAGATACAACATAGTTCATCAGACATGAAGCTATACGATGTGGTCGAGCAATTCCGCCTGCTGCTGTATAAGGATTATCGGCATCGGAACAAATTCCTTGATAGTCGTTAATTGTAACTCGTTTATAGATTCGATCCTGGACCAAGGAATCCATGATGGTTCCATCGATTTGACCAAAGAATTTGCCTGTGTGTTCGTTTTCTTCAGAAATTATAACGAACCCGTTGTTGTCAAGGACATAGCAATCAAGGTTATCTGATGCACATGTTCTCTTACATCCTGTCACTCCCGTGCACTATAATCATAGTCATTTAAAAAGATGCCAAATTATAGCCCTAAATAAGAGTTTTACCGCAGATGTAATGTTGATAAAATGTTTTGACAAGGATTCATGTTGGAATTGTAAGCCAACCACTGCTGCTGGAGCCTTATGACCTCGATGTTCGACAAAAACCGCATGGGTAGCTGTTACCAGAGTCATATTCATTTTGCCTGAATGTCCTGAATCAAATGGTACACTATACACAAAACTATCCTGCTCGACTGTATGTTGATCAATGGCTCTTTTATACCACGACATGTCCATTGCTCGGGAATTATCTTCACTAAAGTGACTGTAAAGAAAAATTTAAACGTTTTTGAGTAAAAATAATCTTAGCAGAAATCGACTGAGTAAAGTTTTACGGTTCAGGTGAGTCCTCAGGACGTTTTATATGATCAATCCATCGAAATAGTCCCGATCGAGTAGCCACAAACGAGGTTGCAACTCCGAATTTTTGGAAGCCTTGCCTGTAAATGGATTTTGTTGTTTGACAAATTAACAAAATGAAATTAACTATATTTTATTTTTACTTTTTTTTTTTAATTTAGTTAAGAATTCAAGCTGTAAAGGAATTTAATATACGTTTACCATCATCGAGCAAGCATTTTAAAATGTATTTATTTTTTTTTAAGAAAGAAATTTAAAGGATGGGCCTAGAAAAGTAGCAAAAGGACGGCAGAGGGGCTAAGGACTTAGGAATTAAATTAGAATGTCGGTTGAACAGCCTAAAAGCGACAACTCGTTGTTTTCCTTGATATCGTTGACATCGTTGGACGTTTTGGTTTTTGTAAGTCTCATTGGCCAATTCGAAAATAATCAACTGAAAAATCGGGACAAGGGTAAGATGTGGTATGTGGCAAGATTGACATTCTTCGATTTTGACAATTGGGAATATTAAAAATCTCATACGCAATTGTCTTGTGGCAAGCTCTTCGATTGTGAAAAATATCTACATATAGTCTGAAAATCTCTTAAGCCTCTACTCGAAGTCTACTTTTTGTTTTCACTTAATTTTATTCTTTAGATAATTCTTGAAAAATATTTGACTCTGAAGTCTGTTTTAAATTAGTTTGGTTTTCAAAATATAAAAATTTAAATGTACGGCTATCGGATTTTCCAATAAAGCCTAGTACGCTGCTGATGCGAAACGAAATTTCCCATACAAAAATGACATGACGAAATCATAAACGAAAAATTTCGCCGTGCTTTTCGTTTTTCAGTACGCTGCTGAACGACGAAATGTGTCATTTTAGTGGATAGCTGTACTAGATTTCGTAGTACAATTCTCCACTCTTTTCGTTCTCAATTTAATTGCCCGGTATATTAATTGCTTGCGAAATTTTGACGTTTTATTTATTTATTGAAACATTTTTCGAATATTTTCGTTTATGATTTCGTCATGTCATTTTTTTATGGGAATTTTCGTTTCGCATCAGCAGCGTACTAGTCTTAAAATTGAACTTCAACTTCCAGCCAGAACTCTCCACAAATATTTTTCCGCTGTGGTTTTCGTTTTAATTTCGCTCTGCACTTGGAGACTGCCAAAAAATTTCGTTTCGCATCAGCAGCGTACTAGGCTTAAGGACGACGGATTGGTCAAAGTGTCGAAAAACGATCTATATCAGTCAATTCTACGCCGTTCTTTGAATTGGGCATCGCTCAGCACACATCACAATCGATTTATTGAAGAGGAAGTTTGATGAGCGTGATATCTCAAGAAATGGCTCAGTCCATTTGCGAAAATTGCGTCCATTTAAAGCTAGACTTCAATCTTTTTCTATTTTCTATTTTCTATTTTTTGTTTTAAGTTTTACATTAGTTTTTGATGAACGAACAACTTAAAACTTAGTTGTAAAGATTGTTTCTAAGGGAGGAAGGACTGATATGGATGTCAAAGGTGGTATGCGCGTTGTTAGCTAGGCGCAGCATTCTTGAGATAGGTTCAAAAAGACTGTCTGCGTTGCACAGACTTGACTAGCGTATTGAAGTAGAGGTCTGACAAATAGAGTATAAGAATGTAGTTACATAGAGATTTGAGAATTCTTTAGACCAACGTTTCATGAAACTGAGGGATAAATTGGCCTTGTTAATGATATGATCAAAATGGGCTAGAAAACTTAATTGAGTGTCGAAAATAACTCCTAGGTCATGAAAAGAACAGACAAAATTAATGGTACTATCGTGCAGATTATAAGTTTGGGAGGGGAAATTTTATCGCTTACGGGTAACATCTACATCTACAGGGACGAGCTGTATAGAGCCATGTCTAGTTTTGGCATCCCTGCCAAACTCGATCGTTTGTGCAGGATGACCATGGAGAATTCACGCTGCTCCATAAAGGTTAGAAACAACTTAACAGAACCTTTCGAAGTCAAAAAAGTTTTTAGACAAGGTGCCAGAGGCGGCAAAAATGGGTTTAACGGTTAATGAGGGCAAACAAAACACATGCTGTCGTCAAGAAAGGACCTACAACACCGACGTCTCGGTCAAAACGTCACCATCCACAGACGTAACTTTGAGGTAGTCAAGGACTTCGTCTACCTAGGCTCAGCTATAAATGCAGAAAACAACACCAGCGCTGAGATAAAACGAAGAATAACTCTTTCTATACGCTGTTTCTTTGGGCTAAGAAAGCAATTGAGTGGCAAAGCCCTCTCTCGAAGGACCAAAGTGTCGCTATATAAGACCCTCATCATCCCCGTTCTGCTATACGGTGCAGAAGCATAGACTAAGACAAAAGCGGATGAAAGCACCTTAAGTCGTTTCGAGAGAAAAGTTCTTCGTGTGATCTACGGTCCCGTATGCATCGAAGGGGAGTGGAGGAGAAGATGGAACGACGAGCTGTACGGGCTATACAGCGACGTAGACTTAGCCAGAAGGGTAAAAGTCCAACGACTAAGATGGCTGGGTCACGAAGAGCACATGGAAACCAATGCTCCGGCCCGGAAAGTCTTCGAATCCACATCCACAGGACAGTACAGTAGAGGAAGACCGCGAATCAGGTGGCGCGCACAAGTGGAAAGTAAACTCACCCAACTTGGACCGCGAAACTGGAGACACCTAGCGGGGGACCGAGCTAGATGGAGAAGTTTGTTGGGTGAGGCTCTAGTTCACACAGGACTGTGGCGCCACCTTAAGTAAGTAAGTAAAATAAAGGAATCTTTATAAAGCTTTGGGATCCGTAATCCGAAAAATAAATAACCCTGTATGTGCAATCACAATCTTACAAAAAAAAACACAAACTTTCAAGCTTAAATTCTAACTTCCACAATTTTCATACAAAACTTAAATATAAAATATTGGACAGAATCTTTAAAAAGGACTCAGGATTTAGGCATTGACCACTTTCCAAATTTGTTTAAATACAAAAACAGATTTCAAATTTTTTAACTCTAGTTCTTCAGGGTCTGCAGAATGAGCCGTCGTAGATTAAATCATGTTGTCGTTTGGGATTATAAATTAAAGGTTCTCCACGAGGCATTTTGAACCTATATGGGAAATATACTTCCAAAATGATGAGTTTACACAAGAGTCTAGTTTAAGGTAACATATTACGAAGCGGGTCCTCAAATAGAAAAGGGTTAAAACTAAGAATTAGATTAAAATCAATTGCAAGACTAAAAGTCCAGCATTCTAGCTTAAGAGGAAATGAATTAAAAATCAAAATATAATGTAAATACCAATTACCATTACCATGATAATATAAATGACATCCAGCAGCTATTGCTATTTTATAAATTGAAATAATATTTTGTTTTATAAAAACCATCATAGTTTACCTTTTAAGAATCGCCATTAATGTGGCAATTGGACTGTAATTTATTTAAATTTATATTTTGTTCAAAAAATATCAAAATAAAAAATAAATAATTAAGTGCAATTATTTTGTTTTAAAATAAATTCATTTTTTTTTTTCAATTTGTTACCAGGGAAGAAAGTTTATAAAAATATAGGTAAATATTTGAGAAAAATTCATAGATTGTGATGAAAAAAAAAAAAAACAATTGAAAAAAGGAAAAAGAAAATTGCTTGTGCTATAATAGTGCGTTATAATATTTTTGAAAAGAATTTAAATTATGAAAAATTGTGCAAAGTGTATTTAAAACATATTGTTTTGATAGATTTAATAACTCGTTGAACTTTTGGTATGTTTCGAATCAGTAAAATAATCATACATTTAAATTTTGTACTGTGGTGAGATCAGATTTCTTTTAAGATGTCTAGTTTCCTTTTATTTCAGCACTTCGGGCCCTATGTCGTAAAATATTGACAAGTTTGTCAAAAAATAAAATGAAAAATTTGTTATGACAATTTTTTCAAATACTGACAATTTCATTGTACCTATGTATAATCTTGAAATGTGTTATGATTAAAACACGTTGAAATATGGAACAAAACTTTTGCATTTTGTTTCAATTTCAGCGTTTCTTGACTATTTTTTTCGGTGTTAGAAGTAACAGAACGCTGCGCTGGCACTATTCACTCTTTAAATTGTAAAATGTAAAATTTTTTTAAATCGTGTTTTTTTATTAAAAAAAGAAGCGCATAAAACATAATAAAATAGAGTTTCCAAATGAACACCATTCTTAAAATAAGTGTTTTAATATGATTCTTTAAATTGAAGGGCAACCAATGATTCGAAATTATTAATAAATCATTATTTATTCTTTTTTTTAAATTCCTAGAGCATCAGAGACGTAAATAGAGATTGGCCATCACATTTACTTGAAAATATATCGTTTATCATTTTAGATCTTTTCACTGTCAACACCTGTACAGAGAGAAAAGAACTAATAGAGAGAACCAACTTCGACGGTTGCTCTCTTTTTGCCTACAAGCTGTGATTTGGCCACCAACTTGCATATGTATTAACTCCATATAAAAAAAATGTGGGGAACAAATACTTATGCAAGTTTGTGTACATACTCACCACGAGAGAGAAAAAACTTTTTTCTCTTTTCTCTCTGCTCACCACCAGTGTTGGGACCTCGCAGAAGCAAAAGAGTGGTAGAAATGATGTCAAAAAGGTGGTAGAAAAGTGGTAGAAATTAAAACCCATTTTTATGTAGTAAATCTTATATTCAATAACTTATTAAAAAATACAAAAAATTAAATAAACAATAATTCAGTTCTTTCAGTTTCAAATATCGCAATTAATTTTTGCAAAAATTAATTTTTGCTATATAGACCGAAAATTTAAATTTTGAAGCATATTTCAGTAATGCTTCCGGAGGATTAAAATTCTGAAAATTTACTGAAATTTCCTTTGCAGCCAAAATATTTTTTATATTTATATAAATTTTTTAAATCTGAAAATTTGCATTCAGCAGCAGCGCTGCTATGCGGTAAGCAACAAAGCTCCAACATATAAGAAGATATGTTTTCAAAAATTAAATTGTCCATTCCGTCCTTTAAGTTTTTTTATCAAAAGCCATTGTAAAACAATGTCATCAGTTTTAAAAAATTGGAGTATAATTGATTTTCTCCAATTAATTTTCTCCACTCATTATTAATTAACTCTAGTTCTGAGTGGATTAAATACTTGGAAAAATTAAATGAAACTTCTTCGTTGATAATATTCATCTATCTGTGGTAAAAGTAAACAATCTATTTTATACAGAGATTAGACAACTATGTAAGATCTGTACAAGGAAGATCACACAACAGCAACACAGAGAAAAAGAAAGATAACTGAGGTGAAAAAGTGCATGGGAGAAATCCATCATAGCGATTTTATATACTGTTGTGTTTGTGGAGTGGACGCGTGGAGTTGTAGTCGTATGCGTGTGGTATATGGTAGAAGGTAGAGTTAAATGAGTGAGTTGCAAAAAGTGGTAGAAATTGCTTTTTAGGTGGTAGATTTTCATGAACACCAAAAAGTGGTAGAAATACCACTTAAGTGGTAGAAGTCCCAACACTGCTCACCACCTTTGAAAAATGGCGACCACCTTTGAAAAATGGCGGATGTAGTCAGCTGTTCAGAGGTGTTCAAAGAAAATTCAAAATTGTGTATGAACAACTTTTTGGTACTCTCATTGTGTTTGTTTGAGAGTAATATCATTCGAATATGAAGTGAAATTAATTACTCTTGTTAGGTGCCAGAACAATGAAGATTTAGAAACAATTCTAAATTACGCATTTAGATAAATATTAGTTAGTTATTTGAAGCCAGTTTTAATCATTAAGTAAGTAAAATAAATTAGGTGGTGCAACAGTCCAATGAGAATCAGGACCTAGAAACATAAAACTCTGAAAGCACTACAACTGTTATTTGTATTATTAGCTGCGTTTATGCGTTTAATTTTCGCTCAGACCGTTGAAAGATGCAAAAAAAACTCGGATTTGTTTCAATTTTCAGAGTTTATCGACTTAATTTTGTCGATGGGAGAGTTGCAGGAACATTGAAAACGAGAGTTACAGAATGTAAACATGGAACATTGAAAACATTTTTATATACTTATCTCTTTTTTCCATTCCTATTTTATTTGTGTACTCGTTGTTTATTTTCTTTACATTACTCACGACATTTTCAAAATTCTGAAAATAAGTGATTTAAGTAGACACTAAATAAAAAGACCGTCAACTTGTTACTTCTGTTGCCAATTTTCATTGCATAAGATTTGTGAATAGGTGATAAGCTATTCTTACTGCTTTCCACTAAGCTAGTGTGTTGCTTTTAAAGGCTTAACTACATAAGCCGAAAAGTACTTTTGTACAAAAGTAAAAATATTTGTATTCTCGCTAGTTCAGTGGTTTTGTGAAAAGAATATACAAATTTGTTCTTCAACCAAAATTTAAGTCGTATGCATCATTTTTATAAGTTTTCCAGTTCTAACTATTTATATCTTATCTTTCAGTTATATAGCGACAAGGAAAAATCTGTCAGGGAAAGTTCTAACTACAGTTCTGAAAGTGCATCGCGTCTTATTCATAGATGTTTGCTAAACTTTTTAGGCTATTCATAAATAAATGCAAATTAAAGTTAAGGGCTAAACCTTAATGACTATAAACATAGAAAATGCTGTGTTCAAGTAATTATTATCGCAGTCAAATTTCATAATTGATTTTTTTGGTGTATAAAAAAGCTGAAAAAATAATTCATGACAGATAAATGTTACGTTAACACTAAGTTCCAGAAAATATCGATTGATACCGCAATTGCAGAAGATATGGATATTTTTTAAAAATATTCCCGGTAAACTGTAGAACTTTATTAATTCCGCCTTTTATAATTCAATGTAAAATAATTCAATGCAGGATATTTTAGATAATACAGTAGTTAAGTTATTAGTTAAGGTATTACTATTGGAATAACCATAACATACATTTATTAAAAACATGTACTCGTTCATATATACAAATAAAGTCTAATCTAAAAAGCCTTAACCTTGTTAAACACTTTCTGCACACAGCCTTTCTTGTTTTGGTTGTTCCTGCCATCTATCTGTAACTTAGAGAAAAAGAAGAGAAACACAAATTCACCACGAACTACCGGTATAACTTCTTCCGTTATTTATTGACAAACAAAAATGTTTTGCTAGAATTAATTTGAATTATAGGAGTATTTTTGTAGATATAAAAACGACAAGATGTTAGCAAAATAAAAAAAAAGAAATTCATGAGAATTACAAATATTATAATGTGACTTTAAAAAACATAGCCTTCTTGGCTATCAATAAACAAAAATAAGAAGTGTCGCATTTCCCGGAAATGGTGTTTTTCTGCGTACTCTTCTCCGAGGTGAAAACATGTATACACCGATACGAATTCAAACACGCTATAAAAAATGAGAGTAAGAGGTTTTGAAGGAACGGAGACGAGGAAATTTGGCTCTCTCGATTAGTTTTTTCTCTCTGACCTGTACGTAACTGAGTTTCCTGTCGCGATTGTCAATTTAATACTGACAAATATGTAAATTGTAATTTGGCGAAAGATTCCGGACAACTGTGGAAAAATACTTGACAATTCATTGTCATTGGTCGCATTCACAAAGCTAGTGGCTACGTAGTCAAGGGATTCTGATTGGCTAAATCTAACTACAAAAGTAGTTGAAATTTCCCCTCCGACTTAGTGTAAAATTTTCGGCTACAAAGTTAGTGCACACTGGTTTTGACGTTTCACAATCAGCTGCTCGGTAAGGACACAAGAATTCAAAATGAAATTAATCATTTAGTATTTAAATACAAATAAAAATCACTCATATTATATCTTATATTCGGTTTTATTAAATTTAAAAACAAAACAAACTATTTAAAGTACTGAAAACACAAATGTTTCCTGTATTATATACATATTTGCATTTGTCATTGATATGACAGTTCCGGTTTGACTAGCTTTGTAGTGAAGTTTTGCATTCACAAATCTAGTTGAAATTCGACTACGTAGTCACTAGCTTTATGAATGCGCCCATTGTCTATTCAGAAGTCTCAAATGGTTTCTACCAATGTAGTGATACCGAAGCCTAACGTACAAATCCACAGCTGAAATTTCCAGGGTATAGCTTTCCAAGATTTGAAGAGTTAAGTCATTAGCTGCATGGTTGTCAATCTTTCACAAAAATTGATCTATCGGATGCATATTTGCAGTTCCCCTTGGATGATGAGCCCAAACAAAAATCAACATCAGCAGCAAGTATCTCAGCACTTAAGTTCATTTTTGCCATAAAGGGGTTACCGAAAACTATTATGAGCGATATAGGTATTCAGATTTTGTTTGAAAGAATTTAATGATTTTTGCACATCGCATTTAATTGAACACTTAACAAATCGAGACATTAATTAAGAACATTTTAGAAGATGTTGATAACTGTGACACTGCCTTACAGACGTTTTTATCAACATATCGTGCATCACCCAATGAGACAGAAAAGTCTGCAGCTGGTAGGTAATTCCGAATGATTTTGTCCGCTTTGTTTCCAGGTGTTCATCAGGACCTTTGCAGAGAATATTCTACTCGGGAAAGATGGGTAGTTTTGAAAATTTAGGACTAATCCGTTTTTCTTTCAAGGAAACCAATTAAATTCAGACCAAAAAGAAAACAACACAAAGTAACGTCAACAGTACTGAAAACTCATCTGCAAAACTGGTTCAAGACCGATTTCAGTCGGACGTTGTATCTTCATTAAACTAGGTTGACTACAGCCCAGTCAAAGGAACTGAAACACCTATATTCACTGAGATACGCAAGTCCACCAGACCAAAGAAATCTCCTGTACGTTTTGATATTAACTAATAAGTGCAAATTAAAGCACTCTATATAATCAGGATGAAAACATTGAGATACCTCATAGGTATTAGTAAGGTTTGAGTTTAGTAGCATTTACTCTGGCTGCGACCCGACAAATTACTTGTAACATTAAATATTTAATCTCTTATATTATATTTATAGTTTTTATAAGTCCATTACGTAGTACCGGTGGCGTGATGGTTAGTGCGCAGCGTAATACTGTCATGCAAGAGGTCTTTGGCTCAATCCCTGTTTGTGCCACCTACAAGTTTTTTTTTCACGGGTAATGCCTCTTGCGCGGAAATGTCAAACCCTCCAAGAGTTGGTCTTGTCATGAAAAGCGCTTTCTCAAATAAGCCGTTCGGATTCGGCATATAAACTGTAGGTCCTGTCCATCCCCGACATAACTCGCACACAGAAATGGTTGAGAGTTGTAAGTCACTAGGCCCTAGTTTTCTACGGACCGTAGCGTCACCTAATTTATTTATTTATAAGTCCATTAATTGAATTGTTAAATAAAGAAAGTAACTGAATTATACTAAAATAGGAATCATTACAGTTTCAATGATCAATTCTAACCCCAAATGCTTGATTTCGATCACAAATTTGTTTCCAAAGGGAGAAATTTTCAATGAAAGCTATACCCAACCTGTCAAAAAATTTTCAATAATTATTGGTTTCAATGAAGAAAACCAATGATAGCTATAACTAACCCCTTAAATAATCAGGAGCTTCGCACTTTCTTTTTGTTGTTGATTTCATGAATAATTTTGTTTACTGATGCCACTGGAACAGTACAATATTGGAACGCAATTGGTAAAACGAAATAGAGTTTTATTGGCATTTTTGAGTTCCTCGTTCATTAAAATTTCATCAATACATTTTTTAAAATGTATTTACGAAAATAATTAAACTTAGAATTCCTCTTATTGCATTTTTTGTTTGCTGAAAATAAAGCTCTAAAATGTTGAAAAACGAGAAACAAGTGCCTAAGGGAAAATTCTGCTCCCTTTGGGACGGTGTTTGGAAATAATAAACATAATTGCCGTAAAAAACTAAAATTCTGAATTGGATTTTTTTTAGTATCAAATTTGTGTTTTCTTCAATTTTGTTTTGTCTGCCAATGATATTGGATGGTTGAAGCTTCAACATACCGAAAAGTTCAACAAATCTCATCTAAATCACAATGGTCTTGATAAACCCTCATTTTTTCATTAAAAATTTAAAACATATTCATTATTATTTATTTTCTTTGTTTTAACTCGTTACTTACTGTTTGTCTTCTTTTCCATTCGATGGTGTTGTTGAATTTCTTTCCAAACCATCTGTAACCATAGCATCTCTAACTAAACTTTGAATCAAGGTTCGATCGCAAAAATATGGTTCAGCTTTACGAGAACCTTGCCCATTTAAGTGCTGACCAAAATGGCCGCTAACAGGTGTTGCGCCGTGCAAACTATGATGTGGTTGAGGAGATTTTGGACGAACCTGCAATAAAAACAAAAGGATTAGTCCCCATTTCGAAAACGTATGCATATTTTTTTTTTATTAAATAACTTACGGACATCCATTTCCAACCAGGCCTACCAGCACGTGCCAAAAAATGCAACACCTGTTCTTCGGGTGTAGAAAAGCTAGGTTCTTGTTCACGTGATGAAGTCATTTCACCTGAACTTTCGCGTTCCTTTTCTAAATCACTGACACTATTATACTCGCAGTATACCCAATCGGGATGGACACGCCAGTTGTCTCCTTTAAAATATTCTGTCACTGAAATCACAACCAAAACGAGAGAAAGAGGTAAGTTTGAGCAATTTTGAGTATAGAAGAGAATTTCTCACCATTTTTTCGTGAGTGCCTTATCTCTTGCTGGGAGACTAACTCGTGGCTGCCATATTTCTCTGGGAGTACAACAGCCAGTGTGAAAGGAGTATCTTCGATAGGACCATAGAAATATCTAAACGAAAAACAAAACTTTTAGAACTCATCGGAAAAAGATGAGTAAAAATCAAGCTTCACCTTTGAGTCCTCGATGATACTCTCTTCATACCATCAAAATGGTTAAGGATGGTAAACTCTGTTTCACCTTCCTTGGGCATGACCATGTCACTTCGCATCTAAAACAAAAAACAAAGATAAACAATTCGTCATCAATTCTTAAACCTTTAAACTTTAAATTTTAAAACTCACATCATAAAGCAAATTCTTATTCATCTCAACAATTTCATGCTCATTTCCCA
Source organism: Eupeodes latifasciatus (assembly GCA_920104205.1). NCBI lineage: Eukaryota > Metazoa > Arthropoda > Insecta > Diptera > Syrphidae > Eupeodes > Eupeodes latifasciatus. Next base: position 144,196,720 of record OV049924.1, on the reverse strand, counting down.
TTTCAGTTTCCGGCAGCTCCAACTCCGTTATATCAACCGATGTGTATTTTGGCTTTAAGTGATCAATATAATGATTTGCATCACCAATGGGCCTCAAATCTGGATGGTACAGCACCCTTCCGTTGTTATCCACGATAAACGAATAACCATTCGGTCCCAACTTGTGTTGTGGTATCATCTTTCGAATTTCTTCAATGGGCACATCTGTCCCCACGACTCCTAACAAATTCGCCACTCTTACCGAATGGTTTCGTCTATCGAAGACCGGAGTTGAAACTGTCGTCACAAGACGTCTCTGGAATTCACTATCTCGGCCAAGTCCTCCCGATTTACCACCCATAAAAACAGGACTCCAATGGACTGGATGATCAGCTTGATACATAATCATCGGACGGGCCATAACCAGGGCATAATCTATAACCTTTTCACGGGCTTCTTCGATGGAGTTGATTTGGGCGAAGAATCCTTTGTTCGAACAGGCCATTTCGTGGAGATTGCTTCGGAAGCTGGACTCATCACCAATAAGGTAGGTGAAGATCCGGACGGGCATGTGAGGCCAGTTATATTGTTTAATGGTTTCTTTATGGCTCTCTGTGGTGCCTCTGGTTATGAGCATGATTGCTTGGTTACATTGACTACCTTCGCCTGATTGGTTATACTAAGGGACAGAAAAATCAGTTAAAACAAATTCTGAGAGATAACTTTGAGATCATCTTACCTTGTGAAGCAAGCTGAAGGCATATTCTAGCCCCGCAGTAAAGTTTGCCGTATCCTCCAATTTGATAGCCTTGACAGCGGACTTGATTTCTTGAATATTATCTGGAGTAGCTCTGACCATTTTGTCCTTGAAACAAGGCACCGGAGTTTTTACAGTCTCCGTAAAAGTTATCAGATTTACGTAATCGTCTTCACCCAAAGTGTCAAGAATATTGAAAGCTGTTTCGGTTGCAAGTTCAAAGGATTTCTCTGATATTCTCGATGAGGTATCAAGAAGAATCATCTAAAACAAACAACATGTGAGTTGGGAAGATGTTTTTCATTTTTCTTAAATTTTTGTTAAAATCTTACAATATCTTTTGGCGATGAGGCTGCTTGAACGAACCAATTGTGTGTTCGAAAATCATGAATCAGCTTACTTCCTCTTGAACCTTCCGGTGGCCAAGCTGTACCGGGAAATCGTCTTAGGAATCCAGTTGATGATCCAAAATATTGCCATGACAGGGCCGGATCTCGTTCGAGGTTATTTTGAAATAGTGGATCCAAATGAGAACTCCATTGCAGAGATGCCTTAACATCGTTATCGTCAAGATTCACTCCATTTGGCACTAAAATCGAACTCAGACTTAAGTTAACTGGTAGTCTTTCAAATCGGCGCATAAAACGAATGTCCATGTGACGTGCTCCGTCGGCTAGTTTGCCATCGGAGTTGTATTCGTTAATTCGGCGGGCATCATAATGCTGAGTGGCACCAGATGATGAACTATGACCTTGTGATTCAAGCTCGGAGAGGGCCGCTTGCTCAGCAGAGTCCATAATGCGCTAGAAAAAAATAAAAAAAAACATGATAATAATAAAAATGATAACAATTTTTAAGGATACAAGCATAATGTGAAATTACTATTTTTGGGAATGAGACAGTTTTGTTTATTTTATAGAATTACGATGAAATCAGAAATTTATCAAAATTTAAATTCTAAGCAATATGTCTAATTTTTTAGTTAGGTCACTATCATTCTGAGGGTGTGAAATGCAATTCAAAAATGAGCATTTCTCAGCGATCAATAGAATTTAATTACCTATACTTCAAAGTTACTTCTGGTTCAGAATTTTAAAGATCAGTGCGTGTAATTTTAACAAAGTTAAGTTTAAATATTTTTAATACTTTTTTGAGTTATGATGTGACGAGCAAAAGTGTCTTAATTCGGAAGAAAAAATTAAAATAAAGAGACATTTTATGAGGCAGGAGATCCATTTAATATAGACGACGAAATCCAACAATCCCGTCTTCCCGACTTAGACGAAGAAAAGATTGCCATATGTAATCTGAAGTTTTAAAACGCCTTTGGCGAAGATGGATGGAATGCCAAGTTTTTTAAAGCAGCTGGAGATAATTTGATAAGGAGCATGGATGAATAGAACCTCAGTATTGCTTGCACGATTCTGAAAAAAGTAGACCCTCTTAACATTGCTTACAAAATCTTCTTAACCGTAGTATGTAAACTTCTAAAGCCCATCGTCAACAACCTTATCAGTGTGGTTTTAGACCAGGCAAGCCCACAGTCGATCAAATAATCACGTTACAACATATCCTGGAAAAACCCAGGAACATCAAATCGACACCACCATCTTTTCGACGATTTCAAGGCCGCATGACAGCACCTACTGGGACGAAATGCATAGAGCCATGTCATGTTCGGCATCCCTGCCGAACTCGTCTGCTCTATAAAAGTTGGAACTTAATCGAACCTTTCGATGTCAAAAAGGCTTCAGATAATTTGGAGAAATTAATCCCGATGTATGGATTGGTTTTAATTTTTCTTCTAATGACCTGAGAAAAGACAAATTATTTTTGATGCGTCATTAAAGCCTTAAAGGTAATGTTATGGTTCGGGGTGCAGTATCGTATTTCGGAACGATTGAGTTTAAGTTTCATCATCAAGAATAACGACAAATGCATACAAGAACATTATTGAAAGGGCCATTAAGTGGACTTTTCATAAAGATAAGGCGTCCCCATCCATACTGCCAAAGCCGTTAAAGGTTGGATATTGCAACACAACGTTGGATTGTTAGATTTGTTTTCTATAGAAAAAAGTTTGTTTGCAAAATTTACCAGAAATGAGCTGGTAAAGTGAAGTTTCTAACTCTTCACTAGTAAGTCTTAGTTCAAGTTAAGTTCTATACCAATTCTGTCGCCAGATCCAGCCATTCAGCACATCAGCTGGTTCTAGTCGTTATGGCTATTAGAGCTACTATCTTTGGAAGTAAGTAGTCATTCATTTTTTAGACTTTCAATTTGTACTTCACTTGCATTTTTAGTTTTCGCATAAACATATTTGATAATCCTGTTTACAACGAAGATGTATTATGGGGAAATTGGCAGATTCGTTTGCAGTAGTACCGTATAGAAGTTTCTCCACCGTGTCATTCTGCTTCGTTCCTCAAGTCTGTGCAGCACAAAAAAGTATTGATCCTGATACCACGTCAAATATTTTTAACTTGCTGATATAAGCTTTACTTATAGTATAAAAACAACTATTTCATGTTGCTTTAATTGCGCTTTTCGCCTCCATCATCAGATCTCTCTTTCAAATGAATTTTCATACTAAAATTTCGTTCTGACCATTATAACGCCATTTTTTGTTTCCGCAGTTGCTCGCTCTTACCCATTTAAAAATCATAATCTATCCGAATTGACTATTAAGCTCCAAAGTTGATAATATCATAAGCTGCAATGATTCAGGTGAGTCTGCTAAAAGTACAATATCATCGGCGAACATCAATATTTTAATCATCTTCCCGGCGGCGCGGCGGCGGTATATTGCACTTCACACAACAACTGCTCTACAAGATCATTAATAAACAAAGAAAACATATATGTATATATGTTGTCCGGCTGCAAGTACAGCAGCGATTTAACTCCTCCTGGAGCATAGAGCAGCAACAAGATCCTTCCACCTATCCCGATTCACCGCAACTGACCTCAGCTGTGGCCAGGATTGAATACCTTGAGACCGAGCTTCTTTCAAAACTGATGACCTCCAAGTTGTTTTTGGTCTTCCAACGCGTCTATTACCCTGGGGATTCCACGGATTGTTTTGCTATATTGCCGTCAGGTTTCCTCAGTGTATGGCCTATCCAACGCCACTTCCGTTGCATGATGTCTACGTCCAATTTTTTCTGTCCGCTCCTATGCATGCTTGGGCTTAATGTGCAACCTTGTCTAACTCCCAATTGCGTCCCATATCTTAGCCATTCTGTCCCCGCCAGGATTCACTCCTAAATCCTGCCTGAAATTAAAAGTTTGTTGTCGTCGATCCATCTATTGAAGCGTTTTTGCAATTTTAGCGTAAATATTTTTTACTACTTCAGTCCTTAGACTTATAAATTCCGTGGTCGTTCCTTAGCGTAGTACGTTTCGTAGATACATACCTGTTATAATAAAGGTCTGCAATTTCCTGGTAATCGTTGCTGTTATCTTCCAGGTGCAACCATATAACCTAACAGGCTTGCGCTCTTTTACCAAAACGTAAGGGGACTTCGTAGCAAGACTGCTGACATTTTTCTTAACTCCCAATCATTTCCACACGACGTATTCGTTTTGACAGAAACGTGGCTTAATTCAAGCTTTTCCGACACAGAACTTTTCAGTCAAGAGTTCGAAGTTTACAGGAACGGTCGTCATGTTGGTAATGCAAAGGATTTAGGTGGAGGTGTTCTCATAGCGGTAAAAAATATTTATATTTCTCTTTTTCTGTATCTTTCCATTTAAATTATCAATTGAACTAGTATGTGTAAAGATAATGGTACAGACTAAGACTATTTTCATTTTAAACGTCTACATTCCTCCAAAAAGTTTAGAGTCTGTTTATAACGATCTCTCCTTGGCATTAGACTATATTATAAATTTGTCCACCTCTGACACCAATATTTTACTTCTAGGTGATTTTAATTTACCTCACATTGACTGGATTCCATCCGAAAACGAATCCTGCCTTGAAGCCTCTCCTTCTTCTTCACAATTGGAACTATCTCTTCTCGATAAAGTCCTTCTTACTGACTTACAGCAAACAAGCTGTATTAAAAACTCAAAAAATCGAATTCTCGATTTAGTCTTTTCTTCTGACGCTATTAGTACTCTTGTTCTAGAATCTAGATCAGGAATTACTAATATTGATAAATATCATCCCCCCTTGGACATTTTTTTTGACTTAAGTAATCACCTTACTGAACACAGTAATTCCTTTGACTGCTTATATAATTTTGATTTTAGAAGAGCTAATTTCCAGCAGTTGTCTGAAGATTTAACCATTTCTGGAATTGCTGATACATTAGCATTTTCTAACATTGACGAAGCAGTTTCAACTTTTTATAAGATCCTTAATTATTGTTAAGAAAAAAATGTACCCTTAAAGAAATCAAGAAATACAAACTTTAGCCATCCTTGGTACACGAAAGAATTGCGTTCACTGCGTAACAAAAGAAATAAGGCATGGAAAACGTATCTTAAAACTCTGTCTCCAATCAACTTCTCTTTTTATGTCCAACTCTTTAACCAATTTAAGTCTCTTTCTAATTTTTTATATGCTTGTTATGTTACTGATATGGGATCCTCTTTGAAAGAGAATCCTAAAAAATTTTGGAATTTTGTAAACTTAAAGAAAAAATCAGATGGCTTTCCAGTTAACTTCACTTACAAGAACCTTTCGTTAGATAAAACTGTTGATATCTGTAACGCTTTCGCGACAAATTTCCGAGAGTCATTTGTTAATAGCCCTCAAGAAGTTGATGAAGTATATTTTCATAATCTTCACTCCTTTTCACAAACTAGCTGTAGTCACATACCTGTGCTACAGAATACGGTCCTTGATCTTTTATCCGCGTTGAATGATGACTGCTCAGCCGGTCCCGATGGTATCCCCCCCCCCCGATAGTATTAAAAAAGTGTAGCAATGCTTTAGTTGAACCCCTTACGTTCTTATTCAAACTTTCTCTAAAAACAGGTAAATTTCCCAATATATGGAAGAAGTCATTTCTACCACAAATTTTCAAGAGAGGAAACAAGGCGGATATAAGCAACTATAGGCCCATTGCAAAGCTTTCTTCCATTCCTAAAGTGTTTGAACAAGCTGTTTGTGAAAGTGTAGCACTTTTTAGTAAGAATATCATTTGCGAACAGCAACACGGTTTTGTGAAAAAAAGATCAACCGTTACAAATCTCCTTACATTCTCAAACATTTATGTTCAAACGCTTTAGAACAAGGTTATGAAGTTGACTGTGTATACACTGACTTTTCTAAAGCTTTTGACCAACTTTGCCACGGAATTATTTTATTTAAACTGAAAGCTCTTGGTTTTCAACCATTTTTCTTAGCTTGGATCAAATCATACCTTGAAAACAGATCCTATGAGGTAAAATTTAGAAATTGTCATTCTGAACCTGTTGTTGCTCAATCTGGTGTTCCCCAGAGAAGCCATCTTGGCCCTTTTCTGTTCATCCTGTTTATTAACGATGTATCGTCATGTCTACGCTTAAGTGAAGTACTCATTTTTGCTGACGATATGAACATTTTTAAAATAATAAAGTCCACCCATGATCGTATTCTTTTACAAGCCGACATTGATAGTTTCACATTCTGGTGTGGGAAAAATAGCCTTTCACTCAACCCTTTAAAATGCCAAACGATAACTTTTACTAAAAAACGAATCGGTAGTGTATTTGATTATTGTATATCATAGCAAAAACTCTGTCGCGTCTCAACATTTAAAGATTTAGGTGTTCATTTCTGTTCCAACTTAGAATTTACACATCACATTAATTTGATTGTTAATAAAGCAAGTTCTATGCTTGGTTTTATAAAACGCTGGGCAAAGGAGTTCAATGATCCCTATGTTACTCTTTCTTTGTATAATTGCCATGTTCGTCCTCATCTTGAATATGCTTCGCAGGTATGGACTCCCTATTACGAAATTCATAGAAAACGTATCGAATCAATTCAACATAACTTCATTCGCTTTGCCCTAAGGGGTCTTCCTTGGGATGATCCTTATGATCTGCCTCCCTATGAGCATCGTATTCTGCTTCTTCAAATGCAATCTCTTCATCAAAGGCGTGTTAATAATGACTTAGTATTTTTTCATCAACTCATTAATGGTGAAATTGATGCACCTTATTTGCTATCTTGTGTACATTCGAATTACCGAGGCGGAACTCATCACCTGCGTACATTTGATTTTATACATATTGACTTCCATAGAACTAACTATGGAAAGAATAAAGCTTTAAGTCGAATGAGCATTTTATATAACTTAAACTGTTCATTGATAGATTTAAATTTGAATAAGGTGGGATTAAAATCATTGTTTAGAACCAGTGCTCCACTATCGTAAACGTTCTCATTTTATTTTTTGTTCTGTAATAGTTAAATGTTAATTATGTTTTGTATTTTGTGCGTGTGTTAGGCTATAATTGTATTATTTTTTTACTAACAACTAACACATGCACTTATGATGAGCCTCTGATCGTAGTTTGACGCTTGCTATAAGCTTACTACTTTCTGAAAATTCTGAAGTGTAAAAAAAAATTATAGTATACAGAGAGAGTGGTTGCTCCAAACATTGTTCACAGCAGTATCTTGTTCGTTTCCGCTTTCGGTAGAGATCTTTTGGTTGCTGTGCAATGTTTACCAGAGAGGACGAGTGGAAGGTTGCTGTGTTAATTTTCAGCCCAACAATTTCTGCTATTCTCTCCATCTTTGTTGCCATTTGATTGAAATCCATTAACCTGTGAGATAGCGTTGCTTCGAGGTGTTCTATCACAAATTCTTTTCGCGATTGCAGGGAAAAGTCAAATACCTCTCCAGTTTTCGCACTTCATCAGGTCTCCTTTTTCCCTTTCTCCACTCTCCGGGAAAGCCTTCATATAGATACGAGTAATATATTTTTTACGAACAATTTAAAAAGAATATGCCTCTTGAGGTCTCGTTCAAATTTCTTTTCTTGTGATACGGAAAAATAATTGATTCCTTGAATTCTTGTGTCCCCGTTCTCAGGACATTGGTATGTAAAGTCAGCTTGTATATAAGCTGTGTTGTGGCATATGTATAAAATGCATCCGATATGACATTCGATCCTTTTCTGCTGCTTTTCCCTCTTTATGTTTTCTTACTGCTGAGATCACTTCTTACGAACTTATAGAAGAATCATTGTAAAAACATACATATAAACGCACATTGTACGGTTACTGTAAATGGTGTGAACCTATTCTATTGACCGGTAGTGTACGGTACGTATAAAAAAAAGAATCTCAAGTTGACCTTCTCAAGGCATAAATTTAAAGGAACTCCACGACAAGTTCACCTAAAATGTAAAAACTAAAAAGAAAAAAAAATATTTTATCTCGCAAGCCATTCTATAGGTTAAAATACAAAACTTAAACTTTCCCCAAAAAACAAGGACACGTTGAAGGATACACCTGAATAAAAATAGAGAGGTCCCAAAAAATAAAAAAAAAACGTAGAAAAACTTTAAACTCCATAAATTGAATTGCTTGTGCTACTACCTATACACAAAATATCCTTGAAGTCGTAACCTCTCTTCTATATGTGGTATAAGGCACTATACACACTTCCTAAAATCGTATAAGCATAGTTAACGAGAGAAGGTTGGAGTTTGTTAGTTTGCCATGCCACTTCAGTGAGTGTTGCGTAGTTCGTAATCACATTACCATATCAGGGATGTTAGCTACCACCAACGTGTGCACTGTGCACCTTTAGGTCTATTTCTTTTTTCATGTTGCCAGAATCGTGTTGGTCGGCGGCGGCACGGCGGTGTGGTGTGGAGGTGATGGGGTTTATGTCAGGATAAAGTACGTTCATAGATATAGTTCAAAACACTGACTCCATTCTAAGGTTACGTATAGGTTGGAACACGCTTCGTTGGATCATTTTTCTTTTATTTTTGCTGCACTTATTCCACAAGTATGCATGTAGTCCGAGAACACCTTCACATATAGACATATAGGGTGAACCAGTCCATGGTCAAAAGAAAAAGACTTTGAGGTGCAACAAAAACAAAAAAGGGGGAAAACAGTGAAAGAAGAAACATTTCAAAAGGCACCAAGCTGGAAAGAGCTTAGAGAGCAAACGAAAAAATAAAACAAAATAAAGGTTAAAAAAGACTGAAATTGAAAGGATTCATTCGCGCATTCTAGCGTTTAGTTTTTATTTTTGTTGAAACAACCAATCAATTGCCTTTTCTGTGCGATTAACACTTCTTTTGTTTTGCTGTCGATGATGATGGTGATGGCATGATGGGTATTGCAATTGCAATGTTAACAGGGGTTAAACTTAGGCTATACGTATATAAGGTTTAAAAGGACGCGACGCACGGCGGCGGCGGGCGGCGGTGGCTAGCTCACAGTCGATTAAAGACTATGTATGTTTATTCTTGTCTATATATACTTGTCTATGCAGAACAAGGGATATTTAGCTACATATGTATGTGGAGTCTTAAAAATTTGCTCAATTATTCTTCTAAGAATAAAATGTAGTTTAAAGGGAACATTCAGCATTTTAAAGGCTAAACGATAATCCCGAAGAAGGGTTCTTTGCGTTATACAGAGCGAAGGCAAACTTTCGCCAAGATGAATTGACATCCAAAATCGTACAACTTAACTCTACTATAGACTCTCTTCAAGGCTTTTCTGAAGTCGCAGTTTTTAGATAATCATCACTTCAATCCCTGCCATTGCCACTTAAAGTTTTGCGAGGAATTGACAAATCCTCCAAGAGTTATTCTTGTCATGAAAAGTGACTACGCAAATTAGCCGCTCGGATTCGGCATAAAAACAGAAGGTTTCTTCCATTTAAAAGACAGACTGTAAAGTGCCACTAACTTAAGCCACAATGGTATTTCTGCATGAACAATTTGAGTGGAGTGTTAACTTCATTAAAAGTATCTTGAATTGACGCCCAGAAATATGAGATTTGACTGTAATAAATTCTGTTTGCAGATTTATGCTAACAAGTGGAATAATGGAACAATCGACTGATGCCCTAGAAGCATTCTTATAAAGGTGATGTGGGATTGCCACCAATATTGTATACGATTTGACTTTGTTTGAGCGTTTGTAAAATCACAGGTGTATGTTAAAAAGAAGCTACAAAGATAAATTATTTCGTGGTATCAAATTGGTAAAGCTTTGGCATTTGACACCTGTTAAACTCAACTATCATTTGAAGTTTCACAAAAATTAATCAATTTGATTCAAAGTAGCCACTTTTCATGCATTACGCGTCGATAAATATAACGATTGCAAGTGTCCCGTATTTGTATCTCCACGCCCGCCATCCTTTAAAAAAAGTTCAAAATAATCAAACGAAAAATGAATGGGGCTTTACCTTTATATTTTTCCAACCCGTTATAATCTTTTGAACGGCATTGTATTTTACTAAAACTGTTCAAAAACGGTGTTTTTTTTTTTACGTGTAGATATGGCAATTCTTTTTTTCGGAATTGGTCTTTTTGACAGCTGTCACTTGATTTATGCTCAGTTTGCCATTTTATAATGAACAAACTTACTCCTAAACAACGCTGCGAATTGAGCAAATTTATTACCAAAATAAAGATTCGAATTGCGAGGGGCAACGAAACAATTAATATATTGAAGGAAACTTTGGGTGAGTGCACTGTCTCGCCCGGTGGGCCTGTAGTGGCGTGGCCTCCAAGGCAGTGCGACATTTATTTTCGATACCTTTATTTGTATAATCTTTTCTTTATTAATTTATTTTATAATAATAATAACTACAAATACACAAATAAATATATAAGTCTGCAGCGAAAAGTAATGAGATTTAAAAATACACCAAATTCTAAATTTACTAAGGTTTAATATAATTAATTTTCGAAAGGTTATATTGAAGCATTTTTTAATAATGGCATACAATTGCTTTTGAATGATTACTGACTAAAATTGGATGGTTTTACTTACCAAGTTTAGAATACTTAAATATGGATAGTAATAAAGTAACTTTCCAAGTAAGCCTATCTAATTTTCGTCAGTAATCATGCGAAAGCAATTATCTGCCATTATTAAAAAGTTGCTTCGATACAACCTTTAAAAAAAATGAATTCATATTAAACCTTAGTAAATTTAGAATTTGGTGTATTTTTAAATCTCAATCGATATAAATGCTGTACTAATTACTTTAGATTTCACGGAATTTAATTCATAAAAGATTCCATGACAGAATTCTACAGTTACCTCTTTGGCTTTTTTAATCATCATATAAATCCCTCGAAACCTTTTAAACAATTCCTATGGACCATTTATCAAACCTAGACTTACGTCTATATTTCTGCGTAACATAATAGTCAGACAGAATTTTTAAAAAACAATTTTTCTCCCTAATCCTGTCGTCAAAGAAAAATGTTCTTCATATTTAAACGTCATGTAAGAAAGTGGGTGGATACCATGCCCTCTTAATGCATATCCAAATTTAAATTTTGTGTGTTTTAAAAACATCAAACGTTAAATTTCATTAATATCATAGCATTAGAAGTGTTAATTGTAAATGATACTATACACATGAGAAGTGGGTGGATACCACACCCCTTGAGGTTATATTATCAGATGTTATATTTTCACCTTCGTTTACACGTCAATCTGTTAAGTTACATAATTCTACAAGAATCAGAAGTAGTTCATATAAACGATACCAAATACAAGAAAAGTTATCCGGTGGATAACCTCATATTTTTGTCTTTGTATGCACATCGATTATTCATCACTGTGCTTAATTTAAGTGTTCTATAACACTCAGAAGTGTTAATTTTAACTCATACTTCGTTTAAGAAAGTGGGTGTATAACACGCCCCCTGAGTGCATAATTTGTATGACTATATTGTTAACTTCCCATAGGAAGTTAGTTTTAATCGGTCCGATTTGTCGAATTGAAAATTTTGACATTTCTCGACGTTTCAAGGTCCCTAGAGTCTAAATAAAAGATGCTTAGAGAGATGTCTGTGCGTGGGTGTGTAAGTACGTTCGGGAAGTTTTTTTCGTCGTCCATATCTCAAAAACCAGTGTAGATATCGACTTCAAATAAATGGTGTTACTGTTATACAGATAATTACACAGAAAGATACAGAAAGGATTCTCAAAAAAATGAATTAACCCAAAAAAAAATTTATATTATATATTGTAATGTGATACCAAACTAATAAAATTTTGTCATTTCGAATATTTTACGAACAAAAAACGAATTTATCTCCAAAATAATTGTATGCAACGAAGAATAACGTTTGTGACAGATTCCGATATCTCATGAATAAATGAAGGTATTGACTTCAAAATGATTTTATTCTGTGCTAAATTTTCTTAGACAAATCCAATCTGTATTTGTTTACATAAGAAATAAAAACTTTCAAGAAATTCTACTAAAATTTGTAGAAATTGGGTTTCCACTAAAAATCTCGTGAACTAAAATAGATTTTGAAATCAAACTATTTCATCAAATGCAAAATATTGTTGGTAATTTTTAAATAACTTCTTCAAAAAATTCAACTGACAACTTTTTTATCAAAAAACGAAAACCCACAAAAACAACAAAAAACTGTACGTGTATGTCCGTACATACGTTCGCGATGTTTTTTTCGTCATCCATAGCTCAAGAACCAGTAGAGATATCGACTTCAAAAATTTTTTTTATACAGAAAATAATGCAGAAAGATGCAGAAAGGACTCTAAAAAATTAAGTAAGTGGTTTTTTTTACCATAGCAATTTTAAAAAAAGGAGAACATTTTGGTGAACTCAAAATATCTCAGAAACCAACAATGCTAATGACTTGAATTAAATTTGATATTATATATTGTAACGCGATACCAAACAAATATATTTTTTGAAAAAAATCCAATTAACGGTTTTTTATAAGTCAATAAAACTGAAAAAAATTGTATGAACAAAAAATGATTTTATCTCCAAAACAATTTTGTGCAACGAAGAATAACGTTTTAACATCTGGTAAAACTTTGAGAAAAATCGAATTCACAGTTTTTTTTTAATAAATAAAAACCTAAAAAATTAATAAAAGTTGGTAAAAATTGATTTTCTGCTCAAATATCTTTTCAAAACTTTGAGATATTGGCTTCCCATTAATTTTATCTTATAAGAAATATTGTTTTCGACATTCGGAAAAATTTTGAGAAAAATCGAATTAACAGTTTTTTTTTACAAAAAATAAAAACCTAAAAAAACAATACTAAAACTTGGTAAAAATTTACTTTCGACTCAAATATCTTTTCAAAAATTAAAAATATTAGCTTCAAACTTAATTTATTTCACAGAAAATATTGTTTTCGACATTTAGTAATTTTTTTATAAAAATCTAACAGTCCGTTTATTCATAAAAAAAATAGAATCTACAAAAAAAAGTTCGCAAATTTGGTAAAAATTGATGTTCGGTTCTCGATATCTCGTCACCAATATTGACTTCAAATTAATTTCATTCATCCAAATTGTATTTGCTTATATAAAAAACAAAAACTTTTAAGAAATGGTATTAAAATTGTATTGGTTTTCAACTTTTTCTCGTTAACAAAAATAGATTTTGAAATCAAACTACATATTTCATTATATGCAAAATATTGTTGGTAATTTTTAAATTTTTAAGAATAATTCAACAGACAACTTTTTTAACAAAACACGAAAACCTACAAACTTTTAAGCAAGACAAATCGACAGACGGGGTCGTTTTTAACTAATGCGTTGTATATTTTTGTGGGTAGATACAACAATTTTTCAATGTTGTGAAATTTCAATTCGCAATGCCGGGAAGTGCTTCATAGTTTTGATGATCGGTCAGTCAGTCAGTTACGGTTTTTTTTGCAATTTTTGTAGTGTTGTATGTCAGAAACTCTTTTAACTAAGGAGCTGAAATTTGGTAAGGTGCATATCATCGACTATTTTGATAAGTGTTGGCTTGATTGGCTCTTTATATAGAGAGAGGTCATTAACTGATTGAGATAGTACTTCTAAATATGTAGTTACTAGTGCCTGAACTTGGCTTGACAATACCATGCCCTATAATTTGTACCACTTAATTCACTCATCTGTGTTCATTTTCTGCTTCTGTTTATAAAACAATTTGTAAATTAACCTAATTTTTATTTAAAATAAAACATCTTGTAAAACTTATTTCTTCAGCTTAAATTTGACTTTTAAACTAATTTAAAATTCCAAACATGTGACCAACATTTTTCGAAATTAAACATTCTCCCTCTCTACAAACAAAGAAGGAGGCAAAATACAAAAATATGTGTAAAATATCCTTAAAACGTAAACTATTTGCTTACGAGCCTTGCATCAGAAACAAACAAACTACTATGTCCTTTTCTTGTTTAAAAAAAATGAAAATACAAAATAAAATAAGACTTAAATGTATGTAGCCTACTTCGTGGCCTACATTTGTAAATTCTTTTGCAAAAATATAAAAATATATAAAAATTTACAAAATTTCATGTCGAGCATGACAAGAAAAAAAAAAAACAGGAAGACACACAAAACACAACAACGAAAGACTACGAGTCGAGTACTATAAGCCATGCTATAAGGATCACTAAATTGGAAGGATATTCGTAAAGTTCATTACGAAAAGAAAGCACGCAGCGTGCAAAAGAAAAAGGACCTTTTATCAATAGCTCGACCTAATTTTCATTCTTTTTGTTGTTGTTTTATTTATTTTTCTATTATATGTTATCCTGTTTTATGCCTTCGCCGTCGTCGTCGTCGTCGTCGTCGTCGACAGTCGTTGTCTTTTGCTGTTGCACATTTTAAATTTTTGTCCTGATTTTCAAGGATTGCGAATAAAATATATACATACAAACGATGAAGGAGAAAGGCTGCTGCTCCTGGCTCTAGTGTGCCTCCAGCTCAGCTCAGCTTAGCATGGTATAGAAAATAAAAAACAGTTTCAATATTCCGGTCATTTACCATCAACAATGCGAAGAAAGAAAAACTTTTTTCTTCCTCATTTTCGTCCTGTTCTTTTTTTCTTTGATTTTTGTCCTTCGATTTAGCTGAACGAAAACTTATAGATTCAGTCATATAAAAATGACCCGGTCTTTAGGGATATCCCTACACTCCTCCTCCTTGTACTATATGTTTGTATGTAGTTTTTTTGTAGAGGTATGATTGTGTATGGAAGAGTGTCCTGGCCAGAAATTAATTTCATTCCTAATATTGTTGATGATAATCTATTTGCCAAGATGTTACGACTATCGATCAGATTTGGATTTTTGTTGTTGTTTGGTCCTTGGTTTATTTCATACATCATCATATATGAGTGTATGAATGTATGTGTTTATGAACTCTAAGAACTCATGCACGTTATTTCATATACAAACACAACATTTTTGTATGTTTTGTATAAATAATATACAACAACTTTTTATTGATTGATTTTTCTTCATTTTTGTGCTTCCTCATCTTCATCCTTGTGTATCCATCCAGTTAGGCGAAAGTTTATGTATTTTTCTATTTTGTGTAAGTTTTATAATCGAAGAGAAGGAAACTTATAATTTGCCGAATCTTAAGGTCACCAGGTTAAATATACACATACATATACGAGTATATATGGTAAGATGTATAAATATGTGAGCAGGAGAGTATAGGGTGAAAGGGGATTTTATTAATTTTTGGCATAATACTCCTAATTACCCCCAACATTTAGAGAATATTGTTGTTTTTGTTTTGTTTGTTTAATTATATTAGAGCCAATTAGGTTTTGTTGTATAAGCTGGCATAAGAAAATTGTTTTCATGAATTTAGGTTGTGATACTCGTATGTTAGTATGTATAAAGTCCTTTGCCCAAATAAATACTTATATAAGGCTTCATTCATTCACTCGTATAAGTCATAATTGTGTTCCTGTACATACCTACTAAATAAATCATAACCACGTCGTCGTCGACTTACAGTTGATGGGTTCTAAAGATGTGGGAATAATTCTATGTTGACTTTGCGCGTCATGATTTTTTTTTTGTCGATCTTCGAAAAGTGTGAGGTTATTTAATTTAACCGTATTTTTCTTTTACTCAAACCTACACATTCTTTTCTTTTCAACAATAAACAAAAAATTACAGAAAAATTGTGAAATGTTCTTAAAAATTCTTAAATATATTATTCTGGACTTTTTTTGAAATTCGAAAAATATGAGGAAATTTAACTAACATTTAATCGGGTTGAAATTTATTTAAAGGGTTTTCCAATGAGAGATTTCATTTTGAATACTCCACTTTTATCTTCAAGAAAGGACTTACAACACCGACGTCTTGGTCAAAACGTCACCATCCACAGACGTAACTTTGAGGTAGTTAAGGACTTCGTCTACCTAGGCTCCGCTATTAACGCAAAAAACTACACCAACGCTGAGATCAAACGAAGAATAACTTTTGCTAACTGCTGTTTCTTTGGGCTAAGAAAGCAATTGAGTAGCAAAGCCCTCTTTCGAGGGACCAAAGTGTCGCTATATAAGACCCTCATCATCCCCGTCCTGCTATACGGTGCAGAAGCATGGATTATGACAAAAACGGATGAAAGCACCTTGGGTCGTTTTGAGAGAAAAGTTCATCGTGTGATCTACGGTCCCGTATGCATAGAAGGGGAGTGGAGGAGAAGATGGAACGGCGAGCTATACGGGCGGGCTGTACAGCGAAGTAGACTTAGCTAGAAATTTTAAAGTCCAACAACTAAGATAGCTGGGTTACGTAGAGCGCATGGAAACCAATGCTCCGACCAGCGTTGCCGCGAAGACAAACATTTTAAGGGCCATTTTGAGGGCCATTTCCAAAATGTGCGGGCCACTAGCCCTCTACCCTAGAAAAAATTTGTTAAGAAAATAATAACAATTTATCTTTTCTAAATAAACTTATATTTCGAATTAAATTAATTGAATTAAACTAATTAAATTCAATTTTTGAATAAGTCATCAAATCCGTAGCCAAAATATATTCCATTTAAGGGTTTCAAAGAGAACTGTTCGAATTCAACTTCAAATATATTGTCTAGGCTTTCTAAGAACTCAGCTTTAACAATTTTTTTTAAAATAACATTAAATTTTTTGTTTGCGTTGCAACAACTTTCTTTATTTTGGTGTTCTTCAAATCAAGATACTCTTGAAAAACTTTAAGTTCTTCTTGCCTTTTTGGGCTGTGTTTTAAGAAATTGTAGATATGACAAAACAAACAGACGAGATACGTACTAGGTAGGTGAAAAAAAAAATAAAGTGGCGATTGGCGAAAACAAATGAAAAGCAAATGTCATGTCAGTCTGAATGAATGAGTTCAGTGTCATTTTCAATATTTGAAGTTGTATATGGAGGAAACACATTGATAATTTTTTAGAAAGAAGAAAATATATGATATATGCGGGCCATTTCATGTTGGCCCCGGGCCACGGGCCAAAATAAAAAACTTAGTGCCAAATGGCCCGATCGGGCACATTTTGGCAACGCTGGCTCCGACCCAGAATGTCTTCGAATGCACACCCACAGAGAGGAAGACCTCGGATTAGTTAGTTAGTGAAAAGTGAACTCATCCAACTTGGAGCGCGAAACTGGAGAGACCTAGCTAGGGACCGAGCTAGATGGATAAGTTCACACAGCGGTTTAGAGAATTATAAAAATTCGCTTTAAAAAATAGCACAATTTTGCAGATTTAGATTTGCTAAGCACCTTTTCTACCAACAATAGTGAAACAATGTGCGCTATTGGGACAAGTAAGAGATGAAGGTTTTAAGGCTTTTAAAGATGTGGTTTCACAATTTTTATCTCCGAATTTGTATTGATTTAATCTACTTTTTGTTTTTGAAAATCAGAACAAATGTTGTATCAGAATTTAATTAAAAAGCAAGGGTGATAAATATTAACTAATTTTATACAAATTTACAAAAACACTACTTAAAAGAAAAACAAGAATTCAAAATATTAATATGTTCATGAAAAAAGTCACTTAAAACTTGAAAACTTACATTTTGTTAGGAACACAAGTTTATTGAAAGAATATTATTGGTTCACTTTTCTGTCTTAAAATGTTTTGTTAAAGAAGGGTTAGTAAAAAATTGTGATGATACATTAGTCTTAAAAATATTCTTATTTCAAAATCTTATATGTGATATTTATTAAATGCATTGTATTGAAAGTTTGCAGATTTGAGGTTATTTGTAAAGTCAATAAGTATTGAGAATTTGTTGAATTTAATGAATATTTGATAAAGAGGACTATTAGCGCCATTTTTCGGTCTGATAAGTAAATTTCTTCTAAGGAGTAAAGTTCTTCGTTAGCTAGAATGACTCAGATTGAAATATAATCGACAAAGAAAAGATGGGCGTGAAAGAGTTCCTCTGAATAAATCAGCTATAAAGTAGAACTTTAAAAACTCTGATCAGAAAGAAATGGGAGTTTTATCAACGGAAGTCTTTGAGTGTATAAAGGTAATAAAAAGCTATAGGACCAGGGGAACAAACGAAGGTAAAGTCTTAAAAATCTACGTTGAATACTTTCTATTCTTTGGAATCCTTAATGGAGTTAATAATTTGAATTAGCGATATAGAGATTTTAAAAACAGAAGGCAAATTATTAATAAATCAAATAAACAGCAATGGACCAAGTTGACTTCCTTGAGGTACACCAGAATTGACTTTATCTATCTTTAAGATATAATGAAATGCACATAACGGAACGGTAGTTAAATCCTATTTTACTTAACTTATTATGAAGAAATTTATTATTTAGTTTGTCAAATGCCTTGCTAAAGTCTGTAAAGATGCAATCCACTTAAGAGTTTTTTTCGAATGCATCCAAACAAAAAGTGGAGAATTGTAATAAATTAGTAATTGAAGATTTTTACTTATACGAGTAACATAAGAACAATTAAAAGAAATTATGTCGCAGAAAAGGGATTCAAACAATTTAGGAATAGCAGACAAAATTTCTAGAACCACTTTTATGGACTGGCGTAAGGTATAAATATTTCCAAAGATGTGAAAACTTTTCAGACACTTGTTGAAAAGAAGGAACAATGGATATGAAACATAAATATTGGAATACCCAAGAAAGGACTGAAACATTTACGAGGTGTGTTCAAAAAGTACCCGGAATTTTCGTTTTTTCAAAAAAAATATTTGTTAATTCGTTTACATCAATGTGGTCCCCTTCAAAGTAGTTCCCCCCCGATATAATACACTTATGCCAGCGTTTTTTCCAATCTTCGAAGCACTCTTGATATTCACTTTTTGATATTATGTCCTTGAGTATTCTCAGCGATTCGGCCTTTATTTCTTCAATCGAGAAAAACTTTGGAAACAGGAAAAAGGCACAAGGAGCCATATTTGGTGAACATGGAGGTTAGGGCATGACTACGGTATTGTTTTTGGCCAAAAAATTACGAACAAGCAACGACGAGTGAGCAGGTGCGTTATCGTGGTGCAAAAGCCATGAATTGTTTTTCCATAAATCAGATTGCTTCACGCAAATGTTGCATAACTTCAAGGTAATACCCCTTATTAACCGTACGACCTTGTGGTAAGAACTCTTGATGCACTATGCCATTATAATCGAAGAAAAAAGTAAGCAAAACCTTCACATTTGAACGAACTTGACGTGCCTTTTTCGCTCTTGACGTTGGATGCTTGCAGGTGGACAATTGTGCTTTGGTTTCGACATCATAACCGTATACCCATGTTTCATAACCAGTTATGACCCTTTCAAGCAAACTTGGACCGTCGTTGACGTCATTAAACAGCTTTTGAGCGATGTTCATGCGATTGTTTTTTGGTCCAAATTCAGCAGTTTCAGCAAAAATCGCCGATCTCATAAAAACACGTCGAACTTTAGCAACTACCACAGACAAAGTAAACAGTGAATATAGCTGAAAATTGAATCATACTTTAGGGGCATGTATACCAACACAAAAAAAAAAAATTGACCTTCGGACTCTCCAGACCCGTGAAATTTAAAAATTCCGGGTACTTTTTGAACACACCTCGTATTTAGCTTCAAAATATTGTCACGTATGAATGCCTTAGAAATCGAAAAATTAATTGATGACTCTATTCTTGTGAGTAAGGAGAAAGAACAGAAGAGGTGTTTGAAGATGAAAAATCTTCAAAGGCAGTCTTAAAATCTGCGAACATGTTGACTCTGGAAGACAGCTTGAAGAATCAATCTTGAGAGGTCATACTAACTAGATATCCATCAAGTTTACGTTTGCTATTAACGTATCTTGAAAACATATGGGGGTTCATTTTTACATCACACTCAGTATTCCAAATGAAAGGAGAGTACAAAATACTAATAAGTCACAAAGTCGTATTGCAATTCTTGGTAGATTCTAAGGGCCTCATCATTCTTTGATAGATTAAACTTCAAACAGGTCTTATTTATTTTATTTTTTAAAGGTTTTAAATGCGAATCAAACCATGGCGGTCTACTATTAAAAGTTTTTAATAAGCGCAGTGGGACAGTATTTAAAAAACTATAAAATAAGATTTCATAAAATCGTTAACTCATTTCATCTAAATTGTTAATAATTTATTTTTTAAAAAGAAGTACAAATCTATAGATTTATTGTAAAAAATTAATTTTGTATTACCAAAATCAAACATCTTATTGGAAACCGCTATATTAAAACATTTTGAAAATTGTAAATAATGATCAAATATTTAAAAAACAAATCGAATAGAGAAACACATAGGGGCGTATTCATAGTCTTATTTTAAACCCGAGTCTATTTTAACTGGAGTCTAACTTTAACATTTAGTACAACACCATTCATAAAGAATTTGGCAGCTCTGTTTAGTTAGAAACAGTATTATTATTATTATTATTAAATTCTTTATTATTTTTTCAATAAACGTTATAAAAATTAACTTAAGAATAAGGGCGTGGCAATCATGCCGTCTGCCTGATATGACATTTCATTTGAATTGAAAAATATAAATAAATAAAGTAACATTTGGTAATTAAATATGTGTGTATAAATATAAAAGTATCATTTACTTGCTTCTCTTAAACAATATAATTAGAGCTTGAGGTTAAAGAATTTGAAATAATAAACTATTCAATTTTAATGATTTGAAACATAAAATAATATGATGCTAAAAGCACAGTTTTAATTCAATTAGATGAGATTAAGCAATTTTAATGATTTGTAACATAAAGGTAAAATTCAATTTTAGTGATTTGTAACACAAAAAATAAATAAATACAGTTTCAATAATTTTTGTAATTATATAATGTAAGTTTGAAACACAAGATTTGGCCAAATGATCAGATGAAGGTCTAAAAACTGTTTCGGTAAGAAAGAGCATGCTGACAGTATTCGTATAGTTTACGCCATCCATATTCACCATTGAGAATCTCATAAAATTGAGATAAATTTAAAAAACTATAATTGAAATAAAGTCGACGAATTTCTTGAAGGATTGGACAAATAGCCACGAAATGGTAAACATCCTCTAATTCTCTACGGTTGCATAAGTTACAAAGTTGAGGCAAATCGTTTCTGTATGGAATATAGTTTAGGTTTAGGATTTCAACTCTTGTTCTAAATACAATACTGATAGTCTGGACTGAAAACTCAGAACGGAAATAGTTGACATCTGATAAAAGTTCATGGTTAAGATTTCTATATATACTTCTAGATGTGGAGGACTTTGCTTTATCTAAATTTTTAGTATACAATTTTTCGTCAATCTTCGCAATAAGATTTGAAAATTGATCTTGCCATTCATCGATGTTGGACACAGTAAGAGATAGAACAAAATCATGCGAAAGGGCAAGCTGGTTCCATTCCTTGAAGGGGGATGAGTTTGTAAGTAGCAAATTTTTCAGAATAACTTTATGAAGACAGCCGTCACTCCTTTTTATGAGTTTTGTTAGAAAATCAGCATTTGATTTTAGATTCCGTATAAATATTGGTGTTATCCCTGATTCTACGTATATTGAGTAGTTCGGTGTTGAGTTGGGCAATCGAAATAAGCGCTTGAAGAAAAACCTATGTAAGTTTTCGAAAGCTTCTAATGGTATAAATCCGAAAACTTGAGCACCATAAGACATGCACGCATTGACAGTTGTGTTAAAAACACGGTATTTGGAACTAATGCCAATGTTTTGATTAGCAAAAAATTTTGGCCACATCATATTGAGTGCAAGTTTAGCTTCTGTAACTTTCATTTGTGAATGCTTGACAGAGCTTAGATTGTTCGTCATTAAAACTCCTAAATATTTGAATTCCTGTACGACTTCAATACGAGCATTGTTGTAAGTCCAATATTCATTTAGAGACCTTCTACTTTGCCTTTTTTCGAAAATTAGGATTTTTGTCTTTTGTGTATTAACTTGGAGACCCCAAGTTTTACCGAAAATGCTAAGTTTATTGATTTGGAGCTGTAGCGTGGATGGATTACCTGCCATAATTACCAGGTCATCCGCGTACAATAAAACTTTAATTGAATCACCAGCAAAAAAAACTCCACCGGGAAGAATATCTGATATTTCATCAATGAATAAAGCAAAAAGTAATGGACTCAGGATACATCCCTGAGGGACTCCAGCAGTTGTTTCAAACGAATGTGAGAAATCATTTCCATCCCATACTGTTGCAGTCGATGATGAAAGAAACTTCAGATACATAGAAAGAAATTTGTGAGATAGACCCAAACATGACAATTTGTAAATTAAAGCTTGTCGATTTATCTTATCAAAGGCCGCTCTAAAATCAATAAAGCAAGTGTATAACTTTTTATTTTTGTCAATGAAATTTTTTGGCAATACTATAAAGAGCAAAAATATGATCCATGGTCGAAAAACCTGGGCGGAAGCCTGCTTGGAATTTGCTAAGCAAATGATTATTTTCAACCCAATTTGAAAGCCTTTTGTATAAAATTGTCGCAAAAATTTTCCTGATTGAATTTAGAATAGAAATTCCTCTATAGTTTTCGACTAATGTGGGGTCTCCTTTCTTGAAAATAGGAAAAATTATGGATTCGTTGAAACTACTGGGAACATAAGGGCCGTTAAACATGGTGTTGAAGAAAAGGACAAGATAATGTTTAAACTCCAACGTACTATGTTTATAAAATTCCAGTGGAATACCGTCCGTACCTGGAGATTTATTGCTTTTCATTGCATGAAATGTTGATTCTAATTCTAGTAAAGAAATAGGAGAATCTAACTCATTGACTACAATCTTGGGCATTGCGTAATCAAAAGTATTAATATTATCCTCCGCCGACAAAAGAGTTTTAAAATGAGCTGCTAGTGTCTCAGCGTCAAGAGAGCTATTCATACATTGGCTACGCCCGCCAAGTACACGGACAGTGGTCCAAAACGTTTTAGAGTCTTTACAGGATTCAAGCTTATTTGCTAAGTTTCTGATATATTCATTTTTTTTATCAAGACAAGTCTGTTTGAATCTTTTGTTAGCCTGAGTATACATGCTTTTAAAAAAATGAGAGTTCGTAGATCTAAAAACTTTAAGAAAAGCGAATGAAATTTTTCTGAGGTTTTCACACTCTCTATCGAACCATTTATTTACCGGTAAATTTTTTTTCTTTGTTGCTGAAAAGGGAGCAGCTTTCCTGATTAATCCAACTATACTTTCAATTGCTTGATCGATAGAACTGCCAGTAAGCGGAAGCAAAGAATTAATATGCCGATTCATAAGTCTTGTGTATAATGAACCGTTGTTGTCTGACCAAAAGAGTTTATTTAATTGACTAGAATTTTCCTGTCGAGTTCTCGTCACAAATTTTGATTTAACTACTACAGGCATATGTGCAGAATATATAGAGGAAATTACTTCAAAGTCTATAACGGAGGAAAGCCAATATCCCGAAACAAAAGCAAAATCGATTACCGATTGGCCCTGCACACTCAGAAATGTAAAATCACCGTACATGTCGCCTTTGGATGAACCATTCAAAACATATAAACCGAAAGATTCTAAAAAATCAGTTAAAAGCTTGCCGTTACGATTGAAGACATCATCTTTTGAGTTTCTTAATTCATGAATATAAATTTGAGGCGCTAAAATGTGAACCGAAGAGTTTTGATATTTACCAATTCTAGCATTAAAGTCTCCTAAAATCATTAAGTTTTCTAATGAACAATTGTTTAAAAAATCGACCAAATCATCGAAATCATTTTGCCAATTATTGCAATTCAAGTACACCGGAATGATATAATAGTTAACATTATTGCTTACAATTTGAAATATAATTTTGTTTTCTATAGTTTTAAAATTGACAAAATGTCCC
Organism: Eupeodes latifasciatus; assembly: GCA_920104205.1. NCBI lineage: Eukaryota > Metazoa > Arthropoda > Insecta > Diptera > Syrphidae > Eupeodes > Eupeodes latifasciatus. The sequence goes on along the minus strand of OV049924.1, from coordinate 144,172,685 downwards.
AATAGGTTTTTTTTAATTCCATATAAAATACCCCCACTGGCTCTTCCAAGTACATTGTTTCTAATAGCTGATGTAAACATGATTTTGAAATCTTTGAAATATTTGTAGAAATCATTTTCGTTCTTTTCTTCCAAAAAAGTTTCTATTAAAATGATAATGTCAAATTTATGAATGAAATTGAAAAAATCAGCTAATAACAATTTACTTTTAAGGCCAGTAATATTATAACAACATATATTCAAATCTACAAAAATATTAAATTGGCAGACGGCAGATTTACCCTATTGTGGTGGGAGCCTAATTTGGTGTGGTGGTTTCCGTACAGTTGGCGCTATCTGCATTTGAAGACACGAAGTAGACGATTGGGCAACCGTGTCCAACTTCAGCTTGAGTCCCTCGCTGCAGTCAAAGATGTCATGTGTTCTGTCACCAAACAATTTTAGAAGAATTGTCAATTCAGCTTCGTTGTTGACAATTAAACCGCGTGACATTTTAAACGTAAAGTGATGATTGTTGATATGTAGTTTGTCGCCTTTAACTATAATTTTCGCATTTTCATTGATTTCCATTAATTTACTTCTTATTCCGAGTAGCGTTTGTCTTTTTTTCCGATACAAGATAGATTGTTCGCGGAAAATACTAAATCCTGTGTTTTTTAATTTGTGCGCTTGAGACATCAGTTTATCTGTCACTTCGGTAGAAGTGAATTCCATTAGAACTGTGCCTCTATGAGGATTGTTGACGGGAATTTGTCGGGCACTTTTGACAACGAGTTCATCGCCTTCGTTTAATTTCAGAAGCCCCTCGCAAGTCTGTTTTGCCAATTGGATTGCATCGGCTTCTGAATCTAGAGGAAGGTGTATAACAACAGATTTCTCGTTCGCCTTCCGAGACAGGACTTCTAATTGTGTTTCGAGCAATTCACAACGATCAGTCATCAGTTGTAGCTTGTGGTTCAGCTGCGTGTTGATTTGTTTAAGCGAGGTTATTTCTTTTGAAAGTGTCTCAAAATCTTCCTTCGTGGCAAGATCCTTAAGTTTTTCATCAAGAGTGTCATTAAGGATTGTTTTGAGATCAGTTACAGTGAGCTTTCCAACTTCCATATTTGTTGTTTTGTTCGATGATTTTTTTTTTGCTTCGGTATTTTGATCGGGTGAAGTTTCGGTTATGTAGCGTTTGCGGTTCATTAAAATTTGTATAACGCAAGTTAGGGAAAAAAATTAATCGAATCGATCTGAATTTAACAAAAACTGAATTGAAAGCAATATTTATGGGTGAATTTAAATAAAACGTGAGATATTTTACACTTCGTATAAGTTTTTTCGATTAAAAGTTTATTTAAAACGTTAAAAATTTGGTACATGCGAGGGAGCTTAATAAATGAAACACTTTCTATTTAACAGTTGAAATGTTAGAAACAGTACCTTAAGCGCTTGCTCTACTAGAATTCTAGTACAATTTGAATTAAACCTATACAAAATGGCTTATAGAGGGGAACAATATAAAATGCGTTAGCTAGAGAACCAAGACTTTAACTGCTTGAAATTTGTCTGATTGCTGTCAGTTGAGAAATTTTATGTAAGTAGCGCTGGCGCTGTTAAAACTTGGAAACACACAGATATTGACAAACCTTTCATTGAGTTTCGATCTTCAACATTTAGAAGGTCATTCATAAACTTGACAGTATTTTTTATCGATTCGATACCTTTCATGCAAATCATCGTCACCTATTTCAAAGGGGTCGGTTCAGATTAAGTAGACATTTCGTTTTATTTTGTGTGGTAGCATTCCAACATCCAGCAAAATATCAAAATATTGATCTATGCTTGAGTCTATTGACAGTAGTGTTTTTATTAATGCTAGAAATATTATATTTTCTAAATGTTTTGATACTGGCAGTTAGGTCACTGGTATAGGATTCTTTAATACCATTATATAGTAAAGACTTGTCAAGTTCCACCAAGAAAGCACTTGTGTTCTGAAAGTTCCAGCAGTCAGCAGTTTCTTTTTCCGAAAATGTGATTACAAAATATTCTCAGGCCCCGTTTTCCAATGCAAGAACTGCATTATACATAAATTCTTCAGTGGGAAATTTCTTTTCGAAGTAACATTATGTTGATTTATATAGTAACACTAGCTTTTACCCGCGACTTCGTCCGCATTAGATAGTTTTTTTGGATAGTAGTATGAAAAAACCTGAGCTTTACTTTTTTGTACGTATGTTTGAATTGTGCCGAGATGGGATGAGGCAATACTAAGTGTGATTTTCATAGGTTAGGTTAGGTTAATACACTTTAAGAAGAAGATAGGTTACTGCAATACATTTTTATATACGACGTTTTTTGTTTTTCCTTCCTTGGCCAGAACGTAAAGATTTTGTAAGTTTGAGACTCGTGAGCACGCTACATATAATTGTCCATGAGAAATTTTCCAAATGAAACGGCAAATCGGTTGGAATTATCGGAATGCGGGTAATTAAAACATTTTTTCCTTTTGCTATTCCAGTCATAATTATAGTTTTTATAATATTTCATCTTAGGTGAGAAATCTGTAGCCTTGTGCCATTACATAACTTTGGTGCGTCAATATTTCTCATTAACAGGACTGGAACACTAACCTTCAATCTCAACTTATGAGAAGCCACCCCTGATAATTCAAAAAAATTAAGAAACTCTATGGGGTATGATGTTACTTGCTCCGTGTCCATAACGTTGTCTACTGAGAGGTACTCGACGATATCTCTCTACACGTCCGACATAATTTGTTCGTTTATCTGGCTAACTATTTCATTAGTTGGAGCTAAAATTGCCCTCTCACACAACCACTCCCGATTGCCCATATTTATATGCAGGTTTGGATAGATATAACTTTTTAATTCATCTGTGCTACAGACAATTTGACAAAATTCATGACTCAACGTAATCGAGCCCTTACAGTCTGTTGGAATACAATCTTCCCCGATTTTTAGAAGAGCAGCGGCTGTGTAGCTTTACTCGCATTTTTACATATACCCATAACACAGATGCTTTCAAACATGCGTTTATTTCATCTGCCGGTGTACCTCTAGTAATTACCGGCAGGGTCTGTCTAAAGTTGCCAGCTAAGAGAACCACCATCCCTCCCATAATAGCCCGGTTGTTCTTGATGTCTTTCAGTGTACAATCTAGTGCTTCAACTGCTTTGTGGGACATTGTACATTCATCCCAAACCAACAATTTACACTGCTGCAACATTCTTCCACGCTCACTACTTTTGCTGATATTATATACTGGCGTTTCCTCATGAGGTCCCACCCCCGCCCGCGCACTCGCCCCGCGCTTCAGCCGAAACAGAATTATAAGAAGTAGAAGACAGACCCAGTGAATTATTTGTTGTACATACATGGCTCGTGTTTGGCGATGAAAGGTTGAGCATAGCAAAGTTTAGGTTTAAAATTATTATTTGTGGAACTTGGTGGGAGTTTGCGTATAACGTTGAGGGCTTGAGGCACGTGGCGCGCGAAGCCCGCGTTAATTTACGTGTATGATAAGTTTAACATGTTCGATAACTTATTTTATAGGGGTTGGGAATGCGTTGTTTTCCCGTAATACCAATTTTATCCAAATATATTATTCAAATCTTTAGTAATTTAGGAGTGAAAGCGATCAGATTCCCCCATGGGAATGGGTTGTTTTCCCGAGGTCAAAAGTAACACATGTCCTTTCCTAAGTCTCAAACTATCTCCTTACCAATTTTAATTTAAATCTGTTCAGTGTTTTAGGCGTAAAAGCGTTCGGCCCACCTGAATTTTTCCATGGGAATGCGTCATTTTCCCGGGGTAAAAAGTAGCCTATGTCCTTTCTCGGGTATTAAAATATCTCCATACCAAATTTCATGCAAATTGGTTCAGTAGTTTAGGCGTGATTGAGTAACAGACAGACAGACAGAGTTACTTTCCCATTTATAATATTAGTATAGATTCCAGATCACTATAAAAATGACGATAAATTTGAAGCAATTTTGCGTGATTGAAAAAACAATTATAGTACCTCTATTCCAGAATAAAATTCAATTTCTGACAAATCTCAAAATCTCTACTTTTTACTCTTTAAAATGCTATCAACCATTTCAATGTTTTTTTATTTTTTAGGGTTTATTCCAGAGTGTTCCTTAAAAATCAATAAAGCAAACAGAAAAATCTACCTTAAAAAATGAAGTAAATATTCCTATAGTCGACAAAGTGTCACCCCCTTATCCCAAGTTCAACATCACCAAAACTCCGACACACTCTATATCATCATCAAACATCTTCATCATCATCATCTTCATTATCATCATCACCATCCACATCAACATCGCCAAACGAAAACGCCATTTCCATCATCACCCTCATCATCACGACTATCTTCATCTCTATAGGTATACCAATACGAATGTGGAAGATAACTCCCTCTAGTCCCAAAGTGTTAAAAAATGTATCCTTTAACATACAAAAAATATAAAATAAATAAAGAGAAAAAAGAAATAACTAAAGGACGATATAATCTCATGGTAAATTGAAAGTTTCCATCACTAAACTGATTTGGGGAAAAAGGCCGAAGGGCACTACGTGTTCCCATTCCTTGATGTTTTATCATCTACACTTCTTCTCGTCCTTCTAACATACATATATAAAAACGACGACGACAAATATAGCAAAGTGGAAAAAATCGAAACTTTCCAATTTTCCTTTTTGTATATCCTGAATCCTGAATCCAGATCCACTGATGCCACTATAGTTGTAGAAGAGCCCAGGATTTTTCTTCTTTCTACGTGATTTTTTTATTTGTTGTTGTTGTTGTTTTAGATAAAGAGAAGAAGTGTTATCCTTCCTATACCTATTTCGCCTTCTATATTATCATCATCGCCGCCGTGATCATACGATACACAACCCTTTAGCCAGAGGCTATCGAAAAATCTGATGATGGGTGAATAAAAGTAAAAACCCATTTCTGAAGCACAAATAAAATAAAAACAAAATGTTAAACAAAAACCAAAGAAGCAAATTTTTGTTGTCTGTGTTCGGTTCGTCCTCCTGTCCTGGGCATAATCAATCTGCTATCAACTCCTCCAAGTATCCATAGAAGTGGATGCTACCATCATTTACCGTCCCGCCCGCCATCATACCACCGCCAAATGTTAGCTTCAGAGACTTTTTGGGGCCATCCCATTATATCAATATATAGAGGGGGGCTACAACCATCTCGAGTTCGGTGGGAACGAAGATGTTCATTACTTGTTTATCGTCTCAAATTTTTAGAGAAGACTCTTAAACATTTGTACCTAAGGTTTATTGATTTTGATTCTTATAGAAAGTTAAAATAAAATAAGTGTGCCTTGAATTACATCTTTATTTATATAAAAAGATGGAATTGAGAGGTTTAAAGTGGAATACCTCAAGGCTTGAGGGTAAGTAACCTTCAATCTTTTTTTGGCATCACTTATTCATTAGGGCCAGAGGTATTAATGAATGGTCTTATTGATTTTCAATGGAATTTTATTTTTTATTTTCTTTAAATACGATTTAAAATTAATTGAACGAGTCTTTGCTTTCAAATTCTTGTGAAAATAGTTTAAACATAAGTTAAAGGGTGTTTTTATTTAGTTATAGAAAAAATGGAATAAAACAAAGATATTTTTTTTTTTAAATTGACATGAAATTTACTTTATTCAAAAGATAATCTTCTGGAATTATAATTTAAATTTGATCTCTGGCATATAACCGCCAGGGTTGGATCCGATGTATTTCAATGTGACTGTACATCGACAATAACGTGGCGAATGTTGTTCTCTAAGTGGTCAATCGTTTCGAGCTAGCGACTTCGCATATACCCATAGAAAATAGTCAAGTGGCGTTAAATTGCACGATTTTGAAGGCCAATTCATGGGTCCGTAACGTTAAATTATACGGTTACCAAACGTTTCCTCCAATAAATAAATTGTGGCACGAGCTGTATGACATATTGCGATGCCGCCACCGGAGCCGCCCGTGCGTCGTGTTGAAACTATAGCTTCCGCACATCATAGTTGTTCAGTTGATGCACGAAAAAGTCAGTAATCGTGGCTTTATAGAGGTCAATATTAACTGTAATGTTGTGGCCAGCATAGTTCTTAAAGAAGTACTGACAAAATTAATTCAAATACCTATAAAGCACACCAAACAGCCAGTTTTTGTGGATGTAACGTTGGTGATGATTATCAATTTAAGGCAGTTTTGTTTATTGACGTATCTTTTAAACCAAAAGCGAGCTTTTGACACTTGAAAGCTGTAACTGTAAAAATGACCACCAGTTGAAACAGTGTTGCCAAATTAGAGCTTTAATAAAATAAATAATGTATGTGCAGTAACAGTCCGTGAGAACCAGTATTTAGCAACTTACAGCTCTCATTCATTACTGTGGGCGAGTAATGTCAGGGATAGAGGGGAGCTACAATTTTTATGCCAATCCGAACATTTTGGGTGTATGATTTGTCAATTCGACGCAAAGGGCAGCACCCGTGAATAAAAACTTTAGGTGGCCAAGCAGGCATTGATCCCAAGATGATCCCAATGAATGATATGGGTACTTCTTAGTGTAGTTACACCCGAAACTGCATGTACTTAAATTCCCAAGATATGAATCACTGCTTGGGAAATGTACTTATACTTAGTGTTGTGACAACAGATTTAATAATCTTTACAGACACGAACTACCAGCAAAAAAACGAGCTCAGGAACTCTGCGCTCAAAAAATATCATAATCTTATGGAGAAGATTACGGAAACTTTAAGTATAATAAAAAATGTTCTTGATTGAAAAAAACTGCAAAATAGATATCTTGGGTCTTTATTACTAATTGATAGATTCATAGCCAATTTCATGAACGATGTTGAGCGCTGGCATCCCACAAGGCAGAATTTTTAGTTCACTTTTATTAGTTTTTAAATTCTAGATTAGTTGACAAAACAAGCACAAAAATTAGGTCGCGCGATATTCCGTTGAGAATTAGGACCTAGTGACTCACAACTCTTAACCATTCCTGTGTGCAAGTCATATCAGGGATGGAGGAGACCTACAGTCTTATGCTGAATCCAAACGTCTAATTTGACAAAGCACTTTTCATTACAAGAATTATAACTCTTCGAAGATTTGTCAATACTTGAGTTGTCACAGGCAGGTATTGAACCCAAGACCTCTAGAACCACAGTCTTACGCACTAACCTTTACGCAACGGGTACTACAGCTCACATATTTCTGCAGGTGTTTTCATAACAAACTTCGGTCGTTTGGAAAATATCCTAACCAAAATAAAATAAATTGTGTGGCGCAACAGTCCGTTGAGAACTAGGGCCTAGTGACTTACAACTCTCAACCATTCCTGTGTGCGAGTACTGTTGTCAAGGATGGAGGGGACCTACAGTTTATAGCCGAATCCGAACGGCTAATTTGAGAAAGCACTTTTCATGACAAGAATTACTCTTGGAGAATTTATCAATTCCTCGCAAGAGGCAGTACCCGTGAAAAAAACTAGAAACTTTGAACATTGCCATATTTTGTTTGAGCGATGTTCTGTCGAAATAGGCAGTTACTTTTCAACCTTTCAAGCAATTAAATTTTCATGAAATCTCATCAGTTTTCTTTTGAACTTTACTTAAGGCGTATACTGTGAGTCATAGAGATTCTTTTTCAGCCATACATCATGAATGTGGAATGCTCTACCTTAATTTTGTATTTTTTCCCAATTTGGTATTCAAAACTTTAATGCCAATGTGGAATGTGCAATTGTATCTCCTTTAAAATTGTTTCCATTTTCCCAACGATCCCAATCCATTTAGCTTCGGGAAATAAGGGTTAAAGTGAGATATAGGATTTAAGAAGGAAACGGAAACTGGCATTACTTACTCACTTAATTACTTATCCGGCTCCCGATCCGTTCTTTCATTATTTGCGGTCACTTTCCATGCTCCCTCCAGTCGGCGAGACCAAGAGCTCTTGCGTTAGTAACTGCCTAGTATTGGTATACGAGTTTCGGTCTTCCTCGTCGTCTCGTATCTGAGGGCTGGGATTCAAAAATGTTCTTTAATGGAAAGTTGATGTCCATTCGCTCGATATGGCCGAGACAGTTTGGTCGGCGTCTTTTGGCTCCTTGGGCTACATCAGAACTACGGGTGCGTTTCGTGAAATTGATATTTGTTCTGAGGTGGGTGAACTCCTTGACTACCTTGAAATGACTGCTACCAACAGTGTCGTTTTTTCCTACGCCGCCGGCCGCCGTGGACAGATGAGCCTTTGTTTGTTGGTATCAAGATCAAGATCATCATGTTTCACCTGATCACTCATAGCTGTAATTGATTTAGGAATATCTCGCTTGGAGCGGCCAATGATGTCGATGTCGTTCGCATAGCTAAGGAATTGTGAAGACCGGTTAAAGATAGTGTTTTAAAGGTTAACACCACTCTTCCGCACTATCTACGAGAACCGATATTTTCATCGCGGTATGGTCGTCTGCTCGAGGACTATGTTGAAGAAATAACATGGTATCGTGTGTCCTTGCCTGAACCCTACATATGTCTGGAATAGCTCGGATGAGTTATTACCTATTTGAACGTTGCACCGCGTATTTTGTAACGTCATGCGGCATTGTTGGATCATTTTTTGTTCGGGATTCCGAGTTCAGACATAGCCAATAGAAGCTTTTTATGACTTATGCTATCATATTCAAGGGTTTTAAGTCGATGAAGAGTCGATGGTGGCTCTCTCGACTTAAAATACGTTGGTCTTCTTTAGGATTTTCCTTAATATGAACACACTGGTGCGTGCCGGTCATAGTGTTGCAGAAGGGTTTAAGACGCTTACATAGTACGTTGAATAATATCTTGAAGGAAACATAAAAGGAATATGCCTCCGTAATTTTTGCAGAACATAGGTTCGGCTTTTATGTAGATTGGGTATATTCAGCTACTGTGATCAGTCATCGATCATACTGGCATTACATAAGGAAGAATTCCTAGTCCTTTTATGCAGTATTCTAAGTCCTATTAATGCTATAAGATCTTAGCCAATTTTATGAAACATATAAATATAAGCAACCTGACAGACTTTAGTATTTTCGCCAGATAAACGTATTGAGCTTTCACAATTAACTTCGGATTTCGCTGACCATTTAAATTCAAACTTTTAATAATTTTTTTTTAAATTATGTATACACATAGATGCATAGAATATAACCTCACTTACATATATCTATATCTACATCTACATATATTTACACAAATTATACATTACAAGCATTACTTAACTCAAATACCGATCAAATTCAATTAGTTCCTTTTCATAGCAAATTATAATATATTTGTGTAATGTATGTATTTTATCGGAATTACTAACTTAATGACAATAATTAAAATCCAATTAACAAAGGTCCACAAAATACCATTACACAAAAAACCTCAAAAGAATACAAAAAAAAAAATAAAATCAAAAAACATTTTTGTTGGAAAACGCCAAACAAACAATTACTTTTCCTCCCAATAAATATACAATAGATAGTCCTTTATAGAAAATCCTGCATGTCCTCTTTCTATCACATATAAATACGTATACAAATACAAACATATGTACCTTTTGTTAATGAATGTAGGATGTAGGTGTATCTCTCTTTTATAAATGTAGAAAATTTCCCTTTACAAATTTCTGATGTTATGCTGATGTGCCACTATGATTGAATTCCCATATTGAAGCCACATGTTAGGTGTACAATGTTGTACAATGTACATATATCAATCATCAACTATGTGCATAGGTACATCAACACAAAAATAGAATCCTATACCGCAATCAATTTAACACCAATTTCAACTAAAGCCTTTCTCTTCCATTATCCTGCTGCTTATCGTAAATGGATGTACTTAAACCTTCTAAAAGTCCTTCATACAAGCTACACGCATTTCATGTAATTACCTTTTTGGGGTGATAATTAAATTCGCTAAAAAATAGGTATTCCTTTATTTGCTCCTGAATTCCATGAAACATAATTTTGTTTAAGTGAAAATATTATTTCAACCTTTTGTATAAATGTGAAAAAAGAAATTTGAATAATGCACACAACGAAAAAAATCAAGGATTCCCTGAACTGTGAAATTCTGAATAAAACAATTTTTTTTTTTTATTTTAACAGGAAGACTAAATCATCAATCATAAATTATTTCGAAAACAAGAATAATGACTGCCTTCTGCTCATACCACCTTTCACCTCATCATTCACCATTATCATCAGGATCCTGGACCTGGGATGTCCTTTAAATGTTAGCGCGGTCAATTATTATTATTATTATTATTTTATAAATAATTTAAGTCATGAAGAATTTAAAACGATTTTATCATAGAGATTCGGCACCAAGCCAGCTGTATATAACATTGCAGGGAGATATCAGCATCAGAGGTGTGTGGGGGGCATATTAAGCTCTGGCAAACATCAGATACCACGCAATGACATAGAATTCTTGCTGACCTTTTGGTTTAAAACATTGTTCTATAAAATTTATAGAATGTTTATCCTTTATTCGTTGCCCACACACAGTCAAATAAAAACACATCATTTTTCAATTCGCTAACCCAAGCCCAAACCCCACGCTAACTAATCCTAGGCGTACATACTAGACTCGTATAAAATATATAATAAATTGCTCCTCATTTAATGAGATTAACCTATCTGGGAGCTAAATTGTCAGGACCACGCATCATCTGGGCTCTGATGGGTTCTGGGTTCTGGGATCTATTTCTACACCCACTCACCAATAAAAACTTAAACGAACGTCACAACAGACACGCAGAGCCAGGATGTGATGCATCTGATGTAACGACGACAGTGACACCAACACCGACACACCGATCCAAATCCGAATCCCAACCCAACCTGCCTGACGATTGCATGAAAGAGGACAAAATTTATAGTCCGGTTAAGCATAAAAATAGGAAGTTCTTTAAGGTCCTTACCCTGAACAAAGTTGCGAAGGCGAGGAACTTAAATTGTTGGGTAGGTAGGATATGCCAACATTTAAACAAAATCAATAGAGAACTAACTAGACGAAAGAAAGAGTGAGAGAGAGAGAGAGAGAGAGAGAAAAACTAAGATAGGCAGACGACTCTAAATTTGTAGTGTAGTGTAGGTACAGACGTCATTGTTTTTGGGCCAACATCAAAAGGTCGCATCCACGATGGATAGAACTAGCCTGGGATATACCTACCCACCTAACCTAACCTAAGTCATCCTTTTTTGGCAGAATATATAAAGGAGCTGTAGGCTCACACATGAGTGTTTTTGTTTTATCTTCCATATATTGTAGAGCCTAATTGTTAAAACGTGTCGATGCAGAAGTAGGAACCTAGCCCACACAACACACACAGTCGATCTATTTTGTATTCATCCTTAAAAAGGAATTGATGTTTAAGAGTCGGAGTGTTAGATAGAATTGGAATCAACAAAAGTCCAGGATATGAGGGATAGAAGTTTGTATTGTTTCAAAAACTATGAAGGATATTCACTTGGATAAATTGAGAAGTTATTTTTTTGCTGAAAGTTCTCTGAAAGGGTTTGTGAAAGAATTCACTCTTTAGTGAATGCAATATTTTAAATGAATGCAATCGGTTTCAATTATTAAGTTTTCACTCACCATTCCTTTTTTTTCATGAAGTTTGTGGAATATAAATTTGAAGTTTTTGGATGGTATTTTCTTTTTCTTTGAGTTTTGATTCGTCATTTTTATTTTTGTGAATGTAATCCTTAGTGACGGCATTCTTTGACTTAATTTTTCATTTCATTTGAAATTTAAAAAAAAATTAAAAGGGACGCAAACGTATTCTAATATGAACAAATCTCAAACGAATTTTTTGAAAACTCTAAAAGAGGATTAAGCGAAGAAATCTTTATAAAATCCAGTAAATGATGATTTCAGATTTCAGAACTGTTTGAAGTAAAATTTATATGAATACAATCATTCAACAGAATGGTAGGGGTTAAGAATTTACCCGAAGTAAGGTATGCTTGTCGTAAAAGGCGACTAAAATCCAATCTCCGTATACTGAGAACTACATAAGTATACAAAATATGCAATGGAAAAAACAAATAGATTAATTACCCCAGGTGGAAAGCCAGTTTCTCTGGCAAATCCATCCTCTTCGGAGGCAGGCTCTACGGATTCTGGGGAGAGCCATTTATTGCATTTGATAAATCCTTTCGCGAAAGCGCATAAGGTCCCTCGATCACCTCCATCTGTACCGAGAGTTACCGGCAGAAAGAGTCCACCGGTTGTGCCAAAAGGCACTAAAAGCGACTCACCGAAAACAAACAGTTTTGAGCAGGACAATTGTGAACTGCAAAAGAAGCTGAACGAAATGATAAGACTCTACGAAGAGCTTAAAAAAGAAGTCGAAAGTCTTCGTGAAGAGAACAAGATGTTAAAAACTTCTGAAAACATGAAAGTAAATACTCTAAGTCCACAACATCGAGATCGGCACGAATATGAAACTGATGAAGATGAACTTGCTCGGGAAACTGAAAAAAGTAGACCTAGTAAAAAACGGAAGGCTGAAAATTCGCCTAAGTTTCAAAATCAGCTAAAACCAAATAAAATTACACGGAAAGATCAGTTTTCTGCGAATAAGAAACTTCCTCCACCGATAAACATCGTTGGTCAAGCGGATTATAACAAAATTCTTCCTATTCTAAAAGAAACGGCGCAAAAGAATTTCAAAGCTACATCCACTCACAATAATACGTGGAAAATTAACGTAAATGATTCAGATTCTTATAGAAAACTGTCGAAAAAACTCAGCGATGAAAAAATTGAATGGTATAGTTATTCAATTAAAGAAGAAAGACCTCTACGTGTAGTTGCTAGAGGACTTCATCCCTCTTGTTCAAAAGAAGACATCCTTTCGGACTTAAAAACCAAAGGATTTAAGATTCTTGACGCAACAAATCTGTTGAAGCGAGAAAAAGGAATCGAAACCGCTTATATAAAACGCGCTCTTCCGCTTTTTATTCTAAGTTTCGATAAAAATGAAAATGTAGACAATGTTTATAATATTAAAACTATAATGAATATTGTTGTAAAAATCGAACCACTAAGAAAGAACAAACGCCTTATTCCTCAGTGCAAGCGATGTCAAGGTTTTAACCATACAGCAGCTTATTGTCAGAAGGACCCCGTTTGCGTTAAATGCGCGGGAAAGCACATGACTGATGTATGCCGTCTTAAAAAAGAAACTCCGGCTACATGCGCGAATTGCAAAGGTAATCATCCAGCAAATTACCGTGGCTGTGAGGTCGCAAAGGAAATGTTAAAGAGGCGCGAAGAATTTAGTAAGAAAACTAAAAAAAATACCTCAAAGCAAAACAAAGAATTAAAATTAAAAACCAAGACTAATACTCAAGCGTCGAGTAAAACGGACGGGAAAAATAATGAAAACGTTTTACCCTCAGAAAAAATAAAAACAAAAAAGACGAACACGTACGCTCAAGTCACGGCGCCCGAAAAACCTAAAACTATTAAACCTGACTCCGTTCAAAATGTATTTTCCCTTATACTTGAACGATTAGAAGAACAAGGGAGAATTAACACAATTATTCTTGAGAAATTGGACAAATTTGAGTCGGCGGCTCTTAAAACACCAAATTTACCGTAAACATGGATCAGTTGTCCCAACAACTCAAAATAATAACATGGAACGCGAACGGACTTACCGCAAAAATCGAAGAACTAGAAACGGTTCTACTTAACGAAAGAATAGATATTTGTTTGATCTCTGAAACTCATTTGAAAAAAGACTCAAATTTAAGTATTAAAGGTTATTCGGCTTACCACGCATGCCATCCATCCGAAAGAGCAAGGGGTGGTTCTTCCGTATTTATCAGAGAAAATATCAATCATTCGTTTGAGATAAATATCGAGCTCGATACAATGCAAGTTACTTCCGTTAGCATAAACGTTAGACACGTATTTTTTAATATTGCGTCTATTTACTGTCCTCCTCGGTCCAAGATAGACAAAAACGATTTTAAAGTTCTTTTCAACGCTTTAGGTCCAAAATTTATTATTGGCGGCGACTTCAATTCGAAACATTCATTTTGGGGATCACGTTGCATTTCGACGAAGGGTAGACAACTCTACAAAGCGGGTATTGAATGTAACGTTGAATTTTTCTCATCAGGAAAACCAACGTATTGGCCAACCGACACAGCGAAAACACCCGATCTTGTTGACTTTTTCATCGCAAGAGGAATGAACAGAAAATATATGACAGTAGATGATAACTTCGATTTTTCTACGGATCACTCGGCCGTTATCTTAACAATAAACAGTAACGTAATCGAAAAAGAAAAGCCCCTAATTTTAACAAATAATAACACAAATTGGGATAAATTCAAAGAAGATTGCGAAAATAGAATTATGCTGAACGTCTCTTTGCAAACTCCGTTTGAGTTAGAAGATGAAACAGAAAAATTTATAAATATTGTTCAAGAAGCAGCTTGGAATAATACTCCGATCTGTAGTAAAAAGTCAAGGCAATACGAAGAAAAAATTCCAGAAGATATAAAAGAATTGATACGCGAAAAACGAAAAGCTCGAAAAGTATGGCAGCAATCACGTGCTCCTCAGCATAAAAGTGTCGTCAACTTTTTATCAAACAAGATTAAAAATTTGTTACGAGATTTTAAAAACAGCGAGAATTCTGCCTATCTTGAAAGCCTAACAGCAGACAAAAAAACGAATTATTCTCTTTGGAAGACGATAAAAGGTATTAAAAAGCCTCAAATAATGTCGGCACCTATTCGAAAAAATAATTCTGAATGGGCAAAAACTGATAAGGAAAAGGCGGATTTATTTGCTAAGCACCTTGAGGAAACGTTCAAACCTTTCGATGGTCAAGAGCTTCTGACTAATGACGGAGAGCTCCAACCAGCGCCGGACAATTTTTCTATCAGGAATATTACTTTGACTGAACTTGTCCAGGAAATAAAACGGCAGAAAAATAATAAAGCTCCTGGCTACGACCTGATTAACGGTCGTGTCCTCAAAGAGTTGCCTAAAAAAGCAATGGTTAAGCTCTTACAGCTCACTAACGCTGCTTTAAGACTTGCTTACGTACCCACGCAATGGAAAGTCGCCGAAGTAATAATGATCCCCAAACCGGGTAAGCCACCGAATGAGAAAAAATCGTATAGACCAATTTCTCTCTTACCAATTATATCTAAAATATTTGAAAAATTGCTTCTTAAACGAATGCTACCAATTATTGAAGAAAAACGTTTAATTCCCGACCACCAATTCGGTTTCCGGAATAATCACTCGACAATTGATCAGGTTTACCGAATAACTAACGAAATTGAAAAAGCATTTGAAGAAAAAAAGATTTGCTCAACTGCATTTCTTGACGTTTCTCAAGCTTTTGACAAAGTTTGGCATGACGGGCTAAAATATAAATTAAAAGTCTTTCCAGAGCAAATATATAACATTCTTGAATCGTACCTAGAAAATAGATTCTTTCGAGTTAAGCAAGGAACGGAGTATTCGGAGTTTAAAGAAATAAACGCTGGGGTTCCCCAGGGTAGCGTCCTTGGACCGATTTTGTTTGTTCTTTATACCCGAGATATACCCCAAACAGAAGGCACAACTTTAGGCACTTTTGCCGATGATACAGCTGTACTCGCAATATCGGATTCAATAGAAACGGCAACCTCTAAGCTTCAAAAGGCATTAAATAGCATTTCAGATTGGACAAAGAAATGGCGAATTGCTCTTAATGAAACGAAATCGACGCACACAAATTTTACGTATAAAAAAGTATATAACTTACCTATTTATATAAATTCTGTGCAAATTCCATACGCTAATGAAGCGAAGTATCTAGGCATGACTCTAGACGCGAAACTTAAATGGAAAGTTCATGTAAAAAAGAAACGCGATGAACTCGAAAATAAACTCCGCGAATTGACATGGCTTATTGGAAGATATTCCAATCTAAGCGTTTATAACAAGCTTCTTATTTATAAGCAAGTACTGAAACCAGTTTGGACGTACGGTATACAACTTTGGGGTTGTACCAACGAAAGAAATATACAAATTTTGCAAACATACCAAAACAAAGTACTTAAAATAATAGTAAATGCTCCATGGTATGTAAGAAATAGCGACTAACATAGAGATTTAAATATAAAATATGTAGAAAACGAAATTAAAAAATTTGCTACAGAGCTAAGATCACGACTTAGAAATCATAGTAATAACTTAATCCAACAATCTGTTAGCGAGGCGTTCGTTTTTCGGCGTCTGCACCGAACAAGACCTTCTGATCTAGCGCAAACAAATTAATCTCTCCACTCGAATTTTGTGGAATCTTCAGGTCCTCTCGTTGGGGAGCTTCCTGACAAAACGCGAACAAAATGACGCTAAAACTACTTGTTAAGCTGGACTTAGTTGTAGTAATAATATAGAAGATAAGGGAGGTGAGTTTTAGTCAGTAAAAATCTGACACTACTATAAGCATCGGGCTTATAGTGTCTCTGAAGATTTCTCACCTTCCTGCGAAAAAAAAAAAAAAAAAAAAAAAAAAAAAAAAAATTCAACAGAATGAAATTAATAACTTTTAAAAAATTACATTTAACAAAGATTGCATTCACAGAAGATTGCATTCACAATAGATTGAGTTCATTGTGTATGTGAAAATAGTCTTTCAACTGAATCTAATCTGCATTTACCAAACATTAAATTCTTACAAATATTGTAGCTTAAAAATTATGTAGACCCATTACTTTCGATTCTTCTAACTCTTTTAGTTTCAAAGAAAACTAATTAATCCACAAAGTAAAATCTTCTGGATTAACTGAATTCACCCGCTCAATTCTATCCCATTAGGTTCCATTTGGAAAAAGAGAGAGGAGGGTAAATTTTGTAATTTCTATGCACTAGGAATATCCAGTTTCCACCAAAATAAATCAGCACAACACCACCAGCAGCCATATACCTATTATGTTAAATGTATGAAGTTACAGGGAATCGGCACTAAAAAGGACGAAAGTGAAAAAAGGCAGTTTTGCACTGTAAAAGCTCTGAATAAGTGCAGTGTACAGTACAGTAAGTGTAAAACTGCATTTGGGGCTACTATACTCATATGGAATATGTACCTATGTATCTATAGGTCTGTAGGATAAACTATTTTGCCAGCTTAATTCCTATGGGGTACCATGAATTAATCATCAGATTTAGTTTGGTTTTCGTGTGCTAGAAAATTTTATTAAAAGAGGAGATAGAACAGAACTTATAATGTAATAGTGTAAGCTACGTTTTATAGAGTAGATTGGCTGGTTGTAGATTGTATAGTGAGAATATGTCCTTTGGCTGTTTAAAAGGATTGTGTGTGCTTATTTGCAGCATACATCTGAGTTATTTTTCTTTTAACTTTTGGCAATGCAGGCAAAAAGCTTCTAATTAGGCTATACCAGAAATTATATCGTTTCTTTGAAGTTTTTAGAGTTTAGTCCTATATGATTTTGTCTTTGAAAATCACAGAATCATTAATGAATTGCCTAGAAAAAATCTCCAAGTATGGTGCAGTAAATGGGTATTTCGATAGAAAGATGACTGTTTGAAAAAAAATCTAATTAAAAGAACAGTTTTGGCGTTCTATCTACCACGAGTCCGTCAAAAGCAAGAACACACTTTAACTGTAGTCAGTCATGTATCAGATATTTTGTAAGTTGAATTAATCACTGTCAAAAGGATTGCTTGTTAAAAACAACAAAGTATTGAAATATTTTAGCTACTTTTGATTGGAATTAAAATATCAGTTAGGAGATGAATAAAGCAAAATTATTAGAAAAAATGTTTATATGTAAGCAAAGAACACGTTCCAGTATGTGGAATTCGTCATATCTTAAAGATAGTAGCAAACATTCATCTCCATTTAAAGTCAATTTAGGTATACCTCAAGAGAGTCAACTTGGTCCAGTGCTGTTTATTTTTTTTTATTTTTTAATTATTTACCTTCTGTCTTGAAGAATTCTATTTGGGTAATCTATACAGATGGATGTTAAAATTTTTCGAATTACTAACTCCATGAAGGATTGTTAAGAGTTAAAAGTTATGTAAAAAATTATGACTAAATGTTGAATTCTTCACGATTGCATAGAGAATCCAGTTTTTCTGATCTTTTTGTTGTACTAGGACTCAAATTTAACGTTTACTGATCATTATCATCATATTATGAAAAAAGCTATCAAAACACTTGGTTTCGTCAAAAGATTTTCTTCAGAGTTCCGTTATCCATAAAAATAAAATGAATTGGGTGGCGCAACAGTCCGTTGCGAACTAGGGCCTTGTGACTTACAACTCTCAACCATTCCTGTGTGCGACTACTGTTGTCAGGGATGGAGGGGACCTACAGTTCTAAGCCAAATCCGAAAGGCTAATTTGAGAAAGCACGTTTCATGACAAGAATTACTCTTGGAGAATTTGTCAATTTCTCCCAAGTGGCAGTACCCGTGAAAAAAACTTTAGATGTCATAGGCAGGGATCGAACCCAAGACCTCTGGCATGACAGTCCAATGCACTAACTATCTTGCCACGGGTCCGTGATCCATATATTATAAAAATTCTGGCCTAATTTAAGAGGAAATTTACCCTTTAGAACTATTTTAAGCAGATCGAAGTATGGCGTTCTCTTAATCAATTAATCAGAAAATTAAACAAATTATCAATACTCACTGACTCTACAAATGACAACTTCAAATCTGTAAGCTTTAAAATTAATTTTTTTGCTATAAGTTCTTAAAATTATGTTAGTTTTAAAATAATATTTAAGTTAATATTGTAAACTTTAGGTTAGCATTCAACGTATTTAATAAATAATATTTTTAATAAGTGCGCACTCAACGGGTTTCTGGTATCTTTTTTATGCAAAAGAAACAGTGTGACGGAGTGTGATAAGGCCATTCACATTCGCGTAGTACGGCTACAGAAAAAATCTCCGCACTTAACAGTAATATGGTTGAATGGTTTAAGGGGAGGAATGTTATTGAGTTTATCACTAGATCTCCCTAAATCTGCATGCCTTATTGCCCTTTCGACTAGTGGTGCAAATTGATTTTTTTCGATTTTACTAAACGCCGAAGAAAAACAGAAGTGAAAAATAACAAATAGTACTGCGATCTTTTAAATGGATTAAGATTGCAAACACACAAAATCACAATTTTCTAAAGAAATATTTTTCGTGTTCGACGAATTCTCAAAGTATTATTTTAAACACACTTAACCGAGTTTTTCCCAAAACTGCATTTTCGAAATCAGTGACCACTGTATTTAAAATTTTGCATACTATTTCTTAAATAAGTAGACTGTCATTGATTGAATGAAAATAATCGATAAACAATTTTACTATTTCAAGGATATTCAGTAAAACTGGAAATTTTCAAAGCACAGTTTTAATAATAATGAAGAACTTCGTTAATGGTTAGGTAAGTATTAGTTGCTGTATTTCACTCTAATAGTTCTTTTTTATTCAGAGCATTGTTTATCACGTTTTTATACACAAAATTTGTATTAAATTCAGAAAAGAACACGTTACATGCATATAACCGATTTTTTAATTTAGTTTTTTTTCAATATTATCAATTTTGTTTAACGTTTCCTGAAGAATATGTAACTTTTGTTATCCTAAATAATTCGGTGAATATTTTAAAAAAATTTTAAAGCCCATTTTTTTATTTTTGAATGTTCTTAAACTCTCTTCACTTTAGCCCTAAGCTGTAATAGTACCTTTGCGATATAAGAAAATATATATATATAATACTCGGTAACTATTTGACTTAGAGCTTCTGTGAAGAAAGCATTTAGTATCGTTAACTGGTAGAGTAACAATATTCTAGCTTGTTTTGAGTAGCTGCATAGAAGGGAGCCTTAGCTCCAAATTGATAAGATAAGGGCTTAGTGCTCGTATGAAGAAATGAGCTGATACCGATGTGAGTACTAATTCTAAGACTAATACCGGTCCTAATGTTAGAACTCTTTGAAGAAATTAGTTGTGTACAAATTGAATGATATTATAGTTGGCTTGGTCTACCAATTCTACGCTTCCTGAAAATTTTTGAAGTGTGTTCATAAAAAAGGTAATCGAAATCCAGTATTCTTCCCTTAATTTCTTCGAAGTGCATACAATTTCATATACAGTGTTATAATAGATATATATCAATTACTACTACGTGATTTTCTAAAAGGGTAATTGAGTTTAATGGTTCTTACAGATTGCATTTTCAAATAGAATTTAACAACATTAAACAACATTCAGTCCATGTGTTGTTTTTGTTTGCAAACTATCTCAAACAATTTTTTAAAGAACATAAGACAAACTTTAACTACAGGAATATATCAATTTATTTTCCAATAATTTAAAATTGTACTGAAAATGGCAAAGATGTACTTTAGTGATGAGAAAATTAAATTAAATTAAATTAAACTCAGTAAAATAGTAGGCCTTTTTCCAAAAGGGCTCTCGACAGTAATGTGTGGGTTCTTCAAGCCCCCAGATGCTGCAATTTTGTTTGTTAACACAGCCGAATGTGATGAAATGCGCCCAAAATTGATAATTAGCCCTTGTAAACAAAAAATCCTAACTCCCTTTCTGAAGTTACTTTGAGGATAGTGCGTAATATTTTGAGCTAAGCTTTAAGGTTAATTTAAAAGAATAGTAAGCATTGCTTTGGCATAATCAAGAAAGCAAGTTCAGCTCTAAGTTTCATTTTATGAAGTACTCACGGTAAGAATCTTCAATCTGCTTCAAAGCTTCCCCATTTCCTAAGAAATAAGGACTTAGAGAACAAACTATTGCAAAATGAACAAATTTTCCTCAAACATATAAATTAAAAGATGGAGTAATTTTAAAGGAACTTTATAGTATTCGTTCTTTTCGCCCTGGATTCTCAACGTTTGACCACATCTTTGCTTTGTCTAGCATAGGTAATAAATTTACCCAAAAAAAAAAGTTATATGCCTGCTTCGTTGACTTTAAAGCAGCCTTTGACACTGTCAATCGTCAAGCTCTCATCTACAAAATGGCTTCCGTTGGTATTTCTAAGAAATTTTTGACAATGTATGAATCTTTATTGATTGGAACTAGTGCGGCAGTGTGGGATGGCTTTGAGACATCGAATTGGTTCGAAACTTCTGCTGGTGTTCCTCAGGGATGCATTCTGAGCCCAATTTTCTTTGCTCTTTTTATCGACGACATTAGTGAGTGCTTGCCTGGGGGAGTCAACATTTCCAACACTCATATAAAAGTGCTTCTCTACGCAGATGATCTGGTTATGTTGGCTGATAACCCTTCCTCTCTTCAACTCCAAATAAATAAGCTTCAGAGGTACTGCAACACCAGGGATTTGAAAATTAAAACAAAAATTATGGTGTTTGAAGCTCGGAAATTTAAGAGGTCAAGAGTTGAAAACTGGCTTTTGAATGGTGAACGCATAGAGGTAGTACATGAATTCAAGTATTTGGGTGTGCTGATCTCTTCAAACATTAGCTTTGCAAAACATGTACAGGAAAAGTGTAAGGAAGTCAAAATTGCACTTAACGTGATGTGGCCAAACCTCTTTGCAAACCAAAATATAGACTTAGGGTCCAAATACCGTGTGTTCGAAGCTACTACCAATCCTTGTTTGTGTTATGGAGTCCAAGTTTTCGGTTATAAGTATTTCGAGGATTTCGAATTGATTCAAAGGTTCTTCTTCAAACGTTTATTTCGTTTTCCGAACACCACCCCAACACATGCTATCCACGTCGAGTCATGTATTACCCCAATTTACATTCGAAACCTCAAAGTAACTTCCGATTTCTTGATAAAGACCATGCAAAAGCCTGGTTTAAGTCTTCACAAATCGATTATGGCTCTCCTACTGCGTACAAATTCAACACCATTCAAAAAATGGAGTGATCTAGCAACCTCTCATGGCCTCGAGTTTGATCTTACTGAATCCAATTTAGATAACTG
The DNA here is from genome assembly GCA_920104205.1 of Eupeodes latifasciatus. Lineage (NCBI taxonomy): Eukaryota > Metazoa > Arthropoda > Insecta > Diptera > Syrphidae > Eupeodes > Eupeodes latifasciatus. The sequence continues at coordinate 144,150,646 of OV049924.1, read as the reverse complement.
GAGTGAGATATTTGCTAATGTAATAGCAAAGGTTGATGAACAAATATACGTTCAACATCTAAGTCGCGCGGCGGCTTCATCAACAAGGCTTATATATAATGAATTAAATCATCGACTTCGAGCTAACAATTATTTTAAAATGGAACTCCCTGTGAAAGTCATAAGCACCATTTTTCGAGCAAGAGTGGAAATTCTTAGCTTAAATTATGTCCCTCATCGTTCAGACTTACCAATCTTGTATAATTTTTGTAATAGATTCGAGCGCGATGATGTTTTTCACTTCATAGCTGTGTGCCCAATTTTACAGGAAATCAGAAGCGTCCTCTCCAGAATACAATTGATAGGAATTTTGAACGGATTGGCAGGGTGGACAAGCATGTATGGGTTTTGTGAACAAGCTCTTAACTATCGAAACTGTTTCTTGTAACTTCTAATTATGTGAAGCTTTATTATTCAACCTTTTAACTATTCAAAAACTGTTTATTATTTTTGTGTTTCAAATCACTTTAAAATTGGAAAATGTTTATATGCATATCTAAATGGAATCTTTTTTTTTTTATTGTTTAAAAATCACTTTAAAATTGTTTAAAAAATGTTAACTTTCAAAAATTTGAAAATTGTTTAAGATTTATTGTTTAAAATTGATATACAGCTTATTATTTTAAATGTTATTTTGTACTTATTTTGTATTATTTCATTAACCTATTTATTAATTTCTACATTGATCTTTTTATATATTTTTCTTTTCATTTTTTATTATGAAATGTACTCTCAGGCAGACGGCAGTATTGCCATGTCCTTATTCTTAAGTTATATTGTAAAACCCTAATATGAAATAAGGAATCTATCTATCTCTAGTATTCGTTCTTATAGAAGAAAAAAGGAAAAGTCAATTTTCAAATTAATCCTGAAAAAGACTTAGGTTCAAACATTAAATTTGAATAGACTTTTGGTAGGTATAGGTACTTTAATTTTTCAGTAATTACGCATGCATATTAGGTCATTAAACCATCACTTAGTTTTTTTTTCTTTGAAGTTTCCAGGTCCCCTTTAAGTCTGAATGATTATAAATGTATGCGACTTATTTTGTTATTCAAAATCTACATAATATCCTTTTCACCATCATCATCATCATGAGTATATATTCCCGACGATAAGACGATACTTTACAGCTGCTGCATATATAAATGCGCAGCACTGCACTGCACCTAAGTATGTATATTAATCTACATTTATATGGCTTTTCTTCCACATTACACTTGCCCAGGAAATGCATCATTTCACATGAACTTCAGTTAATTACGCATCCTCCTTCATTTTTTAACATACATAAAAAAAAATCAAATAAAGGACTTACAAAAGGTTTGCAAACAAAAACAACACATTTACATATATCTATGGATCTATGGGGAATTGCGGAGTCTTCGTCCTTTTTGTTTTTGTTGTTGTTTTTCTTACTTGTCACCCAAACCACATAGTCACATCAGTCAATTTTCATTAAAATATAAGAGAGAGGGATAGAGAGAGAAAGAAACAAAACGATTCAACTATAAAAGCGGCCCCTATGCTATGCTCTAGATGAGATGTACCATAGGTATGAAGCTTTAGGAAAGATTGCTGCAGTGTGATGGTAACATAAGACGAGCAGAAGCAAAGTAATAAACCCTTGATTGCACTGCTAAATGCACCACAAAGGAATATGTCCCTTCTGTGTCGTTGCTGCACCTCAATGTCGTCGTCCTGACTCTTCCTTCATTTTGTATTTTTTAATATACATATATTTTTATTAAACAAAAGGCGAAGACTTACTATATATGGGGGACTTTCTCAAAATATGGTTTTAACCCATTGCATCAGGATTCCGTTTCATTTTGTTTTCATCCCGTCCCGCTTGTGTCAAAATGTAGAAGAAGAAAAGTGCTTTAGTGGAGTAACATGAAGCCTGAGTTGAGTTCGCACTGGAGCTGGCACTGGCACTGTCTCCCACAGTAAAAGAGGAAGTTCCTTTTTGGATTGCTTGTTCTCAGCAGGCAGGCAAACAGGGCAGGAAGAGGGTGCAATCATAAAGTTGCTGGCAGTAGGGGAAAGGAGAGTCGTTTCCTTGGCATAACCATCACTATCAACATCACCATCATCATCATCATCATCATCATAGTTGCCATCACCATCATCGTCATCAGCAGCACAGAACACAGACTTATGACATAGCTCTACACCAGAATGCACTCAGCCGTTGGTGACGGGGCTTGTTTTTTTCTTTCTTTCTCTTTTTAATTCATTTTTTATTTTGGTCTTTTTATTGTTGTCCTTTTTTATGTATGTACCGAAAAAAAGTTGATGATGGGTGCGGCAAAAATTCCATGGACGAATATATTCTAAAACTTCTCACTAGGGCCCCAGTTCGGTTCTTTTTCCAACTCACTTATAAGATCTTCCTGATTTTTCGAACACTTTAAGGACCAACGTAAGGTGAAATGTATTGTTTGAGAAATATTTGAATTTCTTGAAGTGAATTGAGAGGCCCCAAAAAGATTGATCCAAGGCCCGAAAGAAACTCAATCCGTCCCTACTTATTTGATGGAAGTATTGTGATACAGTGAACCGGAAGCAACCAGCACACAGATCATCATACCATCATGGCGTAATTTGTTACTTCGTTCTTTTTGGAATGTCGTATGAGTTATTTTGTACTCGTATATTGTGTTAAACGGCCATCGTCGTTGTCGTCGTCAGGGTAGAGTCCAATGTCTCGTCAGTGTCTGGATATCCCACCCACATAGTATGTAGGTATATGTCCTGAACAAAGGTACACACATGATGACTCTTACTCTGTTTTTTATTTTGTCACAGGACTTTTTTTTATTTAAGAAATAAAGACATTCCTTTTTTTAACTTCAATTTTATAATAGCTCGAAACGAAAGGGCTTAAGTAAGGTAGGTAGGTACTTCATTGAGAGAACACTTTGAATTGCTAGACTTAGAGACTGACTGGATGCGAGAGGGTGGTATAAAAACAAGGATACCTACACGTCGTCGTCGTTTAGTCTACATATTTTGCGTTTTGCGAAATACAAAAGGATGTAAATTCTTCTTCCTTTTTTATTTCTTTCTTGTTTTGTAAGTTAAATGAAGTAAATCCCTGAATTTGTTTTACATACATACATATGTATATATGTATGTGTGCATGTAATGTTGCTTGCAGACATTATGGAACATCGAATACGATAGAAAATGAGTATAGCGACAACATGGACTTAACATCAGTATTTCTTGTAGAATCAAAAAAAAAAGAATTGAATTGTCAAACCAAAACCCTTCATTCTGATAACTCCTTATTTCTTCTACTCTAGGTACCTATACCTTATATCTACATATATTTGCAAGGATGTTCTTGCTGCGTTTCTTTTCGTTCTTCTAAAGGAACAACCTTTATACCTAAGTTATTCATGTGGAAATATCTTTTGTATTTGCTTGATTGACTGTTATGTGTAATGCATTGACATTTTTATAGTACCTACATACATATATAGTTGACTACCTAATACCTATGCTGCATTTAACATAAAGGGTGAGGCATCGATGATGTTTCGTGTGTTCTTAAAAATGCTTTAACTTTTTAAAGTTTCAAGTTTTATGTAAATCGTTATGTATTTTGAAATTTCAAGTATAGGCACATATTTTTAGTTTCTATTAATGGAGGATTTTGTGGGATATTTTTCAATTCCGAATTTTGCTTAATTTCTTAAGCCTTTGATAATTTTGCAATTTGTAAATAGAAAAAATAGAAAAATTGACTAATATCCAGCTAATATGACCTTTTCGAATTCTTCAAGCTATCTTCCAGAGTAAATTTCGAACATGTTTTCAGATTATTTAAAGATTGCCTTTGAAGATTTTTCCTCTGCAAGTACTGCTTCTGTTTATTCTCCTAACACACAAAAATACAGTCATCTTACATCAATCAATTTTTCCATTTCTGAGGTCTCTATACGTGACAATATTTTAAAGCTAAATGAATGTTTCAGTTTTGGTCCTGATATAATACCATCCATTGTTTCTTCTTTTTACCAAGTCTCTGAAATGTTCTAAGTTCCAGATCTTTCGAAATATTCATATCAACGCCAGTCAATAACAAAATGGTTCTAAAAATTTAGTCTTCTATTCTAAAATTGTTTGAATCCCTTCTATGTGAAAAAATTTCTTTTAATAATTCTTAAAGATATATACTAAAGTGTCATGTTCAGGAGTAACCCTTCATGTCAATTTAAAGTCAATTCTGGTGTATCTCAAGAGAGTCACCTTGGTCCATTGATGCTTTTTTTTCATATATCAATGATTTGCCTCCTGTTTTAAGTAATTAGTTTTACGTTTAGATTTCAGTAAGTATAGTGAACCTAACATTTAGCATTAAACGTATTTAATAAATATAATATTATTGTCCATTATTATAGAAAATTGATCCAGTCGTATTTTCTCAATTTAAAACAAAGAAATATTAGCATTTCACTAACGATGTTGCTGAGAGTATGTTAGACTCAATCCTTGAGCATCAAATCGATCTCAACAGCTCAAGATTTTAAGGCATTACCTCTAGAAAAATTTAGCATAAAGATGTCGGATTCCATGTTTATAAAGTCCAATTAACTCAGCAATTGAAAGCGCACGACCATCTGCTTCGTTATTCTTTCGAAGTTTGGGCCATACCTAGTGGATTAGACAGCAATTTTAGGAGAAAAATCAACCTTTCTTACGAGACGTATTTTAATTGGAAAACCTACACGCTATTGCCCAGAAGCCACCGCATCCAATCACTTGCAGACAATTGAATAGAATTAGGTTAATGGATGATGGCATTAACACATCAAATTTGAAACCCAGAGCTGCTATTTTTCTACGTATTTTTTTAAAACAATCCGGAAACGATTTTAATACCCTTGGCATGATGGCTAGTGCGTTGGACTGTCATGCCAGATGTCTTGGATTCCATCCCTGCCTATGCCATCTAAAGTTTTTTTTTTCACGGGTACTGCCTCTTGCGAGGAATTGACAAATTCTCCAAGAGTAATTCTTGTCATGAAAAGTGCTTTTTCAAAGTAGCCGTTCGGATTTGGCTTAAAACTGTAGGTCCCCTCCTTCCCTGACAACAGTACAAGCACACAGGAATGGTTGGGAGTTTTAAGTCACTAGGCCCTAGTTCTTAACGGACTGTTGCGCCACCCAATTTATTTATTTAATCCGGAAACGATTAAAGCAAGTCTTGGAAAATTTTAATGACAGAATGTGGTACTACAAAAAGAGCCGAGGCAGAAACTTGAACAACGTTGCATTCTATAATTAATGGAAATGTTTACAACTAAGGCTCCAACTTAATTAGTTTGTTGTTTCTACCTGATCCATTCTGATTTTTCTTTTCAAATTAAGTGAGCTAATCAGTCAGTGGGTTTATGAGTCACTTAGTTTTTGAGTCTATCAATTTGTCTGGCTATAGGCAAGTCTGTCATTCAGTTGTTTAGTCGTTCAATAAGTCAGTAAATCATGTGGCAGAAATATATATCTGAAAGTGAGATAAAAGCTTCGACTCGTATTGTCTTAATAGCACAAAAACTATTAATTGAAGCTGAATGGAATAAGAACTAAAGGAAAGGGGTTCGTTCGTAGATTATAATCTAGGTAAGGTTTAGTTAGGTGGCTGTTGACGGGAAAACCAACACACCCAGACCAATAGTTGAGCCGTTGTGATACCGCATGGATCTTAAGATCTACCTTACTCGTTGAACCAGTTATAGCTAGCTATAAAGCGTTTGAGACAATAGATGATGGAATTTTTTAGATCACTAGGATCATTGTAATAAAAGCCTCCAAGGTTGAGTCTTCATCTTTTTGACAGGGCTGAGAAACTGCAGCTTCTGCAAAAATCGTTTGCCTATTAGGCAGTGTCCAGTAGGACTCCCATATTGGAGCTAATCTGTAATCTACCAACCGAAATTAGTTGCTTAGAGCGTTAATCATCAAGCATTGGCCAAGTGGTTGCATTAGACCATATGTGGTTTGCTTACTTTATGGTATTCCTTAGCATAATTTTACAAGTAGCTAAGGGTATACCGATGTAGGATTTGTTACACATCCGAGGTAAAGTTGTTCTATTTTTGCCAATTTGTCAGCTTTGCAAGCTTCTAGAATGTGTCTATGACCCAACACTCAAATAGGGTGAATGATGAACTGCTCTGCCATCTCCACAAGAGAAGGTCGACAGTTTCGAGCTGTTAGTGAGTTTGTTAAGACAGACCCCAATGATTTTATGGCAGCTTGACTGTTTGAGAAGATGCGTATATCGGTAATAAAAATCACGTTTTCTCTGAGCAAAGCGAAGGGATCTTCGATGGCCAGAAGTTCTGAGAGACATAATTTAGGTGAAGTGAACGCCTACATCGGTTTTTGATCCATTAGTAGAAAAGAGATTATGGTCCTACTATGTTCCTACTACTTAATATTTCCATGTTATTTAACAACTTAGTCGAGTCCACTTTCAAAAGCAGAATTACATTTTTATTTAGTTTTAAAACTGATTACAAAAAAGATTGCAACAACATTTTTGAAGACTTGCCAAGATACTTTTTAGGTTTTTTTCGAAAAGGTTGTCGTTAATACGGCTACAAAATTTTAAAGGACTAAAAAATATAGTACCCGTGGTCTGATGGTAAGTGCGATGGATTGTCATGCCAGAGGTCTTAGGTTCAATTCCTACCTGTGCCATCTAAGGTTTTTTTCACGGGTACTACCTCTTGCGAGGAATTGATAAATCCTCGAAGACAAATTCTTGTCTTGTGCTTTCTTAAATTTGCCGTTCTGATTCGGCTTTAAACTGTAGGTCCCCTCCATTCCTGACAACATTACTCGCACACAGGAATGGTATAAAATTGTAAGTAACTAGGCCCTAGTTCTCAACGGACTGTTGCACCACATAGTTAGTTAAAATACATTGAAAAGAAATTCTGTCGAAATATCAGAGTTCATCTTTAGTTAAACACTTCTCTACGAACACATCCATCGAACCTCAAAGAGGTATGAAACGTACCAACGTTTAAAAATAAAAAACTAGCAAATTGATTTCGATACTCGAATAAAAGTCAAATCTCTTTACACAGCAGGATCACTTTACCTTTTATTTGCAGTACAAATATTACCAATGTTGTATTTGTTATTCAAATAAATTTCTTTTGTACTACGAATGGATTTTCGAAAAAAGCACTCCTCATTTTGACTACCCGTGGAATATGCTCTGAAACAAGTATATTTCGATAGACCTGTGTTCATATTTTTATAATTAATAATTATGGCAACCAATCTTTCATAAATTTTTGACTTCTTTAAACAAAAATATTTTCTGCTTCGTATAAGGCCCATTACTTAGCTTCGATAGCCGTAAATTGTCAGCATTAAGATCGCTGTTTACTTTCTAGAAATGTTTAACCCTTTAAATTATACTGCCTGAAACTTTCACTTGTAGCTTAAGAATTAAAGAAACTATTAAGAAATATCAATGCAAACCTATTTAAAATGTTACATAAAAATGTTAAAAGTACGTCTTCTAGAATAGTTCTTACTAAAACCTCTAACCGACACACCTTCTTCATACTATAGAACCGAAAACCAAAACTCAAAAATTATCCAAAAAGTTTAAAAGCTAAAAACTTTGAATAAGACGAACGAAATCCCATTCACATACACACAAAGATCAACTTTTCTTCTTCCTTCAAGTGGTTTCCTTTTTACGTGATTTTTGTCTCAGATCTCAGTTTTATTTAGTTTTTTTTTCAAAAACAAAAATAAAATAAAACTTGTGGCCACCAGATCGCATTTACTTCTACCACATACACAAAAGAGTTAGTACAATAAAAAAAGGAAGAAATAAATACACAAGGAGCTTAAATTCCACAAAACTTAAAACGAAGAAAGCCCAACAAAAACAAAAAAAAAAGGACTTGAAGTATAAATTCCAAAACTCACTAACAACTAGAAGACTGCAAGACTATAGTTCTTTTATGCCTACTACTCGTATACTGTTAGGAAAACGTAGGGGTTTTAGAGAGGACCAGAGACAGAGACAGAGGCACAGGTATAACTGAGGTAATTTGGAGCTACCTGCCCTTAACAGAAGTTCTCTCTACAAAAAGTTATCTTTCTACATCTTCCTTTGCTTCAGTTTAATTTATTTTGTTTTGTTGTTTTTAGTTCTTTGATAAAGTTTTTAAAGTAGTTGTCTTTGTTTTTAAGGATTTTCTGTCTGCTTATACTCTTTATATTCGTGAAGAAGACGAAGAAATACTCATTTTTTATTCAATTTGTTACCAAGCCACTCACAGAAGTCATAGGTTTTGGGATCTATAGAGTTGTACCTAGGTATAAATAAGTCCCAAAACCCAAAGCAGAGAAGGAACTTTCAAATTGTCAAAAACACTGCAGGGATACAGAGTCCTTTAAGGAAACGATGATTTTTGTAAAGTTGGGTTGGGTTCGGTTTTGGTTCAGGTTCAGATTCGAGTTTGAGATTCGTAACATACATAAATTGAAAGGCTTGAGCTTGCTTGCTTGCCTTGAGAGGAGGAAAAAAACGTGTGTGTGTGTGTAGAATATAGAAATGTATTCTTTTATCCTATTTACGAGTTCGAATATATGTATATCGTGTGATGATGGCGCTTCATGTCAAAGCAACAAGAAAATAAAATATAATATCAACATACCTACCAAAGTATAACGGTATATAAGTTCTTATAGTAAGTTAGTTTATAGCTTTTCGATGAATTTTCGAGAAAAAAGGTATAACGAATTCCTATAAAGAATAAATCCGGTTGAGGTTTAATATTTTTTTCGTCTTTGAAAAGTTCTAACGAGGAAATTAAGTTAGATTTTAAAAATTTTCTCTCTCTTTCTCTCTCCCTAGGACCCTTTCTTTGCCATTGAATGAAGAAAATTTGTTGGAGAAATAAAGAACTCATTTTTTAAAGAATGAAATATTAGTTGAGGATAGAAAGCCTTTTGAGAAATTAGGGAACGAGAATGCATCTCCTATTTCTTGACTTCCTTATGGAAATAATACAGAGAAGGATATTATAGTTATTGTTTTGTGGCTTTATTTTGATATTCATTAATACAGTCTTATTTAAAAACGTTGTTGTATAGATCCTACATAAAGTTATGTAATCTCTATAATGCCTCTAAACTAAAAAATGCTATTTATAAAACTTATGCAAGGTTGCAAAGTCCCATAATAAGCTAAACGCGTTTTGAGGTTGAATAGAGCCTACATAAGGAAATTATTGTTATTATTTTGTAAATGTCATTTTGATTTCCCTCCAGTTTTGAAATTAAAATAAAAACAATAATGCCTCTCCAGTTTAGCTCGTTTATTAGTGATTTAAAGAATTTAAATCTCGTTTTACCGACTCCAAGAAGGCAGAAAGTTTATAAAAAAAGGTTCAACCCAATGAGCCTAAGTAACAAAGAATTAAAAAAAAATATATAGATTTTCGAAAGAGAATATCATAAAAATAATTGGAATTATTTTTTATATCTTATTTGTTATGACAAACAGCTGATTTGATAGACAGATAAATGGAATACATTGCTCCATTTTGGTACTTTTTTTGATATAAGCATTGTATAACTAAAATTTATAGCAGAATTTTTTATAAATGGAAATTTTCGCAACGTTACATAGAGCCTATATAAATCCTTATGCACTGTATAACTCTTCATCTGTTTAGCGAGTTCTATTAAATAAGACTGTTAGTGTTTAATTCCGTTTTTGATTAAAAATGAAAAGAAAATGTAAAATTTTAGGAATTTCTTTGACACATTTTGACAAATAAGGGGTTCTCAAAATCAGACATATAAAGAAATGAATTGGATTGGTACTCAAGTACAATTTAAGTGAAATTCCTTGGTAATTTTTGGAATTTTAAAAGAAATTGAATGTACTTTAAAAATTATCAAGTAAAAGTACAAATTTACTTTTACTTGATAATTTTTAAAGTACATTCAATTTCTTTTAAAATCCTACAGTACCTTTTCATTCAAAGACCCGTTTTATACGTTTTGTTTTCATCAAGAAAAGTCAAGGACATAACATTGAAGCAGCAAAATCAGAGTCAAAATTCGATTTCAGTTTAAAAATCGATTTTATATTTCATTAAAATTTAATAGAAAATTAAAGAAATAATTTGCTTTATGGACATTCTTAATTCAATTATTTTTATATCTGCAAGAAATTTTAGTACTTTTTGTAGACTTGATATTTATTTGGTATTTAATGATGGTTTTTCAGCTGTATTTAGGTTTGAAATTAATTAAGGTTAGGATTTGCTGATGTCGAAACCTTAAATGAATTACTTGGAAGTACCCACTTTAAGTGCAAACGCACAAAAGATGATAGTTGAAAAAAGATAGCAATATTGTTTTACAATATAAACTTGCCTTCTCTTAATTAAGAGTAAATAAAGACCCAATTCGAATTTATGGGGTCTTGTTGCCAAAAACTATACGGCCCGAAATAAAAATGTTGTTGTACGATTTGGGAAATATTAGCGATCCTTTGGGCGTTAAAACTTTTTTGGGTTTTATGAAATTCCAAATAAATAGAAGCATTCTGTCTTATTGCCAAAAACAATAACTTATTATTGTTATTTATTGTACTATTCGTACTAGAATGTCAGCTTGTTAGACTTGACAATTCCTTATTTCGTCAATTTCATTGAATGTTTGAACAACAACAACAACTTAAAGGTGCTACCACGGACGAACGGAATAAGGAATGGTCAAGTCTAACAAGCTGACATTCTAGTACGAATAGTACAATAAATAACAATAATAACTTAATTAGTCTGGTTCGTTACCAATCTTCCAACCTCTCCCCCTTTGATATGTACTACGAATTGTAAGTCTATCGAAATAAGGTATGGAGAAAAATGGAGGCGGAACAAAACAGCATACTTAAATAGCTATATCTCCAGCCAAAACAATGAGTGGTAGCACCTTTAAGTTGTTGTTATTGTTCAAAGTTCAAACATTCAACAAAAACAATAACGCCAAAATATTAAAAATGGCATATCACCCAAAATTGGCTTTATCGCCCAAAGACTAAAATGCCACAAAGCCCAAAATCAAGGTCTTATTGTCCAAAGCAGTTTCTAAATATAATAACGCCCAAATTAGTAATTTACATATCTCCCAAAAGATGTCATGTGTATTAAAATTTGGACATTCTGACAAAATGACATCACTGTTTATACGCGTCAAAAAAGCTCAACTAAATATAAAAAAAACATGTATTGGACATTATGACATTTTGAAATTTAAGCGTTGCGACATTGACAGTTAGTTTAGGTGGTATGACATTTTATTTGGGCTTTGTGACGTTTTCTTAGTGTTGTTTTATACTACGTTTCGCTTTTTGGGCTTCATGTCATTTTGTGATTTGAGTTAATCGTCGTTGGGTGCTAAGACATAAGAAACGATAGAATTTTTTGGGCAAAATTGCAAAATTTATTTGGGCGTTCCGAAATTTGCTTTGTGTTTTTTGGGCTTTGTAACCAATTTTGGGCTTTATGACATTTAAGGATTTGGACGTTTTGGTTTTGGTCGAAAAGACCTAATGCCGAATTTTCATATTACAAAGACTGAATTAATCAAAGAAATTGAGGGTTTCTATAAATGAAAAAGAAGATTTTCAACTCAGTAAAAATGGAATAACAGCTTAGTTAACGGCATCACAAAATTGTTTGTAACTATTTTAGTTTCAAAAAGTTATGATTTCAGAAGTAACCAACAAAATCTCGTCAAGAATTGAACGAACCCAAATATCTTCTTTTTATTTAAGTGAAGAAGAAATTTATAGAAATGTATAAATGTATTTTTTTAAATGCTTGTTTTATTTTGTTTTCGATTATGCATTCCACCTTACTAGTGATTAAAGTTAATGCTTCATGTACTTTAGAATGTTCAACTGTGGATATTATAAAAATATAAACAATATTATGCAAAGTAGGCCCTAGTTCACACAGGACTGTAGCGCCACCTTAAGCTAGATTATGCAAAGTACCAAAAGTATGACCAATATCACCACAATTGAATCTTTTAAAAAGGAAGTTTTTAATCGTATGTGGTTTTCAAGAAGAAATAAAACGCCGCCGCCGTGGCTATCATGAATAAATTCAAGCCGAGAGGCGTTTGTTTCTACCACTTCTTACTTACTCACTAAAAGATTCCTTAAATAAATTTATTGTTTTGTTGGATTAGGTCTATTTATAATGAAATGACAAACCGGACCGAGTATAAATAAAGTGACAGCTGTCAAAAAGACCAACTCTGAAAAATTTATTTTTCAGATTGAAAACCAAACGTTTAAAAAAACACCCGTTACTAGAACTTGCGGAGAAGCATGGACAAGGTACCTTTGACCATCTCTTTGCGACCTACATTGCTTATTTCAAATCCAAATGACTTATTTCAGCAGCTTGTTCTCACCGGAAGAATAACACTTGCAGGCCTCCTAATTCATTTAGCTCCTGTTAAGCTAGTTAAATTATACGTTTGATACTCAAAGTCTGGTAAAGAATTCCACATTCTTGTAGTGCAACTAAAGAAAGAATATCTGCCATTCACAGTACGTCAGGAATTGAGCTCAAGTGTAAACTGTTGAGAATTCCTGAGTACGGGTATTACGGTTGAATTGTTTGAGGGTCGCAAAGCAACTGGCTATTTCACTAGAGCATTATTTATGAAAATAGCGTTTAAATAATTATACCCATAACAGTGCTCAATAGATACAAATGTATCAGTTAGACAACGGTCACCTTTCATTTTTAAAGCTCTATCTCTCTTTCTGAATTGTGTCGAAAAGAAGGCATTGTACTAGAGTTTCGAACAAATACAAAATTAGATGGAGCGAAAGTCCGTACAGAACCAGTGAATAGTGACTTACAACTCTTAACCATTCATGTGTGCCAGTAATTACAGCGATGGAAGGGACCTACAGTTTTTATGCCGAATCGGAACGGCTGTCTTAAAAAGCAATTTTCATAACTTTTGGACAATTTGTCAATTTCTCGCAAGGGTCAGTAAAAAAAATGTAGGTGGCACAGGAAGGAATTGAACCCATAAGACCTATGGAATGACAGTCATACGCACTAACCTTCACGGCACGGGTATTACAAATATTTCGGACATAGGCATTAAAGTCCGATCAAAACGAGTTTAAAACTTCTTGCATCGGTGAAAAGAACCTAAACACTTAACAGCGTCTTTGGAGACTACAAATATGTTCTCTTCCTGCGAGAGATGGTTTGTGATTCACATATTTAGAACTGAAAGCTGTTCAGTCTGCTCGATGCAACTAACACCCATGGGTAGAAACATTGGGGGAGGGTTACGCTTTTGCGATAGAGAACAGCATTAAATTTTCAAACCATTAAATTTAACACGATTTTTGATTCCCTATTGGATAATGCTGTCAAGAGCTTATCTCCGAAGGACAGGGATGTGAGTCGTAAAACGAATATCAAAAGCTAAAAGTACTGTGGTCAGCAAAACAAGAAGAAGACAAAAGATCATTTATAAAAGTAAGGAAGAGTGTCGGAGATTCTGAAAAAAGGAGACCCTCTAAACTGCACCAACTATAGACGAATCAGTCTACTTAACATCGCTTACAAAATCTTCTCTGCCGTAATATGTGAACGTCTAAAGCCCATCGTCAACAACCTGATAGGTACTTATCAGTCAAATATCCACATTACGGCAGATCCTGGAAAAACCCAAGAACATCAAATCGACACCCACCTTCTTTCATCGATTTCAAGGCCGCATATGAAAGCATCTACAGGCACGAGCTGTATAGAGCCATGTCTAGTTTTGGCATCCCTGCCAAACTCGTTCGTTTGTGCAGGATGACCATGAAGAATTCGCGCTGCTCCATAAAGGTTGGAAACAACTTAACAGAACCTTTCGGTGTCAAAAAAGGCTTTAGACAAGGTGATGCGCTATGCGATTTCTTTAACATCGTCCGTGAAAGAATAGTACATAACTCCCACGTCAACACTAGAGGCACTATCTTTCAAAAGTCTGTCCAATTACTAGCATATGCTGATGACATTGACATAATCGGAAGAACTCAGCGTGATGTCAATGGGGCTTTTGTGAGTATTGAGGAAGAGGCGGCAAAAATGGGTTTAACGGTTAATGAGGGCAAAACAAAGTACATGCTGTCGTCAAGAAAGGACTTACAACACCGACGTCTCGTTCAAAACGTCACCATCGACAGACGTAACTTCGAGGTAGTCAAGGACTTCCTCTACCTAGGCTCCGCTATTAACGCAGAAAATAACTCTTGCTAACCGCTGTTTCTTTAGGGTCAGAAAGCAATTGAGTAGCAAAGCCCTCTATGGAGGGACCAAAGGGTCGCTATATAAGACCCTCATCATCTCCGTCCTGCTATACTGTGCAGAAGCATGGACTATGACAAAAGCGGTTGAAAACACCTTGGGTCGTTTCGCGAGAAAAGTTCATCGTGTGATCTACGGTCCCGTATGCATCGAAGGGGAGTGGAGGAGAAGATGGAACGACGAGCTGTACGGGCTGTACAGCGACGTAGACTTAGCCAGAAGGGTAAAAGTCTAACGACTGGGGACCGGGCTAGATAGAGAAGTTTGTTGGGTGAGGCCCTAGTTTACACAGGACTGTAGCGCCACCTTAAGTAAGTAAGTAAGTCGCAGACAAAACGGAGCCCTGAGGCACCCCCGAGTTTTGTTCGGAAATGATATTAACCAAAATGAATTGTCAAATCATGACGAAAAATGTTTGCTTCGAAAATAATAAATTACAGTAATGAAATTAAATTTTTCTGTCAAAAAGTCCTACATTTTCTGCTCCCCTTCTTTCGCGTTTAAATAAAACAAAAAAAAAACTTATTTTTCAAAAATTTTCTAGAAATATCAAAAAATTACATCGATACCTGCATTCAGACATATTTTATCTTAAATAAAGTTTAGAATATAAATATAATGATTGAATAGGTTAGCTTTAAAACAGATTTCTTAAATTGCTTTTATCGTTCTAAAACTCAAATACATACTAACCGCCCCTGAATTTAGAAAATCCATTAAAAACTTTCAAAAAAATATAAAAAGATATAGATTTTCCTTCGTCCTTGCGACGCACGTTCGTTGGCGGGGCTGCGGCGGCCGGTGTTGTGGGTCAGCCTCGGTATGTTGTATTTGTTTGGATTATAATATAATATAAATCAAAATCATTATTTACGTCCATTCACTAACAAAATAAAGAAGATAGGTAGGTATACGAATATAAACAACAACCCAAATCGCCTTTCGACATTCAGAATACTGAATTCATTCATTCCCTTCATTGTCATTCTCTGTAAATAAAAATTCAATAGCAATTGTGAGTTATTGCCTTAATAAATCATGGGGATCTTGGATGAAGGTCGATATCCTTGCTTTAAATCTGTCTGTCTCTCTTACTCTCTTTTCCATCACCCATCACCCATCACACACACACAGACCGTAATTTATATTAATTTCAAACAATTCGAGGATAAAACATGATAACACAAACAAAAATAGAGAAGAAGACAAACAACGAGGACGTATCGCCTTGCATTTTGTTTAGACTGCGTGCCTATGGTCAGCCACATTCATACCTTTTTTCCCAGAGCATCCCATTCTCCCACCCAAAAAATACAGCTTCTCTAGTCTTAATGCAATGTCCTTTAAGTGGATCATATAAATGCAATGGACAATGTCCTTTTTTCTTATTTTTCTTATGACTTGAGACCAACCCAAACCCAGTCTGTTTTTTTTCTGTCGTCCTTTAAGTAAGAACTGTTGTTATAAATAACTCCGACTTCTTCACATTTTTTACCGTATCCACTCCCCCTGCCCTGGCATCATTTCTTCCCACTCTACTTCTTTCTAAATCTACAAGCTTAATAATTCCACCGTTTGGCTGCTGTGTCTTATAACGTGCGACAAGAATAACACAACTGACATAAGTAAAATTGTTTTGGAGCGTTTTGTGTATCCTTTGTGTGTGTCTTAAAAACAGTTGTTGTCCATTGCCCTACTATAAGTATAAACCGTCCGAACCGACCAACCAACCAACCAACCAACCGACCTCCTATACTATCTGATGCTTCGACATCACGAGCGTCTACACAGCTCTCCTTGAGGTGCGGCTTATATAACCAGTGTTCTTTCATTGTTCGTTGTTGTTTTTCCGTCTATTGTGTTATTGTGTCTATCCCACTTCTGACACGTAGTCGTTGTAGTTTTCGTCGATTTCTTCTTCTTCTTATTTTACAAAGAATTGTGATGTAGTTGGGGGGGGGGAGAGGGGGTGATGGCTGAGCTGGGGCGAAGTGATGGGAGAGATAATATAGCAGAAGAAGGATGAAAAAAGAATATAAACAAGCAACTTATAGAAGCGTGTAGAGATGTCCTTATAGTCCTTTATTATTATTTTCATCTTTCACAAGGATTGTTTTTTTTTGTCTATATGCCTTGATGTGTAAGAAGCTGTTTTTCGCAAGGATGTTGTACAAGCATGTGAGATGTTTCGTAATTTCTTAGTCTCAACACAAACGAATATCAAAAAATAAAACTTTCTATGTCCTTTTTTTGTTCGTCCTTTTTTTGAACAAAAAAAAAATATCTGTAATGTAAGAAAATTTGGTAAACTAGAAATTATCTGAAAAACGCATTCAACCGAAACAAGGAAAGATTACACAAAGTATATTTGACATTAGTTTGGGAAAATATCCTTTAAATCTTTTTATATCCATTTTTGGTGTATATTTTTCTAATCCACAGATATTCTTCTGCTGAATTCTATAAAATATATCCATGTTTTACCTTAGGTAATTTTGTGGTCAAGAAAGGAGAAGTAGGTGTTCGTATATAGTTTATTTGGTGTCTAAGAAAACTTTCACTGAGTACACCTTAATCCTTTCTACCTTTACCTTACATTCCTTTATCTTTTATATTTCATGTGGTTTTTAATTTATTAGAGTGCGCAGTTTAAAAGCGAAGAGGGATAACTTCTTTTAGAAAGGTGCCTACTGCCTATACTATGTACATTGTTAGTTTAAGATTGTGGAATGGTTTTTAAATTAACCACATTTGCTATACAAACAAAGAATAAGGATGTTTTTGTATAAGATATCCCTTTAAAACTATATGTGTCCTTTGAACCAAAAGATGAACCTTGTAATATATACGTCAGTAATTAATCAATTTTCTGAAGGACACAAAGCTTTGCGTTCCTTCCCTTAACCCCCCTCCCCCTGGCATTGTTGGTATATGTACATGTTTTAATATATGTACTTCGGAGTTTATGTGTCTATATGTATGTATGAGCGTGTAAAGATAAAACACATATACTAAGTCCTTATAATATGGACAGAGTTGGGAAATGAAATGTGTAGACAGTCTGGAATAAGTATGTAGGTAAATATGTATATAAAATCATCTGCCTTATTTTAAGACTTTAGAATCTGAAATTTGTTTTGTCGTTTAGAATTTTCGACACAAAAATAAGAATTCAATAGTAACTTGCCTGTCTTATATCCCCTTGGATTTAAGACTTAAGTAAGTATCGCTGTTTTTGAGTTTTACGATTTCGCAACTTTACGAACCAACTTTAAACGATTTATATTGCATCATTCCAAAAATTGATTTAGATCTTCTTGTAGCCCTTAACAATCCTTGATGGAGTTAAAAAATCGAAACATTTTAACACCGTCTGCATAGATTAGCAATAAAAACTTATTTAAACAGAAGGAAAATCATTAATAAATATAATAAACAGCAATGGACTAAGGTGACTCCCTTGAGGTACACCAGAATTGACTTTACATTGACATAAATGGTTACTCTGAAAATAACATGACACTTTAGAATATATGTATCTTTTAGATATGAAAAAATCCACATAATGAGTCGTTAAATCCAATTTGACTCAATTTATTAAAAAGAACTTCATTACTTAATTTGTCAAATGCCTTGCTAAAGTCGTTAGATGCAATCGACTTGAAATTGATTTTGATAATTTGTAACTAAGTAAGATTATTTCCAAAGTTCTGGGAACTTAGAACATTTCAGAGACCCGTTGAAAAGAGGAAACAATGGATAGGAAACATAAGACAGTAGTATTAGATGGGTTCAGTTTGTTAGAATGAATGGAAACTTCTGCAGGTGTTCCAAAAGGGTGCATTCTGAGTCCTTTACTTTTGGCAATTTTTATCGATGATATTTGTGATATTCTTTCTGGAGCAGTAATATTTGGTGAAAATCTTATTAAAGCGCTAATGTAACCGGATAACCTTGTTTTGCTCTCTGACAACCCGTTTTCACTTCAAATGAACAGACTCCAATCATATTGCGAACCGTGGAATCTACATATTAACGTCTAGAAAACGAAGACAATGATTTGAAGAGAAACCAACCGAGAGAAACCTGGCGTCTTAGGAATGATATAATTGAAACTGTGTATTAGTTCAAATATTTAGAAGTTAAGTCAACCTATAACTTAAACTTAGGCAAAAATGTTAAGGAAAAAATTAGGGAAGCTAATCTAGCACTCAACATGATATGGTAAAAATTGTTTACAAATAAAAATATTGACTGATCGCACAAAGTGTTCAATGCTGTTCAAGTGTTTGAAGCTGTTCAAAGATTGTTTTTCAAACAAATTTTTAGTCTTCTAAGCTAATAGCGTCAACGTATACGTATGCTTTACATGTGAAAACAGGATTACAAAAAAAATCAGATTACTCGATCAGGGTGATGAGGAGAAGTGTCAAGTGATGATTGTCTTCATAAATTGATCATGG
Organism: Eupeodes latifasciatus; assembly: GCA_920104205.1. Lineage (NCBI taxonomy): Eukaryota > Metazoa > Arthropoda > Insecta > Diptera > Syrphidae > Eupeodes > Eupeodes latifasciatus. The sequence continues at coordinate 144,131,748 of OV049924.1, read as the reverse complement.
TAAGACTACTTCCATTTCCATCTAACGCTTATTCTTTTAGAGAATGGATCCAGTTGAAGCACGAATTCTGATTCATATTGCTAAAGTGGACGGGAATATATTTAATGAGAACTTGACCAAAGTTTCATCGTTTGCTTCCAGGAGTATATACAGAAAGATCTTTTATAGATTAGTTACTAAAAAACCTATTACAATGTAAAATAATCATATGACGTTGTAAGCACAATATTTAGAGCAAGGGTTGAAATCTTTAACTTTAATTTCATTTCTTATCGACCGGATCTTCAGAAGATTTATAGCTTATGTAACAGAAAGAACTAGAAGATATTTTGCATGTTATTGCAGTCTGCTCAGTTTTGCAAAAGATACGATGTCGGTATTTCTAGAAAAGTTTCTTATCAATTAATATACTCGTACTATACGAAATATTAAATGGAACTTGGGGTTGGTCTAAACTGTATAAATACTGCAAACAAGCTTATAAAAGTAGCTTTAAAGTTTTTCCAGATCTCTCTCGTCAACCATTTGTAATTTTATGAATATTCAGCGATTCAATGACTTCAGACAGTTCTTACTTGTCAAATGTCAACAGATCACAGCTTTAAAGTGAGCAAATAGCGGGCTTTTTAAAATTAAACCTCTTATTGGAAAAAAAACTCAATTAATCCTATAGTGTATGTTAAGGGTAGTACCCGTGACATAATGGTAAGTGCTTTGCACTGTCATTCCAGAGGTCTTGGCTTCAATCCCCTGTGCCATCTGAAGTTTTTTTCACGGGTACTGCCTCTTGCGAGGGATTGACAAATCCTCTAAGAGTAATTCTTGTGAGTCATTCGGATTGGGCTGTAGGTCCCCTCCATCCCTGACAAAAGTACTCGAACACAGGAATGGTTGGAAGTTGTAAGTCACTATGTCCTAATTCTTAACGAACTATTGCGCCACCTTATTTATTTTATTTGTTGTATCTTAAGACACCGTTTCATCCACAAATATTGATCTTTTAGTTTGCTTTATGTGCTGGTGGAATAAATTGGTCTGTACTGCTTGAAAAATTATGCTGGCCAGAACGTTACTGTCACCGCTATAAAGGCATGATTTAACACCGCTTTACTGTTTTCTGTGAGTATATGTGAAGTCGCTTGCCTAAAATGATTGACCACTTGGAGGACAACATTCGCCAAGTTAATGCAGATATACTGCTACAAATGTTGGAAATAAGTCATCAAGAATTGAACCTCCAGACTAGACTAATTACGAGCTAGCCGTGGCGATGATATGCCAAAAATCATATTTAATTTATAACGCCAGAACATTATCTGTTTTTTAGGAGTTATTTGCCTATAAAAAAACACTCTTTACTTAGCAAAAGCTTAAGACGCTCTGCTTCAACAGTAAAACCACATCCAAATAAACTAGTCTTTCCTTCGTGGTAGCAGTTTTTCGATTTCGTAGTTTTGAGTCAATGTTTATGTTTTATCACGTTATGCTTTTAATTTCAGATCTTTATGCTCATAGCTCATAAGGTAACTTATGAGCTTTAGCCCATGATTCTTTTGCATCTGACATCTTATCTTATGGTGAGCACGAAGAAAACTTGATGAGATTTAAAAATTATAAGAAAAATTCACTTAAACTTGATTAAATATTGAACAATTCTTATTTTTCTAAACTATTATGATTTTCATTAATAAGAAATTTGATTATAATTGGATGTGAATTTCTATTTTTCAAAAGCACAAATTAAGAGTCAAAAAAGTAGGTCACATCTCGCTCTATTTTTTGGCATCTTTGGCGTAACCATAAACTTTGTAGCCCGAAATTGCTCAATTAAAACTACTGATAGCTGCATCTTCAGAAAAAATCCCAAAGCAAACAACAGATAAGAAAAGCTATCTTTCAAAAAGTAAAAATTAAGTTTCTTCAAGAAATCTATTAGTTTCAATATCAATGTTTCTATGACAAAAAAGCTAAAATTAAGGGAGTACAATTTAAAAAAGGACACACGACATGCTTTTGATTATCTTTTTAATCACTAAGTCCTTTTTTTCCATTAACTCTCGACTCAAAGGAAGAAACAGGAAGGACAGAAGAAGGACAAGGGATCTTATAATCGTATAGTCGTAGGGTATACTTATGTGCTGGTGTGTTACAGGAATAATAATAAAGTCAATACTATGACAACCCTAAGACGACGATATGACGAAGTCGAAGTTTATAGGAAAAAAAGAAGAAAATTTGATATGCCATCGGCATCCTGATGATCTCATGAAATGTTCCTTCAACAAACCCTCTGGAGTTCTAAGCAAGAAGGGATGAAGAGTATATTTGTATTTGTAACCCCCAACGATACCACCACCCACCTCACCACACCACACCGCACCGACCGAAGGGGAAACCAATAGTTGACCTCATTTATAACCTGAATGGGTGGTGAAATAGAATAAGGATTTTCGATGATGGCTGACGGTTTGAGTTAAGTTGAGATGAGGGCCTTGCTATGGGTGGTAGAAGCTGGCTAGCTGTAGGTGGTATACGAAACTTTGGTCTAAGAACCAGAACGCAAAAGGAAAGAAAGAATGATAAAACGAGAAAAAAAGGACGAACAAATTCTTGGCAAACAAAAAGGAAATTGCCTTGCCTGCCTCCTGGAGCAATTTGGCTATCAATTTTGAATCAGCTCCTTCTTTTTTTGTTTGGTCGTCCTTTCTTTGCCCTGTTTATACCACACCGGCGAGAGGGCGCTCCTGCTCGCTGTTCCTTTTCCAACATCCTGTGGTTTCTGCACCATTTCTTCGTTGAGTTGACATTTTCTTGATTTTGATGTTGGGGTGTGTTTTTTTTTCAACTTTTTCGGTTTTCTATTTTTCAAATTTTACGCAGCGACTTTGTTGGGAAAAAAACTCTCGAAGTGCGTCGCAGGTAAAAAGGATTTTCTTTTTTTTTAGGTGTATTGGGTTAGTCATGTATTCTTATGTGTGTTGAGTTATGGGGGGATTCCGAACAGAGGTTTAAATATTTTATGAGAAAATAAAAGTAAGAAAAAAAAAGGACATCAATGAATATCACGTAGGTATATGAAGGTAGGATAGGGAGGACAACTTTTACTTTAAAAATTAATGGGCTTATATGGTTTATCCTTAGATGTCCTTGCAAGGTCATTGCCTCAAATGAAAGAATATTTTTTTAAAGGTAAACCTGTCTATAGAAGAAACAGAGTTTGGTTGAGTGTTGTGTTTTCTTTCTTGTTTTGCTTGAATGATACTGTGCAAATAAATTGAAAATTTTAGTTCAATGTTTGAACTTTGAACTAAATATAAAGACGCTGAATTTTGCGGCCTGGAGGTACCTATACCTAATGAAACCCAACATTTAATTTACGTGGTCCGGAGTATCTTTATACGGTATACGTGAGTTGTTGTTTATTTAATGTTAAAGCCTGAAAGGTTTTATTTTTGTTATGTCACTGGTGACCCTTTTCAAAAATTTAAAGCATACTCAGCCATTTTTTTTGTTTCGAAATTCAAAGATTTTCACCTTGAAGATTGGATAAATAAACATAACACAAGGTAGACATATTCTTTGCAAGAAAAGGCAGGCTTTTTCAAGTGTCAAGGGTTTTAGTTGAAAAATAAAAACAAAAAATTAAAAACTTGTCCCTTAAAGTTTTTGAAAAACTGATTTTATTTCGAACAAATAATTCTAAATTTTAAAAGGAAAGAAATACTGTCAGATATTTAATGGAAGCAAGGATCAAAATTTTCATCTAAACGAAATCCAAAAAATCTTCTACTTTTATGTCTATAATTTGTTGTTCTTCAAAAATATTGAACAAAATATATAAACTAAGACTTTGATGTTATTTGTTTTGAATATTTTGAAGCTTATATTAACTTTACCTTATTTTCGATCAAAAAAGTCAACAAAATATTAAAGTTTTAAAAAGTTGATTTCATTTTGTTATTGTTTTACTTAATGCTAAAAAATACACTGATATTTTAGGTTAACATTTTCAAACGATGACGAAATCAAAAATATCTTATTTTAATTAATTCTTTTTTGATATTGCCAGTTTATTAAATTGTTCATTAATTTAACTAAAAGAAAGTTTAGAAGCTTACTTTTTTAAAATTACATGAAATGTAAGATAATCTTCTGGCATTATAATTTAAATATGATACATATCTTCCCAACCCGGCTGATCACCGTGGGAAGAGTAGATCAAACCCACCCATATAAAAATAAGCGAACAGAGAACATAACACGCAAAAAACAACAAAATACATTAAAAATCTGTACTTTCAACGTCAGGACACTCTCTTCGGACGAAAAACAGGAGGAATTAAGACTAGCATTAAAAGACATAAATTGGGATATAATAGGACTAGCTGAAGTAAGATTGCTTGGACAAAGAATAATTAATAATGATAATGATATCTTCTGCTACATTGGTGAAACAAAAGGACTATACGGAGTTGGATTTCTAATTAAAAAAGAATTAAAAGACAAAATAATTAATATCCGATTCCATAATGAGAGGATATGTAGCATACAACTTAAAATTCAAAACACAAAAATGACTATAATACAAGTATATGCACCTACAGAAAAAGCTGAGGAAGAAGAAATGATAAAATTCTACGATAATCTTGAAGAAACATTCAACAACCAAAAAACAGAACTAATGTACGTGATAGGAGATTTTAACGCAAGACTTGGAAAAAGATTAAATGAAGAAGAAAACTCAGTTTTAGGACCTCATGGATATGGACTAAGAAATGAAAGAGGGGAGAAACTCATCAAGTGGCTGGAAGAAATGAACTTAAAATTTGGGAACTCATTAATTTTGACAGCGATCACAGACTAGTAAGAATGAAGATAAAAATAAACCATAAAACATTAAGAAGAAATCGACAAATCTATTACATCCCTAAAATAATACCAGAACAAAAATTTATCAACTACAGCGAAACAATAAAGACAAAGATCAACCAACTTTTAGAACCGTCAAATAACGACCTTCAAAATACATATGACAAGTTAGAAAATATCATAAAGACTACAGCAAAAATCTCAATAACGAACATTAAGACTTCCAAAGAAAAAATATCAGACGAAACCAAAGCCCTTATATCAAGAAGATAACATTTAAGAACAAAAACACAACTACTCAACCAAGAAAAAGCAGAACTAAGTGAACTCAGGAAAACAATAAAATCTAAAATAACGAATGATATTCGATACACTAAGACAAACAAAACCAATAAACAAAGCAAAACGATATTTGAATAATAAACAAGAATGGATAGTAAATATGAAGGATCAAAATGCAGTTAATATAACAAACCGAAGAGACATAAATGAAAACGCTACATTATTTTTTGAAAAACTGTTCACCTCGACTTAAATCAACACAGAAGAAGAAACAATAGAGAACAATGGTTCAATATCGACACAAACCCATATATTCAGCAAAGAAACTATCGAAAGGACCATAGACGATCTGAAGAGAGATAAATGCACTGGAAATGACGGAATATCAGCGGAAATGTTAATATACGCAAAAAACTCACTATCCAACATTATTACAAACATATTCAACGAAATCGTTCTAACAAAACAAATCCCCGAGCAATGGAAAGAAACAACAATAACACTAATACATAAAAAAGGAAAAAGGGACGATATCAACAACCAATAAGTAACATTTCGACAATTTACGAGCTGTTCTCCAAAGCACTTTACAGGACCATAAAGGACGATTTCAATAACAAACAACCAAGAGAACAGGCTGGATTTAGAGAAGGATTCTCCACAACAGACCACCTACAGACAATGAATCAGCTAATAGAAAAGTGCAACGAATTTAAACAACCTGTTTATTTTCTTTCTATTGACTTTAGTAAAGCTTTTGACTCCGTTGAACATAAACCCAGATTTAATAGAAACAGTTAAAAACATATACAAAAATAACACAGCACGAATAAAAACAGAGAAAATTGGACGAAAATTTAACATGACAAGAGGAGTCAGACAAGGAGATCCACTTTAACCACCTCTATTTAATGCTGTCCTGGAAGACATTTTTCAAAAAATTAACTGGAAGAACTATGGTATAACGATATGTGGACAGGTCCTTAACAATTTAAGATTTGCAGACGATATAGTTCTTATTTCTACAAAATCTTTACATATTCAAAAAATGTTGACGGAACTAACTAGCTTGTGCAGAAATTATGGACTACAAATAAACAAATCAAAAACTAAAGTCATGACAAATCACACTAAAGATGATATAACTTTGGACAGAGAAAAAATCGAGTACGTAGAAGATTATATATATTTGAGACAAATAAAATCATTCAAAGACCAAGAAAATAAAGAAATAAACAGACGCGTCACGAACAGCTGGAGACAATTCTGGAGCCTGAAAGAAATCTTACAATTGGACCAAAGTGCAGACACAAGGAAAAATATCTTCGACTCTGCTATTCTGCCGATTCTAACTTATGGACTACAAACAATGAGCTTGACTACAAAAACACTTGACCAGCTTAGAATATGCCAAACCAAAATGGAAAGGAAAATTCTAAACATACGACCGCGAGATAGGATTAGAAATGAAGATATCCGCACAAGAACTGGAATTATAGACGTCATAAATAGAACCAGAAGACTGAAGTGGAGTTGGGCAGGACATTTATCTAGTCTTCCGGATCAAAGATGGACAAAACTGACGACGAAATGGAAACCAGATAACAAGAGACCAGCAGGACGACCCAATAAAAGATGGAGTGACGATTTATCCCATTTAACAACAAATTGGTACAACGAGGCCAAAAATAGAGATACATGGGCAGCCCTGGGGGAGGCTTATGCCAATATTCGACCGACATAATAAACTTTTTTGATTTCAATTTATTTATTAAACTTTATTTTATTATATTTTAATTGCAATTCAATTTTAACTTGAAAGTATATATGTATGTAATATTAGATGTAGTTTTATGTTAAGTAAAATCTAAATGAAAATTAAATGTAATAGGTATCAATTAATGTATATATCAAACTTAAGGCAATAAAAAGCTTATAATAATAATAATAATAACATATCTGGCATATGACCGACACGGCTTGCTCGGGCGTAGTTGAACCGAACGATCTTAGAGGGCAATTCATCGGTCCGTAATGTGAAACTATGCGGTTATCAAAAGTTTTCTTCAAAAGATCAATTGTGGCATAAGCTGTGTGATATGTTGCGCCGTCGACGACTTGTTCAAAACACAGCAGACGATTAACAACTTTCTATTGCAAATCAAGGCTTAAAAAGGTTCGGGTTATGTGGTTGCCGAAATCCTTTCAGCTCATAAGGAACATCGACGAAATTCTATGGTAGCAATCTAGATAAGCCACTCAAAATGATGTTTTATCAGTAGGAATTTCATAGCCCACAGTTAAAAAGAATATGAGAAAATTATGACACTCAGAGGCATCAAGATCATCAGTGACTTGAAGTCGATACACAGCTGGAACATATGGTGTGTAAGCAGAACTTTTAAATACATTGCAGATAACTTAGGCTGGATAATTTATCAAATTGTGGGTGCAAATTGTGGCTGCAATCACCTTCAAGCTTTTGAAACCAGTAAAGGGCTAATTAGAAAGGTCAAAATGTCCCAAAAGGGAGGAAGCCGAATCAAACCACTTTTTTTCTATATATTATCAAACTTCACGAAGTTTCAAGCTTTCATTAGCAACATCAACTTGGCAGGTAAGACAAAGCGAGTACAAGTACGTGTCAGCGAAAAGATTGGTCAATCCTAATTTCTTAATAACATGTCAACGGAAATTAGTTGGGCTGTTAAAGGAAAATGAATAGAGGCCTTTCTTGATAGTCCAGAAGTATAAATCCTTAGTCTCTATAGGATTAAATCTCTGTATACGAAAGACAAGGTCTAAGCTAGATTTATGGTCCTAATGCTAAAGACGAACAAATAAATGTATGATGAAGAAAATACAACTATCCCAAGTCAAACTAAAAACGTTGTTACCAACTAAATGACTGCTTGAGCGGATTTAGAACAAAGCTCCATTTCAAACATTACCAATGGACATTTTGAAAGCCTTACTAATGGATTCTTCTATAGTGGGAGGAGCTTTAAGTTGATCTTGCTTAACTGACTGTATTATATTGAAAACGCCTAAATAATATCGAATATCCTAAAGAGTCCAACGATATGCAACGACAGGGTAAAGTTTAGAAAATGAACGCCATTCCATATTCATGTAGTACGGCTAAAGAAGGAATCTCTATACTTGACAAAAGTACGAAAAAAGTTGGGATCGAGAGTATTATGATGAGTATTTCTAGAAGTGTGCGTAGTACGGTTGAACTGTTTAAGGGCAAGATTACAGCTGGTTATTTCAAATAACGGTAAAAGAAGGATCAGACAAGAAACTTAAAAATTATGTTAAAGTGAAGGGAATGAACCAACGATGTGTAAGTAAGTTGCAGGAGCATCAGCCCAGAGATGGGAGTAATACTCAGCTTTGGAAAACCAAGTAACTTGCAGCATTTTTGGTAACATCGCGTATGTGAACGTTCCACAAGAGTTGGTTGGTGATGCACATACAAGTGCCATCCAAAGGTAATGGCTAGGAAGGTATATCTCGCTTTAACGATACAAGACAGCATTGGGTTTTCGAAGCATTAAATTCCATGCGGTTTTTTATTCCCCCTTGTGTTCTTGGAAGAGAGACTTTAATCTGAAAACGAATATGAAAAGTTAAAAAGACTAGAGTCAGCGAAACAATGTACTGAGAAAGTGTGTTGGAGACAAAGCAGTGCTCTGGAAAACCCAGCATTTAATATATGGTCTTCAAATTTGAACCCATAAAACACTACTGTTATGGAATGATCTAAATGGTAATTAGAATTGCTAATCTAATGAAAAAAGAATTCATGAAATCCGAAGGCATTTTCGATAAGAGAGCCTGAAACCAAACCCTATCAAATAATTTTAAAACATCGAGTGCAATATAATCTTACTTTCTCTAAACGGATGCAAAGATTTACTGCACTATTGAACCTATTGCTGCAACAGCCAAACTGCAGCTCATTAAGAAGCTTTCGAACTTTGAGATATTTCTTGAGCTAATAATCAAACAGCGTTTCTATGACCTTAGGACGTTAGTACAACCGGTCGATAATAAGAGGCTGAGAAGGATTCCCTTATTTTGGGGATGGGCTAGGTAAATGCTGTTTTCCATCTACTCGGAACACGACCTAAGGAGTTGGACAGATGAAAAATCAGTGCTAGCGTTGAAGAATACCTCTTCAGAACAACAGTGGGCCAACGGATTTATGTATGTTGAGATTTCTTAGGGCTCTCGCCACATTCGAATTTATCCACAAGAAGTTGAAAGTATTTTGCCTTAGGTTTTTGCGTTAGTTGATGAATTATTTAATACTGTACAATTACACCTTAAAAGTCCACAACAACAAAGAAAAAACCTTAGATTTTGTAGAAAACCATCAGAAATAATAAATTCTGCTTAAAGAATTAATCTTAAAATCCCCCTTTTTAAAACTCTATATATTTATATTTTGTACCCAAAAGTCGAAAGTCTATAACTACTCTACACTACACTTTTAACCTAACATTTAACACCTCCCCCCCAGGACAGGGTTAGGGCAATTTATTATACAAAATCTATATATTTTCTAATTCAAAAGTTCTCTTTTGTTTTAGCATTCAGGATCATAAACAAACACTTCCTTTCTTTTATTTTACTTGATGCCATTTTGGGGCTTCTAGAAATTTAATTTAAAGTGTTTCTCTTAATTTAATCGAATGATGTGTTCTATGATGGTGATGTTATGTCTCCTCTCTTTCCTCTTTCCTCTTCCTCCTGCTTCTTGTCTAGGGAACGGAAACAATAAGGTAAACTTTCATTGCTTTATGCCCTATGCCGTCGGTCGTAGCCACCCTCTTTTTACTTCATTACAATTTGAAAATCTGAATTCCTTTGCGAATTCTTCCTCTCAAAAAATATCACAAAAAGAAAAATGAAAACAAGAATAGAAATAACAAATAGACAGAGAAAAAAATATAAACCAAGTCCTTCTTCATTGATGAGTGTCATCTGTTTCCTGGGCTCTGCCCGCATATATCCCGGAAAGGGAAGTAAACTTTAATTGTCCACCTTCTTCTATATCCATTCCATTGAGATGAATTTATCTATATGTTGGTTCGAGCGAGAGAAAAATTCACATTTATCTTACATTCATCCATCCATCCAGCTTCAGTTTCAGCCTCATCTCACTCTCATTCTCCTCCTCAGCTAAGGCTCCAAGTCAATTTAAAACTTATACCGGAAGAGTTTCTTCGTCCTTGTTTTCAATTTTCCTTCTCTCCTCTCATCGTATATACATATATTGATCTCTTGAGAAATTTTCTTCTTTGTTCGCAGTTTGTCAGTGACAGGACAGGGCTAGGAGCAGGACTGAGGACAAAGTAATAGACTGAAGGACACGTCACAGAGAATATTATTGCAAGCATAAGGACACGACAGGACATCACTTTGGTTTCGGACTCTGAGTGAAATTTGATTTTATCCATCTCGTTCTCCTCCCCAATTGTCTTCGTCGTCGTTGTCTCTTTCAGCAGCAAAAAGGGTGCGATGCACTCTTCATACTCACATTGTCCTTAATGTGGTGCATTGTGTGTATGTCGTCCTTGTTCTCATATAGGTGCATAGCTCTAAAACGCTACAAAACCATCATAATCATGTGACTAAAGTCATAATCGTCATCATCATCATCATCATCGTTGTCGTTGTCCTTCGACATTTTCTGTTGAGCAGAGTATAGGAGCGCCATCAGGCAATGTTTTTTCGACTTTTGCTTCCAAAAGCACCCTCTCTTGATGTCATTTTGCAATTCCTCAAGGAGGTTAGCTACTTCGATTTTTTTCATTTCATTTGAATCAATAAAGCTTAAACAAAAATTGATGAGTGATGAAAGTTGTTCCTCTTATACAAAACTCTCTTCACACTCATACTCACATTTTCGTCCTTGAAAGCATAGATACTTAACTCCAACAGGAAATCTCTCGTCATAAGAACACAAAAAAAAAACAGAATAAAATCACAGAAGAAATACAGTAAAGTTGTCCTGATGTCGATTTGATGTGATGTGTGATTGACCAGGATTCTATAGGGAAAGGATGAGGAATACAAGGATACAATGGTGTATATGAATGTTACAATGATTTTGATGTCTCCTGTTTGATATGCGATATCAAACGTTAAGTGAATTTGTCACTTACACATATAATTTGGTATAGTAGCAGCATTAAATGGTTTTCTATTGTCCTGTCTGATGGATGTCCATTTGGCTGGGGTGTCGATTTTGATGTTAATGTCGTTGTCGTGGTCGTCATAGTCCTTTCTTTTGTTACATATGCGATGTATGTAGGGAATATAGGATGATTTTAGGTGCGCAAGGGTAATGGTCAATAAAATTGGAGTTAACCTAACGAGAATGTGTTCTTTTTTGTTGTTCCTTATTCATTCTTTCGGATGCGTGTGATAATGCTCGTATTATAAGGTATACGATACGTATAAGACCGAAAACGTCTTTAGAAATTGTGTATAAACATATACATAGATATCAAACCTATATAAAGTTTATTGCAAACACTTAAAAATAAATGACTTGGCTATTAATATTATAATCAAGGCGTTTTGTACCTCATTTAAGGAAACTTCGTTGTCATTTTCATTTATTTATTTTTATTTGTTGTTATTTTTGTTTTCTTCTTTGTTGTGGATAAATGTTTGTTTAGGTGATTTTTACTATTATTGCCTATTTGAGCATAGAAATTGAAGAGAAAAAGGGAAGTAAGTAAGAAGACGATAATGGAGGCAAATTATGTGCTTTCAGTAAAGATTTATAAAAAAAAGGGCAAAGTTGGTTGGGGAAAGAAGTAATTTTACATTACTTTTATAGGTATTGGTGAAAAAGTATTGTTGCTTAGTTGCTCCTACTTGACTAGAACCTAATTTATTGAGTCAGATACATATGTATGTATATGAAAAATAAATCCAAATGAAAAAATTAAAAAATTGAAAAGTAATATTCCACATACGCCATAGTGAACAACATATGTATTTAATGCTATTGGTCCGTCACTTGTAAGTTATTGCAAGGGATCAAGTCTATAATAACACAAAGTAGTGGTCTATTCCTATTTCTATATCGGTAGGCTTTCCTTTTGTGAATTTGAAGCAAGAAGTCCTTTTGAAATTAAAATTTATAATTTTGTTGTCTATTTTGGTTTTCACTTTTTTGGAATTTGTTACCTCTCTGTTGTGCATTGTGTTTCAAATTCACATCCACAGGACAGCGCAGTAGAGGAAGACCGCGGATCGGGTGGCTCGCACAAGTGGAATGTGACCTCACCCAACTTGGAGCGCGAAACCGGAGACATCTAACTAGGGACCGAGCTAGATGGACAAATTTGTTGGGTTAGGCCCTAGTTCACACAGGATTGTAGCGCCACCTTAAGTAAGTAAGTAATACCTTTTTTGAAAATCGAGTTATCGAATTTTATTCCAGATTGTTATTCTAAACATTTTTTCAAAGTTTCTGTATCTCTACACAATGAATCGAATATAATGTCCTTAGTACACAAAATTCTTTTCTTTTTAGATATGATTAAAATGGAGACGTGGTGTAAAGAAAAATTCTTATTTGTATGCTTAGTTATTACAAGTTAGATACAGGTGCCCAGGTCTCTTTCCGAGCGAATGGAAAACAGCATTTGAACAGTCTGTCCCTAAAAAAGGCGAATCTTCCCCCCCCCTCCTACTATCGTCCTATAGCACTCACGTCCCTTCTTTCCAAGGTCATGGAAACGCTGATTAATTATCAGCTTAACAAATATCTCGAAGAACGGAAGTTGCTTAATGACCGGCAGTATGGCTTTCGTAGCAATAGGTCTCATGGTTTATCTCACCGAACAGTGGAACAAATCCTTACATCGTTTTGGAGAAAGTAAGATTATTGCATTTGATATTTCAAAGGCATTTGATAGAGTTTGCCACCAAGCTCTCTTATCGAAAATACGTACTTTTGGAATTGATGAATCTCTTCTTCGTTGAATTAGAAATTACCTTTCTTACCGTTCAATACAAGTTGTATTGGATGGTTTCAAGTCTGATATTCATAAAATAAATGGTGGTGTTCCCCAGGGCTCCGTTATGTCTCCGACTTTCTTCCTTATCTTCATAAACGATCTTTTTTCTGTCACTTCTAATGCATTCAACTGTTTCGCTGAAGACAGTACCCTAACCATTTCATATTTATTTCTAGATTCACATTCTTGTTCTTGGGATGCGGAACTTCAAGGGCAGCGTATGTTAAGCTAATTGAATTCCGATCTCGGCAGCATTATCCAATGGGGAATTATAAACCGTGTAGAATTTTGTGCTTCAAAAACTCAATACTATCCTGTCCTGTCGTTAAAACGTAACCCACCCCCGATGCTGCTATCCATGAGTTGCACTTGCATCCAGGAAATGAATCAACTTTCAGTATGCGGTATGTATGTATATCACAGATCACCTCTTATGGAATGATCACATATTCAATATTTCCAAAAATGCTATTAGGTGCTTCGGATTTCTCGGACGGTGCAAGAAATGTTTCACCCCTTCTGATCTGGCTGTAATTTACAAAGCCTTCACTCGTCCGAAACTTGAATATAACTCGCATATCAGTTTAACCTTGACCTCAATTTCGGACGTACTCTCAAGTATAGAGATTCTTTTTTTAACCGCACATCGAGAATGTGGAACGCTTTACCCAGCACTGTTTTTCCCTATCATTTTGATATTCAAAACTTTAAGACCAATGTGCAACAGTATCTCCTCTTTAATCCTTACCTATTTTCCTAAAGCTCCCAATGTGTTTAAACTTTAAACATGTTAAGGGTATTCATAACCCCTTGAGTGCCCGTTAATTATAAAAAAACTAAAATTATAAAATTCAACATGGAATAAATTGATATTAGCGTAAATAGGAGTGTAGAGCATTTCGCAGGAGTGGTTTGTAGATGTTGAGATCAAAAATATTTGATGCAATGTTATCATTGCGCTACTTTAACAAGGGATTATAGTAGCTATAATTTGTGCGGTGCAAAGGTATGCGGTAGAGAAGTATGGATCTGAGACAACGGAAATTAGTGTTAAAAGAAACTGGATTTAGTAGAGCAGGAAAGTTCTACGTTTTTTTTTTTTTTTTCAAAAAATTGAAGGTCAATCAGCTTTAAGCAATCAGACTATGCAGGGCAAATCGTATTTACCTACGTTTGACGGCTTCGATCCTTTTAATTTGAGTAGTTTGATAGATGGACGCATATTTAATTATAGGTCGAATAAGTGAGAAGAAAAGAGATTTCGTTAAATATGTATAATGGTCAGAGAATTCTTTTGACCAGCGTTTTGTAAATCCAAGTGTCGCATTGGTCTTATTGATATTGTTTTCAATGTGGCAGCTAAAGTTGATTTTTTTTATCATAAATGATACCTGAATTAAGGGTAAAATCAACTACAAGCACTAAGCCGTAATTGATAAAGAAGCGCCTAAGGGAAGGAGGGAGGTATTTGCGTGAGTATGTAAAGTTTTGGCATTACCTAACATTGAGTTCAAGTAAGTCTAAGTTATAGTGTATTATACATATATCGTTTGGATTAATAAATAAATCACAATAGAGCAATTGACTAAAATCATTGATGAATAAGATACATACCAGTGGCCCTAGATGGCTACCTTGTGGTAGTACGGAAGGTGCGTGAAAAGGAATAGAATGAGACGATTTTAAAAAGGGCAATATAGTTTCTATTAGTCAAATAGGATATTCAGCCAATTAATAAAGAAAGAAGGGATTCCAAGGCTTGTTAATTTAAAAATAATGATTTTGAGAGATATTTTATCGAAGGCTTTTCTAAAATCGGTTGCAATAACGTCGACTTTATCTTCGTCATCTCATTACCCATTACAAAACCATGTTGAATCGGGACAGAATGGATTTGCAGTTGAAAGAAAGGGATTCTTAAGTAAGACAATGTGAATAAGTGAGTCAGGGGAAGAATAAAAGCATTTATAAATTTTTTTAAGGACAATAGCCGCCACCTCATAAGGTCCAATCGAGTAATCATCTTTAAATGTTTCCATTTTTCTATTACCATGGTGGTAGAATATTTATAGTAGTAAATGAAGTTTGGACCGAGTTTTTTGAAAAAAAAAAAAAAAAATAGCTATCACAGAGGGTTCGGAAGAAGGACAGTTTTTATATGTTAGAGGGATGGATGTAAAAATTGACACACTTATTTTAAACAGGCTAGAATCAATCATACTATCTGTAAATAATTGGCATTGGTAGTAGGTGCCTTCATCATTGGGAGAATAGTTGATATGAATGTAAAAGTAGAAAAGGACGATTGTAGGAACACATGATGTTAACTATGAAGACTTAAATCACTTGGTATCGAAACGATTATTAATGGCCAATAAAACACCTCTACCAGATAAATTGTTGCCTGCGTTATTGCCGTCAACTCAAAAAGTGGCATAACCTGTGGTGACAAAGCAATTAACTGCTAAGAAAGTCGAAAGTAAGATTAGTTCCGGTTAGAGCAAAAATATTGTATAGGAATTTTTGTGAATTATGAACTAATTCATATCTTTCAGGATTTGAACCATCATCGTTGAGACTAAGGTTTTAGTGCTTATGCAACTATATCCGTTTCTATCAAAAGTTGTTGCAAATTTTGGTACTTTTAAATAAATATCCGGGAAATTTGAGCAATTCTGTTTTTTGTGGAACACCTTTAAATTATATAGTGATTGTTTTTAAATACATATCAAAACTTTCGCTTTGAAAAGTTAGAAGACTTTTTTGTTAACAAAAAAAAAATAAATTCTTTTACTTTTTCTTAAGTGTAAAATATTTTTTTCGAACACCATAAATATTGAAAAAAGGTTCAAAATGTAACTAAGAGTGTAGAAGCAGTTTCCTCTGACCCATACTCTTGTATTTTCGAATTCCTATTCAAATTTAATCCAAAAATTAACACGGTTAAAAACTAACTAAAAAACTAAAAAGTAAAAATTAAATAATTTTCTTCTAACTCGAACCTCTTTTCAAAACAACATGTTAGCAATTATTTCAATCAATACATTTTAAGAACCATTACAACCACACTTTAAAATCAAATGTTTTCATATGAAATTGTTCCAATATTCATGCAATAATTTACGAAATCAAGTTTTTAAGGTGAATACAAATTGAAACACTCATAACTTTTCATTCGTGCCGGCCTTTCTAAAATATTTATAACAACATTTTGTAGATTTTTCTAAAAAAAAAACAACTAAAAATTGACAACAATATTTTGCATATGATAAAATAAGTTTCGTTTGAATACCTGGGCTTGTTCCCAAGATTTGTTAATTAAACATTTTTTGAGTTTTTATTTATCAAAAAAAATAAAGGATTTGATTTTTCTAAGAATATTATCTTATGTTAACATCAATATTTTGCATAGAATGAATTACTTTTGAAGTCAGTACCTTTAATTATTTTCAAGATATTCGAGTCGAAAATCTGTTTTTACCAATTTTATGTAGTATTTGTGTTTTTTATCAAAAAACTTAAAAAATTGGAGTTTATTCACAAATTCAATAAATGTTATAAAAACAAATTATTTTAAAGGCTTTACATTAAATAGTCGCCAAGATATTCGGTTCAATTTTTTCAAAATCAATTTTTAACAACTGTTAGTAGTATTTTTATTAGGTTTTTATTTCTTGTAAAAAAATACTGTCACTTCTAACTGTCTTAAAATTTAACCACATATTCAGCATTGTTTAAAATTATTTTTCTAAAACTATCAAATAAATAGTTTTGTTTTGCAAATGTCCCCTTTTTTTTAATGTTGAGTTATCGAAAGTGGTTTTAGATTTCTTCTTTGAAATAGTGATAAAAAATGGAATATTTGAATAAATGGAATCAAAATATATGATTAAATAGAGATGTAGTAGAAGTAAAAACATGCTTACTTTTTTACTTAAGTCATATCTTTAAAAATTGTAAAATATTTCAAACTAAAGCTTTTATTAAACTTTTAATCAGCAATGTGTAGAAAACTTCTACACGGGTTAGCTTATTTAAGTAAATTTAATACGGACAAAATATCACTCATACGGCGCAGTGCATTTTTTCGAATTAAATTGAAGCAAGTTTGCTAAGAAAATTTATACATATTGACTAAGGATTTTTATAAAATCTCTATATGAATTACTTTTGTTAAAATCTATTTAGGAAATCAAGGCTCCAATAACTAACCCTTAAAATCGATTATAATCGATCGGAAAGAAAGTAAAATTTTTCCACACAAATTTTTCTCCATGAGTTCTCTTAAGAGTGCAGCTATTCAGCATAATATAGTCACCATCAGTGTTGCTAGCTCGAAATTGGGAATCTAGTCAGATCTGACTTGTTGACTGGATTTTGATTATTTAAATCCAGTCAAAAAAAAATTAAAACAAAAAAACAGTGAAAAATCCAGTCAAATAATAAAAACAGTTTAACAAACAAATAACATATTTTATTCTGTTTTATAACACAAACTAAAATTAACAAAAAATAACTTATTTTCTATAATTCACAGCGTATAATGTACTCATGTTAATAAATTTATGATAATAAGAATAATTCTTTTCAGGTAATTTAAATTTACGAATATACTTATTCCGAATCGGAACTCGAGGTATTGTTTTCCGTATCAATATTTTAATAAATTACATTTGTTCCAATTTCGTCCGTAACTTCATTTGGAATGATGAAATTATGGCAATATTTTACCCCTCGCAAATTGTTTCTTATAATTAAAATAGCATTTGTAGAAATTAAATGCAACCTGTTTCTTTGCTTGGTTTTGACCAAGTTTAATTGGCCACCTCAGCGTTTGATATTGGTAATACCAATATCGAAATAGCGAACATTTCCAATTCTTTAAAAAGATTTTCTCCACTAGCATCTTTATAAGATGAAACTTCACACCAAAAAGGTACTGTTTCCTGTATGTTGTTCCATCTTACAAAGTTAAGATTGTCCCATTGACTAGAAATTTTGTTAGCTAAAATCGCCTCAACATTCATTGCATTCAAAACAGGTTGCAGTTGTAGGGAGGATTTATTTTGCGAAAGGCATTCGCTTACCGAAAGCATTCTTATCTGCTTAAAAATGTTAAGATTTTTTGGCACTCTCTGCTGCAACTCTTTTACTAGCTTTATAATAAAATGTTTACAGTTTTGTCTAAATACATCAATATCTTCCTTGCTTACTTCCAAATTTAATTCTAATTCATTTAGTTTTTCTTCGCATTCGACTCCAAGGTAAGGCAACTTTTGTCTAAATCAGGACTAAAATCATAATTACAGTTGGGCATAACAATTTTTTTGATAAGCATTAATATGAGAAGTTCCAAATCACCCAAAACTTTAACAAAATCCTCCTTTTTCACTTTCAAATATTTTGTTAACCCTTTGAAGTTCTTCTAAATAATTAAAGAAAATGTTTCGAATTTTTGACTTGATTCCAGTCAAAAATAAATGTTGACTGGATCTGTATTTTATTTCCAGCTAACGAAGAAAAAATCCAGTCAAATCTGACTGGAAACAAGTCAAAATGGCAATAGTCGTCACCATATCGTTGGCTCAAAAAAATGTATAAAACAATTATATTCCACACCAATGATAGATGCAAGTGTATGCGATCATGGAAGATTTCCGGTGCCGGATATTTCGGAGGATTTTGACTCAAAAAGTCTATAAACCTCACAATTATTATTATTAAGTTCCTAAATAAGTTTTAAAATATTGATTACGATTTTTTGGTCAAAATCGTTTTGATCATCATTTCATCTGCAGCGGTTTTATTTTATTTTTTTTTGTTTTATTGTTGTTTTGTTGTCATTTATATTTTTTAATGTCATTTATAATTAATGTCAAAACGAAAATAAAAAAAAATTGATTACTAAGTGAAATTAATATCTGCTAAAAAGGAAAAAAAGAATCAAATCTCGTTCACAATAACTTTCTTTTCAAATAAAAAAAAAACAGGTGTGAATTAAGGATAACCTGCCCGAAATGCTATGCGCACAACATCAAGGATATGTCATCTTGTAAGTTTTTCTTTAAATTTTATTGTTGGTAAGTTTTACTATCAAAAATTGTATTTTGGACGATTTTTTGATTTTTTTTTCAATTTTATGCAATGTATATATGTAGGTTATATATAAAATATAAAACAGAATACATACATATGTATACATACATACATAAACGGAACTAATCGAATATATTTTTTTTGTTGAGCTAGCAAGTTAAAATAAAGTAAAAGAAAAGAATTATTTATGTACTCGTATTTCAAAATAATTATGTAAAATGTAAGCTAGAATAAATATCCGAAATGAATTAAAACTTATTTAGAAATCTATCTCTATCCATCTTATCCTAAATTCTGAAATAATTTCTAATAATTTTTAATTTCTTTTTAATAAAATTGTGTTTGCCATATTGAATTTGCGACAACAATATCATAGCTGTAGTATGTCCATCTCTTTCAAATAAAACTTCTCTTAGTAAATTAATGATGTAATGTAAGTTATGCTGTTAGGCAATAAGAGAGCGAAACCCGCTAAATGTCAAATTGAAGTTACCGTTTAACCACTTTGGTTTGTTTTGATTATTGTTTTTCTTATTTTATTTTCTAGGAAGATTTGTTTGTTTTTTTTTCTCTATGAATATTACCTTTTTTTTAATTAAAAACAATCAAAATTATCGTTTTATTTTTTTTTGCTAGTATGTAAGGTTTATTTTTAATTTAATAAACATCTTGAATATATGAAAATTTAAAGGAAGATTTATCATTTCATAGATGTTTGGATTTATTTTGTTTTCATTTTCTTTCTTCTTTGAGATGATTCTCTTTGATTATAATTAAAATGCATTACTTCGTTTAAAGAATTTTTAGTGGTGGATGTGACAACTTTAACTCGAGATGACAGCGATGGTGTACAGAATTTTGTTCTTGTAATGTTATTTTTTTTCCAGTGGTCCATTTGGTTAAGGATTCCTGACAAATTAATTATGATTTGATTGGAAGATTATAGGAAGTATTTTCCTTTCTCGTTGGATATAATATAACTTAATTTTTGGTAGGTAATTTTTTAAGGTCAGGGGTTATCACAACAAGATTTTAGGACGTGATAGCCACGGATGTACCTCACCGTTTCGGTGTAAGTTTGTGGGTGGGTAAGTCCTTGGAGTACAAAAACACCAAAATTCATAAACATATGGAACAAATCAGATCTCGCCTTTATAAAATGAATAGGCATGAAAATGCGTAACGACCGTCTAGACCTAACAACAGCAAAGACCCCCCCTCCGGCGAGCTACTCTGTGCACATGCAAGCATGCCTAGCGGTTGTGGTCCAGACACCCTTAGTCCTTGCTGCCAGGATGGGTTGAATGCACCTGTAAGCATTTTTGTCGTTCTGGTAGGTTCACAGGGGGTAAGGTTTCTTAGCAGATGTATATTAATGAGGATATAATTTGAGATAACGTTGGATTTTTCCAACACAATTTTTAATTATCTCAAAAATAAAAGCCTGCTTTTTAGAACAGCTTTATTTTCGTTACAAATGTAAAATTATATAATAATACGAGTAAAATATAATAAAAAATTTAATTAAAATAGCTACCAATATTTTCACTTTCTTTTTAATTGCAATAATAACAAAAACAACCACTCTATTTTTTCTGCATCTTTTGGTGTTACTATCTATAAACCCGAATTTATTTCTAGTCTATACGTCTTCTGGCTCTCGAGTTATGGCCGGAAAAAAGGTTCACGAATGTACGAAAACACGCGAACACACATAAATCTCTCTAAAAACCTTTGATTCTATGGAACGTCGAGAAATTTCCAAATTTTTAGTTCAACCGATTACGACAACTTCCTATGGGAAGTTAAAAAGAAAATATAAGTTGAAGGTGAGACTTGTCAGAATTTTTCTATACTTAATTGTTCTGTGGGAAAATATAAAGTAAAACTTAGGAGCAATCCACATTTTTTAAACAAGTGTTTTTGAAATATGATGAGTTTCATCAAAACTAGATTCACAGAAAAATTAGTTTAAAAGGGTTTTTGAATGGGGGTTCAAAAATAATTTCAAAATAATTTTTAAATATTAATGATTTTATTGACATACAAATCTTATTTGCGAATAAAATTTAAAACTCGTATACCCTTCTCGAGTACACAGCTTTATTGTAAAATTTGTGTTAAAGAAACTCAATAATATGGCCTATATTGTTTAAACAGCCCTCATAAGGGTTAAAGGTTATTAAACTCATTTTTGGGTAATGAAAGTATTCAAATATTTGTTTTGAGAGTACTTTTATTTAAGAAAGTTCCAACGAAGATCTTTAAATTAAAAGTTGGTTCTAAAAATCTGTTCATTTGAAATAATGGTAAAAGGTCATTCAATTTCGTTTGTTAATTTGTTTCTCTCTCTTGTACCAGGTGAAATTTAAATTTAATGAAAATCCAAAATATAAAAAAAACACGAAACCTTTATCACAATAACCTACACCACCACCAATCTGGTTAAAGATATAGACACATCATACCACCGAACCCGCCACACCTCTTTTGACCATAGCCGCCCACCACAAAACCGTAGAGGGTTTCTTCTCTTTTCTCGATCGCACGTTCTACATCTATACATAAACAACAACAAAAAAGGAAAAAAGATTGAAAGCTGTACATTTCCGCCTCTCTGACAATTTGATTTATTTAACCCAAAGAAGCTATCCGCAAAACCAACCAACAACCAAGACCTACCATCTAACCAACAACCCACCAACCAACGAGCACGAAAAGATTCAACGTCCGAATTTGCGCGTAATTTATCAATTCATTTCAATCAATAAGGCATGACTGTGAGGTAGGAAAAATAAAAATAAATAAGGAAGAAGAAAAAACATCCTTTTCGTCCTTTTTTTTTCTAGTTTAATCAATGAAAGAAATACACACTCGTAATATAAATATAGAAAGATACTCCTTCACTGCAAGCTAAAACCCTTCTTCATTCTCTTTCATCATCGTTTCACGCAAATTATATTGAAAAGGAAAACAGAAAATATTATTAATCGAGGATGAAGAAGAAGAAAAAAATAATACTCGTAATAATTCATAGCTCCTCATCCTATATTATTGATGATTGCATAAATAGAAAAGGATAACTTCGATATCCTTATAGGATTTTCAAGAAAAATGTATCTAGGTTCTTTTTATTTGTGTTAAGATTTTATTTATCATCATTATCATCGTCTAACTGTATTTTTGTCTTGGACATCGCATCCTCCGCATCATCAGGAAAAAGGAAAATGATAAAAACTAAATAAATCAGGCTCTCAATTAATCGAGTGGTGCGCTCTTCTGCGCACCCTCTAGGATATTTCTTCCTCAAACACGAAAAAAAGGATATAAACATTAAACATGTACTTACCATCACAGCATTCTTCTTGAAATCCATAAAATTCTTCACTTCAGCAGCAAGTTCACGCAAAAGAATTATTCCATCTTTACGTTTAACTTCGATATCGTTGTCCTTGTATCTCTGTAAAGGACACAAAACATAGCACAAAATAATAAATAAGTTCAAATATACAAAAAATAAGTTGCTAAATAAATAAATTAGAACTTAAGGTTATATAAAACTTTAACGTTGATTAATTTCTATAAGTAGAGTAGGCAAGGGCACCGTACTTCTTTTTAAGGACTTTCGTGTTCTACAGAATAAGACTAAGTATTGAATGAATAAATTTGGTAGATTGGCAAAAGGGTAAGACTCATATTTTTTTTCTGAAATGTTTTCAGTCATAAATTTTAGACCGGAGTAAGAAAGAGGTAAAATAATGCCGTGGATCATACTTTTTACTTAATTGATTAAAATTTCGTGTTCATAAATGCTAATTAATATTTCCAAATAAATAATGACCCCGGGATTACTGTATTAAACAAGGACATAGTATGGAAAAAACATAAAGTCATTAGGTACCTAAAATATATAATTATAATTATTTAAAACTTCAGCTGGTAATGATGAGTGGATAAATTGAATTTGAGATTTTTAACAAAATTGGTAGGTTTTAGAAGGTGTCCCAAAATTAACTAATAATTTAAATTTACCGGAATTTTTTCGTTAAGATCTTAGTCACCGTTTAAAACTACGAATATCCTGAAGCGCATATCAGTATTTTTGAACTGCATCAATATATTTTAATATTTTAAAACTAAATGAATGTTTTAGTCATGATTCTGATTCAATACTAACATTTATGTGGAAAAAATGCGTGTTTTATGTTTGATATAAATTGTTTCTTCTTTTCAACGAGTTTCTGAAATGTTTTAAATTCCAGATCTTTGTAAATATTTCTACTTCATAGTCTATTAAAAGGTTAAAAATTCCTTGTTTGTGACATAATTTTGTTTAATGGTTCTTCTGTTATATGTGAACAAATCTACAATTACTAATTAAATACAATTCTCTACTTTTTGTAAAGATGTATTCGAAAAACACTTTCGATTGCATCTTTATAGACTTTAGCAAAGGCATTTCACAAATTAAGTCTTGAAATTCTTTTAATATATTATGTATGTACATATTAAGTAAAATTGGACTTAACGACAGTTTCATTATGTGGACTTCGTCATATCTAAAATATAAATATCTATAATAGCGTCACGTTCAATAACCCTTCATCTCAATTTAATGTCAACTCTGGTGTACCTCAAGGGAGTCACCTTGGTTCATTGCTTTTTATTTTATGTTTTTCGAAAGTGCTTCAACAAGATCTAAATCAATTTTGGGAATGGTGCAATAAAAATCATTTGATTTTAAATATTGACAATTGTAAGACAACTTGTTTTTCCCGGAAACGTTATGACTATATGTCCAGTTTTTCTGACCTTGGTGTTGTTCTAGACTCAAAACTAACAGTTTCTGATCACTGTTATTACATTATAAAAAGAGCTAACAAAACACTTGGTTTCGTTAAAAGATTTTCTCGAGAGTTCCGTGATCGATCTCAACAACTCAACATTTCATGCACTATCCGATAACAAGGTCCAATTAAATCAGAAATAAATGGCACACAACAGTCCGCTTCGTTATCGCTTTGCAGCATTTTTCCACAGATCAGCATACAGTTGGGGATGAAAAATAATATTTTTTGACAAGGCTCCATTTTCAACTCGGATTGTAGAGTGTTAGCATCATAAAAATAAAGTTGGTAACGTTTGGGTCAACTGTGGGCGTTACGAAGTCATGTAAACCAGCTTCTTTTTATTACTGAAATCGGAGACATAGATTTTGAAGACCTCTGTGGTTCATGTGGCATAGCGCGACTTGTCGCAATCGATCTTTTGCGCACTAAATTTTCAAATCGTAGTATCAGTCGTTTTGTCAATATCAATTAGCCAAAAATAAAGATGGCAATATCGTCCACAAAGTAGGTGAGCTACAGATTGAAATCGTCAACCAGGTTCTGGAAAATTGAAATAACATCAATGACTGTTGTGAAGCCAGAAAACACTTGTACTTGAGCTCTTGTTCCGAAATCGACACAATGGCTCAGAGAAACAATTCAAATTCTATTAAGCATGGAACGGCGCGCGTCTCAACAATGGACCAAAAATAAGATTAATCGTTGAACAACATTTTCTTGTGAAAATTTGTATCGCTGTTCTAGTGTAAGTCAGTCTATTTGTTAAGAAATCGCAAACTAAACTTAGCATAAATTAAGTGACAGCTGTCAAAAAGACCAACATGAAAACAGCTGGCTGTCGTTCTCAAGCGTTTGGCATCTCTGTGACGTCGTTGTGGCGAATTTTACGAAAAGATCTTGGCCTAAATCCTTACAAGATTAAATAGATGTGCAAGAACTGAAGCCGCTTGACCACCAGAAGCGTCATATGTTCGTGAATTGGTCTGACAACTTTTAAATGTTTCGGATTTTCATCGATAAAATTATTGCATCCTGAAAAAATTACGGTTTGGTGTGGTTTATGGGCTGGCGGCGTCATTGGGCGGTACTTCTTCCGTGACGATCAAGTCCAGCCCGTTACTGTGAATGGGGATCGCTACCGTTCAATGATAACCGAATATTTTTGGCCCCAACTGGATGATATGGACTTGGAGCACATGTGGTTCCAACAGGACGGCGGCGCCACAATAGCCACACAGCGAATGTCACAATCAATTTATTGGAAACCAAGTTTGAAGAACGTGTTATCTCACGATATGGTCCAGTCGCTTGGCCGCCTCGATCGTGCGATTTGAAGCCGTTGGACTATTTCCTGTGGGCCTACGTCTATGGTCTATGCCAACAAGCCAGCGATGATTGATGAACTTCGTACGAATGTTGAACGTGAAATTGCAGCAGTATAGGTCGATTTATGCTTGAAAACCGTCGAAAATTGGGTTCAGCGTCTGGACTTCTGCAAACGTGCCCGTGGTGGCCATGCAAAAGAAATAGAGTTCCATACATAATGGCATCGAACGTACTTTCACAGAAATAAAGAATTTCATTGATATCCAAAACCGTTTTTGTTTTATTTGAAAAAAAAAAACTTTTGTAGCGCTCTTATTGAAAAACCCGATATTAACCTCAATGACAAGGTTGAAGTTCATGTGAGTTAAGAAATAATGGATATCTGATGGCTGTCTGTAAGAATAGTAGTAATTACGAATTTGAATTGTATGTATGTAGATCAAGTACTCGGTATGCTTTCTCTATTTCCAAGTAGTATATCAATTTTTGAAAAACAAACAAAAAATTGAAAACTTAAGTATCACAAAGAGACCTAAAACCCTTTAAGGACTTACAAAAGTAACGCATACAACAGTAGTGGCTAAATTTGTCGTTACGTCTTGTGGTAAATAATATAAGAAAATGACCCAAATCGGATGGTACAAGTGGATCTATATCAGGCTTGTATAAGAATGCAATCTTTTGGAAATGCAGTTTATAAATATCTTTAATATAAAGATAACAATAATTGACTTTTGACGTCTTTGCATTCTTTTGAAGTCTTTTCATTCACTTTAAGTCTATACATTCTTTTGCATTCTAAAATGAAATTTTGGTTTTAATCGCTTGGTGTATGACCATAGGAAATTGGTGTGCTACAGGTGTATGGGCCACTTTAGAATATGTTGGTCTAAATAAATACGGCAGCCAGCTTCGTTTGTTGGAAGCAGTGTGTATGCATTATGTCTTAGGGCTCTACGTTTAATTCGTTTTGTTTCATTTAAACCTTCATGATAATATCATTTGAGCTCATTATCGATACATGGCAGGGAGGACAACAAGTAAGCAGATTTTAAATGTAAATACAAAGACTTCAAGTGGAAGAACTCCAAATGAATGCAAATACATCAAAAGAATACAAAGAATTCAAAAGAATAAAAAGACAGGAATACAAGAAGTCTCAAATGATTGCAATCATAATTGGTTGCAATCCTTAGGTGCATTCAATGAATGCGATCTTTAAGTTTAATTCAATGAATGATCTATAATGAATGCATTCTCAAAAGCTTGTATTCTTTTACAAGCTTGGTCTACATGCAAATTGTCCACAAGTGATAGTAAAGGGTGATTTTTTAGCTATTATCTTTTTGGCAACACTGGTTTAAACAGCTGACGCACATTTCGTGTTTTGTTTCACTGTCAGACATCTTCAGTTTGGTGTATAATTTAACCATGAATCGTCTTACAAACGAACAACGCTTGCAAATTATTGAATTTTATTATCAAAATGCGTGCTCTGTTAAGAAAGTTAATCGCGCCCATTTATGGTCAGTTTAATCGACCCACTGAAGCGGCTATTCGGGCTATTGTGACTAATTTTAGCACCAAATTTACATTGTTGGACATTAAACCACCAACACACTTACGTAGAGTGCGAACTGAAGAAAATATTGCAGCTGTATCGGCCAGTGTTAATGATGACCGTCAATTATCGATTCGTCGCCGTTCGCAGCAATTGGGCCTCTGTTACTTAACAACGTGGAAGATTATGCGGAAGGATTAAGGTTTGATGCCTTTCAAAATACTGCTGGTGCAAGAATTGAAGCCGAACGACCTACTGCAACGTAAAATTTTTCGTGAATGGGCTCTTGGAAAGTTGGCCGCAGATCCACTTTTTTACCGAAAAATTGTGTTCAGCGACGAAGCTCATTTTTGTCTCAATGGGTACGTAAATAAGTAGAATTGTCGATTTTGAATTGAATATCAACCAGAAGCATTGCAAGAGCTACCAATGCATCCACAAAAAGTCACAGTTTGGTGCGGTTTATGGGCTGGTGGCATCATTGGACCGTACTTCTTCAAAGATGATGCGAATCTTAACGTAACTGTGAATGGTGAGCGCTACCGTGAGACTTTTTTTCCCCAAAATGCAAGAGTTTGACTTGCATGACATGTGGTTTCAGCAAGACGGTGCCACATGCCACACAGCCCGCGCAACAATGGAATTATTGAGAAGCAAGTTCGGTGAACATTTTATTTCACATTCGGGACCGGTCAATTGGCCGCCTAGATCGTGCGATTTAACGCCTTTGGACTATTTTTTGTGGGGCTATGTTAAAGCTTAATTCTATACAGACAAGCCCGCTTCAATTGACGTATTGAGAGACAACATTGAAGCATTTATTCGTGAGATACCGGCCGAAATGTTGGAAAGAGTAAGCCAAAATTGGACTAAGCGGATGGACCATTTGAGGCGCAGTCAAGGTCAACATTTGCATGAAATAATCTTCAAATATTAAATTATATGGACCGTACTATCGATTCAAATAAAGATTTCATGCATTTTTCTGAATTTTATGTGTTTTTTTTGAAAAAAATTCCTATAGCTTTTAAAAAATAACCCTTTAATACCAAAGTAAATAACAATTAAAGGCGGAAGTAGAGTGAATTGTCCACGTGATACTTTATTTAGTGTCATCACATGACTGCATTATATATCGTCATTACAACAAATTACAAGCTTAAAAAATGAATAAATTGGGTGGCGCAATAGTCCGTTGAGAACTAGGGCGTAGTGACTTATAACTCTCAATCATTCCTGTGTGCGATTACTGTTGTCAGGAATGGAGGGGACCTACAGTTTCAAACCGAATCCGAACGGCTAATTTGAGAAAGCACTTTTTCATGACAAGAATTACTTTTGGAGAATTTGTCAATTCCTTGCAAGAGGTAGTACCCGTGAAAAAAACTTTAGATGGCATAGGCAGGGATCGAACCCAAGACCTCTGGCATGACATTCCTACGCACAAGCTTCCTACGAATTAAAAGTTTGTATAGTTTGTATTATGATGCGCATATGTGCACCACTGAACAAAACCATGGCGGTAATGTTTTTCAACGATGTTATATGCCATATTTAAGCTTCATATTTATAGTCCCTTAAAAAATAAAAATCTTTTACATCTCTCAGTGTTAAGTTCATAATTCGCATGACAATTTAGTGCCAGAATCCAATTTCAATTTTTACCTTTGCAATTCTTGAGCTTCGTCCTTTCTAAAAATTTTTAATAAAACGGACCTCTCCAAAATCTCATGCTTCTCACCAAACCAAACTAAGCCATTAATTCAATGACAAAAGAAAAATAAAACCAAGTTTTATTTATTTATCTTTTCCAATAAAAAGGTAATAGAAAAAGTCTTAACGTTGAAAGAGCAATTATTTACTTTTGAATCCATCCTCTATAGAGTTATAGTGTAGTTAAATATTTTTTTAAAATTTATAGCTTGATGATGGTGAAATCATTTTTAATACAAACATATATAGCTACTTCGATTATAAGCACTTTACTACGCTCTATGCTCTTAACTGTCATAAATGACATCCAGCCAAATGCATTCTCGAGTATACAAAAACATTCCTTTTCAAAATTTACACAGGCATTCGCTTATACACGCCAACACACATAATATACATAAGTCCATATACAATTTCAAAAGGCTTCAGAGCTAAACGACGAAAAGGTTTACATAGGTATATGTAGATAGGTTAGGCTATAGAGTAGGTATACAGAGAGATAGAGGAGTAAGGATTCTGATAAAGGATAGCAAATTTAAATAATAAAATAATTTATGTTCCCCATGTACCGCTACTGGTTAAATGACAGGGCCAGACATAAATATTTGCATAGACAAGGATTCACACCAACATACACTCTCCCTCTGTCCCTCTGCTGGTGTGTCGGTCGGTGTGGTGGTCGTGATGGTGCTCCGACTCTAGAGCTCTGACTCTGCTCTGTGTATGCACCAAAAGTACTAGTTATCGTTGTCGTATCATATCGTCATCAGAAACGGAAGGGAAGATGGAAGGGGCATCCTTCCTTCCTACATCCTGCCCTCAAAACTAAGCCTCTGGACCAATTCAATTTGTGTGGTGTGCGCCAGAGGAAAGAGGCACCTACAATGCAAAACCTATGAGTGCCTAGTAATTAAATTTTCCCAAGGACAACACTGAAGAGAGAGCAAGAGTCATGAGACGAACGACGACGACGAGCTGATAACGGGTGTACCTATGTATAACCACACCAAGAGGTGACAGAGCAAAGCATCTTACTCTTCTCTACTACGTCCTTGTCTTCGTCGTCATCCTCGTCGTCGTTGTCAGTCGCGCCATCCATCGGTAAAATAGAGAAATTAGATACCAAACAACAGGAACAGGCAACTAAAAAACCGTTAAGACTCATACCATGATATTCCTACGAGGATCTTGAGTCCCCAATACTCTAACCAATGAAGACGATACAGACGGACGACGACGACACAAAACACAATATTCGTATGTACGAGTAGGTACGTTTCCAATGTGATGCAAGTAAAGGAACAGAGTTTGGATAGCTCCTTGATTTCTGGTTTTTTGCTACTTCGATCCTTTTTCCTATCCTTCTGCTGCTGTGCTATTGCTGCATCCGAAAAAGGATTTCAATGCGACACCAGCACCGAGTTTTGTATAGGAGCGTTCTCGATCTGACGAGGCGCGACGATGGTGGTGAAGCATGGACGGTTGGCACAAAGACTTCTTCAAACTATTCAATTTGTTCCAGAAGCTTTGTAGGTATGTATCTAACCAGGGAAGCCCATATCTCCTGCTCCATCATCAGAAGGTACTCGTACTCGGTAAAGTAGTTTGTTTGGTAGTTAGTTGTGGGGTAGAGCGAGAGAGTCATTTTTGTCACACACTCTAGATCTGGTAATGTGCTACAAAACTGTGCAAGGATAATTTGTGTCCTTTAAAAAGACAAAAAGCGAAGAAGAAGGCAAAGAAGTAAAAAAAAAAAAACAGAAAACATCTGAACACAAATTAAGAAGTTGTTTTTTATTCTTTCAATGCTTCGCTTTTTCAAAACCTGAGGTAGGTATAAGGTAGTTAGGTGTGAGGAAGGCTTAGCGGGCGGCTCTTTTCTTCTGAATGAAGCTAGTTGTAGAATTTTTGTATATCTCGGTCGTGAGAAGGACTCAGTGAGAAATTTTCGTTTCTTTGGAAGTATGTTTTGTTCTCATAATCAGCCTGACATAATTTGGGCGTTTTAAAAGCGCACGAGTTATCCTTTTTAGGTTTTTTTTTCGAGTCTTCAAATTTTATTTTTGTCTTTGTCATTTCTCGTGCAGGCAGGAGTCGAAAAAAGCTACATTTAATTTGTAAGCAGAAAGAGAAAGAGAGAATG
Source organism: Eupeodes latifasciatus (assembly GCA_920104205.1). Lineage (NCBI taxonomy): Eukaryota > Metazoa > Arthropoda > Insecta > Diptera > Syrphidae > Eupeodes > Eupeodes latifasciatus. The sequence goes on along the minus strand of OV049924.1, from coordinate 144,100,860 downwards.
AGCAAAATAGTGAAACAAAGTACAGTACGTGCAAATGGAGTTTTTTTGTTTTCTTATGTTTTTCTTTTTTAATGAGAGAAAGCTTAAGTTGAGTACCTACAAGTACAACTAAAGGGTCTATAGGGATACTAATTAATTTGAAAAGGACACACTCAGTCAGAGAATAACGGCAACGGCAGAGAAACGAAACCAAACCAAACCAAACTTAAAAAAATAAAAACGAAAACGAAAACATAAAAAGCACTTGGAAAACTAATAAAATGGAATTTAATTTTATTTGTAAGGAAGTTTGTTGAACAAGGATACTATAGTTTAGTTTTGTCTTGTGCTGCCATCTATGTTATATAAAATGTATATACATTAAATTGAGTCCTTGCTTTTTTACACTTTCATCCTTTTCTTTGTTTTTGTTTGTGTCTTTTCTATATTTCGCTTAACTTTGTCGATTTAGGTTTATTTTTCTTTCTTTTTGGATAAAAGCAAATTTGAAATAGATTGAATCTTTGTAATGAGATGTGACATAAAAATAGAAGAAGAAAATTGAAAAGTTGTCTCTGGCACCTAAATCGTTTTATCGTTTTTGAAAAAGTTTCTTTGCTTCTTTCTATGTTTTAACTACTATTAAATCGGGATTTAATTTCGTGTTGTTTTAAAAATTATAGTCGAATTTTATGGTAGGTGTACTATGAGCCAAGAAAATGTCATTAAAACAGTTGGAAAGTTTTAACGATGAGCTTAGAAGGTTTAAGGACAGTATAATGAAGCTTTAAATGTTAAACCTCTGCTGGATGTCACCTTTTTTCAATAATCTTCCGTTAAAGAGTTGAGTTAAAATTAAGATATAAATACAATGATGAAGAAGGAATCTCTCTCTTTTAAAGAAAACCAATATTTAAAAATGCTCAATTGAAAACATCTCTTTGGAGCTGTTTTTGGGGTTTTACAATACCAGGTTTTATTTTGATATTAAAGAAACTAGTATCTTTAAAGACAAATCAATGGATGTGGATATTATTGTAAAGAAGTATATCATTTACAATAAAAAACCATGTCATCGAACTCTCTTTGGCATTAAACTTTGTTATCAATTTGTCCTGGTCTGACAACCCTATTTAACTTTTAGGTGACTTTAATTTACCACACATTGACTAAATTCCATCTGTAGATGAATCCTGCCTTGAAGTTCACAATTGAAACTTCTTTTCTCGGTAAAATCTTTCTTATTGACACCAAAAAGCTGTAATAAAAGCTCTAGAAATCGATTTCTGGATTTAGTATATTCTTCTGATGCTATAATTACCCTTGTTTTTAAAATCTAGATCAGCAGTCACTAAAAATAATAAATATCACACCCCTTTAGAAAATTTTCTTGACTAAAGTAGTCACAGTAATTCCTTTCATTGCTGATAAAATTTTGATTTGAGAAGAGTTGATGAATTATATTTTCATAATTTTCACGCCTTTTCGCAAACTAGCCGTAGTCATATCCCTGTGCTACAGAGTACGGTCCTTGATCTTTTATCCGTGATGAATGTGGATTGTTTAGCTGATCCACATGGAATTCCCCCGATAGTATTAAAAAAGTGTGTATTTAAAATGTCCCTAAAAACAGGCAAATTTCAAAATATATGGAAGAAGTAATTTCTCACACCAATTTTCTAGAAAGGCAACAAGGCGGATATAACAAAATACAGGCCCATTTCTTGCATTCCTAAATTTTTTGAACAAGTTGTTTGTGAGAGTGTAGCATTTTTAAGCAAATATCTGATTGCGATCAGTAACACGGATTCGTGAAAAAAAGGATAAACCATTACAAATCCCCTCAAATTCTTAAACATATTTTCAAACGCTTTAGAAGGAGGTTATGAATTGAAAGCTCTTTCTTCTATTCTATTTTTCATAGCTTGGATCAAATCTTACCTTGAAAATAGATCCTATAAAATTAAAATTTAGAAATTGCCTTCCAGACTCTATTGTTGCTCAATCTGATGCTCCGCAGGGAAATAATCTTGGCCCTTTTCTGTTCATTCTGTCTATTAACGACGTAACGCAGTGTCTGCGCTCAAGTGAGGTTTCCATTTTTGCTGAAGACATGAAGATTTTTAAAACAATATAGTCCACCCATGATTGTAGTCCCCTATAGGGCGACATTGATAGTTTTACATTTTGGTGTAGGAAAAATAAACTTACCCTTCAAAATGCCAGTTGGTAACTTTTACTAAAGAACGAATTGGAAGTGTGTTTGATTACTGTAGAGTCCTCACATTTAAAGATTTAGGTGTTCATTTCTGTTCCAACATATAATTTACACATCACATTCATTTTATTGTCAATGGGTAAAGGAGTTCAGTGATCCCTAGTTACTCTACCTTTGTACAGTTGCCATATTCGTCCTTATTTTGAATATGCTTCACAAGTATGGACTCCCTTTTACAAAATTCATAGAAAATGTTTTGAATCAATTCAAAATAATTTCATTCGCTTTGCTTTGAAGGGTCTTTCTTGGGATGATCCTTATGATCTGCCTCCCTATGAACATCGTATTCAGCTTCTTCAAATGCAAACTCTCCACCAAAGGCGTGTTAATAATGACTTAATATTTCTTCTTCATCCAAATACTTGAATTGCTGGTTCTTTTGTAGAATCGTCGTGTTGAGAAAATAAGATGGACCCAAAAGTGGATATTAGATCGACCGGAATAAGTTCTTTTGATATCTAAACTTTTAAAGCCTTAAGACCAAAATCTTTATGTAAGATTGACAAACTTAGATTTTAATTAACACTACGGACTACGTTCCTGAACGATGCACAAGGTTTTGATCCTTCACAAAACTAACTTATTTCAAAAGCTCACATTATTTCACCAGTTTGATTACTGATCAGCTGAGAAAGTTCTTCAACACGACGGAAATTGTAAACGCAAAATGTTTACCATTTTTGGAGTGAATTTTAACTTTTTAAATTTGTTGCTGATGCGTATATGGTTCCATTCGTGGTAATTTCGTAGTTTTTCAATATTAAGTGTCAAAATCAAGGTCAATAAATTAAGAAGCATGCAAGCTTATCACTGCTCAAGTTCTGAAAAAAAAACTTCAGTTTATAATAAAGGCATTCCTTTAACTAAGATATGTACCACTTCATTTTGCAGAAGCAATTGTTATACCTAAACAAGTTAAGCCACCAATAGAAGTAATATCTAAAAGACTAATATCGCTTATACCAATTATGGAAATATTATCAAAAAATTGCTACTGAAAAGGCTCAGCAAAATAATAGAAGAAAGATAATTCATTCAGAAATAGAAAGACCAACTATGGATACATCTAATTACGGATGTTGGAGAAAAACAAAGTATGATCGGCAATATTCTTAGATGTTGCTCAAGCCTTTCACATGAGTTGGCACTTGAGCCTTGAGTGCAAACTACATAGAGTCCTTCTCATAGGCTACGAAATCCTGAAATCTTATGTTACGAATTGATTTTTTATGGAACGATACGATCAAAATTACTCCAAACTAACGAAAATAGAAGCTTGTATACCGCAAGGAAGTGTCCTAGGACTAACATTGTAACAAGAGATATTCTAGTGGATACCAATGCTAATATGGCTACATTTGCTGATGATACTGCAATATTAGTGCCAGATAGATCCGTTGCAAAAGCTACGCAAAAATTGCCTAAGTGTTTGGATGCAAAAATGGGAAATCAAACAAAATCAACTCATATACATTTTACAAAGGAATAATGTTCCAATTTTTATAAACAGTAGAGAAGTACTTTACTCCAATATTGCGAACCTTAGAATTATTTTGGATTAAAAGGATTTAGAAAGAAAAATCATTTATCGATCATTCATGCATTGGTCCGGACTAACCGGTGTTTTCAGTGCGGTAAGAGTCCCACGCTACTCAGTACCGATTCTTACAGTGTTTTTTGAAGATTTCCATCAAATAGAAAAGGCAAAGGCAAATGACAGCTTCAAAAGTAACAACTACCAAAATAGCTGGCTATGAAAGCTCTTATTGAAAAACTCTTTTTTTTTTAGGGTAGAATTGAACAATAATCACGTTGATGACATTTACTTTAGAAATACCGCAATAAATCGATCAATGTCCTTAAGCCCAACATAACACAGCCTATTTTTAAAATTGGTCTGATCTACCCGCTGTAATCACTGAATCCAAAACTCCTGAGTTCAAAAAACCCCTAGCCGTGACTATGGAAAATTGATAGTCACAAGAATTCTTTTCTACACGGAGTTTACATACTTAGTTGATGAAAACTACGGTCATAAGTTACGATTAGACGATCAACGCAAGAGTTCCACCTTTTGACTCTCTTACGTCTAGAACAACCAACACGTTGACTCTAAAAGAAAGGATTAATTTGACATTTATTTTAACGTATTTAGAAGATTTCTTTCCAGATGCTAACCAAAAGCCTTAGAGTTGCAATCCAAAAAAAATTCGATTTTTCGGTGAAAAAATCAGATTTATTAGACGATTTTTAATCCATCGAGATAACAGCTTTGACAGATTATTTTGCTTAAATCAAAGATTTTTCAGAAGTTCTTCAATCCATCGAAATTTTATATTTTATGTACGCTTGACACGAAGCTATATATTTTCAAATGTCTTGAAATAATAAATATCTCAGAGAAAAACAAGCAACTTTAGAACACATCTCAGTAACAACTTTTCACTTTAATGGGTACCACAAGGCTCCGTTTAGGTGCCACTTCTATTACCTTTTTTTCATTCAAAGATTTTTCTTTTACTTTTTCTCTCATCTTCTGCATACATGTCTTACTTTTTAATATTATTATGAACCCAAACCTATGGAATAACATATAATCTGCGGAGGGAGGTGGATAAGGATAGTTAAGGTAACTCTATACTCAAGCTCCCCATCAACTAACACCATTTGCATACAAGTGGTTTGGATGGTGATAATTTCAGACGACTTAACATATACATGGACTTATGTATGTACATATAAATGGAAGCTTCATCAAATTTTATAATGTGTATAAGAGCTAACCTCAAAAATTACGAAACATAATTGAAAAAAATTGACTGTGGGAGCAATTACTTTATCGTTTGCCCCTTTCCACTGCTTCAAACTGCTGAGAAAATATGCGTGAGTTCACACAACTCGCGCGCGAAAACCTTCTCAACTATATAACACCACTCTACTTATGATATATATTTGCTGCTTTGGTTCAAGAACCAGAAAAAACGGAACAACTTGAGCGACAACGACAATGACGACGACGAAAACGAAAACGACGACGTTATAAAATTTCTTTTAAAAAAATGTGTAAAAATTCCACATCGTCTCTGCAGCCCTTGGGGGGAAAATTTAATGGTCTCTCGTCAAGGACTCACCATTATATACCTATACAGCTATAAACATATCAACACGATGCTACGGCAACACATATACATATACATAAAACAAAAAATGAAACCTAGAAGAATTTCTTCACGGTTAAGAGAATGAGAAGAGTCCTTCAACTGAGACGAACCGTAAAAACCTCAAAATCATCTCGAACTCTTTATACCTAACTTACCTACCTCCCAACCTAACCTACAAGAGTTTGAAAATTCCATCCTTCATGGCTGATGATGGTTAGAGCCAGAAGGTGAGAGATCTGTTACTTTGTATAAGTACAAGGTATAGCTCCTACATATAGGTAGATACATTCGTAAATAGAAACCTTACCTCCTGAAGAAGGTGCAGCTAGAGCTGAGAGTATAACTATCAACATTCCATAACCTAATCCTTCTCCTTCATTGGTTATTCATGCAACGAAATATCACTTTTTACCGCAAACTACTATACTACAAGTATGTACGTATAGCCGTATAGTAGTATCACTTTTTCAACATCCTTTACTGCTGTACCTTTAGAGTCCTTGGAGTGCGCCAGTTTCTTATTCCACATGATCCACTCTTGATAATTTTTTTTTTTTTCATCTTCTTGAGGAGGTGAGAATTGCTAGGATATTATAATCGCTATGCTACATAACTGCATATGATCTATATTGAGATATGTTTGTATGTAGAATACACTTGCACTTGTAATATAATGTCAGCAACATTTTGTGTTATGGGAAATAGTCCTCAGTACAACACTGAATTACCTAACCCAAGCTAACCCAACCCAGCGAATGCAAATATACATTTTTAAAGAACTGCCTTTTGAAATAAACGACTTTATAAACGGGTGAAGATTTACGTGGGTTCAAGTGACGTACTAGGAGAATATAACTACCATGAGCTCGTACTCGTTGCAAGCTGAAGTATATTCCATGCTGACTTGAGGACAATAACTACACAAAACAATAAAAAGACCCAGTTTAAAGGATGTGCGAGAATGCGTTAAGAGTGTTATAAATGCGAAAAACACACGATGGCTATGCAATTGCACATCATCATAGTGGGAACTTATGGAAGAAGCTTACTCGTAAATGGGTTTTTAAAATGATGCCACTTTGAGGCATGTATTTGATGCGTTGGCATTACTGCGTGATTGTATGTAGATGTTTAATTTATTTTAATTCTCTAAGCATAATATTGTTCTATTTATATAAAGGACTTTTTCTCGAGCTCGAGCTGGAATTGAATTCCAGTTTTCTGGAAAAAATAAGAACATTCCTTAGAAGAAACTAACACATCATGCACATTTATAGTTCTTTGATAAGTAATGATTGTTTCTGTTCTTAGCTAAACTCCGGCTTATGTTATTCATAGAACAAGCAGGGTTCCGTATTGGATTCTCATGCATTGATCACATCAACACTTTGCGAATCCTCTTCGAACAGTACCTTCAATATCGATCACCACGTCGTAAACTGTTCATCAATTTTTCAGAAGTCTTTTGACAACGTCAACAGGGAGTTTATCTGGCTTGCTTTGCGGAGGAGCTCATCTCTATTATCAAGGCGATTTATGATGGGTCTAAATGTCACGTCTTACACGGAGATAGTTTGTCGGAGGAGTTTAAAGTCCTAAGGAAGTCACACAGGGTTGCATACCCTCATCAATTTTTTTCTTAGTGGTGATCAGTCATGTGCTGAAGGCGGGCGGCCGTGGCAGAAAATGGAGGAATAAAACTTTTACAACATACCTAAGACATCTTGATTATGCAGACGATGTATGCTATTATATCAGGATAATGAATGTCCATCAAATGGCAACAAGGGTTAAGAGAGAAGCAGAAATCGTGGGGCTGAGAATAAACACGTTAAAAAGTAAGATTTTCAGCCTCGGAAACTCCCACTCATCCTTTCTGGTAAACATTGCACAGCAACCAATATAAAAAGTAGAGAGTTTTCAATATCTTAGAAGTAAAGTCTCTAGCGAAGGCAGAAACAAGCATATCGCTAGTCTAATTGGGAAATCTAAGGCTTCGTTCGGGATCATGTCCAATGTTTGGAGAACAACTCTCATAGCTTAAAGACAAAGCTAAGACTTTTAAGATCAAACCTCGAATCAGCACTGTTAAACGGTTACAGCACCTGGGCAAATTAATAACAACGATTACCAAGAAACTACAGACCTTTATAAATAGGTGTCTACAGAATATCTTTCGGGTTTTTCGGCCTAATCGTATATCCAATGAAGAACTATATTGGTTAACGGGTCAGGTACCCATTGACACTAATATACGAAGGTGCAAGTGGCAGTGGACACACGCTTCGAAAAGTTATGACTGCATTGCAAGACAGACAATGCAGGGGTATCCACTAACTCCAGAAGAGTCGGTAGACCGAGAAGAACGTAGAAAAGAACAGTCGAGCAGTAATCGTCGAGATTGGTGAAGAGCTAGAGGGAGCTCAAAAATATCGCAGGAAACCGCAGACGATGGCGCTTAGGAGTAGTTGAGGCCCTATGTCCCGCTAGGGAACACCCATGGACTTTAAATAGGTCTGATGTAAGTAAATAAGTAAAGAAGAATTAAAAACCCATTTTTAAGTCTTACTGTTTAAGGCTAAAAAAACTCAAACACGAGTGATTTAAAAAGAAAAAGAAAGCTTTATCTAAACAGCTTCGCTCTCTTTCATAAGGCCGACGAAGGTTATAATAGGGATCGTTTTGATAAAGAAACAGTCAAATTTATAATTGATTTCATAAATATTAAGTACCAACCATCAAATAGAGGCATGCCACTATTCTATACGAGCATCATTTTTCATGCGGTACTACTGGTCTTTGAGTTTCGGGATTTCCCTGTTGTATCAAGCAGCTTCCATATTTATTTGGATGTCCATTCAAGCATTTTTTTAAGATGAAATCATACGAACATCATTTCTCATATTCTCGACAACTATTAAATGTCTCCGAACGAACTCCCGAAGCATTTCTTTTTCAGATTCGGACTACTTTTGATACCTTGGTGTTTTTAAATTTTCCAAACATATTTCTAACGATGGTTTTTGCCTTCTTCTAAGAAGACCGATAGCCTCGGACTATCAATGGACGATTTTGGAGCACTACTTTTTTGATTTTGTTGAGTTGTTACTCATAAGTTAATGTTGATGGCCTTCCTAGCCTGAGCCTCGTCTCTGACGCTTCTTAACCCTATTTCAAAGAATTGTGCCAGCAAAAAAACTTTTGTATTAGATAGAGCTTGCTTGTTGAACGTTGAAACATTAAGAAAGATTCATTCCGCACACACTTTTAACTGTTTACAAAAGGATGCGTATGTATTGACGAATTATTATTTGGCAATGGTGCAAGCGATAATAGTGCCAAACTTTTATTCTTGCACGAAATTTTATGATAGCGTAACATACATTTTTGGTAGTCAAGTCGTATTTCTGATGTTGGAGACAAACAACATAATAATTAATGGTCAACAAAACTGTGTTTTTCTGTCACACAAACAGAACAATACTTTTCTAAAGGATTAAGTTGTCTAGAATCCGAATCTTGATTCACAATTTTTCAATAAAATCAAATTATGGTAAAAACAACCAAAAAACGACGTTTTTAAGGCTTAGCTAAGACAACATATCCCTTAACAATAATTTGTATGATGATAATGTAGTCGGAACTTAACCCTTAAATGTCCCTTGTATCAAAAATGATAACATAACTTTAAATCGCTGTAAAAGTGTTTTGGTTTAAATCAACAACAGACGGAATTTTTTATAAGAGAGAACAAATATTTCTAGACCAAAAAAAAAAACAAAAACAAACTGATCGATCTCCGTTATCAGTGGTTTATGCGTTATCATTGACTCGTAGGCAGCAATTTGGCAAAAGAGTGAAATTAAAAACTTTCTTTTTTTTATATAAATTAATTTTGTGGAAAGAATCTATCCAAAAAATAAAATCAATAAAGGTTAGTATTTTGATAACATAAATTCATGGTAGTTTTATTTTGATTTTGATTTTTCAAATGAAAAACAAGTGTTTTAGTGTCTGTATCAAAAATGATACTTCATTCAGTAAGGACTTGTTTTGAACTAGATGTTTTTAATCACAATTGTGAATGTTTTCTTTTTTTTTTTATAGAATGGCACGAATGGCACTATCCTTGCGGATAGTGATAGGGATATCGTAAATTACTCGTAACCATGAAATTGAATGTGGAAATGAGGAGAGGATGCTGCCCTTGAAAACCAAGAGCATATTGTTCTGTTGGTTGAGGACGCTCTGCCGCCGCCATCCAGTAATTAAACAATGAATCAGGTCCAATTAGCTTTCGTTGATTTGTGTCTAAGCCCATTGCCATTCAACGGCTTATTTGGAAAAAAAAATCGCTTGTGTATGATGAAGACAAAATACAATTTCACGGTTGCAACGACTTCCCATCACAAATAATGGAACTCGAAATTCCGTTTCATTTTTTTTCTTACTTTTTTAACGTCTGATTCTATCGATGAAATAACCACAGAAACAAATAGATTTTGGGTTTAGAAGCAACCTGATCGTCCTGATTGCGTGACAGCTTGTGAAGTGCGCAAGTAAATGGGGATTTTGATTTTCATGTCAGTCTATCATAATACAAGTGTGCGTTCATATTAGAGTTATAGACATGGATTTCAGGGCATAAAAGAAACTATGACGGTGAATCGATTTGAAAAAATAAGACGAATTCTGCATTTCAACGACAACGACAAGCACAGGCATGTAAACGACACCAATCATGACAGGCTCCATCAGTTTCGTCCAGTGATAGACCACCTCAACGAAAGGTATGGTAGTGTACCTATCCATGGATCAGCGACTCTCTTTTGATGAGCAAATGTGTGCAACAAAAATGGGTCATTTCATGAAACAATATTTGCCCTTGAAACCCCATAAATGGGATTCAAACTGTATATGCTGTGTTCATTGACGGGATATGCCTATAAGTTCATCATCTATTCCGGAAAAGACAATGATCCCATGTTGGAAAATGAAATGGATGTTGGAGCGGTTGGAAATGTTTTGATAAAACCTTCTAGGGCAATAGAAAGAATAGTCAATCACATTGTTTATTTTGAAAACTTCTACAGCTGCCTCTCACTAATGTATTACATGGCCAAGGAAGTATGCCTGGGGACTGTGCAAAGAAACCGCCTCGGAAAAAAATTGTAAGCTGCCGACGAAGCAGGAAGTTATGACTAAATCAGTGTCAAGAGGATCGTACAAAGAATACGTCACAAGTTACGAAGGTATCGAGATGTCTACCGTGAGCTGGAAGGATAACAAACAAGTGACTTTTTGTCAACGTATATTGGTGCACATCCTGTTTCAAGCATAGAAGGGTACGACAAGACTGAAAAGAGAAGACAAAATATATCACGTCCAAAAATCGTCAAAGAATACAACGCCCATATGGGCGGGGTGGATTTGATGGATTCGTACTTGGGACGGTACCGTATCCGCATGAAAAGAAAATGGTACTTGAGACTTTTCTATCACCTCCTAGACCTTACTGTGATAAACTCATGGGTGTTAAAGAAGCAAGTTTTGTCTAAGAAAGGCAAAGGACCGAAAGACATTTTGAACCTTGTCGATTTTAGAAGCGAACTTGCCGATACGCTTTGTAAATATAAGGTACACAATCAGCCAACAAGAAGTAGGCCCAGCAGCAGCAGTAGTTGATGATGGAATACATGATGGAACTGATCACAAGCAAACACGACAGAGCAACCGCATGCGATGTACGATGCCAGGATGTAAGCTTTTGAGTAGCATTATGTGTGACAATGAAAGGTTTATTTATGTTCAAATAAAAAATGTTGGTTGTTTTAATAAATTTCATTCATAAAAATTAACAATTTTATTAATAAATGAAATAATCACACATTTTTGCAATTTTTTTTTTTCATTTCTTCTAATATAGGTCTTAATGAAGCCTTATGCATGTTGTATCAAAAATGATACAGCCATAGTTTTACAAAAAAAAACGTTATTTCACATACAGGATTTTTGAAACATTTTTTTTTGTATCATATATAAACTTGTTCACGTCCAAAAATATTTTTTTTTTAGAAAATAAAAAAACAAAAAAAATCCTATGAAAAACCAAAACCATGAGGAATACCATATCATAAAAAAACTTGTAACTTTTCAAGAAACGTTAAACGGCCTGAAAACCATCCAACAATATCCATACGAAAATAAATCTACACCGTAGTCGTAAGGCTCTCTATAAAAGGTATTGTTCATTTCTAAAACAAATTTAAGAATTCTCTAAACTTGGCACATTATTGCATATAGTGTTCATTTTAACAAAGTCGTCATCCGTCTAAAGGCTGCTAGCTTGGACGTAATCTTATCTACAAGTCCAATGTTCGAAGACTTTTTTCAAAATTTGTGACCGTATATCAACAATAACGCTGCGAATGTTGTCCTCCAAGTGGTTAATCTCATCGAGCTTATCGGCGTAGACTAATAGCAACTTCACATATTCCCAAGCGGCGTTAAATTGCACTATGCTGGAGGTCAATTCACGGATCCATAACTATGTGGGTAACATATTGCGTCGTCTTGTTGAAATTGAAACCATAAAGTCAGTAATCATGGCTCTTTAGTGATCAATATTGACACATTTTGAACAGAGCCATAATTTTCAAAACAAATTTGGGAAGCTTTGTTAATGCGTCCGCGTCACTAGAAAATAAATCACTTGACAGCTGTCAAAATGGCCGTCAGTTAAAAAGTAATGTCAACTTAATATTTACTATCTCTAAAGGTAAACATTTACGAATCATTAACAACGTTTTAGAAACAGAGAAACATTTATAAAATGTTTCGTAAATGTTTATATTGGTTTGGACGCTCGCGAAACGTTTTTGAAAACTTTCTTAAATATTACTGAAATGTTTCAATAATGTTTCCTTGTTCTGACAAACCTTTAAGGTATTTAACTTAAAGTTCAATATTTCTGAAATGTTGTGCAAAGTTTCAGAAATGGAAAACAATTGGAAAACATTTAAATTTTTTTTTAAACAATGTTTCTTGAAATGTTTATTTAGTGTGGAAACACCATAAAAAACAACATTTGTTGTTAACCTCGAACTTTTACAATGGAAAGTCTGCTCTCAGTTGTTCAACTTATTTTGAAAACTTATATTTTAGTTGATAGTAAGAAGAAGAATATTTTATGAAAAAATATCCTTTTCTTGATTTATCATTAGACACACTAATTTTCGAAACGAATGTGTATTAATGTTCCTATTAAAGTTTTCCATAAGCCCAAAAGTTAGTTTTGTGCGAAGTTAATTCTATAACATTTGAGTGAATTGGGTTAGAAGAAAATTGATTCAAGAAAGGAAAATCAAAATCAAAATTACTCTCCACAAAATGTTCATTGAAATAGCAAATAATAATATTATTTGCTAAAATGATCCCCAACTCCCGCAGGTAAAGTAGGTAGGTACATGACATCATATACCTAAATACCTAATGCTACTCCAAACATAAAGTATGAAATATGAGCAGTTACTTTTGTAACAATTTGTGTCACTTCAAGACTATTCTTTTTTTTGTTAACTTATTGAAAATGTTCACAAACCTTGTGGCTTCAGGAAAAAAAAATGAAAAACTAAGCCACAAAAGCCAGAGTAATATAATAAATCCCACCTCGCCAAGCATCTAATATTGTTATTAGATGGAAAACACAAAAAAGGACTCTTTTTCAAAATAAAACTACTCTTGGGTATGATGATATACGATGAACCACACCTACTACTATTACCCACTGTTGCACCGACCTACATTTTTTCTTTTACTTTTTTACAAAAAAACATATCCCTATAACACAAGGACATTGTATCCTTTTGTAATATGGTGCAAGGAGTCCCCATTGGATTTGAATTTCCTGTGATTTCTTTCAAAAGACAAGTAAACTACGAGTATTTTTCTACTAGTATTTACTTCATTTTAAGGCCCAGTATTTGTAGATAGGAAAAATAAACCTTTTGTTAAAAGTTTTTAATTTAAGTGATGTGAGTGCCTGTACAGGCTGGAACATAGAGGGTTATTTTGACACTGATAGCTGTTTCAAGCACGAGATCTTGACACATTAGAAAATATTGGACAGAAATGAGTAACCCACCTTTTATGTATCATTGTGGTCACGCAACAAAGTTGATGGTTTGCTATCAACATTTTCGTAGGATCTTTAAAAACTTTTTTTGGGAAACATTTGACAAAAACACATAAAACCGTAAAGTCCAAAAATCTACATATACATTTTATTATTCAAACTTTGCCGAAAATCGTTTTTATTCTTTGAAAAATTAAGATTTGTCAATAACTTCCCTCAAAACTTTAAGAAGAAGAGGATACTGGACTTAAGTGATATACTGTTTCTAGCAACATAAATTCACCTGAAGACAAAAAGTAAGATCATGCAACATATTCTTCCGCTTAATTTACTTTGTAAACATTTTTCACATTTAGCATCGTGTTGCAGAGATTTTCTTTCTTTCTGTATGTTTCTTTTCTTTTGTCGTTGTTTTTGTTTTTGTGCAAAGTTGTAAAAATGTAGCTTTTTGGAAAATTAAAAAGTCCCTTGGAAGAAGTGAGTAGTGAAAGATAGACTCTAGGATCTAGGAGTGAGGCTGGAGTAAGGTAGGTGGCCGGGTGGTGAGGTCGTGCGCATAAAATGCGCTCCTTTTTTTCTTATACCTATTCATATTGTTACTATGGCGCAAGCACTTCATCTTGGATGGTTTAACATGGTTTTTCTTTTCTTAGAAACATTAACTTAAATTTTTCACTTTTTCTCTTTTATCGGTAGGTACTCGTGTCGGTCGTCGTCCTTTTAGTGGTTTGCGAATTTACTTCTGAGCTTTTTTTTCTCTAACTTCGAAATAATTCATTTGTTACTATTTTGAACAGAAAAACAGACATTTATACTGTTTCCAACTTTGTTCGAATAAAATTCACACTTTTCTTGACATTTTTTGAAAAAAAGAATGTTATTAGTTTTGTGATTCACGATAGAGACCTCAGGTGACCTTATGAAATTGCGAAAAACCCAACATTCACTTATGAAAAAAAAATAATTACTTTGTGACGAAATTACAAACATCAGACAAGACTGAACATTTTATGATTGAAGAATGTACAGATGCGAAACTTTCAATATTGACAAGTGAAAAGTTAAAATTAAAAAAAAAAGAAAAACCAGGCTAATTAAAATTATTTTGAATAAAATTAAAAAATTTGGAATTGAGTCTTTAAAATAAAGAGTTTTCAAATATGAAGTTTAATTTTTGAACAGCCCACTATTTGAGTTGCTGTCCTTTAACAGATAAAAACAAAACCATTTAATAACGTATCAACACACAAACAAAGAAATATTTTCAAGAAGATGTAATCATAATAAATTGCCACCGAAATTTGTTGATTTCTGACTTTCAAGACGTTTAATACATGATAACAATAAGGCCTATTCCGATGATCCACAATCGACTCGAGACTTTAAAATGGCATTCAAGGATTCATCGAGGACATGCAATGGAAAAGGTGCAAATTCGTCATGGACATTTTGATGAAGGCGACAAAGTGGTGTAAGTGAAGTCGTGGCTGCCTTTTGGATGATATCGTTTTCTATTAATAAATGGCGTATCTCTTGCTCTTTAAAATGAAGTTGACATCCATTGTTTCTCATCAAAATTGTATTTGTTGTTTCAAATAAACCCAATCATTAGAAGACCCGATAAAATTAAATAATTTGTCACTAAAATTTTATAAAATTGTGTTTATGCTTTAGGTAATAATAAAGTTAATTATATTTTGTTACAAGACTAGCAATGAATATTGAGAATTCAGAAATTTCTTCAAGTGATAAAAGAGATGTAAAATGTAAAATTAATTCATGAAGGATAAGACTTTAATTCAGTGTAATATAATTATTGAATATTATTATAAGGCAATAGAAACAGCTTTCTTCGAAGCTCAATCAAGACAATTAGCTCTAAAGAATTTATGAACTTGGAAAAGATTTTTAATGACACGCGGTTTTCAATCCACCAGTACGTGAATCCAAATCTTCTTGCAGCCCACTTTGAGAAATATTTGAATCCAGCTCAAGAGAAATCTACAGTACAAAGTGACACTCTATGTTTTTACATTGAAATTCCTGATTCTTCTATAAGTTCGAAAATGACCTGAGCAGTAACGACATTTAAAGAGGGAAAAGCACAACTAATAAACAAGCTGACACTTATGTATAACAATGTCCTGGAAACGGGGATCATAACATAAGAATTCGAGGAATCAATTATTTCTCCGATTCACAAAGATCAAAGGTCTATAGTCACGAGATGTCATGGAAGTTTGGCAGGGTTTTACAGAATCTTTACGAGGACACAATGGCTAAGATATGGATTAGTGATACACTTTCAGAAGAATTTAAAACGCAATCGGGAGTTAGACAAGGTTGCATTCTAAGCCCAAGAATGATTTCATTTTTTATTGATGATTTTGAAGACCAATAATTAACATATTGATGTTCGCCAATCACGTTGTACTTTTAGCATCCTCCCCTGAATCATTGCAGATTATGATAAATAGCCTATTTCAATATTGTCAGCTTTGGAGCTTAATAGTTAACCTGTATAAATCCAAGATTATGATTTTGAAACTGGGTAAAGGTCGTAAATGTGCCAACGATAAATGGCATTATAATGGACAGAACGTCGTTATTGTTCCAGAATTCAAATATTTAGGAGTTACTTTCATAAAAAATTTGAGTATAGAAATGCATTTGAAAAAAAAAACAGGCGAAGGCGAAAAGCGCAATAAGTGCAACGTGGAATAGTTGTTTCTATAATAAAAGCATAGCTCAAATCAGCAAGTTCAAAATATTTGAAGGGGTATCAGTATCAATACTTTTTTACGCTGCACAGACTTGGAGAGCGAAGCAGTATGACACGGTTGTGAAACTTCTATGGTACTACTGCACACGAATCTTTTATTTTCCACATAGTACACCTAACTATGTCATCATCTTGGAAACAGGATTGTCACATACGTTCATACGAACTTTAAAAATGGAAGTGGAGAACTTAATGAAAGTTTAAGAATTTGATATTAATCGACTTCTAAAGATAGTAGATCCCAGAGTCATACTGATTAGAACAAGTTGGTGTACCGAATGGCTGGGTCTTGCAACAGAATGTGGAATAGAATTAAACTTGCACAATACAACTAATAAAGAATTAGAAACTTCGCTTTACCAGCTCTTTTCAACAGTAAACTTAAAGTAGCAAAAGAAATACATTAATGACGCAACAGGATATTTTTACAGCCAACTCTACAGACAGGTAAATCATAACTTGGGAGAGAAGAATTATCTGAATGTTAAAAATAATATTTCTTATACGATTAAATTAATTTAAGGCCAGTATCTCAAATTTTTGAAAAGATATTTGAGTCGAAAATCAATTTTTACTAACTTTTATCTATATATATAAAAATCAATGCCACTTTTCGTTGTAATGTTATAACTCAACAATGCCTTTACCGATTTGGCTAATTTTGGTCTTGAATTATTCGTGGAAATTCAGAGAAGGTTTGTGCGTAGAGAAAATTAAAAAAAAAATCTTGGAAAAGTGTAAAATCAACATCTTTCTATACTCCCATATACAAACAATGTGTACTAATACTTAAAAGACAATTTGAACCTTTGGAAAACCAATCGAAGACAAAAAAAAGTGACGTTAGTTCTGTCAAACAAATTTAATGTCATCATATGTTATTTCATTTTATCAGCGATAATTATTGCTTTGTTGTGTTTATATTTTCCAAAATATTGTTGAGTTATTGCTTTGTGTTTATATTTTCCAAAATATTGTTGAGTGAAGGTAAAATGCCACGAGCAAGACGACCAAACATAGGCCGGCGAACGCGTAATGCAAATCAAGTGGCATTTTAAGACGATCTCAGACTACAGATGAACGCGCACAAGCTAATGCATCGCAGCGTGAACGTACTGCACAGAATAGATCTTTTGACCATGTACCTGTACTTAATCTTGCACGGCGATCACGAATACGTCGTGCTGTTTTGGATGAAATGCTGTGTGCTGCTTTGAATTACAATAGTCAGATTGATTATAGTATGTACGGATACATTGGAATGATGGACGCGCAATATGTCCACATTGTGATGCGGCTAACTTTCCAGGTGAAACGCCCGGCATGTGTTGTGCTAATGGTAAAGTAAGATTGTTAACATTAGAAACTCCACCCGAACCATTGTATTCATTTATTTTTGGGACATCTCAAACGTCGAAGCAGTTTTTGAGTAATATGTATTCAACAATACAATTCGGCATTTCAAATGACTTCTTTTGGTGCTACTAAAATTATTAGAGATAATTTTATGCTGACTTTTAAGATAAATACCTCAACAAGATTGTCCCATGTTTATGTCAATCTGAATCATAAAGCCTTAAAAATTCTGATTCAACATCTACCTAAAATTGCATACATGTTACAGATGCAGGGCCAGATTTATCATCAAGCTGGTTCGTTATTGCCATACCCCGATTTTATTGGTGATGAAAATCGTGAATTGGATCAACGTTGTGCAATTGTTTCAAATACAAGACGAGAAATTATTCGTGAGCTACAAAGATTTTTCCATCAGCATAACGCATTAGTTCAATTGTTCAAAATTGCTCTTGATCGTATGCCATCTGATAATCTCAAAATTGTAATAGCACCAAATTGAATATTCAACAAAAACATGTATATGACAAAATCATGCAAGCCGTTTCCAATAATGCAGGTGGATTATATTTCTTGGATGCACCTGGTGGTACAGGCAAAACTTTCGTTGTATCATTGATTTTAGCGACTATTCGTTCGGAACAGAAAATTGCATTGGCACTTGCATCTTCGGGAATTGCTGCTACATTATTAGAAGGTGATCGGACCGCACACTCTGCATTAAAATTGCCATTGAATGTACAGGTGATTGAAACTCCAACTTGCAATATTTCGAGAAATTCTGCTATGGCAAAAGTTCTGCGATTAATGTCAATTATTTTATGGGATGAGTGCACAATGGCGAATAAAAAATCAATAGAAGCATTTAATCGAACAATGCAAGATTTACGCGGTTATCAACAGCTTTTTGGTGGTCATTCCTCGATCAACTCCTGCTGATGAAATAAACGCCTGTTTGAACTCATCAGTTCTCTGGAGATATGTACGAAAATTGACACTGAACATTAAAATGCGTATTCACCTACATAATGATGCAACTGCCATTAGCTTTTAAAACAATTGTTAGAAATTGGTGATGGCAAAATACCAATCGACGCGTCGACGGTACCGACGGATTGATCACTTTACCGAACAATTTTTGTACAATTGCGCAATCTATAGATGAGTTGATTGAATGTGTTTTTCCAAATATTCTTCAGAATTACAGAAATCATGATTGGTAGAGAGAATGCGCCATTTTAGCACCGTACAACATTCATATCAATGCCATTAATTTACAAATTCAAGCGAAACTGCCAGGTGTAATCACGACATATAAATCAATTGACAGTGTTATGAATCAAGATGCGGCAATGAATTATCCAATTGAATTTTTAAAGTCATTGGAACCGGCTGGTATACCACCGCATTGCTTGAATCTGAAAATTGGTTCTTTGATTATATTATTGCGAAATATTAATCCACCAAAGCTGTGTAATGGCACTAGATTGGCAGTGAAAAAGTTATTGTCAAATATGATTGAAGCTACAATCTTAACTGGTAAATCAAAAGGAGAAGTGTGTTTGATACCGCGTATCCCTATGATTCCAACTGATATGCCATTTGAATTAAAAATATTACAATATCCTGTGCGTTTATCATTTGCGATGTCCAAAAATAAGGCCCAAGGGCAAACACTTCACGTTTGTTGTGTCAATTTGGAGGAATCATGTTTTTCACATGCCAACTTTATGTTGCCTCAAAATGGAAAAACAAAAAATATTGTTTATACAACTGTTTTAGACAAACCCATATAGACCCACCATAGTAAGAGTAGATACCCAATTCTTTTTTATTTTTTAGTTTTTACTCTTTGCTGATAAATATAATATAAACAATATATCATTTGGGTCATTTGGACTTTTAAATAGCTAGCAATTTAAAATATTTTTAAATTTGAATAAATGAACTTAATAATCATTTTTTTTATTACTATGCCTTACACGTAGCGAAGCACGTACCGGGCCGCTAGTTAATTTTAATTTTTAAAAACTGTCAATTCGAATTTTCTCAAAATTTTACTGAACGTTAACAACAATATTTTTTAAAAGATTAAATTCGTTCAAAGCCAATATCTTAGAGTTTTTGAAAAGATAGTTGAGTCGAAAATCAATTCTTACCAACTTTTACTAATGTTTTTTTTTTAGGTTTTTATTTTTTGTAAAAAAACTGTCGATTCAATTTTTTTCAAAATTTTACTGAATCTTGACAACAATATTTTTCAATAGATTAAATTAGTTTAAAGCCAATATCTCAAAATTTTTACCAACTTTTATTCATTTTTTTTTAGTTTTTTTTATTTTTTGTAAAAAAAAAATGTGAATTCGATTTTTCTCAAAATGTTACCGAATGTTGAAAACAATATTTCTTATAAGATAAAATTAGTTGGAAGACATAATCTAAAATTTTTGAAAAGATATTCGAGTCAAAAATCAATGTTTGCCAACTTTGAGTAATATTTTTTGTAGGTTTTAATTTAAAAAAAACTGTCTATTCGATATTTCTCAAAATTTTACCAGATGTTAAAAACGTTATTCATCGTTGCACAAAATTATTTTGGAGATAAAATCATTCTTTGTTAGTAAAATTTTTATAAAACAAACCGTTAGTTGGATTTTTTTTTTAAAATATATTTGTTTGGTATCACATTACACTTCATAATATAAAATTTAATTCAAGTCGCTAGCATTATTGGTTATATTATATTATTTTATATTATATATTATTATATTTGGTTATAGGTTAACCAAAATTTTCTCTCATTTTTTAAATTGCTATGGTAAAAAAACCAATAATTCATTTTTTTTTAGAGTCCTTTCTGCATTATTTCTGTATAACAGAATTTATTTGAAGTCGATATCTCTATTGGTTCTTGAGCTATGGACGACGAAAAAACGTACGTACAAACGTACGTACACACGCACCCACAGACATCTCTCTAAAAATCTTTTATTTAGACTCTAGGTACCTTGAAACGTCGAGAAAAGTCAAAATTTTCAATTTGACAAATCGTCTCTGGTGAATATTTTGAATGGAAGATACCTATCTTAGGTTAGGTTAGGTTAGGTTAATGTGGCTGTGGATACAAAAACCACACACTTAGGCCAGAAGAAAGGCCCATTGTGATACCACATGAATCTAGAGAATTACTTCCCACTAGTCGAACCATTTTGAGCTTTTTATAAAGCGAAGGAGATATCTGATATCCTTTTTAGCTAGTTCACTGGGATCATCAAAAGAGTATTCTCCCAGATGAAGTTTGCGTCTTCGTGAAAGAGCAGGGCAGGTGCAGAGGAGGTGAGAGATTGATTCTTCTTCTTCCTCGTCCATGCAGCTCCTGCAGAAGTCATTTGAGGCTACACCAAGTCGTATTGCGTGTCTGCCTATAAGACAGTGTCCCGTAAGGACACCTATTAGGGAGCTAATATGAAGTCTGCTTTGGGATAACAAGTCTTTAGAGCGCTTTAGGTCCAATGAAGGCCATATTTGTTTTGTGGCTGCGCATGTTGGTAAATTGTACCACCTAGAGTTTGCTATCTCGATAGCTTTTTCTTTTAGCAGAAGTTTACATGTAGCTATCGGTATACCTATCTTCTCCCTTTCAGGTGAAATAGGTATGACGGTTCCATTTTTAGCGAGTTCATCGGCTCTACAATTTCCTGCGATGTCTCTGTGGCCCGGCACCCAGCATAGGTGAATGTTAAATTGCTGCGCCATCTCCATAAGAGATGATCGACAATCGAGGGCCGTTAGAGAGTTGGTTGAGACACCGTCAAGAGACTTGATAGCAGCCTGACTGTCAGAGAAGATGCGTATATCAGAAGTTGATATCACGTTTTCTCTTAGCCAGGAGAGAACCTCTTTGATCGCTAAAATTTCCGCTTGGAAGACGCTACAATGATTAGGGAGGCGGAATGAGATGCTTAGATTAAGCTTTTCTGAGTACATACCACTACCAACTCCCTCATTTGTCTTGGATCCATCTGTATAAAAATGGATGCTTTTGTCATCCAGGAGTTTTTTTATCTTCCCATTCATCCCTGGATGGAATGGATACCTGGAAGTTTTTACCAAATTGGGGTTTTGGGATGGTGTAGTCTATGTACTTTGGTATAGAACCAAAGAGGTTCAGAATGATGGAGTGCCCAACATTGTTGTTGGTCCACTGAGATGAGGCGTTGAGTCTTATGGCTGTACTCGCTGCCACTTGTTTGCTGAAAATGTCGAGGGGTGTCAGATGGAGGAGAGTGTCCAACGCTGCTGAGGGTGTGGTTCTCAAAGCCCCGCTAATGCAGAGACATGCAGTGCGTTGGACTCTGCTGAGTTTGTCGCAATATGTGACTTTCTCCAGTGCAGTCCACCACACTGCAATCCCGTACATAAGTATTGGTCGGATGACCGATGTGTATAGCCAATAAGTTATGCGAGGTTGAAAACCCCATTTGTTTCCTATGGCTTTCTTGCAAAGGAAAAGAGCTGCTGTAGCTTTTTTAACTCTTTCCTGAATATTAGGTTTCCAACTTAATTTTTTGTCCAATATCAGACCAAGATATTTGGCCTCATGGTTGAAAATTAGTGGTACACCTTTTATTGAGGGAGGTACGATTTCTGGGATCTTGTATTTCCGCGTAAAAAGGACGAGGTCTGTTTTTTGAGGATTAATACTAAGTCCACAGTGATCTGCCCATCTAGTGAGCATATTGAGTGCGTTTTGGAGGAGGTCTCTCAGTGTATTTGGATATTCTCCTATGACGGCGATAGCAACATCATCGGCATACGCAATCACTCTGTAGCCTTCTCTCTCAAGGGATATTAGTAGCTCGTTAACCACTATGTTCCACAGGAGAGGGGACAGAACACCACCTTGCGGAGTGCCTCTACCGACAGACCTTTTCGCACAAAAATCCCCCATCTTAGAGTTGATGATCCTGCTTTTTAGCATTAGATTTATCAATTCACAGAGTGAGTATTCGACGTTTAGGGTCGTCATAGCAGAAGTGATAGCGGATGTGTCAACGTTGTTGAAAGCGCCTTCAATATCTAGGAAGCCCACCATAGTATATTGTTTTTGTTCCAGGGAATATTCGATAGTTCTTACTAAGGTGTGCAAGGCTGTTTCTACCGATTTCCCTTTGCAGTAAGCATGCTGAGACATCGATAGTCTCTTATCAATGCTGTTACGTATGTGGATATCAATCAAACGTTCCAGAGTCTTGAGAATGAATGATGATAGGCTAATAGGTCTTAGATCTTTAGGGTTGACATGCGAACATTTGCCCGCCTTGGGAATGAAAACTACCTTTACTTCTCTCCATCGCTGAGGTATGTGGACCATATCTAGACAACTCTTAAAAATCATCTCAATGATGGGCAGAGTTATGTCAGTCGTAAATTGTAACTCAGCTGGTATGATGTGATCTGGCCCTGGAGATTTGTAAGGTTTGAAACTATTCAGAGCCCAAGTCAATTTCTCTTTAGTAACAAGACCTTGAGGAAAAGTTAAGTTAATACCCGACCCAGGATGGTTTGTTGTATTAACGTATTTGGAGCTATCAGGAAAGTGGGTGTCAAGTAGCAGGTTTAGCGTTTCTTCACAAGAGTTAGTCCAAGTACCATCCAAGTTTTTAAGACAACTAGGCATGGTTGGATTTGTCGAGAGAATCTTCCTTATCCTTGATGCCTCCGAGGATTCTTCTATTGAGCTACAGAAGGATCTCCAAGAGGATCTTTTGGCTATTCTCAATTCCTGTTTATATTTTTTGAGGGATTCCTTATAGGAGTCCCAGTCTTGTGGATGTCTAGTCTTTTTTGCACGATTAAAAAGCCTTCTACAGCCTTTCCGGAGTAAACCCAGTTCAGCAGCCCACCAATATGGTTTCTTCTTTCCCCTCACGGTAGTGAGGGGGCAGGCAGTTTCCATGGCTTTATTAAGGGCTGCTGTAAGCTCGTCGACTTTTTGATCGAGTTCAAAAGCGCATAAGGGCGGATCATAAAGTTCTGGTTTAATCAGATTCTTCAGAGTTGCCCTATATTTTGGCCAATCTGTTTTCCTATAGTTTCGGAATTGGATCGGTTTTGGAAACTCTTCAATAAGTGTGAATTGGATGTATCTATGATCGGAGAACGAGTGCTCCTTTGATACTCTCCAATTCAGTATTTTATTTGAGAGATGTAAAGAGACAAGAGTCATATCTAAAACTTCTTGTCGATTTTTAGTAACGAAGGTTGGTTCACTACCTACATTACATACTACCAGATTAGTTGTTAAAATATAATCAAAAAGAGACTCACCTCTGTCATTTATATCGGTACTACCCCACGTAGTATGGTGCGCATTGGCGTCACAACCGATAATTATGTTGGTTTTAAGTCTTGTTGATTCAGCGACCGTCCTCTCCAGAGTGGTACCAGGTAGTGGGCCCTGGTGGTCGTGGCCCAAATACGCTGATACCAGCCAGTAGGTATGGTTGTCTATTACCATACTGGCTGTGGTGACGTCTTTATCACTGAAATTAGGGAGTAAAAATACGTTTAGATTACGTTTTACTAGTATGCAGGACCTTGGGTTACCTTTTCCTGTTACATATATCACGTAGTAACCAGGAGTTCTCAATCCTCGAACCAGGGATTTCACAATCCAGGGCTCTTGGATGAGAACGACATCTTCTCCAGTTTTTGTCAGGCGGAGAAGTAAGGAGGCCGAAGCCGTTTTGGAGTGTTGGAGGTTAATCTGTAGTATTTGCAGCATTTTGGCTACAAGTCGGCAGATCAACCTCCACCACTGTTGAATCCAGCTCATCCAGATCAGACGAAGAAGAACCTAATAGTTCATCTTCTTCCTCACTGGGGAGAACCTTGTCGTTTGAGTCGTCGGTCTCCATTAGGGATAAACCTTCGACGTTTTTAGAAGAAGACTGTGCTGCGACAGAAGAGGGCCCTGCCACATTCTTATCCACACCCAAGGATGGGAAGGTGATGTTAGCACTGGGACCCCCTACGTCTTGCGGCACAGCTTCTGATGCGGGCTCGGAGGAAGACTGTGCTGCGACAGAAGAGGGCCCAGGTACAACATCATCCACATCCAAGGAAGGGAAGGTGGTTGTAGCACTGGAACCCCCAACGTCTTGCGACACAGCTTCCGAAAAGGGTTGTGGAGGCTCGCATGAAGCGTCTACCTCATCTTTTTTGTAGATACGTAGCGTGATTGTTCCGAAACCGTATCTTATCACTCCCTTATCTCTCGCCAGAGAAGCCACAGAGTCTTTATTGATTACGATTATCGCACTTCGATAAAGACCCTTTGGCTCCTCCAGTTTCACGATCTTCCAGTCGTGACAAGGAAGGTCCGGGTTGCTAATCTTAATAATCTCGCGTATGTCATCCGGACATGAGGGTTCTTTAGGGATCCAAGCGCGAGCTCTTGGCCTGCATGGAATGTCTTCCTTTGCAACGACCTCGAGTTTTGCGCCTGGCCAAACTTCGCCCAGCATGCCGACAGCAAGCGTATAGAGATCGCGCGACCTCTGATCGTTACAAGCGATGAGCTTGACATGACCTTGATGCCAACCCTCATCGCTTGTTACAGGCGGTGGACCCGGATGATCCCGCATGACTTTTAAAAAGCCAGCCGAGAGCTTCAGATTCACCATCTGCCAACGGTCAGAAGTAATCGTGCCATCAATATTGCTCCTATCGATGACCGCAATTACGATCTTATTTGAATCCTTAAGCACATCACTAAAAGGTTTAGTGAGAGGTACTCGAGGATACCTATCTTACTCGATATACTTTTGGAGACACGACGACTTTTGGCATTTAATAGTTGATATACAATACATCTTTTATCGAATTAAGAATTTAAACGTGCCATACTTGAAGTTACTATAATCAATAGGCAGACATTTCTACTTCCCTTCTAATTTCAAGTTTCCACCTACTTATATATATAACCTATAAAGTTAAAAAGTTAACACAGCACCTTAATATTAATACCCATTTCAAGTCTCATACTTATACTCATACTTATTTTAATATTCATCAACAGTCGTTGAGTAACTCGTTGTTAATAAGCTTTTCTCTTTTAGGATTATTATGATACCTATCCTTGTGTCATTAGTCTCATGAAAATAATTAAGGAAGTTCTTCACCAACACACACACAACATTCACACATCTGCATACACTCTCATATACACAAACAAACGCATTCATCAAAAAATTCCTTTCGAAAAGTAAATTAGCCTCAAAGTGGTGCTTATGTATTCAAGTCAGTTTGTTTGTAGAGAATATAAATAATGTTCATAGCTTTGTAGATGAAAACCCACGAACTTACTTATTTTAAGATCAACTGATGGATCTGCAACTTTAAAAAAAAAAAACTTCAAACATCAATTAGCGTGACGACAGTTACCAACATTTGGAATTTGTTTTTGTATAACCTTTTGTTTTGTTTTGTTTTTCTCGTCCTTAAAGTCACATATTGTTGGGTTTCGATTTATCTATGGCAATGATTTGACAATTTTGACTCCTTTTTTACCACCATCATACACAAATACACTTGAAACAAAAACAACAAGAATAGGTATCATATACTTGAGATAAAATCAATAAAATCCTTTTTCAAAAGGAGTTTTCTCTGATTCGCATTTAATTAGGAATTCACATCCTTTTATGCAGTCTTTTTTTTCTTCTTCTTCCACATGTTCCTTTAATACGAGATACGATACTAGCCAAACCTGGTTTTAGTTCTGGTCCTGGTTCCTAGTTCCTAGCTCCTGGCTCCTTATTCTGATTCTATGGTAACGGCATGCATGGTATGGTATGGTGTTTCGAGCTTATATGCGTCGTCTCTCGTATTGTATTTCTATTCATTATTCTTCACATCTTCTCATAACTTTTGAAGAAGGAAGAAGAAGAGAAACAAAAATGTTGAAGCGGAAGAAAATTTCTAACTGAATGGAAATATATAGGGAAAGGGATTCTCACTCACATCCTTTATAGATGTACGAGTATGATGGTGAGAGATACACAAAAGACAGAGAGTAGGAATATATATCTCACACAGAGGAGTCATCTGAAGCTGAGGGAAAATCTCCAGGACCTAACCATCAGGATACAGGATATACATACCTATACTCCTATCTTGTGTAAGGTAACTAGAGCTAGAGTAGTCTTCTCTTCTTTGGTCGTTTGTGAGGGTAGATGGTGGGAGAAGAAAAAGAAAATAGAAGAAGAAAAATATTGTTATGAGATGACATCCTTTTGCAGAATTGACTTCATTTCAAATTCGTGAAGCATGAAACATAAGTTTGAGCTCATGACAAGGGCTCCTTATTTTTCTTTTTCTTATTCTTGTTTTTCGCTTATAGTCTCGTCATCGTCATTGGTACATACAGCACGGGTTACGGGTATGGACGAACGGTACGGTAGCCGTCCCGGTGTATAACTCTTTTTCCACACTTTATGAAGTTTTTTTTTAAGGATTTTTGTTTGGTGTGATGCTTGTGCTTCTATTTGACGTTAAGAGGATGAAAATCTTGAAGAATGGTGAAACGTTTAAGCGAGTGTGATGTTGAGAATGTCTATAAGTATGTACATATACATACATACATACCTACATACACATGCATATGAGCTTGAATATGAAGGTAAAATTTATCATTTTTTGTTTTGTATTATTTTGAATGGAATTGGTACATTTAACCTTCTTATTTTATTTTTTAAAATTTTGACATTTCAATTTAAGGGTATAGGTTCGTTTTTCTTTTACTGTTTGGATTTTGAGTTATTACTTTGTATCATCAGTGACTACATTTATGGTAGGGTGGCACAGAGGAAATGGTTTGATTAAATTTTGACTATGATCTTTTTTAAACCAACAAACGACCAAAGAGAATATAATTAAAATACATAGATCTAGCGTTAGATTTGAAAATTCTATTAAGACTTAAAGGGATGACCCTTGAGATTTGAATGACTGGAAATGACAAGTTCAATAATTTCGACAAAAATACTAAACAAGAGTTTTAACTAGCAAAAGCTGCCTACCAAGGTCGAATTTCGGTATTATGTGCGTCTAGCCCAATCTGTACTAAAAAGAGATATTCTGAACTATGAGCCAAACACAAGTTTATTTTCAAAAATGCAATAAAATTAACAAATTAGCAGTTTTCTAATTATTTCCAGTAGCTGCCTAATTTTCCAAGACCTTGTTGATGGTTCCGGGTTGTAGCTCAGGGATTGCTTGGATGATATTGGTCTTAAACCTAAAAGCGTTTTCGAATTGTTGCATTAATATTTGGCCATTCCCAGAAAAAAAGCACAAAAAAGTACACGTCATTGGTCCGAGGCAGACAATTGACATCGCTTAGACGACTCATAAAACGATTTAGGAATTTGATGAATAAAACATCGATTGCACAATGGGATATGGGAAATGGCACTCATCATCTTGCGAGAGGTCTTCAATTTCAACAAAGAAAAAGTCGATTAATATAGCTCTGTAAGATCCACCGTTAATCTAAATGATGCCAGCACTCTACAATCTCTCATTTTCTAAGGGTGCATTGGCTTTTCGACAATATCGTGAGTTTACAGACACTGATATTTTGTTTGCTAAGTTAGCTGCTTCTGAGACTAAAATACACCTTGTCAGAAAAAATGAATTTACGTTACAAATTGTTGATCAATTCAAGATGATCTAAGGCCCAAACTGCGAAGTGGGGTGCGAATGAATTTTCAAAAGCTAAGTTCATAGGACCATGTAAGTGTAGGGCATACGATGTTGAGCTGTTGCTGAACGATGGTCAGTTGATGTTCGTGAGTCTAACGCACTCTCCGCCGCGTCCCAAACTTCATTTTAGACATGACTTTTTCTCTTAAAAAACAAACTGTTTGGGCTTTACCTTCTTTTTCTGGAAAATGTTTTGTTTTGTTTCATTTTTAAGAATTCTAGAAAATAGTAAGCTTATAGCAAGCATCAATCTACTGTCAGATGCATCAGTAAGGAGCGCTAAGCGGTGCATTTCATTTCATTACGGATATCAAAAATGTGGAGCGATTCAATGATTTAAATCATTGTATTATAACTGCATAAAAATAAGTATCCTAAACTTGGTATATAGGATCTTGTTAGCTTACTTCTTTGATGGTTTCAAATGTCCGATCAGTAATAAATTGAGTTAAGGGTAAAATTTACTAAGTCTGAACATATGGACACGGACATGTCAATCCGTGGTCTTTGTATCTGGGCAGGTCCTGGCAGAGATCGCTGCCACAAGAAGTATAGAGTACCACATCAACCAACTTAAATCTCGTAACTATAGCTGGCTGGAGGGACTTGTTAGTTGAAGCCGCTGTTAAATAAAATGAAAACAAAAAACAAGAAAAAGAAAAAGACTTATGAATTTCAAGTGTCTCCTTCACGGCCACAACATATAATAATTTAAGTTGGCAAGACTATTTAACCTAGTGTTCATTTTGTCAGCTGTCAAGTGATTTTTTTAGCTTTGTTCGGCAATTCATGAATTGAAACCACAGGATCACTTATGCCTTGGTGGAATAAAAAGTCCATTCTTCAATAAATAAAAACGAAGCTGATGGCCAGAACTTTACAGTCAATGGTGACCACTATAGAGCCATGATTACTGAATTTATCGTTCATCAATTGAACAACCATGATGTGTAGGAGCTGTGGTTTCAATAAGACTGGCTTAGCACAACATGTCACACAACTCCTGCCAAAATTGATTTATTTAAAGAAACGTTCGGTAACCCAATAGTTTCGCGTTATGGAAGCGTGAATTGACTTTCAAGATCTTGCCCATTGCCTTCGCTTGACTATTTTTTGTGAGGATGTGTGAAGTCGTTAATCTACGCCAATATATCCGAAATGATTGACCACTTGGAGCACGATATTCGTCGTGTTATTGCCGATATACGGCCACAAATGTTGGAAAAAGTCATCTTAAAACGAACAAATTAAGTGGATTAAAAGTTTCAGACAAGAAATCATTTATAAAAGTAAAGAAGATTGTCGGAGACAAAACGGAGCCCTAAGGTACACCACCGTTTATTTTTTGGATATCGGATTTGAACCCGTCCAATACTACTAGAATGGAACGGTCTGAAAGGTAATTTCTCACAAAGAAGAGATTCATCAATTCCAAAGGCACTCATTTTCCATAAAAGAGATTGATGCCAAACTCAAGTGCAATAACCTTACTTTCTCCAAAGCGATGTTAAGATTTGATCTACTGTTCGCTGAGATAAACCTTGAGATCACAAGTGGACCTATTGCTACGAAAGCCATTCTGTTAAAAATTGATCAGCATTTCCATGACTTTGGAAAGACGGGACGTGAGTGCTATTGGACGATAATTGGAGGGGGAGGAGGATTCGCCTTTTTTAGGGACAGGCAGGATAAATGCTTACGTAGTGGTTTTTCTAGCGTTGAAGAACACTTCTGCTCAAAAATTGAGGGGAAACTTTTCCGGTCAGTGGACTTGTGTATGTCAAGGTCTTTCAGTACCCTTGCAACTCAACGACTGCGAAAGAAGATATTTCCTAAAATATCGTTTACACTCTCAAGTACATGAGGAGTCATGACACTCTTTGGTAGCGTGTCAAATTAACAGCAAACTGGGGTGCAAGCAAATTGGCTTTATCAATCGATCTTACTCCCTATTAGACCTAGAGCTTAAGGCTAATTTTTGGCGTAAAATGAAACTAGTTAGTATTAAAGTTGTAGGTAGTTTTACTCGTAGTAAAGGTGAGAAAAAGTGCATCAAAAGTACAACTTCTCCGAAAGTTAAAATAGGAAGGGAAACCACATCAAATGCATTGCATCTTGACGCCTACGACTCGCTGATCTCAAATATGATTTCGACAGACATGTAGGTGACCGCATTTATATTGTAAAAGTTGCCGAAAACGATTTTTTTTGGCGTTTTTAGACTTTAGGAAACTACTTGAAATTGGTCTCATCGGGAAGCCTTCGACTCCCTGATTACGAATATGTACATGACAGAAGTCTAGGTGGCCGCATTTTCCCTCAGCTCTTAGACTAAATGTAATATCGATTGATAAAGCCGTTGTGAAATTATCAGAAGTGTTTAATACCTTTGGGACATTGTAGTGTTTGTTACCGAAACTAAGATCTTTGATTGTAATAAACTCTTTGCAGCTCGAATCAAACCATGACTTTTCCTTAGTTTTGATAGATAATTTCCTATTCGGGACTAAAGTTCTCATTCCCCAATTAATTTAGTTTATAATCATATATTTTGCATTTCTTTTGGTCTGAAACAATGTGTCCCTATCCTAACAGGTATTGACCTATATGTCTGAGTGGAGGCTTATAAGAACAACCTACAACAAACTTTATTTAAACAAGATTGTTAAACGTCCTTAAGTCGGACTATTCTGTTCTTCACTTTTTAAACGTTTTACTAAGAGGTTAAGCATTATATTGATCATTATAAGAAATAAGCGCAGAAGAAATTTTTGTTCAAATAAATATTAAAAATTACCCATCTAAACTAAATTTAAATATAATTCAGTTAAATCATAATAACATCAATTTAAATTACGAGTATTAAAACAAAAAAAAACAAAATACCTCGAAGCCTCCCTATTCTTTAAAACCTGAATAAACATAAAGCAATTAAATTTTGGTTATTCTATGTTTTGAGTTAAATCTCACCCACAATTCACTCTCAAGACAACCAACAAAAACAACAACAACAACAACAGGCAAATAACGAACGTTGTTTCCCTGAGTAAATAAATATTGCACTTCATCAACAAAACTTCTAACAGTAAAAACAAGAATATCTATAGATACATTTAGATACACCACAAAACTGTTATATCCGTACGTCGTCGCGTCGTCGTCGTCGGTCGCTTTAACCAAAAATGAGTTATCACTGGTAAAAACATGGTTTGAACAAAGATTTCTCAACGTCTTCGGTCGTCGGTCGTTCGTTTCAAATGTTCTGTCTTCTGCGTTTCTCTCTCTCAAGAAATCTCAAGATGTTGGATTTACAAGAATGAGGGTATTCCATACATACCCTCCATACGAAACACACTGCTCACACAATTCCAATTCTCAGATGAGGGATTGAGAAAATAATTTCCATCGTGTCGTTGTCGGGCGTCTCCCTTAAGGAAAATGACTGTGAGACCCTTCATACC
This sequence comes from Eupeodes latifasciatus, assembly GCA_920104205.1. Classification (NCBI taxonomy): domain Eukaryota; kingdom Metazoa; phylum Arthropoda; class Insecta; order Diptera; family Syrphidae; genus Eupeodes; species Eupeodes latifasciatus. The sequence goes on along the minus strand of OV049924.1, from coordinate 144,068,939 downwards.
ATTTATACCTACGTTTTTGTGCCATATTTCCATCTCATGATGTTTTACCCTACTCTGGGCCTGGTTGAGCATACAATATGGGCTATAGGGTGAAATGGTGGTTGGAGCGGGATGAGCAAACTGGGAGCTATAAATGTATGTAGTAGGTTTGGTTTGGGAATAGTAATGTGGGTTAGAGAAGATATCATTATGATTATGTTCCATCTGAATGTTAATTCCGCGAGATTTAATTTCTCTGTATATTTTCTTCTGATGTGCCCCTGCGCCTATAGCCTATGTGGGTGTTTATACGTAGGTATAGAGTTGCTCCTGGTGTATACTTCATCATTCTTTACTTACTAACTGTATATTGTGTTCCTTCGCAGTTGTTTGTGTCAACGTCGTTGTCGTTATGTATGTCGGTCGGTCGTCGCTCGTCTTATATCCCTGTGGTGCGTGTAACACATATTCCACTCTGTAAAACTCACTCATATAAAATATCCTTCCATACCAACCACCTTGCTCCTTGGTTCCTTCTTTGCCAAAGACATGCAATCATTTCTTCTAAGAAATAAGACGAACGAACGAACGTACGAAGAAAAGAAAAATAATAATTACGCAAAAGGGCGAGGATAGTCTAAGGACATAAGTTTAAGGGATGAATATTGTTGCATAGAGGAGAGGGTTTGGGTTTAGGTATGAGTTGGGATAAGGTTGGAAGAATGAGCATCTGTGGAGGTGCTGGGAATTCAGCAAGAGTTATATGAAGACTCAACACGAAAATATACGAATAATAAAACAAAAAATATCTTCAACATCCTTCGGGGTTGAATGTTGGGAGGACTATAGAGGTTAGAGAGAAGAAGATTTTCTTCAATCTTGAAAGTAATTGGAAAAGTTCTTCTTAAAGTTTTGCATGATTATGCACAGTTTTCTTCGTTCTTCGTTTCTTTTTTGTTTTATTCTTTTGCTATTACTTCTTCACCCGAGAGACTAAAATAATGTATATGGAGTTATTACTCAACAGGAGTGTAGGAATTTTGTGTTTTAAGTGTGAAAGCAGTGCTTTAGTATATATCTAGTGATAAATTAAATTTCATATTTTAATTAGTATAATTTTCCTTCACCCAACAAGAGGAGAAGTGTAGAAGAGAATTGAATATATGAGAGAGTCATTGTAATCAATTAAATCTTACACAGGATATAAGATAAGAAGATACGAACGAAAGTGATGGAGAAGAGTAGAGAAGAAACTGTTGAAGATGTAAGGGATATAAAATAAAAACTTGGTTGTGGTTAGATTTTAAAGCCCCATAAGGAGGATTAATTTGTAGAATACGCGAAATTACCCTTGTAGACTTCTGGAAGTTAGATCATAAACTTCTTGTAGTAGGTAAAAGATGGGCTTCTTCTGCTGTAGAAATAATTTACCATAAAAAAAAGAAAATTTTGCGAGGAAATCTGAGAAGGGTATAACCCTTTTGTAGACCAGAAATATTAGACTTTTATTCCGATGAAAAAATTCCTACAACACTGAAAGTTGATTAGATCTTTTACTTAAAATGTTTTTTTAAAAACTAAACGGATGCAAACATTATTTGTTGTTTGAAAATGTCTGACGTTTTGTTTTGAGGATTTTATGATCGAGGACAAATATTTTGGGGAAAGCATTACTTTACACAAAATTTAAGCAACTGGCAGCTGATTGAATTGAGTAAGGCTTTTATAAATTAGTGAAGGTTATTATACTTCTTGAATTAAACGGTCCAAAAGGTAATTTCTAACCCAACAAAGAAGACGTTCATCAACCAAAGGCACGCATTTTCTATAAGAGGGCCTGATGCCAAACCCTATCAAATGCTTTTGGAATATCAAGTGCAATAATCTTACTTTCTCCAAAACAATGTAATTATGTATTCCAATGTTCGGTGAGATAAATCAAGAGATCACCAGTGGACCCATTGCTACGAAAGCATACATACTGCCGGTCTTCAAGAATCTTTCGTTCTTCAAGATATTTCTTAAGTTTGAAATTGATCAGAGTTTCCATGCCCTTGGAAAGAAGATGGACAAAAACTTTTCTCCATTTTTTCGGAAAGAGCCTGTTAAGTAAGACATATGAAAAGTGGTTTTACCAGCATTGAAGAACAACTCTTCAGAATAGTATCGGGGGTACTATCCGGCCAAGGGATTTGTGACTTTCGAGTTTTTAAGTACTCTAGCAACTGTTACAGGAGGAGTTATGTCACTAATTAGTAGGATCGAATGAACAGCAAACTGGACTGGATTGCAAGCAAATTGGCTTTATCAATCGAGCTTATACAAAAAGAGTATCATTGAAAACGAGTGTCGAAACTGACGAAGGCATAAAGTTACGCAAATTTTGAACAAATAACCAGACATTTTTCCTAGCTTTGGGAGCTTGTAGTATGATTTGCCTTAATTTTTGGTCATGCAAAAATTGAATGCATCAAATATATATGTTACAGGACTTTTTTAGCTTGTTTTAAATCATTCCGATTTTCCCCAGTGGGATTGGCTTTGTTAACCCGGAAACTTAAATCTTTGATCCTTGTAACCTCTTTACAACTAGAAACAAAACATACGTTTTTTTTGGATTGTTACCCTATGGAGGAAGCATAGTAACCGGTTACAGTGCCTAAAGAATTCGTTGGCTTCAGCTAACTGCTTCAGATTGTGCTGAAACACGAATTTTGACCGAAGTTTGTAAATGTAATTTTTCGGAAGAGGACAATTTTTGGGCTTTCCCAAACTTTTTCACAAATCAAAACTGACATTTAAAAGGAAGTTTAAGTATAAATTGGTTTTAAATTTTTCAAAATTTCAATAATAGGCATAGGAAGAACGCGGTGATTCATTCCACATTCAATAAGTTCGATAGAAGAACAAATCTCTGTGCTTCACACTACCCACAGCCGAAGTTAGGCATAAGTGTTAAGTGATTGGTAAATGGTAATACTAGAAGCTCGAGTATTATGATTAAACTTTTTAAGGGGAGTAATGCAAATGGCTTTTTTACTAGAGCATAGTCCGCTTAAAAAGAAGACAATAAAAAAGAGTGAGGTAAGAAACGTTAAGATGATATTTGAATGACGTAAATAATTCAATAATTTTATTGTCACTAATCATTAAAAAGGTCTTCTTTGAATGTTATCTAAGAGGTTTAAGTAAAATACAGGAGCACCAGTCCACAGATGAAAGTTATATACTTAAGCTTAATTTTTTAAAGAAGAAATTCTTGCATCGTCTTGACTTCATCGCGTATATGATTGTCCATGCAAATAATTCTCGGTATTTGCCGAGATGTTGGTGTAAGATTTAAGAAGGGAATATATATTCCTTTAACAATACAAGACAGCATTATGTTTTCGAAATATTAAACTTCTTTTTTATTTCTCTAAAAACAATAATGTCTAGTGCCTAAGTCGGAATTTAATCACTTTTGTATAATTTGTAGTTGCAATTCTTTATCCCAAGAGTCTTAAAACGAATATGAAAAGTTGGAGGAAAAATCGTCAGTGATACTATATCAATTAGGAATAGAGGACTAAGCACCAAAGTATCTAAACATTTGTCCAACTGATTTAACCAAAGTTTGAATGTACCAACCAGATGAAGAATTCAAGATTAATTGAAGAATCGTCTCAAAGAAATGGGTGACAGCAATTTAAAAGTTAGGGCATGTAGAGATACATCGCAAGGTGGGGTGTTATCTCCCTTGCTCTGGATCCAAGTTATTAATGAAATCTTAGACTAACTAAGAATAAATGGATTAAAGGGCGTTGCATATGCTGATAATAATGGCTTCAAGGAAATGTATACCTACACTTTTTTAAATTCTACAATAGGTTCTTAATAAGCTCAATAATTGCGCCAATAACTGTGAAATCAATGCCAACCCACTTAGGACAGTACTAATGTGACATCCCAATTATACTGCCATAACATAAATGGTGTTCCTCTACACATTACTGGTATCGTGAAATATATTGCATTAGTACTTGAATGAAAATTATACTGGAAATAAAATATCAAAAAAGGAGTAGTAAAAGCATTAGTGGCCTGCGATACCCGCAGAACAATTTTCGGAAGAAAGGGTCACTAATCTCTTAAATATGATACAAATTCAGAGAATAGTGTCATTAGGATTACACCAACTGCAGACCTAGAAACATTTCTCTCGCTTGCAATTCTTGATATATTCGTAAAAGAACTGGCACCCAAAGTGCAATACCTCTAAAAAAAGCGTAATAACTGGAAAAGGACTGCTTTGGGTCATGGAAACATACAAAACACTATTGACATCGATTTAGATTCTCCAAAGGGCTATTTAAAGCCTTATTACTTTCGGTCTTTACGGACAGTTGGAGGAGGGAGCGGTGTCTGGTATTTGTTCATATAATCCTCTCCTAGAAAGATCAAAAAATCAATAAAGCTTAGAGCACTGTGACATTGACGGAAATGAAAGAGCAGACAAATTAGCCAAAAACGAAATAATGCTTAATACGAGCCATATCGTAGTTATGATCTTTAAGCCAATAGAATAAGTTAATGGGCACTGATGATCGGGTCTTCAAACTAGCAGAATTGCGAGGAATCGACAAATATTTCCAAAGGATAAACGGAATAGGGTAATTGCGGGAGAGATGCCGCGTCGGGAGAGATGCCGCAGCCGCACTGAACAAAAGTCATACATTTAGTAGTCCTGGCAATTTTTTTTTTCAAATTTGTTGGTTTTACATTCGAACTAAAACGCAGCAAAAAAAACTGCAAACATCGGACAAGTAGAGGGAGTTTTTATTCTTTATTTTGTTTTACGCTCCACTTTTGACTATGGAAATTTTTCAGTCTGGTGGAATATTTCGTTGCGGAAAGTAGTGATTGCCTGTTTTTTTAAAGTTAAGTTTTTTTGGTTTAGTTAGTGTTTTGAGAAGTAGTTGGTGTGATCTTAGTTTGTTCTTATTTTTGTTGTTGTTGTGTAGTGTCGTGCGGCATCTCTCCCTCACAAAAGGGATAGATGCTGCATTTTTGTTTGGAGAAGATGCCGCATTTTGATTTTTGTGTTTTTTTGTTGTTTAGAAGCTAAAATACAGCTTAATTATGCCGCGCAAATATATCCGTTGTAATTCAAACCCAACAATTAACAGTTTTTCATCCATCATCGTCTGCAAATCAAGATAACCGACCAATAACTAAAGTTTCTGAAAGTGCTCAGAATTAACTTCTCCAACCACAATTAACACTGCGCATTCCTGCAACCATTCAGAAAATGAAACCCACACTTCGTCGTGCTTCAAAAACCCCTCGCCAACCAAACTTCTTCAAGAACTTTCACCACTGCCAAAGATTCCAACACCAAATTTTTCAAGACGAAGGCAATTTGCAGAGGTCTTAACTACCCCTACCCCAATTGCAAAAAAAAAAAATCTCCAAACCTACAAAGGCAAAAAAAGCAAAAAAATAATCTAAAAGCCCAAAAACGAATGATGAGTTAATTAAGCCAGCTGATGACCCAAACAACTGTGCCGAATGTTGGGAAAATTATTTTTCAACAAAGAAAAAAGAAGATTGGGTCCAGTGCAAAAGATGTCGGAAATGGCTCCATGAAAATTGTACCCGGTACAATAAACCTGGTAACATCTTCTGCACAGACTGTGGGCATGATGAGGAACAAAAACAACATGTTCCACACTAATGTACAAATATGAATTCAATGAATTTAATATGCGGCAACTCTTCCACATATGTAAGGAGAGTTGGCGCACTTAATACTTTTTTATTTTTTGTTAATTGAATAAATTATTATTATTTTTTTAGGTTTAGTATTTTTGTATGGTAGAATATAAACCCATTGTTAGCTATTATCCGCGATTTCGTCCGCATTAGATAGTTTTTTTTTGGATAGTAGTATGAAAAAACCTGAGCTGTACTTTTTTGTACGTATATTTGAATTGTGCCGAGATGGGATGAGGCCATACTAAGTGTGATTGTCATAGGTGACGAACCGAGTAAATCATTAAGTATTAAAGAAACAATTAAGTTTACACGACAAATAAAATATTTGCAGGATTTCTCTGTAATTTGCATGTGTCCGTTTGGGTAGACCCATTCAGTGATGTACTCCCCCCGTGCCGCACTTACGCCGCCGCCACCTGCCTCGTCTACCGCTTGTGACCCCCCCCCCCCCGCACACTCGCCCCGCCTCTCAGCCGAAACAGAATTATCAGAAGTAGAAGACAGACCCAGTGAATTATTTGTTGTACCTACATGGCTCGTGTTTGGCGATTAAAGGTTGAGCATAGCAAAGTTTAGGTTTAAAATTATTATTTGTGGAACTTGGTGGGAGCCACAGTTTGCGTCTTACGTTGAGGGCTTGAGGCACGTGGCGCGCGAAGCCCGCGTTAATATACGTGTATGATAAGTTTAACATGTTCGACAACTTATTTCATAAGGGTTTTGAATGCGTTGTTTTCCCGTAATGCCAATTTTATCCAAATATTATTCAAATCTTTGGTAATTTAGGAGTGAAAGCGATCAGATTCCCCGGAAAGTAATTTTTCCCATGGGAATGCGTTGTTTTACCGAGGTCAAAAGTAACTCATGTCCTTTCTTAAGTCTCAAACTATGTATCTCCTTACCAAATTTCATTTAAATCTGTTCAGTAGTTTAGGCGTAACAGCGATCAGCCCACCTGAATTTTCTAATGGAAATGCATTATTTTCCCAGGGTAAAAAGTAGCCTATGTCCTTTCTCGGATATCAAAATATCTCCATACTAAATTTCATGCAAATTGGTTCAGTAGTTTAGGCGTGATTGAGTAACAGACAGACAGACAGAGTTACTTTCACATTTATAATCATCTTTGCCACTTAAGGACAATTTGTGATACTTTCCCAAAAATCGGGATGATTCAGGAAGGCGCCCTCAATCTAAATCCTCATTAACTTTCCTACACTTTTGCAAATCCTTACCAGTGATCGGAATGGCATGCTTTTCTGTCTATCGTTGGATCACCCATTAAAACCTGAAGTTAATAATTCAACCGAATTGGTTTAAAAATTAAAAAGGTACTCCGGGGTGTATGAGTGCTTTTTTCTTCTTTCTATGGCAACAGGGGCTCGCGTGTTATAAATATGAACACGAATATAATGAAAACACAAATATTCTCCCGTAAAGGATAAAACTTATAAAACGAGAAGACCTTTCATTTCATTTCTTTATATGAAACTTTCTGACAAAATTTTAACCCCATTTTCATGGTCACAAAAATGACTCAAGACATAAAGTCGATGATAAAATGTATTCGCGATAAAATAATTCTACGAACGTTCGTGGGGACCTAGAAAAATAAATAAGAACAAATTTGCATATTTAACTTTCAATTTCATAACAAACAAAACCCAAAAAAAAAAACAATGATTGTGAAAATTCACTTCTCATGGCTTATTGCAAATCCCCAAACGCAGAAACATCCTCCCCATCCCCTATTTTACACCATATAAGCTAAGAAAAGCGACAACAAGTTCCCCATATTCGACAAGAACAACAAATCGTACAAAACATCTCCATCAACCATCTCTCATCTCAAATCTCTCCCGCCCTCCTTTTTCTTTGTGTTTTAACGTTTTTGTTTAAATTGTTTATGGGACTTCAACTTCATCTATGTACAATGCCTTGACTATATTTTGAAGGAACATCTTTCTATTGGCTTCGTTTGGGGAACGAGAAATTATGTGTTTATGAATTGAGTTTATAGAGATGTGTTGTGTATGACTCTATGAATGTTGTATGTGTGATGTTGATGTTTTATGGCAATGAAGGGGTTCCTAAGGGATGCTAAAGGATCTCTCTATATCTTCTGTACACCCTCGACGACACATGAATATATGACTTTGACAAGAAGCGCTGTTTTGAAAATGGGGCTAATTTAAACGGGAATTCCACAACCCAAACACAAGGGTATCAACTATTTATCTTATTTCATAATACTCAGTTAACATGTAGTACATACATAGTAAAAGGTGTTATTTTTTAGAGGTGTAGAATTTTACGTTTCGCAACACTATTGTGACTGGAGACTATTTTACTTGTTTTCAAGTGATTTTGCATTTCAACGTGAATAGACTGTCACATAAAAAAAACGCTTTCAAATCATGGAGTGATGATATTCCTTAAGCGTTGTTTAGGAGGAGTAATTGGTCCGTTCTTCTTTGAAAACGATGCTGGCTAAAACGGAACTGAACAGTCCACCACTATAGAGCAGTAATTATTGACTTTTTCGTTCATTAATTGAACAACCATGATCTGCAGGAACTGTGGTTTTTGACAAGATGGGCGCAACATGTCACACAACTCTTGCCACAGTTGATTTATTGGTAACCGCATAGTTTAAAGTTGCTGACCAAGGAATTGGCCTCCAAGATCCATCTATCTATCTTGACTATTTTGTATGGAGGGTAATTTAAAGTCGCTAGTCTACTTTGAGCAAAAAGTCATGTAAAATTGCACCTCCAGATTAGACTAGGTCCGTGCCAGCCGTGGCCGTCATAAGCCAGAAATCATATTTAAAATACATTGTCAGAAGATAATTTTCCAAATTAAGTAAATTTTATGTCAATTTTAAACAAAAAAAAACTTTTATTTTATTCCTTTTAAAAGTTATATGCCTCTAAGAAACACCCTTTATAAAATACAGACATACATACATATTTGTAGAATGTATGTAGGTATAGAGTTTTAGTAAATGTATCATAGCTAATTGTTTAGAATGCAAGTTAGGGGAGGAGGGGGGAATAATTTATTCAACATGTTTGTTACTTAGATATTAATTAAATGGCAATTGTGTTGACTCCATATATTCTACTGAATGCAATGAGAAGCTTCGCTATGATTTTTCCCAATGAATTATTTTTTTTAATTTTTAGATACAGAAATAAGGGAATATTATCAACAAAATTAAGAACTGACAGTTGCCAGATTTATGATATTGTCAAATCAGTTATTGATCTGATAATAGCTGTCATTGCACTGACAATAGCTAATCACCTTTCAAAAATTAAGTGTTAATTTTGGGAATGGTTGAATAGTATTATGTTATAAAAGTAAACAATTTTGTTCACAGATGATTAGCTAATTGGACTGTGCTTCAGTGCAGAAGTATTGTTTAAGAGATAATATTAAGACTGTTTTAGAAGATGTTTCTTCTTCAAGCACCTGTTCTCTTATCTTATCTCCTAATACACAAGAATACCGTCATCTTACATAAATCAATTTTTCGATATTTGAGGCCCCTATACGTGATAAAATTTTAAAGCTAAATGTATGTTTCAGTCCTGGTCCTGATAGGATACTATCATTGACAAACTGGTTGTCTTAATTTTCCTATCCAATGTTTCTTCTTTTCAACGAGTCTCTGAAGTGTTCTAAGTTCCAAGATCCTTTTAAATATTCATACCTAACGCCAGTCCTTACAAAGGTGTTCTTAAAAATTAAGTTAAATTGTTTTAATTGTTTGCTACATAATTTGTTTGAATCGTTTTTCTGTTATATGTAAAAATCAACATGAATTTTTGAAAAAAAAATCTACAATTGTTTGGATGCCTTCGAAAAACACTAAGTCGATTGCATCTTTACAAACGTAAAAAAGGCATTGACTAATTAAGTCTTGAAATTCTTCTTAGTAAATTAAGTAATATTGGACTTAATGACCGTTTTGTTATGTGGATTTCTTCATATCCTAAAGATCTATATTTAGCGTCATGTCAATTTAAAGTCAATTCTAGTGTAACTCAAGGGAGTCTCCTTGGTCCACTGCTGTTTATTTTATTTATTAATGATTTAGCTTCTGTTTTAAATAGATCTTATTGCTAATCTTTGCAGGTGATGTTAACATTTTTTGAATTATTAACTTCATCAAGGAATGTAAGGAGCTACAAGAAGATCTAAATCAATTTTGGGAATGGTTCAAAAGTTCTGTCTACAGTTTTTATGCCGAATCCGAACGGCTAATTTGAGGAAGCACTTTTTGGAAGATTTGTCAATTCCTGTGAAAAAAAAACTTTAGATGGAATAGGCAGGTATTGAACCACCTAAGACCTCTAGCATGACAGTCCTACGCACTAACCATCACACCACTGGTACTGGTTTGGTCATCGTACTTTGTTAAAAATTATTTGATAATACCAAAAGTTGACAAAATGAGAAATATAAATTATTTGTTAGAATTTGTTTATTAACTTCCCATAGGAAGTTATTGTAATCGGTCTGATTTGTCGGATTGGACATTTTGACATTTCTCGACGTTTCAAGGTCCCTAGAGTCGAAATAAAAGATTTTTAGAGAGATGTCTGTGTCTGTGTCTGTTTGTCGTTCGGGAAGCTTTTTTCGACGTCCATAGCTCAAGAACCAGTAGAGATATCGACTTAAAATAAATTATTTTATACAGAAAATAATGCGGAAAGATGCAGGAAAGGATTGGTTTTTATATCATAGCAATTTAAAAAAAGGTGAACATTTTGGTTAACCCTAATATCTCACGAACCAATAACGCTAGAGGCTTGAATTAAATTATAATATTATATATTGTAACGTGATACCAAACAAATATATTTTTGGAAAAAAAATTCTAATTAACGGTTTTTTATAAATCGAAAAAACTGAAAAAAAAAAAATATTTGTCACCTCGAGAATTTTACGAACAAAAAATGATTTTATCTCCAAAACAATTTAGTGCAACGAAGAATAACGTTTTTAACATCTTGTTAAATTTTGAGAAAAATCGAATTGACAGTTTTTTACAAAAAATAAAAACCTTAAAAAAAGTAATAAAAGTTGGTAAAAATTGGTTTTCGTTTTTTTTTGCAAAAAATAAAAACCTAAAAAAAATTAACTAACTTATATAACTTAAATATCTTTTCAAAACTTTGATATTGGCTTCAAACTAATTGTATCTTTGAAAATATATTGTTGTCAACATTCGATAAAATTTTTGAGAAAAATCGAAATTGACAGTATTTTTACAAAAAATAAAAACCTTAAAACAAATTAATAAAAGTTGGTAAAAATTGATTTTCAACTCAATATCTTTTTAAAAATTAAAAATATTGGCTTCAAACTTATTTTATCTCACAGAAAATATTGTTTTCGACATTCACTAAATTTTGTATAAGAATCCAACAGTCCGTTTTTTCATAAAAAAAAATAAAATCTACAAAAAATAGAACGCAAATTTGGTAAAAATTGATGTTTGGTTCTCGATATCTACCAAATTAATTTCATTCATCCAATTTGTATTTGTTTATATAAAAAATAAAAACTTAAGAAATGCTACTAAAATTGGTAAAAATTGGTTTTTGATTAAAAATCTCGTTAACAAAATTAAATTTTGAAATAAAACTGTTTCATTATTACGCAAAATATAGTTGGTAATTTTGAAATTTTTAAGAATAATTCAACTGACAACTTTTTTAACACAACACAAAAACCTAAAAACTTTGAGCAAGACAAATCGACAGACGGGATGGGAAGTTATCAGTAAGGGTCGCATCCCAGCCTCTTTTTTAATTTGTAGTAAATACATTTCAAAAATGGATACCAACAAAAATATTTATCTAAGCGAAAGAAATCGTTTTTGAAAAGATAGGGAGAAAAGTTTCAAAAATAAAAAAACCGAAGAAGAAAGAAAAAGTTTTTAAAAATGAAAACCTTTAGAACGATGCAGTGTTAATATGATATATTCCTTAAAACGATCACAGAACTTCCAACATTTTAGGTTTTAAAAAACTTAAACCATTTTAGAAGATAGATATGAGATTGGATTTCTTTTTTATAGAAATGAGCAGTTTTTGTTTCAATATATCTAAAAGATCAACTTTCAAACACATCAATCAAACAGCGAGAATGTCATTTCAGCTAAGAAATAAAAAAATAAACTGGACGAGGCCTCGTAGATTCTTTTCAACTCTTAAGGATTAATCCGTTTCCGAAGCCAAATTATGTGCATAGCCCCCGAAATTCTCATTTTTGACCTTATTCAATTTTCGTTCAAATCCAGGAACATAATGAAAACAAATTACAATTTTACCGAAAATTGACTGTCGTTTTACTTTTACAAACACAAAAATATTGCAATGCTCTCGCACAACATATTCTGTTTGTTAACATTTATGAACACAATTTGGGCAGTACTGCGGAAGTTTTGAAATAACGAACTCAGTGTATATTTCGAAATCAACTGGTTCTTTTCAAGATTCCAGAAAATTGTTGCAAAAGAAATTGCGAAAAATTGTACCTATGCATACAAAATATTGTAAGCATATAAAGAAACTGGTTCTTTTCCCAATTGGAAGCAGGAAAAAATGTCTGGTGAGATTTCCGGTAGCTCACTCATATTTGTTTAGGACACAAATAAGTGGCATTTAATTTTAAATACAGAGGGAACTTCAACCTAATATTTTTTTTCAGAAATAGATTGTCACGAAGCGCAGGAACTAAGGCCACTTTATTAGATTGAACTATATTCTAATTGATTGGGACTTATTTCTCTGCACTAATTAAGCTTAAACCTTAATTTCCACACAAAACCAGAAAATTTGAAGAGTATTCAGTACAATTTCAAATATTCAGAATTCACTTCAATTTCAACACTTCATTGTCATATCATAAAGTTTGAGTTTCAATTTAAACATGCAATTCGTCCTGAAATACAATTCTCTAAGATCTTTTTCTTTTCTGAAAGTATTTTCTATTTAAATTGGTAAAAAGGTTTATTAATAAAAATTGTCTTAATTTTGTTTTTTTTTTTTTTAAAATAGTGAACTAAAATTTCAGTTAAGAAGCCTATCCATCGTAAAGATGTCATAGTCTGAACGAGTAATCAGTACGAGTACCTCCATCTCCAGATTCATTATGGTTCAAAAAAGAGCCCATTAAGTATAAGTAAGTATAAATAATAAATTAAGTCATTTGAATTAAATAAGACAAATTATTTTTCATAAAATATACCATAATATAAAGGTTACCTTCTATATACGTAGAGTTCATTCTTCTTTAAAAAAATATATTAAAATAAAAGTAGGTATACAATCTATAGAAAAGCAACCAGCAAACGAAACCTTCGAGTGTCTTCTTTAATTAACCAAAACAATTTATCATCTTAAACAGTCATAAACGAACCAACTTTTCCACCATCAACCATTCACTCCACCACCGTCCACCACCTAAGGACTCGTAGGACTCGAAGTCCTTATACAACACAAAACAAAATAATCGATTTCAAATAACACATAATACCAATACAAGTATGTATATATGTAGCTCGTAGTTACCTGACGGTTGGGCTGAGCTGGGCTGGTGCTAGTCCTGGAAAGGTGTCGTCGTTGTTGAATTCCCGCAATCATCCTGGCTGCTTCGTCGCTTGTTCAAGACAATAAGACCTACTATATATATAACAACATCACTTTTCGAAAGGACCTAACAATGCCCACCTTGACATCCTTAAAGTTATTCGTTTTTTTTTGTACCCGCTCCCCTCAGCTCCAACCCATCCGTCGTCCTCGTCGTCGTTTGTCGTTGTCGGTTGGTTATGTAGTCACATCCTTTTTCGTTTTCATATCGTTGCCTATCTGTGATCCTGCATTTCATTTCAATAATATAACGATTTTCTTCTCTTTTTTCCTTCACTATGATTTTAAAAATAATATGAATAATACTATCATCGTTGCAGAGAAGACTAAAAAGTAACTTGCAATGCTCTCCTCCTCTTATAAAATTATTATCCTTTCTCACAAATTGAATTGCACAATATTCCATAATACTCCTCCGACTCCTATACAGGACTACGTGTTGTGTCGTCATCATCGTCACCGTCACCGTCACCATCACAATCATCGTTCCTCTGTTGTAGTTAAAGGCGGCGTACAATGAAAAAGTCTTATGCAGAATATTGCTGTCAGTATTAAACAACAGAGGGAGAATAGGGCGAGTCCTTGCTCTTGTTTCCTGTATGTCTGTACCTGTGCCATTGCCTCTGATATGTCTTCAACTAGGACACGATCTAACGAAATGAAGATACCAACCAACTTGTATCTGTATTATACTTGTTTCAGAAATAGAAACAGAAATGATGACAATTTACAATCTAAATTTTCTCGCTTAAGATATCCTTTAATTGCTGATATCTTATTCTATATTCTGTACCTGTTCTATTTAGTTCTTCAGTTCTATGTGATGGGATGGTAGGTAGGACGTGGGAATAAGTACTACCTATACAACAGAATGAAACTCAAAAATTTGCAACACAGAGGAAATTAAGAAGAATCAGAACAACGACACTATGGTAATTTTTGTACCTTAATATAATAGTGCCAAAGAAAATTGTGTTCTTTGTTCTATCTCCTATCACCTATTTTAATGAAAATATCTAAGTTAAATTACATCCTTAAAAACTACACTCATAATAATTTATTATTCTTTCTTGATATAAATGTGCTGTTTAACCAAATGTTTCAATGTTTTAAAATAGTCTCAAGGATATGAATTTCCCCATTTTCCATACATCATATAATTCACCACTGTTTGAGTACATCATCAAAAGTCACAGAAGACGAAAAAAGATACCGAACAGGAAATTAGAGCAACAGCTTCTGTCATATACTCAGGAGGAAATCAAAAAGGAAGAATATCCTTTTCCATAAAATAGAAACAAAAATCTGAGAAAAAAATAAACCAAAGCTCATAATCAAAAATGACTCATTCAAAGATACTCACTCACACGCTTTGATGGAAATTTTAATAATTTTTTGGATTTTAAGGACATGCGTTTTTAATCCTGTCAAAAGTACATATACATATGTATGTATACACACATATCTGCTTAACACTATACAATAGAAAACAAAAATTATAAAATATAGGTTAAATTCTAGGAAAAACTTTCGCTTTGTGTCCTGATTTGAATTAATATTTTTCATAGGTATCCCTACAAACAACAATTAACAAAAAAAAAGTATTGATAAAGTCGTAAACCACGACACATACATATGCACAATTGTCCTTTTTGTAGCACTCTTTTTCTAAAATCAATAGTTATTAAGAGTTTTGTTTGTGAATTCGTTTTCGATTTTGTAAAGTTTTTGTCCTTAAAATCTTTTTTTTAAATTATTAAATGTAAAAATTGTATAAAATATTTCCAAACACAATGCACACACTCATATTCATACACTGATATAGATTTGTATATTTAAAAAGAGTTTAAATGCTTTTTGACACATGCTCAGTTGGTAAGTTTTATTAATTTTGCTCAAAAAAGAAATAAAATAAACAAACGCTAGAGTAAGCTTTTATTAGCACCATCTATGAAAATTCTGTATAAATGAATGTACATATATTTGTGTGAATGTATATATTGAAAAAACGGTGACAGAGTGCGTTATTAGTGTTGTTATTTTAGAATGAAAGTAGCATAAAAATTGTAGAACTAAAATTATTTATATGGTCTTTAATTTAAGGGTAATTTTAGTTGATTGACCAATTCGATTCACAAAATGAGAAAATGAAAAATATATTTTCCATTAAGGATTTTAGTATGATACTGATTACACATTTTTTGAGTTTTTAAGTTTAATGTAATATATTAATGTCTATTGGACGTATTTTAGATTGTTATGTCTTTAAGATCAGTTGAAGATGCCGCTAGTTTTAAGTTATCAGATGGTAGTATACATCATAAATCACTTGAGATGAAATTTAATTTTTCTGTTTTGATTGTATAACGGCGACGACGAACCGAATTCCGCAGGCAGGATGATCCATTCAACATATACGACGAAAGCCAACAATACCGTCTTCCCGACTTAGACGAAGTAAAGATTGGCATATCTAAGCTAAAGTCTAACAAAGCCGCTGGAGCAGATGGCTTGAATGCCGAGTTCTTCAAAGCAGCTGGAGATAATTTGGTTAGGAGCATGCACCAACTTATCTGTAAGATATGGTCGGAAGAAAGCTTGCCCGATGAATGGAACCTCAGTATTGTTTGCCCGATTCTCAAAAAAGGAGACCCTCTTATCTGCACCAAC
This sequence comes from Eupeodes latifasciatus, assembly GCA_920104205.1. Classification (NCBI taxonomy): domain Eukaryota; kingdom Metazoa; phylum Arthropoda; class Insecta; order Diptera; family Syrphidae; genus Eupeodes; species Eupeodes latifasciatus. The sequence continues at coordinate 144,052,866 of OV049924.1, read as the reverse complement.
TATAGAGGAATCAGTCTACTTAACATCGCTTACAAAATCTTCTGTGCCGTAATATGTGAACGTCTAAAGCCCATCGTCAATATACTGATAGGTCCTTATTAGTGTGGTCTTAGACCAGGTAAGTCCACAGTCGATCAAATATTTAAATTACGGCAGATCCTGGAACAAACCCAATAACATCCAATCGACACCCTCCATCTTTTCATCGATTTCAAGACAGCATATGACAGCATCTACAGGGACGAGCTGTATAGAGCCATGTCTAGTTTCGACATCCCTACCAAACTCGTCTATTTGTGCAGGATGACCATAGAGAATTCATGCTGCTGCATAAAGGTTGGAAACAACAACAGAACCTTTCGGTGTCAAAAAAGGCTTTAGACAAGGTGTGTGCTATCATGCGATTTCTTTAACATCGTCCGTGAAAGAATAGTACATAACTCCCACGTCAACACTAGAGGCACTATCTTTCAAAAGTCTGTCCAATTACTAGAATATGCTGATGACATTGACATAATCGGAAGAACTCAGCGTGATGTCAATGGGGTTTTTGTGAGTATTGAGGCAGAGGCGGCAAAAATGGGTTTAACGGTTAATGAGGGCAAAACAAAGTACATGCTGTCGTCAAGAAATGACTTACAACACCGACGTTTTGGTCAAAACATCACCATTGACAGACGTAACTTTGAGGTAGTCAAGGACTTCGTCTACCTAGGCTCCGCTATAAACACAGAAAACAACACCAGCGCTGAGATCAAACGAAGAATAACCGCCGTTTCTTTGGGCTAAGAAAGAGGGACCAAAGTGTCGCTTTATAAGACCCTCATCATCCCCGTACTGCTATACGGTGCACAAGCATGGACTATGACAAAAGCGGATAAAAGCACCTTGGGTCCTTTCGAGAGAAAAGTTCTTCGTGTGATCTACGGTCCCGTATGCTTAGAAGGGGAGTGGAGGAGAAGATGGAACGACGAGCTGTAAGGGCTGTACAATACATCGACGTAACTTACCCAGAAGGGTAAAAGTCTAACGACTAAGATGGCTGGGTCACGTAGAGCGCATGGAAACCAATGCTCCGGTCCGGAAAGTCTTCGAATCCACACCCACAGGACAGCGCAGTAGAGGAAGACCGCGAATCAGGTGGCGCGCACAAGTGGAAAGTGAACTCACCCAACCAGGAGCGCGAAACTGAAGACATCTAGCTAGGGACCGAGCTAGATGGAGAAGTTTGTTGGGTGAGGCCCTAGTTCACACAGGACTGTAGCGCCACCTTAAGTAAGTTAGTAAGTGTTGATTAATTTCAATTTTATTCTAATGAAGTTTTTAAAAATGATTATCTTTCCGTGATTAGATTTTTTGAATCAGTGAATCGGCCAATATATTAGCTAGAAAACAGTTTAATCTCTTTCTTCTAACTTCTTACAGCAACATCGACCAGACCGCGGTCATTTTAGAACGCAAGGAGCACCCAACGCTCATAATAACCTCCACATACATGCCCTATGATGGAGTTGAAGGACCACCAGCGGATATAACAAATGAAGCAGTAACATTCGCAAGTAAGAAAAATTACAATATTATACTAGGGTGCGACTCCAATGCACATCATGTACAATGGGGGAGCACCGATACAAATACTAGAGGTGAATCCCTTTTTCAATTTATCATATATAACAATCTTCGTGTGGCTAACCGAGGTAATACACCCACCTTTGTCACAAAAAATCGGAAAGAGGTGCTAGATATTACCCTCTCAAACAATTCTGACTCCTGTCAAATTGATTATTGGAGGGTTTTAGAAGAACCTTCCTTTTCTGACCATCGTCTCATAGAATTTAAAATCCCTAACGTTGATAGACAGCACAAACCCTTTAGGAATAACAGGCGTACAGACTGGCTTATCTTCAATAGGGAAATTAGTAATAACATTAAGCACGTTAACACCAACGCCATTCTGGGACCAGACAGTCTAGAGAAGGCAACAGAGAATCTAACTGAGACTCTGCGTAAGGCGTTTGAAACCAGTTGTCCTATCAAAACAACTGTGAAGAAAAACAGTAAACCCCCCTGGTGGACAACAGAACTAACCAACATTAGAAAAGAAACAAGAAAGCTTTTCAATGTTGCTAAAAGAACAAGACTCGAAAGCGACTGGGACTGTTATAAGACTAGTCAAAGAAAATTCAAAACAGAAACCTAACGAGCCAAACGGAGCTCGTGGAAAAATTTCTGCAGCAATATTGAGTGCACCAACGAGTCAGCTAGGCTCAGAAAAATCCATTCGAAAACCTCCATTTCTGTTGGTTCTCTAAGGAAACCCGACAATGACTGGACTGAATCAGGTCGCGAAAGTCTAGAGCTCCTGGTTGAAACACACTTCCCAGGCAGTAAACCTAGCCCTGAACGCGAACCAGATAATTATTCAATCTTCGAGTAGGAAATCCCTACGGATGTTATAACGGAAGAAAAGCTAAACTGGGCTATTAACTCTTTCTCCCCTTATAAATCTCCAGGCCTAGACGGCATTTTCCCAATGATGCTGTAAAAGAGCACTGAATTTATCACTCCACACCTGATAAACATCTTTCAAAGTAGCATTAAATGGGGGTATATTCCCAAGACATGGCGTGAGGTAAAAGTCGATTTTATACCAAAAGCCGGCAAACCCAGCCATACTGAACCTAAGGACTTCAGACCTATAAGTCTCACGTCTTTTGTACTTAAAACATTAGAAAGACTTATCGACATATACATCCGTAGTAATTTAAAACCGGAGACCATATCACCCTTTCAACACGCCTACACAAAAGGTAGAAGTGTAGAAACGGCACTACACTACGTAGTTAGAACCATAGAAAAATCACTTGACGTTAAGGAATACACTCTTGCTTCATTCCTGGACATTGAAGGAGCCTTCAATAACGTCCACAGTAATGCAATCGAGAAAGCACTTAATGATCAACGTATAGAAGAAATAGTTATCAAATGGATCATGAGTATGCTGAAAAACAGACAAATACATAGTGAGCTTGGTAACGCACATTTAGAGATGTACGCATCTAGAGGAACCCCGCAAGGTGGAATTCTCTCACCATTATTATGGATCTTAGTGATGAACGAGATCCTAATAAAACTTAGGAACTACGGTATAGTAGTGGTAGCCTACGCTGATGACTTAGCGCTTTTGGCGACGGGTAAATACCTTACCACTATTAGCGAGCAATTACAAAACACATTATCACAAGTCAGCAACTGGACTAAGAAATGCGGTCTTAATGTAAACCCCCTTAAAACAGAACTGGTTCTTTTTACAAACAGGAGGAAGATCCCTCCGTTTATAATACCTAAAATAGATAATAAAACACTAAAAATCTCCGACCGAGCTAGATACCTCGGAGTTATATTGGATAAAAAACTAAATTGGGGTCCAAATATCCAAGAAAGATATAAGAAGGCCACAATCGCACTCTACTCATGTAACAAGATTCTGGGTAGAAATTGGGGACCGAACCCCAAAATAGTAATGTGGATGTACACTGCCATTGTCAGACCGATTCTAACTTATGGCGGTTTGGTTTGGTGGAAAGCTTTGGAGAAATCCACGAATCAAAAAACACTTACCAAAGTACAGAGAATGGCTTGTATCTGTACTAGTGGTGTGATGAGGACTACCCCAACTGCGGGTTTAGAAACGATCCTCAATCTCCCCCCAATAGATCTATTCGTCCAAGAATCAGCAGCAAACAGCGCCCTCAGGCTCAGTCAAACTAACATCTGGAAAACTAGCCAGAGTGGCCACGCAGCTATTCTTACGAAATACGTAGACAACAATATCTGCACAGATTATATGACCCCTTATTTAGATTTCAACAAATCTTTTAGTACTAGATTCCCCAATAGACAAGATTGGGAAAACAGTGAGCCCTACACCAACGACTCAACCATTACCATCTACACCGATGGCTCTAAAATGGATAATAGAGTAGGTGCAGGCTTTTACTCTGAAAGCCTCAACCTTGCCAAAGCATTCAGGCTCCCCGACTATAGCAGCGTCTTCCAAGCTGAGATCTTGGCAGTGAAAAACGCTGCTAAACATATATCCATGATGGCGATATCACACGCGGACATCACTTTTTTCATTGATAGCCAAGCAGCAATAAAAGCTATCTCTGCCACCCAAATCAAGTCAAAGCTTGTCTCTTGCTGTCGCGAAGCTAAAGGTTCTTGGCACACAGCATAACGTAAGACTCTGCTGGGTTCCTGGCCACAGTGATGTACCAGGCAACGAAAAGGCGGATGAACTTGCTAGGGAGGGCTCCACACTGGAACCCTCTCTGATAGACCATCATATAGGGATACCGTTATGTGAATTGAAACATAACGTCAGTAAAACCATCACTCAAAAATCCAATGACAGATGGAATCTCCTAGAAACCTGTGTTAACACCAGGAAGATATGGCCTAGATACGATAAGAAAAGATCCGACTGGATCTTAACTCTTAATAAACCCTCCCTAAGATCCCTTATCGGCATTATTACAGGTCATACTCTACTCGGCTACCATAAGAAGAAGATGGGGCTCAGTACTGATGACCTTTGTAGAGGCTGTGGTGATGAAAACGAGCATGAAGACACTGCTCACTTTCTCTGCCACTGTCCTTCGCTCTGTCTTGCTAGGAAGAAAACTCTAGGCAACTTCTTCTTTAATGAACTAGAGGAACTATCAGAACTGCCAGGCAAAAGCTTACTAAACTTTGTCAATACCTCTAAATGGTTAAACGAACCACATGATTCATAGGTTATTATATCTTTTCAGGAAGTTACAACACTTCGGCGTACCACAATGGATCTACATTGATCTAAGTGTGATGGTAACAACATCAACTGTCAGCCCGTTCAACCTAACCTAACCTAAAATTTCTGTTTACTGTGGATTTTGAGCTGGAGGCTTCGTCAGTTCGTACTTCTTCGAAAATTATGCTGGTTAGGCAACCACCGTCAACGGCGATCGGCAATGATTACCAACTTCTTGTAGACTTAATTGGATTATATCGACACCGAAGACAAATTGTTTCAACAGGATGGGCAATGCCACACATAGTCAGCAATTTCCTCTATTTTTAAATGTGGTTTTCGATACGAAACAAAAAGCATCACGATTTTTAAAAATTTTCACAATACCTTTTGAATATTTCATAATTAAAATAAAAAACTTTAATGACTTTGACTTTCAATTTTAACAAAAATTCTGAAACTATTTCTAATAAATTAAAAAAGTGCGTATACGCCTAGGTGTACCAAATTAGATAATTACCGTTTTTAATGATTATATTTAAGTTAAGTTATAATTTAACATTTTTTAATTGCAATAATATTATCTCTATGTCAAACTACTAGTCCAAAAGTCTAATAGGTTAAAGGATCATTGTAATTTACCACCTCTTAAAGTTTCACTTACCAAATTTTCCCTACATTTTATCTTCAATTAATTATTTATTTTTACTTAATTTATCTGATCAAAAAAAGAAAAAAAGATACTATGGCAATACTGAACTGATTCGTATCATCGGCGCGGCTTGACGTCGGCGGTGGTAACACACAAGAAACAAAACATACTATAAATTACGAAAAAGCTTTCAAGAGTCTAGAACTGAAATTTGGATGGAATGCGGTGTTTTTGGCATTGTAGCCTCAGCCTCAACACAATTGGCATTTCACCATCTCTTACCATACCAACGCACCCCCTACCCCTCCTCTTAATCTCTCTCCCTCTGTCTACAAATAGAAAATGTTTTAACCATAAGTAAGCAACTCTGGCAGCAGCGCAACAATACGAAAACTACGCCGCCGCTGAATAAAATGTCGGTAAGCCAGAAAGAGATGAAAGCTTTTTTCAAAACTTAAAAAGAAAAAATATCCCATCATCACAAAGTTCACACACCAACCTCTACACTCTACACCATCTCCCCCCCCCCCTTCCGACCACCGCCCCGTCCCTTCTCGAGATATTAAAGACTAAAGAGACGCGCTTGATTGTCTCGTATTGTTTTTTGCAATTTATTTAATATATTTACCATCCTGTTTCTCAACCCTTAAGAATAAAAATGGAGGAGTCACACAGTAAGCAGTCACCAGAAACACGAAAGTCACCAACCCCAACCCAACAAGCCCTACTGTACCTACATCAACATAGTGTCGCTCCTGTCAGGGAGTTTTTAAAACAGAGAAGAGGCTGAAAAAAGGTCAAAAAACCTTTTGGTCTGAGAGAATGTCGCTCGCTTCACCCCACGAACGAACGTTTACGCCTTTTAAACAGGCCGCGGTGTAAGAAGTATGTAAAAAAAAAAAATATTTAAGTGAATTGAATTATTTTTTAATCAAAATAACTGTCGTAACATGGGTCCCGTGTTGTCCGTTCGCACAGTTTCCGTAATTTTTATTTCTTTTTCTGTGATTTTTTTTTTCAAACTGATAACGACCAGGGCTTGAAAAATCAAACAAAAGAACAGTCAATTGTTGAAAGCTCTTTTGAATAACGTAATACAATCACAGAAGTTCGACCAATTTTGGCAGTGCGGCCAGGCCATCCGTGCGTCGTCGGTCCGGTCGTCGAGTCGGTTGGAAGGTTGGGCGGTATGACGCTCGTCGTCGTCGTGATGGAGTTGGTGGTAGTTTGAGGGAGTCCTTTTTTTAAATTGAAAGGACCAAGAGGGTGGCTTCATGATTGGCATAGCGGAAGGGGAAGGAAAAAAATATAAAAAGCGCGCCATGTCATTTAAAATAAAAGAAATGAAGTTAAATTTTAGATGAAAGAAATCGAAATACGAGTATGTACAATGTAAAAGGAAGAAGATGTGGAGCAGCGGATCAAATTTGAGGGAGAGCACCCGGGAGGACTATGAACGGATTTAAGAGAGGTTTTTTTTTCATCCGAGAATATAATGGGAAAACACAGAAGGTGAAATCAATAATGCAGAATCAAAATTCACGTCGATTTTTCTTTTCTATTTTCGTTGAATTTTTGTGTTTTTTTATTCTTCCCTTATTTTTGAGTTAAATTAAGGGTGGAATAGGTAAAAAGTTTTGATTTTAGTTTTACTTTTATGCTGTGATGTTGTTGAAAGTTTGTATAAAAGAGCGCGCAATCATTATGGAATTTCCGCTTGGTGGTTGGGTTGGGTTGGGTTTTGGGTGAATTGGAAGAAGGATAAAGGGCACTGGGAAGGTTTATGGATTGTAACTCGTTTTGTCGTTGTTTTCGATTACTATTCAATTTAGCCTATCCTCCTTCCAAAACGCCCTCTTTTGGACATTTTTGTTGGTGAAAGTTAAATTTATTATCGAAAATTTTTCGCTTTCATGTTCGTTTGAGCTATTAGTGTTGTAAGGGTGACACATCCCCTTTAAATGTAAACGTAAATGAATGAGGTTAGGGTGTGAAGAGTATAAGTGCGGAAAGCATAAAATATTTTGTTGTTAACATGAACTTTTCCCAACACATCCGAAATTACTATTTTGTTGTATTTTAAGTTAGTTGCATGATAGAATTGAGGAGAGAGAGAGAGAGTGGAAAAGGGAAAGGGGTGAAGCGAGCATGACTCGAATATTAGGGTTAATGGTTTTTTTAGGGGTCTTATATAATTAGGACAAAGTGTTTATGTATTTCTTGTAGATGTGCCTAACTACAAATTTTATAAATTTGTTTCAAAATTTTAAAACGCAATACGAAAAATTAATTATTATGGAGGAGCTAGGGTAAGATTCAAGGAAATAGGGTATTTTTTCCCGAAGTTGAACTTTATTCTGCAATGTTTTTACTTATTTTTTAATCAACAGTATCACTTTTTACTAAGATTTAAAAGGCAACAATTTTTTTAGGTTAGCTAAAATGGCGTTTTATTTTGAAAAAAATATTCTTATTGTTAGAACCAATCTTTGGAACATGAAATTAAAAATTTTTATTAAAAACGTTGTCTATGCGAGCATTAGAAAAAGAAGATGGGGTTTGAAAGGAGATGTTGGTTCACATTAGTTTTAAATGATTGAAAATTGCAATGACTTGGAAAGACAGATTGAGTAAAGCACTCTACATTCATGTTGTACGGCTAAATAACAAATATCAGTACTTTACAGTACGGCCGAAGGTTGACTCAAGGGTAAAACGAAACATTCCTAGAAACTTTTTTTTTTACCAGGGGTTTGTTTTGACCAATTTGTATGTTATTTTTTGTTTTAAGATTACTCTTTTCGGCTGTTTTGGTCATAATAGTTTATTAATGAAACAAAATCATTATTTTTCCCGACGTTTCGACTAAGTTTTTAGTCTTCTTCATAAAATATAGATTATATCTGCCTCTCTTTTTTAGTTGTTGACTAAACTTCTGACAATGAAGTGCTCATAAAAAATTTTAATTTATTAAAAAAAGTTTCATCTTTTTTATTTTTGTTAATTGTTTAATGTAACTCAAGTTAACGTAAAGTAAGTTTCTTCTTAAATAATGTATGTAATTACGAACTAATTATAATTGTATTTATTCTAATGTTTAATAAAGTGCCCCTGAAGAAGACTAAAAACTTAGTCGAAACGTCGGGAAAAATAATGATTTTGTTTCATTAATAAACTATTATGACCAAAACAGCCGAAAAGAGTAATCTTAAAACAAAAAATAACATTCCTAGAAACGCTAGTATTACGGTTGAAGTGTTTATGGGGCTGGCTATTTAACTAGAGCATAGTCCGTTAAAATAACGATAAAAAAGGATGAGACAAGAAACTTTAGGATGATGTCCGAGTGACGTTATTGAGCTTAAAATGATATTATCAAAAATTTACATTTTAAAAGAGAGATAGAAGTTATACTCAAGCCTTGGACATACGTATGCATTATAGATTGTAGCCAGATCAGAAGGAGAGTCAATGCAAATACCAAGTATGTCGAGATGTTCAATTTGATAATGGCAAGTGGGATGTATCTCACTTTAACGATACAAGAAAGCAATGTGTTTTCGAAGCATTAACTTTCACTGGGTTTCTTATTCAATATTCACCCCTATTACCGATGTCGTAAACGACAGCAAAATATACGACACGACACAATCTGCATTCCATAAGTCGTTTTCAACTTTTGTCACTCGTTTTGTTGTCGTGTGTAAACGTCAAGTGTGTTGAACGCTTTAATTCAGCATTCTGTAAGACGAAAGGAAACGACGACAATGAAAAAAAACGACGGTATCTCTCGTTTGAAAATTTGCTCACGACGAAGAAATGGAAGTTCGCAAAACTGTAAGTTTCCTTGTTAAATAACTTTAATTTTATGGAATTTATTAGTACTTTATTTGCGATAAATAAAAAATAAATATTTTTGCACATTTTCAGTTAAAATTAACAAACCAAAACCAATTCGAGGCGCTTGTCCGGCTGATGGAAAGCAACGAGCAGTTGGCTAGGGGATTTTTGAAATGTATGAACAAAGCCGATTTTAAAAAAGAATGGAATGTTGTAGCTGATAAACTCAACAGCAAAAGTCCTCCAATAAGAGATGGTGATGGTTGGCAAAAGGTTTGAATCAGTTTTTTCTATTTACATTAACACATTTTTAATATTTGCTTTTTCAGGTTTGGGCTGACTTTGAATTTAAAGTACAAAAAAACTGTTCAGAACAACAAAAAAGAAGTGAAAGGAAATGGAGGAGGGCCAAAACAATTGCACATTCTATCTGCGCTTGAGGATGCTGTTGCAAATCTACTTAAATATAAAACGATGGTGAGGCCCGAGTGAAAATGCAATTGGTGTATCGCAGCTCCCAACCACTTCAACGTCTTCATCATCCGGACATACATAAGCCAAAGCAAGTTCAGGCTACAAATGCAGATGCCGACGCTTCACTGTCCTTTTTGTACAATTAATTGTGCCTTTGCAATATTTCGCTCTCTACCTTCTTCATTATTGTCACTATCGCTGCTTGCGTTGTAATACATTTCAACACTTATCATTTTAATAATTTATTTATTTGGTAATAATTTAATAAAAACACATTTGTTGAATATCAAGTAATGAAATGATTTAGAATTTGATTTCAGTTTGACAGATCTCTGATACATTTTCATCGTTTAAAAATCTGCTACAAAATAGTCGCGTCGAAAAAGTTATAGAATGCCACTTAAAAAACGACACGACAAAGAAAACGAGAGTCGTCGAAAAAACGAGACGACATCGGTAATAGGCATGATTATACAATGGGGAGCGTATCGGAATACCGCTTTTTAAAATCCCGTTTTTTAAAAATCCCGAAAAAAAGGTTTTAAAATCCCGTCTTCTAAACTACTGATTTTTTGAAATCCCGTCTTTAAAATCCCGCGTATTCAAAATCCCGATCAATTATATTCCCGCTTTTTAAAATCCCGTCAAACCCCTCTTTATTTTTTACAAAATACATACATGCATTAAACTAAATAATAATAGGAGTCAAAGGTGTCAATGTTAAGTTACTTGACTAGAATAAAATAATATCGTAATTTGTCTTGTTTTTACTGTACAGAAATATTCATTTTTGTTTACAATATTAACTCTTTCATGCATATTGTATGCATCCTACAGGAAATCTACCTCTCATTTACGGTCTTACCGCTATCGTCGAATTTGTTATTTGATTTGAGTTTGTTTTGTTTTAAAAGAATACTACTCTAGTATATATTTTTATTTTTTTATATTTTATATTTGATAAAGGTTACAATAAAATGACTCTAGAAAAATATCTCATTTCTTTAATTTGCTTGAATTTTTTTATAATTTTGATTTTGCAATAAAAACAAGTTGTTAATTTAAAAAAAAACGATTTTTTAAAATTAAACAACTAGTTTTATTGTAAAATCGGGATAATAAAAAAACAGGATTATAAAAAACGGGATTATAAGAAACGGGATTACAAAAAGCGGGATTATACAAAATTGAGATTTTAAAAAGCAGGATTATAAAAAACGTGATTTTAAAAAATGGGAATATAAAAACCGGAATATCGAACCCAACCCTATACAATGCTGTGAACGTCGGAATTTAACAGGACATTATTACTCAATGTCGGAGACTAAACAGAGCCCTGGGGCACACCAGCATTTATTTTGTAGATTTTGGACTTAGAACCATCCAATTGCTGTCGAATTATTCAAAGCAGCAGACGATGACTTCGTAAGGAGTATGCACCAACTTATATTTAAAATGTGGTCAGAAGAAAGCACGCCCGTTGATTGATAGTTTGCCCTATACTCAAGAAAGGAGATTCTCTTAATTGCATCAACTACAGAGGAATCAGTCTCCTGAACATCGTGTGTAAGATAAAGTATCTACAGAGAAGAACTTTACAGAGCAATTTCTAGTTTTGGCATCCCCTTCAAACTAACTTTTCCGTTTGTCCAGGATGACGATGAAGAAATCACGCTGCTCCATAAAGGTCGGAAAAGAACTTATGATGTCAAAAAAGGTTTAAGACAAGATCTTGTGACTTCTTCAACATCGTTTTGGAAAGAATTGTGCAAAACTCAATCTTCAACATTAGAGGCACAATCTTCTAAAGGTCTATCCAATAAGTCGGATATGCCGATGATGTTGACATAATTAGATCAAAGATGGAAGAAAAAGCGTGATGCCAGAAGACCATGAAAGGACATTGAATGACGACGTCTTTAACAAAACGTCACAATAGACAAATATAACGTTGAAATAGTTAAGGACTTTGCCTACATAGGCAACGCTATAAACTCAGGCAACGACAGCAGCGCTAAAACCAAACGGAGCACAACTCTTACAGATTGCTGCTTCTTTGGTCATAGACGGCAATTGAATAGTAAAGTCCTCTATCAAGCAACAAAATTCACCCTATATAAGACACACATCATCCCGGTTCTCATAAAGGCAGTGAGGCGACTTTGGCAAGGTAAGATGAGAACGTGTAAGGATACTTGAAGAAAAAAATTCTTCGGATGAAGATACAACGGCGAACTGTACGGGCTGTACTGCGACACTGATCTAGTCAGAAGAATAAAAGTCTAACGACTTAAATGATTGGTTAATTTTGAACGAATGGATTTTAACGCTGCAGCCCGAAAGGCCTTCGAATCCAATCCCGAGGGCCGGCGCAGTAGAGGAAGACCGCGACTCAGGTGGCTCACGCAGGTGGGAGATAACCTCAACCAACTAAAAAATAAATTGTATGGCACAACAGTCCAAAGAGAACTAGGGCCTTGTGACTTACAACTCTCAACCATTTCTGTGTGCGAGTAATGTTGTCAGGGATGAAGGGGACCTCAACCAACTTGGCGTGCGAAATTAGAGACAGGTAGTTTGGGACCGGCTGGCTGAAGACGCATGTTGGTTGAGGCCCAGGTCCGCAAAAGACTGTAGCGCACATTAAGCAAGTAAGTAAGTAATACAATAATGACAACAGTAATGATAACAAATTGGGTATGTTAAGTCTTATAAAATCAAATTCAAACTTGTAGAATTGTAGAATTTTTGGAGAAGTGACTTAAATGACACAACATAATTTAAATGAGCTTGTATGGGGTTTTTCAATCAGGTTTCATATTGCATAGCCTACTTTTCAGACAGTTGTCACTTTTGAAAAGTCATCATTTAACATTTGACAAACGAAAACGACGCCATTATTAAAAATGAAGAGTCATCATTTGACATTTGACAAACGAAAACGACGCCATTATTAAAAATGGAATGGTATACGTTTCGAAAACTCAATTAAATTTTTGTAATTCACAAAATGTTTTTCTTAAAACTAAAACACTTTAGGTTCGTCGTGAAGCACTATTTCGGAGATATAATTGAACCTTACATATTCGAAAATGGGGCTGATGCAACTATGTATTACAAGTGAACGACGGACAATCGAACGTGTCAAGTATCATTTCATGAAAAGGTCACCACAATTGCAAACCCAGGGTCTTGTAATTTAACACCTTTAGACTTTTACTCAATAATCTATTCAATTTTGTTCAATTGAGAGATAAATTCCGATTCAACAACCTTTTTTCTAAAAACTTAAAATATTTATTAAAAAACAAACTTTTACTTACACTTTTGATATCGTTCATTTTTGTAAACTGCCTTCCGAACTCCCACAAATCCACACCAAATTTCAACGCCCAATTTCGAACTCTGTAAAAGAAAAAAAACAGAAAAGGAAAGGAAAAACATTAATGTTAGGTAAAGTATGTAAACAAGAAAGAAGAAAAGTTACCGAAAAAAATAGTTGAAAATAGTTCGAAATTCTTTCGAAAACAAAACAAAAATAGAAAAATGTAAAGCAAAACTTAAAGGAAATAGGAAGTTTTGTTTTTATTTTGCATTCCTGATGATGTTTATGAATATCAAATAAGAAGCTATTTTGTCAGAAAACTCTGCAAGCAACAGAGCGCCCGCCGTTGCTGCTTCTGCTACTGTACCGCTTCTATATAGTTTCACACAAAATACTTTTATACCGAAAAACAAAAAACCTAAAAACAAAAAATAAACGTATTGTAAATTCCATTAGGTATTCCGTTTTTCTAAAAAACACCCAACAAAAGAAATTCTATACCATACATCATGTATTGTGTGTGGAACTGTAGATAGTCTCTTCTTAACGTTCCTTTTTTTGGGTAAGTGAAAAATTTAGCTCGAAAACCTAAGTTTTGTGAACACGTCTTTTACGAAAAACTCACATGAGGTATTTGATGTGTTGTGTGTGCGTTGTGTATGGCTATGTATGGCTATGTATGCTGTGTATTGCTTCTACACACTGCAGAGTGGCGCCCGGTTAAGGATGTTCAAAACTAAAAGTTTAAAAAATGTACACCCGTTTTCTTCAATATCTCTCTGTGTAAAAGAATATATACAGATATACATAGATGAAGATAAAGATATATGTATGTGTTGTGTGTTTTTGTTGTTATTTTTTGTTTTGTTGCGAAAAGATATTGCCTCACTGATGATGCTACAGCTTCTGCTTCTGCTTTACAGGATGCATGATGCTGCGAAGTATACAAATATTTTTCTCTATGACTATCATTCGGGTAGGTGTATAGCTGTTCATGCGTTTTACACACAATTTGCCACCCCATAATATGGGGTGGAGTGCAATGTGTCTTGATGTGTATGTGTTGTATTATTGTGTGTTACAGACATTTCAAGCAGCAACATACATCGCGATGCATTCACCATTTCAAGGAGAGGGAGAAAATAATTTAATAATATGTAAAGGTATATACATACATCTAAGTATATACAATGATACACTATGTCAGTAGGTGGTATACATATGTATAGGGTACGAATAAGTTATAGGAAAAGAGAAAGGAAGAAGAATAGCATAACAAAAGGCCCGAAACATCATCACACATACAACTCGCACTAAACAGCATCAAAATTGTACTTTGCAAAATATTTCACCATAAATCTTCGTTTGCATTCGTGGTTTAGTTTAGAGGAGAGGAGCCACCTAAAATATACTCGTTCGTAGTAAAACCAAAAGCAACAACAACAACAAAAACCAATTCCAGGACAAACACAACAAACCATAGAAATAAGGACGAGTTGCGAGTCGTTCTATATTCTCTGCATACTGCGAGGCGACTATACGAGTATAGAGGTATCTGCGGATATGCATTTTAGAATATACATATGTAAGTGTGTGCACTACAGTACACTGCATAAGGCATACTATATGGGTGGATCCTTCAGAAAAATAAAAAGAAAAACAATTTTCATATTCAAGCAATCCACATTTTGAAAACAACACACAAGAAAAAATATTTAAATAAAACAAGAAAGAAGGATACACAAAGATTTTTAGATCTTTCCTCCCAAATGCAATGGCAAGCAGCGTAAAGGCTCCCTCACATAAAAGGACACATTATAATTGAATATTATGCGTATTTTTACACAGTCATACGAGTAGCTTATGGATGTATTCTTTTTAAAGTTTATTAAGGCTTTGGGCAATTATTATTATTTCATTTCAATTTTAAAATAACAGTGGATCGTATTCTAGAAAAAATGATAGAAACCTTTTTGAAATGAACACAAATTTATGGCACTTAATTTTTCTTAAAGAAAGAAATACCAGAAGCTTCTTACGTTTGCCCCTTATGAACATCTCATTTCGTTTGCATGCATTAGGAGCACGTTCAAGAAGATTTTGATTAAATTTTAATACCAGTAGGAGGATTAGAAAAGAGAGGGAGGATATATTGCAATGGCAGGAAAAGACAGAGTGTGGTAAGGTATTCCACATTCGGGTAGCACGGCAACAAAACAAATCTCTATGCTTGAAAGTGCAATCGAAATCGAGCTCGGATGTATACTGATGAGCATTAATGAAGGTGCAACCCCCATTTGCTATTTCACTAGAGTATAATCAATTTAAATAGCGGTACAAATTTTGGAAACATAAGACATTACGAAGACATTAGACATTTAAGTGACGTAACTGAATCAACAATGTAATTTTCACCAAACATTTTAAATGCTCTTCTTTGAATATCAAAGAAACCTAAGTTAATTACCGGAGCACAAATTCATATACAGTGGTGAACACGAAAATAGCAGTAATTTAAAAAAAAATGAAGCAATGCATTACTTCTCTTAGTTCTGAACTCACTCATCAAAAATGAATGCGGTCAGCTTAAGATAAAATATTAAGCAGTAGAAAAAAAGAGAAAACAATAGCAAACAATTGATGATCATAGAAAAACAGTTACTTTTGATTTTGTAGATCTTATTTTAGGTACACAATAAAAAAAGCAGTGGTCTGTAAAAATTTGATATTTTTTGGTTTTTATTTTGAAAAATTCTCTCAAAATCATTATAAAATAAGTGAGTTGTCTTAATAAAATACAGGGTGCGGCAGAGCCGACTGATGAGTTTAATGAGGTCATTAGCCTGTGATAAGATAAGAGTAGGCCTTAATAAGTGGTATATTTTGAATTATACGGTAATGCGGTTTTTATTCGTAATCATGGTCTGGACAGGTGTACATCGTGGTTTCGTAGTGCGTGATGCATATTACGAAAATAAACATTCTGTTGTGTCTTACGACAAATGTTCCCTGGGCGGTTAGTCTCTCTGAGAGGAGACATAGACTGGCCAGCACGGTCCCCAGATTTAAGCATGTGTGATTTTTTCCTTTGGGGCTACCTTTAGGGTAAGGTTTTCAGACATCGCCCACATATCATAGAAGAAATTAAACAGAAAATCACCGCGGAAATCGAGGCCATACCAGTCGAAATGTGCCGAAAATCATGTGAAAGCTTCAGAGATCGTCTACAACAGTGAGAGATAGATAGAGATAGATAAATTCTTTATTTTTTCATCACAAAGTTTACAAAATGATAGCCAATGTGAGATCAGCCAAACTAGATCCAAAAGAGTCAGCTGTACAAATCAGACAAGAGCGAAATTTAAAAGTGAATGATGTGACCATTCGAAGAAGACTATTGGAAACAAAATTACCAGCACGCAGCCCAAGAAAAACACCTTTACTTACAAAAATTCATAAAAAAAAACGTCAGGAGTTCGCAGGAGTTTTTTGTGGAAAATTGGCGAAATATTTTATGGACTTGCGAGTCCAAAATTGTCCTATACGGTGGCACTGGTTCCCGGCAGTTTTTAGACGTCTTCAGAACACCGAATACATACCACAATACACAACGAAAACCGTCAAACACGGTGGTTCATCGCTCATGGTATGGGGATGTTTTTCGTGTAACGGTGTATGTCCAATACACAATATCGATGGGATTATGGACCAAAATGTTTACATCATGTTACGCATGCCAATTATCTGACTACAGTAGTAAAAAGAGAAAACGGACTACATAAGTCAATTCTGTTAAGGCAACTTCGAAGAAACGCAACACCTTTCAAAGAATGGAACCATCTTGCCGCGGCACAAAATGTAACGCTTCCTTTAACTGAAAATAACGTTATTGAATGGCAGAATTTACTTGATGACCTGATTGCTAAAACTGATAATGCGATATATTTACAATATCTAGAAAGGGCATCCTCTTCAGAAAGTAGAAACATTTACAGGAACCTGAACCACCAATTGTCATCTGATATGAGTTATTTTTGCAAGGAACTGACTGCAGAAGCTATCGGTATCATCTTTAGGGCTAGAGTCGAAATACTTAATCTAAACTTTGTGCCTTATAGAGAAGATTTATCACAAATCTGCACTCTCTGCAATTTAAGAGAACTTGAAGGTACTCATCATTTTATAGCAGTTTGCCCAATATTGCAAGAAATTAGGCGATTATATTTCCAAGCCAGTTTTCTGACTTTGAACGAGCTTATTGATATAAAATCTCTTTAAATTTTGTAAACATGCGTTGTCATATCGCAATAGTTTTTGAACCTTAAGAAATATTCTCCCAGTTAAAAATAAAAAAAAAAATAAAAAAAAAAGTAACAAAAATAACAAAAATGTGTGTTTCAAATCACGTGAAAATTGTACACCTAGTATTTATGTTTCAAATCATTAAAATTGCATAAAAAGCATCCTTCAAATATTTGTGTTTCAAATCACGAAAAAATTGTATAGTATTTATGTTTTAAATCATTAAAATTGCATAAAAAGCTTTATATCTTTCAAATATTTGTGTTTCAAATCACGTGAAAATTGAATAGTAGATATTTATGTATGTTCCAAGTCATTAAAATTGCTTAGAAGTGTAATATCTTTCAAATTTAAAATATAAAATGTATCTCAACATCATCTATCATTACTTTGATCTGCTATAAACTAATTGTATTGTAACAAAAACTACTCCTTTTTTTAAGATTCGCTTTTTCTTTAACAATTTTCTCTTTAAAAGTCGAATAAGTTGATAAAATATATACAAAATATATAAAAAATATACAAAATATATAAAAAACTGTGTATTGAAGATTTAAAAACTTTTATATTTCACTTATACATATGTATTTTAGTTTAAAAAAGTCTATCAGGCAGACGGCAGCTTAGCCATGTCCTTATGTTCTTAGTTTTAATATAATGTAAGACTTATATATTGTAATAAAGAAATTTATCTATCTATCTATCTATCTACTCAGAAGAAGAAATGCCACTAAAATGGGTCTTCCAGCAAGACAATGAATCGAAACACACTAGTCGGAAGGCAAAGGAGTGGTTTCAGGTCAATGGGGTTCATGTTCAATGAAAACCTTTGAGGCGAACTTAAAAGAGCTGTGCATAATGCCAATCCAGCCAATAACAATTAAGTTTGGGCAGCAGTTAAAAATGCATGGTATGGTATACCAGCGGAGCGTTGCAAGCGTTTGGTAGATTCTATGCCACGGCGGCGGCGGCGGTGTCAGGCTGTTATTAAAAATCGGGGAAATTTAACGAAGTACTAACACAGAATCTTTTTTTTATTATTTCCATTGTTTAATATCACATAACAGTGATATAAGCTTAATTTAGACTAACACTGCTATTTCAATGTTACCTTTGAAAATTTAATTACATTTTTTTTCTAAGTTTACAAAAACGCTGCAATTAAATTTCTTTATTATTTAACTTATTAAAATACCTTTCTGTAGAACAGTTTTGATTTTTAAATAAATTAAAGTTTTAATTTTCGTTTCAATATTTCTTTTATTTTTTACCTACTGCCATTTTCGTGTTCACCACTGTATGGGAGTTATATTTAGGGGTCAGTTGTAGCTATCATTGGTTTTCATAATTAAAAAATTTATTTCGAGATTTAAAAGCTATTTAGAGCACCAAGTTTGTTATGTTTGGTATTAAAATGAAGCTAATGATACACAAATCTTTCTTTTAATAATGAAATCGTTTTCATAATTCTCAACAAAATCGTTCCAAGGAAAGAGTTCCTTTTCTTTTTATTAGGACCTCTCAATTTTACTTTCAATTAACCTCAAATACTTGATTCCAATTACGAAAAACTTGTTGCCAATCAGAAAATTGGTGTCCAATGACAGAAATTTTCAATAATACTCGTAGCTATAAGTATAACAACAAGTCAAGAAAATTGCATTATTAGTTCCAATAATGAAAACGAATGATAGCTATTACTAGCCCCTTAAGCCAGCTCACAGATGGACAAAAAATCCTTGCATCCCCAAAGAGAACGCAAAGATTTTAAGGTATTTTTGACGACATGTCATAGGTGATGGTTTTACGAAAGGTTATTGGTGAAACATACACTACGAATCTCGAGATGAGCAGTTTTCGTGATGCAAGGTGCTTACCATGCACGAGACTTAAAATGGAAAAAGACTGAATTTGGTGAATGTTTCCTATACTTGGCCTACATTTGTAGAAACTTTCAACTCAAAATTATTGAGCCTAATTTTTGAGAGGAGTATTTTGTTTGGAAACATGAATACCTACGTATAAAATAAAAATTGGGAAAATTGGATTTTATGTCTCCGGTGTTATTAATTCGTTGAAAGATGAAGTTTATTAAACGATATTGATGTCAAAGACATAATCTTTCGGTTATGGAACCTGCAACTTCATCTTACTTCAGTTTTGACTTTCCTTAAATAAAATAATGTCGCAGAGCACTCGAGTGTTCCTATCACTTTCAATAAGCTTGAGATTTTAGCTTGAACTGTCTTCCTTCTTTCTGGGAAAACCGGAAAACTTTGGGATATTTGTAAATAAATCGATCGTAAGGTTCATTAATTGGAAGAAAATAGTAATTTTAGCTCTAGAAACCTAATTTATGGGAAATTTCAAAAATATAGCAATACAATTTAAAGTACTTATTTAACAAAAAAAAACTTACAACTTTTCATCAACATTGATAAATGGTTAGTAAGTAATTCGATTCAATGTTAGTTTCTGATAATAGATATTGGTTATTCATAAAATCACCATTTCTCACTTTTAATTAGAACTTGTCTAAAAAGTTTATCTAATAAAAGTTAATGTCTTTGTTTAGTTTCTTGATCACCGATTTTTTAATATGTATTGGACAATTCAATGATCAGTAATTTAACAAAAAAGGGAATTTGAGTACAGAAATAGTAGTCATTCTTTCCCTAGTTAAATTTATTTTGTTTACGTATGCTATGATTGAATAAAGGCATTTATTGCAATTATTAGACCAAGAACTGAAGGCTTATTTTCGGCGTGAAAGGAAGTTGCAGGTACTCTTAGCACATAGTGGACGCGTTCATCGAAAGTACAAATTTTTCGAAAATTGAAATAAGAAAGGACTCGCTGATTTCAAATATAGTTTCGACAGACGTGTTAGTGGGTGCATTTGTCCTGCACCGGTTACCGTAAAGACTTTTTAATGGCGTTTTTAGATTTTTGGAAAACCACTGGAAAATTCATCTCATCCGGAAGCTTTCGACTCCCTGATTGCAAATATGTACATGACAGACGAGCGGCCGCATTTTCCTACAAATTCTTAAATACCAGAGTATAAATATATTAAAAAAACAAAATAAGTTTATAACTCAAAGCTGAAAAGTTGGGGAGGGCGATACAAATTTCACATGTTTTTATTTTAATTTATAGTAGGTAATGGGATTTTAAGGGAAAAATATTAACACTAATAAAATTTTAAAAAAATAGCAGCAAAAGTTGAAATGCTGTTGAACTGTTGACAGCTGCGATTTTACTTACGATTGATATTGGTATTTTTTTAAGGAAAGGGCTTTCAATCCCGAAAAATTGAAGCAGAAGCTTAAATTAAACCAAATCATAGAATATGGCTATGAAAGTCGCGAATGTTACAAAGTATTTTATCAATAGTATTATTGACGTAATTTCTTGAGTCCCTTACGAAAAGTGAGAGGCTGATTATGCTAATATGATTTAGATCGTTATAGAAGAATTCTCCTAGGTAATTCTTGCGTTTTTGAGCTACTGCAGGGCATGTACAGAGAAGGTGAAGAACTGTTTCCTCCTCTTTCTCGTCCATACATACGTGGCGTACATTCCTATTAAACAGGTCCCAGTTATGACACCTATTATCGAGCTTATATGCAATCTGCTTAGAGATAGCAAGCACCTTGATCGCTTTAAATCTAATGTAAGCCAGATGTTTTTTGTGACCTGACACGTAATGATGTTATTCCACCTGGTGTTTGCCTTCTTTATAGCGTACTGCATCAGCAATAGCTTACGTTTTTTTTAAGCCAGAACAAGACTTCTTTTATCGCCAAAAGTTCCGCCTGGAACACGCTACAATAATTGGGAAGGCGGATGCAGAAAGGATCCTTTCCAAAAAAATTAATTAAAATTAAATTAATTAATTTACTATAATCATTTTAAAAAAGCGACAAATTTGGTTGACTAAAAATATTTCTTGAAACAATAATGATAGTGACTTCAATTAAATTTTTTACTAAAAATTTTTAAAAATAGGTTTTTGAAACAAAGAGATCGCGAAATTTAAACCAAACTGATTTTTATATATGCGAAATATTATTGTAAGCTTTTAATTCTTTCTAAAAAAAAAAGAACTCAATTAACAACTTTTTTTAACAAAAAACGAAAACCTACAACAACAACGAATAACTGATTGCAAATGGTTTTCGACAGAAGTATCTTGAGAAAAAAGAAAGATATTGACTTCAAACTTTTTAATAACAACATTTTGTGTAAATGTGGTTTTTAAAAATTTGTAAAACTTTGTAAACTTGACAGACGGGCACGAATGGGAAGTTATCAGTGTGGTCGTAGTCCCAGCCTCTATTTTTTTTGTATTTTTTGACTTACAAGGTTCTGAATACTAACTGTCAAAAACCGAAGATTTGAAATCTCTTCTAGCTGAAATCTACACGAAAATAGTTTTGTTTATCTCAATAGGTAAATGAAGCCAACCTTCATAACTAAAACTCGACAAGAAGTCCTAGACATAACTCTTGTCTCAGATACTATACACCATATGATCTTGGACTGGAAAGTATCCAAAGAACACTCGTTCTCTGATCATAGATATATCCAGTTCAATATCAATGTGGATGATAACCCGAGTCCATTGACTTTTCGAAATTATCGGAAAACTGATTGGGCCTCATACAGGAACTCATTACAGAGTTTACTAAAACCTGGACTATCTTGTCCTTCCTCTAACGCTAATGAACTTGACAATAAAGTCAATGACCTTACCTCAGCTATGAACAGATCGCTAGAAATTGCTTGTCCACTTATACACATAAGAGGAAAGAGGAAACCACAATGGTGGGCCTCAGAGCTTGACTCGCTCAGGAAAGAATGCAGGAAACTGTTTAACCGAGCCAAAGCCGCAAGACTAGCCTCTCACTGGGATTCTTACAAAGAATCCCTAAGAATTTACAAGAAGGCACTAAGGAAATCTAAACGATCTTCTTGGCGATCCTTCTGTGGCACGATAGAAGAAACTTCTGAAGCCTCTAGGTTACGGAAAATTCTATCAACTAATCCAGCGATGCCAAGCTGCTTGAAAAATGCAGACGGCTCCTGGACAAATTCAAGTAATGAATCGCTGAACTTACAACTGGATACTCATTTTCCTGGAAGTTCTCTTACCGAGACTTGCAACGGTTATATACGTTCAAGTCTCAATACTACATAGCCACAAGGTCTGATTACAAGGGACAAGCTACAATGGGCTCTCAACAGCTTCAAACCATTTAAATCTGCAGGACCAGATGGGATAACACCAGCCGAGCTACAAAAGACTTCTGACATAATTGCACCAATCCTTGAGGCAATTTTTACCAGCTGTTTTTACCTGGTCCATGTTCCCTCGGCATGGCGAGAAGTTAAAGTTGTTTTTATACCCAAGGCAGGTAAATGCTCGCAAGTCAACCCTAAAGATCTACGACCTATAAGTCTATCATCATTCCTTCTTAAGACCTTGGAAAGATTGATTGATATCCATTTAAGGGCAAGTATTGATACAAGACTTCTGTCTTCGTCTCAACACGCCTACTGTAAAGGTAAATCGGTGGAAACAGCGCTACACACCTTAGTACGCACCGTCGAATATTCCCTCCATCATAAAGAGTTCGCTATGGTTGCTTTCCTTGACATCGAAGGTGCCTTTAACAACGTGGACACATCTGCAATCACATCTGCACTAACATCTCTAAATGTAGAGAGTTCGCTTCAGGAGTTAATTCATTTAATGCTTACTAGCAGAATAATTAACTCAAAACTGGGCAACTCTTCTGGCAGACGATTCGTTAGTAGAGGGACACCGCAAGGTGGTGTTCTATCCCCTCTCCTCTGGAACCTAGTGGTGAATGAAATCCTAACTGGTCTGGATGCGGAGGGTTTCAGAGTGATAGCCTATGCGGACGACGTTGCTATAGCAGTTTCAGGAAAGCATTTTAACACGTTAACAGAACTCTTAGATAGACTAATACTTTGGGCTGATCGGTGTGGACTGGGTGTTAACCCACACAAAACCGAATTGGTCTTATTTTCGAGGAGATACAAAATTCCATTTGTCAACCCTCCCCATATTAAAGGAATCCAATTAAAATTCTCAGACGAGGCTAAATACCTGGGTCTTGTCTTAGATAAAAAACTAAATTGGAAACGCAACGTAGAGGAAAGAGTCAAAAAAGCTACTGTAGTTTTCTTTTCTTGCAAAAAATCCATCGGTAATAAATGGGGCTTGCAACCCAGAATCACGCATTGGCTATACACATCGGTAATCAGACCGATTTTAATGTACGGTGTGGCAGTATGGTGGACTGCTTTAAAAAAAGGTATAAACCGAGATAAAGTAAATAAAGTCCAACGTTCAGCTTGCCTATGTATAAGCGGATCGCTTCGCACGACCCCATCTGCGGCACTAGACACCTTACTCTACTTAACACCTCTTGACATCTTTAGCAAACAAATAGCTGCAAGTTCTGCTATTCGCCTCAAAGCTTCGTCGCAGTGGACTAACAACAACATTGGCCACTCCGTTATTCTTAGTTATTTAGAATCAATCCCAAAGCACACAGACTACACCATCCCCCAACTACAATTCGACAGAAATTTCCAGATTTCTATACCTCCCAGATCTTGTTGGGAGGATAGGACATTCCTGGAAGACGAGTCAATCCACTTCTATACAGATGGGTCAAAAACTAAAGAAGGGGTTGGTGGAGGTGTGTACTCTGAACGACTGAAATTAAGTCTCTCATTCCGCCTTCCCAATCATTGTAGCGTGTTCCAGGCGGAACTTTTGGCGATAAAAGAAGTCTTGTCCTGGCTTAAAGAAAACGTGATATCGACATCTGATATCCGTATTTTCTCAGATAGTCAGGCCGCTATTAAATCTCTGGATTCTGTCTCTACAAACTCTATAACAGTCCAGAACTGTCGATCATCTCTAATGGAGATGGCACAACAGTTTAATATTCACCTTTGCTGGGTGCCGGGCCATAGAGACATTCCAGGTAACTGTAAGGCAGATGAACTCGCCAGGAACGGTACAGTACAGCCCATTCTACCACGTTTGGCACGTACTGGCATACCAATCGCTACTTGTAAACTGTTGCTAATGCAAGACGCTGTGAGGAGGGCAGAGAGATTAGGCGTATTCTCAAATGACTTCTGCAGAAAATGTATGGACGAGGAAGAAGAAGAAACAGTTCTTCATCTTCTCTGCACATGCCCTGCTCTGGCTCGAAAACGCAAGAATTACCTAGGAGAATTCTTCTTTAACGATCTAAACGATCTAAATCATATCGGCATAAGCAGCCTCTCCCGTTTCGTAAGAGACTCAAACTGGTTCCATTGAGCTTAGGAAGAAACTTCAAGATTCATGTGGTATCACAATGGGCCATCAAACTGGCCTAAGTGTGTCCGTTTCCATCTTGGACAGCCACTTCAACCTAACCTAACCTAACCTAATAGGTAAATGTATAACCAAAAGATATTTACATATTTTCACTTATCCATAAATTATTAGTTCGAAACCTTAAAACTGAAATTAAAAATTAAGTTTTTGCTTTTATTATTTTCTTTCAATGTTAATTTTCTTTCAACTGATTTTTCGGACAGTTTTTCCAAATAATAGGCAAAATTGACCAACAAAATTATAAAAATATTTTTCCATTGATTTTTCAACAGCTTTTAGTATAATAAAACACATTCAGCCAAGGCACAATAAAATAAAAAAGGGAAGAAAATTCAGCCTAACGCGAACTTCAAGATCAAACGGCGAAACGATAAATTTCAACTTTCTGTTTTTTTTTTTGTTTTTCAATTCAAAACAACCATCAATTTGTCTGGAATTAAAAGTGGTATTTTTTAAAGTACAAACTGAGTTACCTAATTTATAATTTGTTTTGAACAACAGAGTGCAGCAGTGTAGCATTAAATGTTTTTGGTCCTTCTTTTGTGTACTGTTCATGCAAATTACAGAAAAATGAAGAAAAAAGAAATCATAATAATTTATATCTAGAACAAAAAACAAAATTATTTAAAAAAAAAAAAAAGGAAAAACACAAAACAAAATAAAGCTCCTGTTCCTGCTGCTCCTTGTAATATTTTATCAGAAAAGAAGTGTTAGCAAGGACATCCGTTGCATTGCTCATAAAAATATACACAAACCTTCGCGCAAAACGAAATTAATTTCTTTTTTGTTTTGTAGTGTTGTTTTTGTATTTTGTGAGTATTTGAATATTTCGTTCTTTCTTTCATATTTTGGGATTTGTTTGCCACCTTTTCCCCAAAGGGAGTGAGGTTGACCTGATGTGGTGGTGGAGAGGCACACGTAGGAAGTTTTTGTCCGTTCTTTTCCTTAGGGATGTGCATTTTGGTAGGGATACACTTTTTTCCATTTGACACAATTTTGTGTGTTTCTAGTTTCTATATATGTATGTCGCACCGGAAGTGGAAAACACCATATTTGTTAAGGTTGAAGTTTTGTTCCAAAAAAGGAAAAAAAAAAACAGAAACAATTTTTCTAAAAATATAAAATTTAAAACAAAACGTAGAAGAAATTTGACACTTTGTCCAATGAAAAAGATGGAAATTGCTTCTTCGGATATGCATGGTGTATGCCAAGGCAAGTGTGTGAAATAAAGACAGGTGCAGGGAGACATCTGGGTCTTCTATTTTAAAGAAGAACGATGGAACAATCTTTAAATTTGAATTATCGTTGATATGTTTAAGGAAACATATATAAATGTTATGGTCATTTTCAAACGAGAAATACTTTCTAAGACTTGATTTTTAAAAATTTGACAAATTTCAATAAAAATGTGTCAAATTGGGGAGCTATACATATTTGGTATTTATGATGGGTTGACATTTAGTTGGGTAATTTGTTTAAGGTAAAAACAATGAAATATCATTGTTAAAAACATAAAGGGTCTTTTGATATGAGGGAGCACACCGTCTCTTTAAGATTATTCCCAACGAAGATCATTTCAGCCATTTTTTTTATAATTAACGGGCACTCAAGGTATTATCAATACCTTTAACGTGTTTAAGGTTTGAACACAGTGCGAGCTTTAGGAAAATAAGGAAGGATTTAAGAGGAGACACCGGTACACATGGGTTCTAAAGTTTTGATTATCAAAATGATAGGGAAAAACAGTGCTGGCTAAAGCATTCCACATTCTCAATGTGTGGTTAAAAAAAGAATCTCTATACTTGACAGAACGTCCGAAATTGAGCTCAAGGTTATACTGATGTGCATTTTTAGAAGTACGAGTATTACGGCTGAATTGTTTGAGAGGGGAAATGCAACTGGCTAATTCGATAGAACACTGTTTATAAAAATACCGGTAGAACAACGAAAGGCATAAAACATTGCGGCGGTGTTCGAGTGACGTAATTTTGTCGGTTATAGTTCATCGCCTATCATTTTCAAAGCTCTCTTTTGGATCCCGTCAAAAATACTTAAACTTGTTTTAGGGGCACCTGCGAGTTATATTCAAGTTTTAGAAGAATGAAGGCTTTGTAAATTATAGCCAGATCAGAAGGTGAAACATTTCTTGCACCGTGCGTCGGTCGGAGGTGCTTAACCTAGCAGCATTTTTGGCAATTTCGAATATTTGATCATTCTATAAGAGGTGATCTGTGATACACATACCTAGTACTGAAAGTTCATTCATTTGCAGGATGCAAGAGCCACTTATGGATAGCAGCATCGGGGTGGGTTACGCTTTAAAGACAGGACAGGAGGATGCAAGAGCCACTTATGGATAGCAGCATCGGGGTGGGTTACGCTTTAAAGACAGGACAGGATAGTAGTGAGTTTTTGAAGCACTAAATTCTACACGGTTTATAATTCCCCATTGGATAATGCTATAGAGATCGGAAGTATTAAATCCGAAAGACAAGGATGTGAATCTAAAACCAAATATGAAAAGCTGAGGGTACTGTCGTCAGCGAAACAGTTTAATTGATTAGAAGTGACAGTCAAAATATCGTTTATGAAGATAAGGAAGAGAGTCGGAGACAAAACGGAGCCTCGGGGAATACCAGCATTTATTCTATGAATATCGGACTTGAAACACAACTTGAAATCCAAATTGTATTGAACGGTTAGAAAGGTAATTTCTCTTCCAACGAAGAAGAGATTCATCAATACCAAATGCACGCATCATCGATAAGAAAGCTTGGTGCCAAACTCTATCAAATGCTTTTGAAATATCAAGTGCAATAATCTTACTTTCTCCAAAACGATGTAAAGATTTAATCCACTGCTCGGTGAGATAAACCATGAGACCTGTTGCTATACGAAAGCCATACTGCAGGTCATTGAGAAACTTCCGTTCTTTGAAATATTCCTCAAGCTGATAATTCATGAGCGTTTCCATGATCTTGGAAAGAAGGGACGTGAGTGCTATTGGACGATAGTAGGAGGGGGAGGATTCGCCTTTTTTAGGGACAGGCTGGACAAATGCTGTTTTCCATCTGCTAGGAAAGACGCCTGCAGAGCAGGAAAGATGGAAAAGCTTACGCAGTGGTTTTGCTAGCGTTGAAGACACTTCTTCAGAGGTCACTCATAAATTTAGTCCGTCAATTATGGGCGTTGCAGTCCCATCTGGTTTCGTTAAACTTTTTCCGGAGCGTTATGGTCATATGATAACCGACTCTTTTTTGGTTGTTATTGAATAATACGACTTAGAGAATATGTGGTTTCAACAAGACGGTGTGCTACATGCCAAACAACTCGAGCGAATATGGCGAATTCCTGGGCGCGTTATTTCTCGTTGTGGCGATATCAACTGGCCACCAAGACGTGCGATTTGACACCGCTGGACTTTTTTTTGTAGGGCTACGTGAAAGACCGTGCTTATGCAGATAAACCTTTAACTCTTAAGCACTTTTACTTAGGTTTTAGGGACCTTAAAACGTCGCGGAATGTCAAAATTTTAAATTTGACGAATTGAAGCTGAAAATTCTAAAAAGCCACAGCTTAAAATATTAACATAAAACCAGAATATCAACACTTTAAATACTCCTCCTTCTCCATCTTCTGATACTTCTCTTTGGCTTAAACATAAAACAATCTTGAACCTTTTTTGTTTTCTTAGCATACAATAATCTTATAGCAATAACAATAAGAACAGTGTTATATATATTAGTTCCTTTCTTAACTCTCAGAAACGAAGGATTTTCATAAACACAAAATAAAAATAAAACATCACATCAAAAGAAACGATTTTCATTTTCCTTTATAAACGTGCTTTTTGTCGATTTTGATGGTTTTATTCGATACGAAAAACAACATCAAGTAGCACCGAGAATGAAAAATAAAAGAAATAACTACATAAGTATCAGAAGTATGAAGTCTCTCTTTCGCTCTCCCTCCCTCTGGCTCTCTATATCTTTCTCTCTCTCTCTCTATATGAAAAAGCGTTAAAATTGCCAATTTTGGTCCTGGATAATGTAATGCATGTTTCTTGTATATGTGTGTGACTGTGTATATGTATATATTTTAGTTAAACAAGGATATTGCACTTTGCAATGTACATATATAGAAAAATGTATGTTAACAAAATATCCTTTTTATCAAATATATATTTTTACGCAAAATGTATAAAGGAAATAGAAAATCTTAAGGATTATTTGAAGCCAGCAGCAATAGCCGCAGAAGTAGAAGCAGAAAGCAGCAGCAGAAAGAAGCAGCGGCAGGGTGTAACGCGGAACATTGCACATCATGCTCTTTTAAATTCGATCGATGCTGCTGGTTTTTCGTATGCTGATGCTGATGCCAATAAAAATATCCTTTTTCTTTAGTTATTTTCTTAGAGTGTCTTGCCTCTCTGATGGTCTCTGGGAGTTACCCGCCTGACTCTCACTGCCACCACCCTTGCCATCACAGAACGCTTAGCGTCTTTTCGCTGATGCTCCTTACCCATCCTTCAAAAGATTCCTTCCTGTGTTTTGAAAGAAAATTGTAAAGCAATCATTTATTTTTGGGTATTTGTATGTGTGTGTGGGTGTGTTCCTTGTCTCTCTGATGATAGTTAGTTGTTGCCATATCGTAGGGCCAGGATAAGACGGCAAAAGTTTTTGAATGTTGCAAATGGAAAACCCAAGGTATTTTTCTTTTATTTCAGAGCGAAAAAAAAGGACGAAAAATCCTTACAAACTATCTTCACATACACATATCTCTACTCTACGTATAGTGAGAGTTCTTTAGATATGGACAGAAAAAGAAATAAGAAAAACATGAAACCCAAAAACCAAAAGGATATTAGTTGAAATATTACATTTCAGATATAAAAATGCATTCATATGAATGAAAATGGTGGTGCGCGAGGGTTAGGTTTGGTGGGTGAAGTGGTTTTCTGATGGTGGTGGAAAAGGACATTCGAAAAATCAAAAAGGATATGCGATTTTCTGTGTGTGATAAGAAAGGAGAAAACCTGACAGAAATGTGTAATTTATGCTTGTAAAAAGTCTTTTGCTGCCTCTGCAACACGCCCACCGCCCACAGTCACCGTTTGCCGAGTTATTATGTAAACATTCAGAGAAGAAGTTTGTCCTTGGTTTTGCTTTGGATACTTACGTCGCCGCCACCGCCGCCGCTGATGTGTTTTCTTCTTTTGCTGAGTAATAGTTTATTTAATTTTTGTTCATTTTTGTTATTGTGTAAGGAAAATCAAAAAACCAAATCCTTCTTTAACTAAACCACTACCACCACAAAAACTATAATTCATTCAACCTAAACAAAAATGCATTGAAAGCAGTTTTTTTTTTTTGAAAGTTTCGAAAGAGGTAAGCAAAAGGTGCGCTCGTTTATGGTTCAATGAAAGTCCACCAAAAGAGGCTTTCGAAATTATTATCTACACAAAGATAACTATCTGTCTATTTTTTTGAATACTTTTTCCAGTTGGACATCTGGATATCAAAGAGATGAGTTTTCAAAGTGATTCATTGGAACAGGAAATATTGAAGCTAAAAACTGCAATTCAGCTTAACTTTTTCTTTTGTTGAGCCGATTTTAATTGATTTTGAGGGGACTGCTCATAGAAAAAATATTTCTAGAACATTTTTGATTTTCTTTTGCAGTGCAATCACATGACGATCAATCAAAACTTTAGATTTAATTTTAAGCTATTAAAATGTTTTTTGATTGAAATTTGTATGAGAATGATAATGGGTGAATGTTTGTATCTTTTAATACCTATCTGCAAAATTGTATATCTCAAAACGCAACTTTCAATACTACGTGCACTTAGAGAGCTTATGAGAATTTTTGAAGAAGAGATTTTCAGCAATTGAAAACATTAAGTTATCAAGAAAAGGCATCATTAGAGCAGGCGTAACCTAAAGGTAGAGAAATAGAGAGCTAGGTCTACACCAAGCGCAGAAGTTCTACCAATTCATCCGAAACATGACACAATATACACTGCGCTGCACGTTTACATATTGTAAGAACGGAGGAGGAAATCTGATCCGATCTAAAAGGCATCTAAGAGCTATAGCAAGGAAAGGAAGATAGGAATCCTGCATCTATCGAGCTTTAAAGAAGTTAAAAAGGATGTAAGGCGGCTGAAAGATAACAAAAACCTGGGGTGCTGATGGCATTATAGCCGAGCGGATCAAACATGGAAGCGAATCATTAAACCAAGTAGGTTATGAAGTGCACATAGAAGCGTTACCAGAAGATTGGTGTAAAAGTATTATATGTCTCATATACAGAAAGGAGATATCACTGAGTGTATAGCATTTATATGGGTTTAACGTTGTTGAGTACAACCTATAAGATGTTTTCCTCATTCCTACAAGACCGGAATACGGGAACTATAATCGACAAATATCAATGTGGTTTTAGAGGCAACTGTGATCAGATTTTTACTCTTAGACAGACGATGGAAAAATGTCTAGAATTTTACAATTCAACGGACTGTTGCGCCACCCAATTTTTTTTTTTTAAATAAAATGATAAGACTATGTAGGATGAATATGAGCAACATTTCAAGCCAAGTAAAGCTATTCGAAATGTTATCCAGACCCGTCAACATACAACGGGCCCTAACAAAGGACATGAGCTAGACTGCCTACTCGTCAACCTGGAGTTGAAGAAAGAAATCCGAAACTCTGACATATCTACCAGAGGAATAATCGTTAACAAGTTTCTTACATCTTTGGAAGAAGACTGTACAGAACTCATTTATTCAGGGCGGCAAAAAACCTGAGACTGCTCGAAAATGAATTTAGCCGCGTTAAAAAAGAGAAAAGAAGCACATAATTGTTTGATATATACAAAGCTTGTAGGATTTTAAAAATAACGTCATTCCAAGACCAGCGTTTTTGTTTCATACATTTATGAAAAAAAGTCGTACACGGATAAATCAAGCGAGCGATGGCCATGCGATTTCTTGCTACGCAAAATCAATTTATTACCAAACATTTTCAGTAAACAATCCTTGGTTTCGACGACGCGACGCACGGTATGACAAGTTGCACCATCTTGCTAGAATCAATTAACGTCCTTGTTTCCTTCTTCGATCAAATACTGCCCGCACAAGCTCGTGTAACAACTGTCTATAGAGTTCGCCGTTAGCCGTTTCCATGAAAAAATAAGGACCGATGACATCCTTCGCCGTTAGTCCTATCCGCATGGTAAAAATCGTTAATTGAAAAGGCTTTTCTTAGATTACGTGGGAGTTCTCCTCACACCAGTAACGAAGATTTCAAGCCTTTTCCGCAATGTTATTGTAAGTGCCAAAAAAAAGTATCTTACACGACTTTTCAAAAGAGTGCTGCTGGTCCGTAAACCCGGTCCATAAACCTATTTATGTTTTAAGTCAGTATTGGATATTATTGACAGTACCTTAGCTAAATTATAACAAAAAGTTTCCTATTTTCAAGTGGTACACAAATATTTTAGTAAATTATTTTCTATTTGTATCGAAAATGTCGCTTATAATAAAGAAGCGGAAAGAGCTCGATTTTGTTTATTTTGAAAATGAGCTCATCTTTGTTCGTAATCGCAAATGGTGCGCTGTCGCGTCTGTGGAACTTTTTTTTTATACAAAAGGAAGAAATTTTTCCGAAATAGGTAACTTTATGTTTTCGAAATAGTTACAACTTTTATTGTGCTTAACTATCACGCCAAGGACACATCAATTCTACATATTTTGTCAGTGTCAGATTTGAGTTAACTTAGTGGAAAAAAAACTTACCTAATTCAACTAAAGGCTTTAATAAAGGGCGATTTATTTTTTAGCTCTTATCTTTTTGGCAAGACTGGTTTAAAAAGCTGACGAATGTTTCGTTTCTATACGAACAACGCTTGCAAATTATTGATTTTTATTATCAAAATGCGTGCTCTGTTAAGAAAGTTCATCGCGCGCTTCTTCTTTTTTATGGTCAGTTTAATCGACCCACTGAAGCGGCTATTCGGGCTATTGTGACTAATTTTAGCACCAAATTTACATTGTTGGACATTAAACCACCAACACACTTACGTAGAGTGCGAACTGAAGAAAATATTGCATCTGTATCGGCCAGTGTTAATGATGACCATCAATTATCGATTCGTAGCCGTTCGCAGCAATTGGGCCTCTGTTACTCAACAACGTGGAAGATTTTGCGGAAGGATTTAGGTGTGATGCCTTTCAAAATACAGCTGGTGCAAGAATTGAAGCCGAACGACTTACTGCAACGTACAAATTTTCGTGAATGGGCGCTTGGAAAGTTGGCAGCAAATCCACTTTTTTAGCGAAAAATTGTGTTCAGCGACGAAGCTCATTTTTGTCTCAATGGGTACGTTAATAAGCAGAATTGTCGATTTTGAATTGAATATCAACCAGAAGCATTGCAAGAGCTACCAATGCATCCACAAAAAGTCACAGTTTGGTGCGGCTTATGGGCTGGTGGCATCATTGGACCGTACTTCTTCAAAGATGATGCGAATCTTAACGTAACTGTGAATGGTGAGCGCTACCGTGAGATGATATCCAACTTTTTTTCCCCAAAATGCAAGAGCTTGACTCGCATGACATGTGGTTTCAGCAAGACGGTGCCACATGCCACACAGCACGCGCAACAATGGAATTATAGAGAAGCAAGTTCGGTGAACATTTTATTTCACGTTCGGGACCGGTCAATTGGCCGCCTAGATCGTGCGATTTAACGCCTTTGGACTATTTTTTGTGGGGCTATGTTAAAGCTTATGTCTATACAGACAAGCCCGCTTCAATTGACGTATTGAGACACAACATTGAAGCATTTATTCGTGAGATACCGGCCGAAATGTGGGAAAGAGAGACCATTTGAGGCGCAGTCAAGGTCAACATTTGCATGAAATAATCTTCAAATATTAAATTATATGGACCGTACTATATCGATTCAAATAAAGATTTCATGCATTTTTCTGAATTTTAAGTTTTTTTTTTTGAAAAACTTTCCTATAGCTTTTAAAAAGTCACCCTTTATAAATGACAAAAACTTGAAAACTTGCTCTTAATTCCGATTAAATCAAACAAATTAAAAATCTGATCGAATTAATTATACATAAGAAGTTTAAACGATCGATTCAATACTACTTTTTCTTATTTAAACACAAAAGTAAAGTAAGAAGCAAGTTATGAGGTGATTTTAGGCAATTAGCCAGGCATAACCTCATTTATTAGTAGGCATCTAGTTGTTCACACTCATAGTCCAGTCGGAAAAACTTTTAAGATCAGATAAAAACGAAGAATTCAGAAACTATTTATTATTTTTTGTAAAAAAAAAAGCCTTTAGCAGGAAAAGATTTTTTTTTTAAATGTTAAGTTTTACCCTTAAACATGAGCAACTACACATTCTATTCTATAAGTGGTGGGTAAACATGCAAGTGTGAGTATCTGTCTGCCAATAAACCATCTACAAAAAGAATCCTTTGTAAAATACCAAATAGATACTGTCTACACACATTCATACGATATAAACAAACCATCAATGCCTAAAGTTCTAGGAGAGCGAGTACCAGCATTTCAGACCATTCAGAGTTTGAGTATAAGGAATTAGCTTTTAGATAGCCATCAAACCGATTTAACTCTGTCCATTGATTTAGGTTTTTTTTTTCTTTTTTTTTATATACATGTATAGTGTATACTTTCTATGTATTAGAATTCTTTGTATGTATTTGTATGTGTTGTATAAATATAGGAAAATAGAAGTAGAAAAATGGTGGTTTATTTGTGAGAGAAACTACACAACCATTAATTTACTAGATTCGTGCAAGTTGATTGGATTTACTTCTTTTATTATATTATTTTGTTGTTTATTTTAGTATTTTACTTTATTTGCTTCTCTATTAGGTTTATATCAATTGAGGCTTTCATCGTGCCAATGATCTACTATTACTAATTGAGGGTTATTTTTGTTTGTGTAACAAAACAGTAAAATAAATAAAATAACACATATAACCGAGAATGCGAGTAATAAAGGATATTGGTGATCATCGAATAGGTTTGATTTTTAAGGAGTCAGGCCACCCTAGAATTATCGAAAAATATTTCTTTTTTCTAGTTTAAAATTACAAGTATGTCAAAAAATATTATGGAAAAAAACCTTTTTAAGTATTCATTTTCGAAATTATAGTAGGTATTCATGGTATTGCAAAATTACTCCGGATTTTTTACTGCTTAAAACTTCAAAAGCAGTTTTCTGAACTCAGAAAATTTTCAACTGATTGACTTGAAATCAATCGTCAGTTGTGAGAACGGAATTCACTTTTTGATGCAGAAGTTATCTTTAGACTTAGACACATCTTTGAAGTCGAAAAAAAAACAAAAAAAATACTTTGGTTGTCGAAGTTACAGGGGGTGAAAAATTTCATAAGTTTGAATAACAGAATAAGTCCACGACTTATTCTGTTCTCAAAACTTATGGAATTTAGTGTACATTTTTGAGTTGTAGATTTCTTCAAGATTTTCTCGGAATCATTACTTGTAAGGGAAAACTAATTATTTTTTAATTCAGCTTTGACAGGTCACTAGGAAAACTTTTTGGAATTTCCCAAGTTCTGTTAATGAAATGTAAGATTTTACCTCTTTTAAGGCGAAGTTGCGTTATTTATACCTGGCCCTATTAAAAGGGTAATAAAACCCTTCTATTGGATACCTATTTTTTTAGGGAGAAGTGTTTATTTTTACCAAACAGTAAATATTTGGTAAATAGGGAGTCATAAGAAAATAAAAAAAGGTATGTTTTTTCAAACTGTGCGAAAATGTGTCCGGATCGCGAAAAATGTGTGCTATAAATGTGGCGTTATTTTTTCATCAATATCTTGTTTGGTTTTTAATATTAGAGAATAAACTATTTTGAGTTTTACAGTTTTTGAAAAACAGTAATTTTGCTAAATATATTTTTAAAGGTTTTAAAGGTATGTAAGTGTAACATTTAAGCGGTGACGTAGATTTTTTCTAACAAAATTTTCTTTTAGGAACAAAAATTTTAATTTCTCCCAGAAATGTCTAGTGACTCCAGCAACAGTGATGTACCATCTACAAGTAAGAGGAAGCGAGGAATAAGGAGAAAACATTTATATAAGCAAGAAGCCCAAAGGTTACACCGCTTACGCGGTGAGCCCTACAAAAGCGTTAGAACTGGAAGGGTTATGGATGGAAAATCTAAAACGGGCCATCATTGTTCTTGCAAGCTAAGTTGTACGAGAAACATAGACACAGAACAAAGAAAAGAAATACTGCAGAACATTTACAATGGTCGGCCAAAGATTGAGCAGGACACATATCTTATGGGACTTATAGAACGCATGCCAGTGGATCGAAGACGGCCTCGGTCAGGCACCGAAAACCCAGCAACACCACAAGATTCCTTTGGTTACAACATAATGGTGTCAAATATTGTTAAAACAAGAATATGCAGACAAGCGTTCTCCATTTTGTTTTGCGTATCTAGCAGTGCAATTTATCGGTTCTCATCACTTGTGGCGGCAGGCAGAACACCTGTAGATCAGCGTGGGAAACATGATGTACGTGCAAACAGGTTACCTAACAGTGTGCTTGTTGCTATGAATGATCACATACGATCCTTCCCCTTAAAAGAATCACACTATAGCAGCAAGCATATTCAGTATTTGGAGGCATCACTGAATATCAAGATAATGTATGAACTTTTCTGCCCCAAGTATCCTGAACACACCGATGTCGTGAAGAACGATTTTTATCGGAAGCACTTCCATACTAATTTCATGTACAGATTTGGGCGGCCACAGATTGACGTCTGTTCAACATGCGAGGGACTAAGTATAAAAATAAATAGTGCAGGACTAAGAGTGATACTGCTAAACGTGAGGCGGCCGCAAAAAAAAAATTGATTCATCTGAGACGGGCAATAAAGTTTTACAATAAACAACAAAAAGTGCTGGCTTTATGTGGTGAAAGAGAAGATGTTGTTGCTATTGTTTTTGACTACATGCAGAAGATTCCAGTGCAAGAAATGTTTTATTTGCGAAAACTGTGGCTCTATGTACTTTGCGTCCATGATTATGAAGACTGGATTTCAAAAACACCTGGCCATGTTTATGATTTCTAAATACAGACATCTGACCTACAGCTCAACATCTATAGGGCGCGTGGAAGCTTCGGAATGGATCGACGGTCTTATAAAACACCAGTTTTTGCTCCAAAAACGCCTCGCCATTCCTGCCTTACCAACGACAATGGCTTATGAAAATAAAATTCCCATAAACCATAAAAAGGTGGAGGATGTCCGCAAAATCATATCGTATATAGAAGACGACAAGAAGGAGTTCTACCTAACTACATTAACATGGCCAACCTCTGCTTCTGAAGGTGATGAAGAAGAAGGATAAAACTTTTTTTATTAAACTTTTTTTTACTATATTTTTGTATGTGATCTTGCTTGTGTATACGACTTTTTTTTAATTACATAATCTCTACTACTACATACTTAAATATTTTGTTATCATTTAAATCTTTATTTTAAATAAATTATGTATTTATTTCATTAAAATTTGAGTTTTATTTGAAATTTCAAACCGTAAGTTGCAAGAACGGAATAAGTCCAACGTTTTCAAACCGTTATACCTGGCAACCAGAACCGGCTACAAACAAAATTTTTATCTCATTCCACTCAAATCCACGTGATCTTCATTTTATCTATAGGTCTTGCATCTCAAAAAAGTAAAATATAGACGCTATTCAGTTTTTTGCGTTTTCCCAACACTTTTGCAAAATGAACTTACTCCGTTCTCACAACTGACGTTTCAAATATTGAATATACATATGTATGTACATTTATATTTATTAAATACTATAATAACTAACGTTACGATAATATTATGTATATTAAATCTAAACTTAAAACTAACATCATTTTAACTACATTAAAAATCGTGGCACACTTTAGGTTAGGTTAGGTTAAAGTGGCTTTCTGTGATGGAGTAGGACACACTTAGGCCAGTTTAATAGCCCATTGTGGTAATAGCAATAGTTTACACGTAGCGATTGGTATGCCAGCATTTGCCAAACGTGATAGAATTGGTTGCATGTACCGTTCCTGGCGATTTCATCTGCCTTACAGTTATCTAGAATGTCTCTATGGCCCGGCACCCAGCAAAGGTGAATATTAAACTGTTGTGCCATCTCCATTAGAGATGATCAACAGTTATGGACTGTTATAAAGTTTGTAAAGACAGAGTCCAGAGATTTGATAGCAGCCTGACTATCTGAAAAAATACGCATATCAGATGTTGATATTACGTTTTCTTTAAGCCAGGACAAGACTTCTTTTGTCGCCAAAAGTTACGTCTGGAACACGTAACAACGATTGGGAAGGCGGAATGAGAGACTTAATTTCAGTCGTTAGAGTACACACCTCCACCAAAACCCGTCTTTTGTTTTTAATCCATCTGTATAAAAGTGGACAGACTCGTCTTCCAAGAATGCCTTATCCTCAAAGAAAGATCTGGAAGGTATTGAAATCTGGAAGTTTCTGTCGAAATGCAGTTGACGGATGGTGTAGTTTGTGTGATTTGGAATTGATTCTAAACACCTAAGAACTACGGAGTGGTCAATGTTGTTGTTAATCCACTGCAACGAAGCTTTTAATAACGAATAGCAGAGCTTTCAGCTATTTGTTTACTAAATACATCAAGAGGTGTTAGGTAAAGCAGGGTGTCCAGTGCCGCATATGGGGTCGCGCCAAGCGATTACTTTATTTATTTTGTCGCATACTTTCTATTCTATTAATACGAACGGAATATATGGCGCCCATACAACTCAAGTGTATTTATGTAACTTTCTGGAAAATCTTTTGATGAAACAATTGTTTTGTTAGCACCAATGTCAGAAAAATTGAATTGTCTATCCAAACGTGAAAAATTCAAAAGTTTGTAAACATTTATTTCATAGCGTTTAAAACACGTTGTCTTACTTTTGTAAATATCTAAAATCACACGATTTTCACTGCACCATTTTCAAAATTCCAAAATATTTTTACATTGTCTGCATAGATTAGTGATATAGAATTATTTGAAAAAAGTAATAAATATAATAAACACAAATGGACCTAGGTGACTTCCTTGAGCTGCACCAGAAATGACTTTTTAAATTAACACCTGAGCATGAGCCTATAATATCTATATTTAAGATATGACAAAATCCAAATAAGGAAAGAGTCACTAAGTCAAATTTTACTTAATTAATTAAGAATACTTGCATGACTTAATTTGTCAAATGCCTGGATCAATTCAGTAAAGATGCAATCGAATTAAGAGCGTTCTTCGATACATCCAAGCAAAAAGTAAAAAATTAATAAATCAGTAATTGTTGATTTTTTTCGCAAAACCAATGTTGATTTTTACAAGAAACAGAACAACAATTTAAAGAAATTATGTCACAGGCAAGGGATTCAAACAATTTATAAATAGCAACAAATTTCGTTATAGGAGGATAATTCGTAACTAAATTTGCAGAGCCAAAAAGGCTCCTAACGCTAATCCATACAAAATATGGATTGGCGTTAGGTATGAATATTTCCATACATCAGGAAACTAAGATCATTTCAGAGACTCGTTGAGAGGTAGGTACATAAGATACGCATTTTTTCAACATAAAGAATGGTATTCCATCACGACAGGACTGAAGTATTTATTTACCTTAAAAATATTGTTATAAATACAATCTTCAGGAATTGAAAAATTGACAGATGTAAGATGATAAAATGATTGCAGAAGAAAAATCCTCAAAGGCAGTCTTAAAATAAACTGCAAACATGTTCGAAATCGATTTTAGAAGATGGCTTCAAGAATTTCTAAAATTCATACTTTCGATCAAATTAACGTTTAGATACTATTAACGTATCCCCGAAAACTTATGGGGGTTTATTTTTATATCACATTGAGTATTCGAAATAAATTGAGATTACAAATAATTGAATAGGTCACAAAGTTGTATTGCAGTTTTTGGTAAACTCTAAGTGTCTCTTCAAACTTCAAATAGGAACCAAACCATGACGGGCAATTATTATTATTTTTTAATTCGCGCAGTATGATAGTATCTAAAGGGTGATATTTTAGCTATTATCTTTTTGGCAACACTTGTTTAAACAGCTGACGCACGTTTCGTGTTTTGTTTCACTGTCAAACATCTTCAGTTTGGTCTATAATTTAACCATGCATCGTCTTACAAACGAACAACGGTTGCAAATTATTAAATTTTATTATCAAATATTTTTTCTTCCAGCGAACGACGAAGCTCATTTTTGACTCAATGGGTACGTAAATAAGCAGAATTGTCGATTCTGGAGTGAATATCAGCCAGAAGCATTGCAAGAGCTACCAATGCATCCAGAAAAAGAGTAATATGCAAGTGAAACAGCTTAGTAAAATGGCATTTTTTAAAAAGTCAAACTTGATATGATCTTTACATATGTATGTAAGTTAAAAACTTTGCATACATATAAATGTAATGATATAGTAAGGGCGGGATGGTGGCCATCTTCATTATTCTTTAGATCCGAGAAGTAGACATCAAGATCCAATATTCTTCCATTTTCATTTTAAACACCATTTAGCTGTATATAAAATGTATCGGATTTTTCAATAAGAGCGCTACAAAAGTTTTTTTAAATAAAACAAAAACGGTTTTGGTTATCAATGAAATTCTTTATTCCTGTGAAAGTATGTTCGATGCCATTATGTATAAAACTCCATTTCTTTTGCATGGCCACCAAGGGCACGCTTGCAGAAGTCCAGACGCTGAACCCAATTTTCGACGGTTTTCAAGCATAAATCGGCCGATACTGCTGCAATTTCACGTCCGATATTCGCACGAAGTTCATCAATCGTCGCTGACTTGTTCGCATAGACCATATAGACTTGACGTAGCCCTACAGGAAATAGTCTATCGGCGTCAAATCGCACGACCGATGAGGCCAAGCGACTGGACCATTTCGGGAGATAACACGTTCTCTAAACTTGGTTTCCAATAAACTGATTGTGACATTCGCTTGTGGCGCCGTCCTGTTGGAACCACGTCCTATAAGTTTATGTCATTCAGTAGGGCCCAAAAATATTCGGTAATCATTGAACGGTAGCGATCCCCATTCACAGTAACGTGCCAGTCTTGATCATCACGGAAAAAGTACGGCCCAATGACGCCACCGCCGGCCCATAAACCACACCAAACCGTATTTTTTTCGGGATGCAATGGAGTACGTATGGATTGCTGCCTGACCAATACTGCATATTTTGTTTATTGACGAAGCCATTTAGCCAGAAATGAACCTCATCGCTGAAGATGATTTTTCGATGAAAATCCGAAACATTTAAAAGTTGTTGCTCAGACCAATTCACGAACATACGACGACGCTTCTGGTGGTCAAGCGGCTTCAGTTCTTGAGTCAATTTAATCTTCTAAGGATGTAGGCCAAGACGCGACGTCATAGAGAAGCCCAACGCTTGAGAACGATGTGTGGGATACACATTTGAGCTTTCTTCAATTGAAGCCTCAGCGGCAGCAATATTCTCGACACTACGGGCACTTCTTTGTGTCACTGGCACAGGAACATTTTGTACTGTGCCTGTGGATTCAAAATTTTCCACTAGATGCTCAATTCTTGATCTGCTACGACGATTATGACGACCATAAATTGGACGTAGCGCTCTTAACGTTGAGGCCACTGACTCCGAATTTCGGTAGTGAATTTTAATAATTCCGACTCGTTGTTGGCTCGTATATCTTTCCATCATGAGATGGCAAACCTTACTGAAGAAAAATGTCAAAAGAGCAGCAAGAAATATGGCGTCGTTTGCTGTCCCCGTCGCTTTACTTTTGTAGCGTCACAGTTGAAAAACCCTGTATCTTGGTAAATACATTCTACAACTGTCCATAGAGAACCACGGCCTAATAATGTCAGGGATGGAAGGGACCTACAGTTTATATGAGAAATCCGAAGAGCTAATTTGAGAAAGCACTTTTCATGATAAGAATTACTCATTTGTCAATTCCTTGCAAGAGGCAGTACACATGAAAATAACTTTAGGTGGTACAGTGTTGCCAACTTATTTCGATAGGCACGTAACTTGTCATTCTCAATCTTAGACACATTTCAATTGAAAGATAGTAGAGTCAGAGATATTTAAGTTTGATAAACAGAAATCCATGCACTTTCACCTGTTTAAGAAGCCATTTTTTTAAGTTTGTAATACATTTTAAACAAAAAAGTCTTACTTTCTCCTTAGACTAGCTAAACAAACTTAAGTTATTCCTTTACTTTATATTTGGTTTTAATTTTCCGTATATAGCAAATATCCTTATCTTATAGAATAAATTTTTAACAATTGAAAATTTAAAAAAGACCTAACATCATTTTGTCAACATAAAAAACCTTACCTTGGCATAGTAGACTCAAATCTATTTCTCCACAAACACTAAAATGAAAAATACCCTTGGCTAATCCAATAATAATAATAGGTACGAGTAATTCCCACCACAACCACATAAATGCTTAGACCATCAAATAAATTACTTACAATAAACTACCTGCATTATTCCACTTTACGCACCTCTCAACCAGGAACACCCACCACCCACAACCCATTCCCCCTTTAAGTGAGTGTCTTATGTTGAAATTAATTCAATGAAACCTTCAAAATGCATCTAAAACAAATCCAACAATGATAAATTATGCACCGTCTTCATTTTCTTAAAGTGGGCTTCATTATATCAACAAGAAAAAACCAAAATGAGAACAATAACGAATCATATGCTCACTTGAACTCGTCTAAGTCATCTAAATCCAATTCATAGGGATCCATCAAAATTTTATACATAAATGATTGACATAACTACTATTTTACATAAATGCACACACACGGTCAATATCTTAACCTTCTTTTGTCTTTAGCCTTCTTTGCTTTTTTTTCCATAATTTATCTAAGCTTATATTTTATTTTATACATGAAGATACTTTGAAGAGAAAGAGATTCCCTGAAGTGTGTCTCAAGAATATAGATGATCCTTATTTGCCTTCATTTGTCCTTGCTTAAGGGTCTGTGTGCATCCAGCTATATGGCAGGATGGCATATCGCATCGCTTCGCTTCGGCATCTGAGCAGGATATGAGCGTTTGAGAGTGGGTATGTGTGGCAGAACAAATTGAGTGTGTGCTCATCCTTTCGACTGAAGTAGGCAACAACCTACAACCTTTTTGAACCTCTCCCTTAACTCTATCATCAGGCTGCTGGGCCGCCTCTTCACAACCATCTCCATCTTCATAGCTCCATAGCTCTCTCTCTCTAATAATGTTCTGTTGTTGTTTGCATTACCATAGTGCACTCTATGCTGTCGTCTAATGTCATTATAGGAAACTAGACTTAAGCAAAAGACTGATTACCTTGGCTCAGGATAAGAAGAGTCGTATGGGTTTTTCTTTTTTTTTATTTAAAGGGCAAGGAAGGGGAGGAGCGGATGAAAGGTTAGTTATTTTTGTTCTCTAAGATAGGGCCAAGTATATTTTCTTTGAAAAAAGAAAGGGCTTCAAAGAAAGAGGCAAAAAAGGTTGTCACTAATTGTTAGCCCAGGCTTTAAGTAGGTCACCGTGTATAAGTGGACACATGGCAAAAAGGACCATCATCACACTGAGTATCCTCGCATCTTTTTTTTTTGCTTATATTCTAAAGATCCTTTTTATCTTCTTCTAGAAACGAGGGTTTGTATACTTTGTCTTTCATTGTCCAAACTAAGGTTAAGAGATATGTTGTTGTTTTTCTTTCTTTTCTGTTCTGTTCTTATTTTTTCTTGTTTCTCTTTCAAGAGCTTTGTGCAGTAAAAAAGTAATCTATCACTATGAGGATTAAAAAGAATTGATTTTTCTTTCTACTTCTTGAGTTCACTCTTCAATGATCCTTTTTATATATGTATGTATGTATGTATGCATGTATATGTCCTGGTACTGGTATAGGGTTTAGGACCATCAGAAGGTATGTATATGAAGTGCAGAATATTCCTTTGTGATGCTTGACATTTTTGTCCTTCTAATACACTCGCTCACTTATGTATGTGCATATATTGAGTATCGTTGAAATAATATTGGAGAGATATTAAACAGAA
The DNA here is from genome assembly GCA_920104205.1 of Eupeodes latifasciatus. Taxonomy (NCBI): domain Eukaryota; kingdom Metazoa; phylum Arthropoda; class Insecta; order Diptera; family Syrphidae; genus Eupeodes; species Eupeodes latifasciatus. The sequence goes on along the minus strand of OV049924.1, from coordinate 144,008,846 downwards.
GAAAAACGACAAACAACAATTTTTAAGTCGACTTTGTTGAAGTGGGATTTATTTAATTCAAAAGCAAAACCCCCACCTACGGGGATCTATTAACCTTAGCTAGCTAATTTAAGCAAAGTAATAAAAAAGCTTAAGGGTTTCTTTTTAACATTGATGTATTATTAGAGGAATTTCTTCTTTTTGTAGTCTTAAGGACTTTCCCCTTGGCGTTGAAAAATGTTTTTTCTTCCAATTTGTGTTTAATATTTCTTAGTTTTTTTATTTTCCTAAAGGTTTCAATTATTAAATAATAATTAAATCAATTTTCAAAACCATAGCACTTGCAACTTTAAGAGCAACATGTTCCTAAAATCTTGTTCTCTTCATGAATTTTTATTGATGTTTGTAAGTAAGTTTTTTTATACCTACATAATATTTTAGTGAGTGGAGTAAAAATATTTGAATAAAAACCTTTAACAGTTCACCATAAATGTTGCTTAGGAATTCTGTATGTTGCTGGAAAAAAAAAGTTTGGCAACTTTTAGTTGTGCAATATTGACTTTTAAGTTGCCCAGTTTTAAGGATATGTATAGAAATACATACGCTATTAAGATGATTTAATGTTGAGAAACAATAATTTGTTTTGCAACATGTTGCTCAAATTTACTTTCAGATTTTCTACAACATTTTGGGCCAAATTTAAATGTACACCTTTAAATTTGTTGAGATACATTTATAGCTTTAAAAGTTCTGTTTTGATGCACATAGATTTCTTCTTTTTAAAAGTGTTTTTGGAATTTAATAACAAACATGAAAACATCTGTATACATCCACATATTCCAACATATTTATAAAAATGCCTACAAACTAATTTAATATTGGTAAAAGTGAACACTTTATTTGACAAATTTCTGAAGAACCAATAATGCTAGCGGCTTTAATTAAGTTTTATATTATATTATGTTTTGGTAAAAATCAAAAAGAAAAAATGAAAAAAAAAATTGTCACCTCGAATATTTTGGGAGCCAAAAATGATAGTACCTATGGAATATTTGTATGCAACGGAAAATAACGTTTTTGACATATGGTAAGGTGTTATCAAAAATCGAAGAGACAGTTTTTTTAACCCAAACAAAATTAACAACTTAAAAATAGCATACTACTAAAAGTTGGTAAAAATTGATTTTTGACTCTAATATCTTCTTATAAATTAAAAATATGGACTTCAAACTAATTTCAATTTTCAAAAAATGTTGTTTCAATATTCAATATAATTTTAAAAAAAAATCCAACAGTAAGTTTTTTCATAAAACTTAAAATCTACAAAAAATAATACACAAAATTGGTACAAATCGATGTTCGTTTTTTAATATCTCGTGAATAAATGAACGTCCTGACTTCAGAACTATTTCATTAGATGCAAAATTTTGTTGTTCTCATTTTTTGATATAAGAAATAACGATTTTCAAAAAAAAAACTACTAAAATTGTTATAAAATGGGTTTCGACTAAAAATCTCGTCATAAGAACAGATTTTGAAATCAAACTTATTTTATAATATGCAAAATATTGTTGCTAACTTTTAGTTAGTTTAATTGACAACTTTTTTTTTACAAAACATGAAAACCTAAAAAAACAATAAAACTGAAAAAAAAAATGGTTTTGGACTCAAGTATTATTAGAACTAAGAAAGATATTGACTGCAAAAATTTTCATCTCACACAAAATGTTGTTTTTAATATTTTATTAAACTTCTAGACAAATCAGCAGCCTCATTTTTTAATTGTTTTTGGAATTCAGTTAAACAATTTAAAGCCACCGAAAATATTTCGCATTTCTAGGCGAAAGTTATAGCTATTATTGGTTTCCGTCATTGACAGATTGATTATAGCTTTCATTGGAAATTGATGTCATTGAACACAAATTTCCTGATTGGAGTAAAGCATTTGAGGTTAAGAATGATCATTGATAGTAAAATTGACAGGCGGACATACAAAGATAATGGAACGTTAACAGTGGAATAGTTCTGTTCCGAAACTTGACATCAAGTCTAGATTAAATAAAGTATTAATAAATTCTACTATTCATTACCTTCATTTCAACGCCAAAAATACCAAAGATAACTTTACTAATCGCTTATAAATCTCGAAACTTAATTTTCAATAATGAAAACCAATGATAGATTTAACTGGCTCCTTAGTACTTGGTTTTCAAATTTTGATAATAAAGGCATTACGAAATTGTTTTTGATTTACTATAGGTACTTAAAACTTTTAACATATTTATTTCAATACTGTATTCACACAGTCAATTTTCTGGTATTTGGTTGTGCATAGTTCATTTGATATCAACATTGTCTACTGTTTTTTTTTAGACAAGCTTTTCACTCCACATGTCCAAAAATCCATGTCTAATAATCTGTTATGATACAAAAAAAAAAACAAGAGGCTGGGATGCGAACCACACTGATAACTTCAAATCCGGTCTGTCGATTTGTCTTGGTTTTCGTGTTTTGTTAAGAAAGTTATCAGATGAATTATTCTTTAAAATTTCAAAATCTATTTTTGTGAACGAGATTTTAAGTCGAAAACAAATGTTTACCAATTTTAGTAGCATTTCTTAAAAGTTTTTATTTCTTATATAAACAAATATACAAATTGGATGTATGAAATTTATTTGAAGTCAATATCTTTTACTGTTCACGAGATATCGAGAACAGAACATCAATTTTTACCAATTTTGCGTACTATTTCTTGTAGATTTTTATGAAAAAAGCGACTGTTGGATTTTTATAAACAATTTACTGAATGTCGAAAACAATACTTTCTGTGACAAAAAATTAGTTTGAAGCCAATATTTTTAAATTTTGAAAAGATATTTGAGTCGAAAGTAAATTTTTACTAAGTTTTAGTATTGTTTGTTTTTTAGGTTTTTATTTTTTATAAGAAAACTGTCAATCCGATTTTTTTCAAAACTTTACCGAATTTTAAAAACAATATTTCTTATAAGATAAAATTAGTTTGAAGCCATAATCTCAAATTTTTGAAAAGATATTTGAGTCGAAAATCAATTTTTACCAACTTTTAGTAATGTTTTGTTTAGGTTCTTACTTTTTGAAAAAAAATGTCAATTCGATTTTTCTCAAAATTTTACCAGATGTCAAAAACGTTATTTTTCATTATCTACATACAATTATTTTGGAGGGTGAATCATCTTTTGTTTGTAAGAAAGTCGAGGTGACAATTATTTTTCTTTCAGTTTTTTTGATTTATAAAAAAACCGTTAATTGGATTTTTTTCCAAAAATATACTTGTTCGGTATCACGTTACAATAGACTAACATATGTATATTATAAAATTTAATTCAAGTCGTTAGCGTTATTACTTCGGGAGATGTTTTGGGCTAACCAAAATGTTCACCTTTTTTAAAATCGCTATGGTAAAAAAAACAACCACTCAATTATTATCTGTATAACATCATTTATTTGAAGTCGATATCTCTACTGGTTCTTGAGCTATGGACGACGAAAAAAACTTCGTACGGATGTACGAACGTACGAACATACGTACACACGCACGTACCGTACGTAATTTAGACTCTAGAACCTTGAAACGTCGAGAAATGTAAAAATTTTCAATTTGACAATATTTACAATAACTTATTATGATAAGTTAACAAGAGTTAAGTTAACAGTAGACGTTGTAGCAAAAATGTTTCACCATTTTTTAAATAAACTGAATTCTGTAATCTTGATTTATTTTATAGTATTTCTGAAGTAAAATCTCAAAAAAAAAACAGTTTTTTCGAATCTAGAGTGGCCAAAGGTTAAACAAAATGGAATTCCTAACTTCCTAGAACCGAACAATTTATACCTACTTAGAATATTTTCAAGTTTAACGAATTGTCTACATTCATACCACCTCGCAACTGATTTCAACTAAAAACAAAACTTCTTTATAATTTAAAGCCTTTTCTAATCAAACATATTGATTCATATTCATTGGCAACAATTTTAATATACCTACTATAATATTGAAATTCAAAAAAGCTCTCAAAATATTCCAAAAAAAAAAAGGAAAACAAAACAAACAGAAACAAAAACAAAAATCATAGCGCGCCATTTTTCAATTTGTTCAAGTACTTGTAAATGCGGATGTTTTGTTCTTTTCCAAGTGTTGGTACTTTATGTCTCTGCACTCGCAAGCTTCAACCTAATTTTTCTTTTTTTCTTTTTCGTTTTGGTTTTTCTTTCAACTCATCCAAAATTACTGATTCTCATTTTGTGAGAGAGACGAAGAAGGATGGATGGAAGCAAGGGTAGAAAGGACGAAGGGAGAACGGTTTTCGTTATCGTAGCGTCGTCGTCGTCCCCAAAGCCTCATCGCATCGTACCGTACTCCATATCCATAGGGTTAGTATGCCATTTGTATGATATGTTGTATGGTTCGAGTGTACGTCTGTACGAGTATGCTGTTATGTGAATATTACATAACCTTTTTCCACATCCAATCCACTAGCATAGCATTAGGTAGAGCTAGAGGTATCCTTTTTTGTGTCATTCTCATTTTTCTTATACTCACACTCACACTCAACCCATACTCTCTTTCTTGCCTAGCCCTCGTCTACTTCCCTTCCTCCCACTCACTCTATCAATCTTTTACTGTATGTCTCTCTCTCTCTCTCTCTGTTTCTTTAATTCATTGGTCCTGCTTTGAAAAAGCTTAAATGAAAGTGCGATAGTGAACGGACCCTTATTAAACACACATCACACCCAACAACAATAGAAGTAAAATAAGTATAAACTTTTCTCTGCTTTTGTCCTTCGTTCCCTCATTCACAAACAAAAAAGGACCAAAAAGGAAAACAACACAAACTGAGAAAACAAAAGCAACTCTTTTTCTGTTGTTGTTGTTTTTGTTTTGGAGTCCTTTATTATAGTTTTGTGTTTATTGTCCGTCCACGATACGATATGTGTGTATACAGAATATCCTTATGAAAATATGTCGTTGGAACACTTCAAGGATAAAGGCACACACACACACACACACACAAACATACTCACAGAAATGCGTATGAATTGAAATTAAGCTTTAAGGACATCATCGTCATACTTACAAACAAAAATGAGATTTTTTGGGGAAAGAGAAACAGAAAGAAAGAGAGGACAAAAGTTTATACAAATTTTAAGCAAAGCACAGCGAATATAAGAGCGAGGGAGTGGAAGTGGGAGAAAGTTAGCCAAAAGTCAAAAATATGGGCGATAAAATACCAAAATTTCGAGGTTGGAAAATGCAAACAACAAAACATATTCAAAAAGAAATCATTTGTATGCCAAAAAGGACGAATGTAAAAGTACATACATTTTAAGAAATAATTAAAAAACAAACATACAAACATTCACACTCAAACAAACACACAATGAAGATAAACTTATGTGCTCGTTTGTATGTACGAGTATGTAGGTAGTTGCAACTTCTGGTCTTAGAATGTCCTTCCTGCTGAATGCACATTCTCTATTTCTATTGTTGTGTGCAAATATATATATATATGTATGTAACTAGGTACATACTTGTGCATACATACTCGTATATCCAAGGGTCAGGCATGAAGAAAATTTGAAGAAATTCATCTCTCAAACCAACCCACAACACCTTCATTCCAAGATCAAGAGTTTTTATTTTCTTTCTTTTTTTGAGGATTTTTGTGTTGGGAAAATATTTTGAATGTTTGTGGATTTTGTGTGAACAGGACCAAGAGTGGCTTTTACAACTTACCCACACTTTCTTACTTGCATATCTATATAGCTTTTAGTATGGGTATATCAAGGAAATCATTTAGAACTGCCCAAAGTTATTAGAGAACTATAGTTGCTGAAAATACCTAACAGAAGGAAATTAAAGATTTTGTAAGAAGGTGTGGTGATTGTTGTGTTGCTTTTATTATTGACTTTGGATGTAAAAGTATTTGGTGAACTTGTTAAAAACAAGGCTTCGGATAGTTAATTTAATTTAAGTTGTTGAGGTCTTCACCGACCTTTGATATATTGGAAGGCCTTCCGGGCTGGAGCGTTGATGTCCATTCGCTCTACATGACTCAGCCATTTAAGCCGTTGGACTTTTATTCTGTTAACCAAGTCAGTGTCGCTATACAGCTCGTACAGTTCGTCGTTATAGACAAAGTCCTCAACTACCTCAAAGTTTTAGCTGTCCATGGTGACGTTTTGTCCAAAGACGTCGTCTTTCAATGTCCTTTTTTGATAACATCATATACTTGGTCTTGCCCTCGTTGACCACTAAACCCATCTTCTTCGCTTCCGTCGCAATGCTCGAAAGCGCTTCACTGACAACACGCTTTGATCTTCCAATTATGTCAATATCATCTGCGTATCCGAGTAATTGTATGGACCTTTGGAAGATTGTGCCTCTAGTGTTGACGGTTGAGTTTTGCACAATTCTTTCCAGAACGATGTTGAAGAAGCCGCATGACAGTACATCGCCTTGTCTAAAACCTTTTTTGACATCAAATGCATCGGTGAGATCTTTTCCAAATTGATTGAGCAGCGTGCATTCTCCATCGTCATTCTGCACAAACGGATAAGTTTGACAGGGATGCCAAAACTAGACATTGCTCTGTACAGCTCTTCCCTATAGATGCTGTTATACGCGGCTTTAAAATCGATAACGAGATGGTGGGTATCGATTTGAAGTTCCTGGGTTTTTTCCAGAAACTGCCGTAGTGTGAATATTTGGTCAATAGTAGACTTAACTGGTCTGAAGCCACACTGATAAGGACCTATCAGGTTGTTGACGAACGGCCTCAGACGTTCACATAATACTGCGGAGAGGATCTTTTATGCAATGTTAAGGATACTGATGCCTCTGTAGTTGGCGCAATTTAGAGGGTCTCCTTTTGTATGTATCGGGCAAACTATGCTGAGATTCCACTCATCGGGCATGCTTTCTTCCGACCATATTTTGCAGATGAGTTGGTGCATGCTCCCTACCAAGTTATCGCCTGCTGCTTTGAATAGTTCGGCAGCGATGCCGTCAGCTCCAGCAGCTTTGTTTGACTTCAGTTTAGATATAGCTATCTTCACTTCGTCGAGGTCGTGTAGGCGGAATTGTTGATCTGCGTCACCTAGGTTGAGTGGTTCTATCTCCCTTACAGCGGAATTCGGTTCGTCATCGCCGTTATATAATTTGGAGAAGTGGTCTTTCCATATTCTCAACATAGACTGCGGTTCTACTACGATGCATGTTCCTCTAATCGTCCTTACGAACCTCATTCTTCTTGTGACATCCCTCTATCTCCTCGATCGCGCGCTTCTCATGCTCTCTTTTTTCCATTTAAGAAGCCGGTGTTTTTCTCTCCTCTTCTGCTCGTAGAGCTCGCGAGCAGCTCTGGTCGTTCTGTGCAGCGCCGTTTTGCATACCCGTTGCTTAGCTGCGTTCGCTTACCGGCATTCGTCGTTAAACCAGGGGTTTCGCTGTGATGGCCGTGTGAAACCTAGCAATTCAGAGGCAGCATCTCTGATAGCTGCAAGGCAATGTTGCCACTGGTTTTCAAAGGACTTCTTAAGAGGTTATAAGAGACTCGATCGGAAAAGGACATGGCAGTCTCTTGCGATTGTAGCCATCTAACGTCGAATCTCCTCATAGTACTTCCTTGGTTTGGCTTGGATCGGGATATCCGTAGCCGTACCTTGGCTACAACGAAGTAGTGGTCCGAGTCAATGTTGGCCCCTCGGAAAGTTTGGACATCCTGTATGCGCGCATATTAGGCTTATGTTGGCGAATTTAGCCTTGATGCGGATTGTCGTGATGCGCTCGCTTACACTCTTGAAACTCAAGACTTTTTGCCTGAGGGTGGTTCCAACAACAAATCCACACCCAAATAGACGCTGTCTTTGTTCTCGGTAGCAGTCACCGTAGTTTACATCACAGTCTTTTAGTTTGCGTTTGCCCGGTCCATCCCATCGCACTTCTTGAATGGCGGTAATATCTGCCTTGCAGCAGTTTAGGGCTTCCGCTAATTGTTCGGCTGCACGTGGTCTGTTATCGGACCTAACATTCCACGTACAGATCCGAAGCTCGTTGTCGACGGCACTACCCCCAAACTTAGTATAGCTTATATGCCTGCGCTCCGAATAATTTATAGAAGCCCTATAACTTGTTCACTAAGTAGTTCAACCTTACTGGAACTGTAGACGCCACCGTTGATTCCATCTCGAGAATTCGTCCGCTGCCTACTTTCCACTGTGGTTAGAACCCAATCTCCAGTTGAGATAATAAGCACCCGAAGTTCACCGCGGGGAGGTGAGAGTAGAGTTGATAGACAGAGATAGGTTTTGAGAAAAACCTGTGGACGCTTGTGTCCTCTTGAATGCACATGTCTATCATTTGAACATTTTTGCACACCTGGATGAAGTTAATAATTTGAAAAAATTTACCATATGAACGTAACGGGTGTTTTCTTTAGACGCGTGGTTTTCAATCTGGCAACACTTTTTCGGAGTTGGTCTTTTTGAAAGCTATCAATTGATTTATGCTCAGTTTGGTTTGCCATTTCATTATGTATAGACTTTTTTCTGAACAAAACGTTTGCAAATCTTGTAAATTTATGGCCAAAACAAGATGGCCACCGATTCCGATATTCACAAGAAAATTTTGTTCAGCGATAAAAATCATTCTTGGTTGAATGGGTGCGTTAATAAGCTAAATTGACGGATTTGAAGTGATCTATTGAGCAGAAGGAAACATTGGTACATATTACTTCAGGAATGAAGCCCGTCATAATGTTATAGTCAATGTGGACCGCTATAGAACCATGATACATGACTTTTTCGTACCTGAACTGGAGGGGTTGATGTGGACTATCTTTGGTTCCGACAAGGCGCTGCTATATGCCAATATTCGGCGCACTATATAACTGCAAAAGGTGTCTCGAAAGTTGGACTTCTCCGTTGGATTTTTTCAAGCCCGCTGCAGCTGCCATTTGTAAGACGCTTATCTTATTCTAAAGCTTAATTGTTGGTAATACCATTAAATTATATGCGATTTATTTTTTCTTGAAAATTACCCGTCTATATAAGTTATATAAGTTCTGTTCTGTGTCTCGTCTGGTCTCATCTAACGCTTAGCTCAATTCTTCTCGGTCTCCTCTTGGTCTCTTCTCGATCTTTGTTCGATCTCTTCTAAGCTTGGTTTTTGTTGGGAATTGCGTCTTTGTTTACTTTCAGTATTATTTAAGTGTCTTTTGCGTCTCATTTATTTCCTGTAATTCAACTCTTGGTATTGGTCTTATTGTTTTTTGTCGGTCGTTAGTCTTTGTGCCACCTAGATCTAATTTTTCAAAATGTTGGTGCAACTTCGACCCTGCACGAACTCAAAAACATATATTTTGTATTTTCTTTTTTTCAATACAATAAATGCAATTTTTTCCCATCGATCTTTTCAAATGTATGTAATTAAATTTGAAAACATACAAAACAGAGAAAATCAAATAATTCACAAACTTAAAACAAAGCAAAATTCGATAGAACGACCCTCTTGTATACCTAACCTAACCTAACCTACCTACATACGTAACACAACACATCACACAGAGCTCTTAACCATGGAGCAGAAGACCATCCAGATTCAGAGTAATATTGGTCTTCTTATTCAATAATAATCTATATGCACATATGTAAAGAACAATCAACTTAACTCTGTATGTACGTATGGACGAGTATAACCAAAGCTAGAGCTAGAGTTAGAGCTAGAGCCAGAGGATTATCCAAACCAAACAATGTTATTGCAATTGCATACCAAACATACGCACGCAGATCTATACGCAACGCATTTACGGCGTGTGAATTCCTCATATTACTCCTGCGGATCCACAAATGCCTCTACCATCTCCATCTCCATCTCTTACTCCTGTAGTACATAATATTGGCTGCGTGTGGGCATTGTTCCATATGTGTTCATAATATCTACATCCTTTCTGTTCCTTTTCAATGACTTATATATGTATATGCTATGCAAAGGACTCTATAGGCATTGGCATAGGCAACATGCATGATGTTGTGCATCGTTATTATCTTTGGCTATACGACTAGGACTAAGGACGAGGATGAGGATGACGACTATGAGGCAAGCAACGCCGACGATGATGATGGTGACAACAACAACAAAAACAACAACAACAAACGCACGTAGGAAATTGCATATTAACTGAATTTTCCTCAACCAAAATTGATTCGAAGGATATTTGCTAAATAGATTTACGGTAAAGTTACCTACCTACCTAAGCTCGTGCCTTATGCCTACCTTTATTGAATGGTTTCAAATAGGTCGTAGCTCGTGTAGGTAAGGTTTTTAGGTATTAGGTAGGTAAAGCATGTAGCATACGTCTATATTTTTGATTTGTGACTTGTGATGTTGTCAATATACTCGTGTACCTTCATACGAATAAGCGAATGCGATTATGATCAAAATTATAAGGTAGCGATGCATTTGTGGATATTATTGATTTTACACTGAACACTCATAGATTCTTATAATTCTCTATCTGATCTGTGTGTCTACATCAACATCTACATCTACATATATAGAAAAAAAGGAATTAAATTGTATTAGTATATCGGAGATGAGGGCATGTAAGAGAGTAGTTTTTGGAATACAAATTAGTAGCTTTTACATATTGCATCAATATATTGAAGAAATAAAGGACTCATATATGAAGGATTCAGAATATAAGTTGACAAATTTTTGTTTTATTATCTTAAAGTTGTCAATTTGTTTGCCTTTGTTTATGATGCTTTTTGAAAAGAATTCGTCTTCAACAGTTATTGGACCTCTTTGAAAACTTTGCACATCTCATAAACTCTTGTTTTCGAAATTTCATTCTGCATACAAAATAAAAAGAATCGAAAAATTCATTATTAGATGTTAACAAAAGAATGCGATGTAAAACACTAATGAATATTTTGACATATAAGAATTCCGAAATTTTGAAAATGTTGCTTAAGCTCTATCAAAAGTTTATTTAGCTTTACAAAATTTGCAAAGAGGTCCAATAACTGTTGAAGACGAGGCACGGCTACCAATTTAAAAATATGACCTTAACGTCAACGAACCAAAGACAAAATTAAAATTTTTAATTAACAGTCTGAGACATTATTGAAAACCAATTTTAAAGCGAAATCCCAATTGTTTGTTGTTAAAAACGCTAAATTTCTGCACATATGAGTCTCGATCGCTACTTCAAAAACTAAGCCCATCCCGACTGTTGATTTGTCTTGCTTAAAAGGATTGTAGGATTTCGTGTTTTGTTAAAAAAGGTGTCAGTTGAATTATTTAAACAAAAAAATATTAATTATCACGAGATAACCGAACATCATTTTTTACCAATTTTGCGTACTATTTTTTGCAGATTTTAATTTTTTATGAAAAAACTGACTGTTGGATTTTTATACAAAATTTACTGAATGTCGAAAACAATAATTTCTGTGAGATACAAATAGTTTGAAGCCAATATTTTTAAATTTTGAAAAAATATTTGATTCGAAAGTAAATTTTTACCAAGTTTTAGTATTGTTTTTTTTAGGTTTTTATTTTTTGTACAAAAAACTGTCAATTCACTTTTTCTCAAAATTTTACCGAATGTTGAAAACAATATCTCTTATAAGACAAAATTAATTTGATGCCAATATTTTAAATTTTTGAATAGATATTTGAGTGTAAAATCAATTTTTACCAACTTTTATTAATTTTATCATTTTTTTAATTTTTTTTTGTAAAAAAACTGTCAATTCGATTTTTCTCAAAATTGTACCGAATGTTGAAAACAATATTTCTTATAACATAAATTTAGTTGGAAGCCATAATCTCAAATTTTTTAAAAGATATTTGAGTCGAAAATCAATTTTCACCAACTTTGAGTGATATTTTTTTTCGGTTTTTATTTTTTATAAAGAAAAACTGTCAATTCGATTTTTCTCAAAATTTTTACCAGATTTTAAAAACTTTATTCTTCGTTGCACAAAATTATTTCGGAGATAAAATCATTTTTTGTTCGTAAAATTTTCGAGGTTACATATATTTTTTGTTCAGTTTTTTTGATTTATAAAAAAAACGTTAATTTGAATTTTTTCCGAAAATATATATGTTTGGTATCACGTTACAATATATAATATTAAATTTAATTCAAGTCTCAAGCGTTATTGTTTCGTCAGATATTTAGGGTTAACCAAAATGTTCACTTTTTTTTAAATTACTATGGTAAAAAACACCCACTCATTTTTTTGAGAGTTCTTTCTGCATCTTTCTGCATTATTATCTGTATAACAAAATTTATTTGAAGTCGATATCTTTACTGGTTCTTGAGTTTGAGCTATGGACGACGAAAAAAAGTTCCCGAACTTAAGGACGCACGAACGTACGTACACACGCACGCACAGACATCTCTCTAAAAATCTTTTATTTCGACTCTAGAGACCTTGAAACGTTGAAACGTTCGACAAATCGGCCCGATTACAATAACTTTCTATGGGAATTTAAAAATAAGTAAGGATATTTGGATTTGCCTTCAGTCGTAGACAGTTCCCTAAATTGCTGATTTTGACAATTGTTTTTTTTTGGGATTTTGATTTTTTCGTCTAACTTTGATTCATTTATTTTGTAAATTTCAATCATTAAATTGTCCACTACAACTTTTATTATGGTTTGAACTTAAAATATCAGTTTCTATCTTCAAAATACCGAACAACTTTACCCTTATTGGTCAACAAATCCAACATCGGTATACCCCTAGCTACTTTTAAACTTATGCTAAAGCATAATACCATAAAGAAAGCAAATCATAGATGGTCTAATACAACTACTTGTTGGTCAACTAAATTTATTTGGCTAATGCTTGATGCGAAACGCTCTAAGCAACTAATTTCGGTCGGAAGATCGCACATTAGCTCCATTTTAGGAGTCCTTAATGTGGAGCTACTACAAACGAAGCTGCATGGATGAAGAAGAAGCGGAGACAGTGTCTCACTTCCTATGTTCATATTGTGTCATGTCACAAAGAAGAAGACTCTACCTTGGATACTTTTCCGACATCTATTGTCTCAAACGCTTTATAGCTACATAGCTCTAACTGGTTCAACGAGTAAGTTAGATCTTAAGATCCATGCGGTACCACAACGGAAAAACTATTGGTCTAAGTGTTTTGGTTTTCCCGTCAGCAGCAACCTTAACCTAACTTAAACTTTCTTCGAAATTAATACAACTTTCACTCATAGAAATGTAAATGTTAAAAGTTGTTGATTGATAAAAAGAAAAGGACACATGTAGTTAACTTGCGGAACTCCACATTTTATTCGCGTAATTATCCCTGGTGTACTATTTTATGTACATATATACATTTTTTTCTTCCCTTAATAACCATCCATTTCACATATTTACTTCAAAACTGAAATTCCAAAACCTTATTATTGGGCCCTGCATATTAATTAACTCAAAAAGAACGCACGTTTCTTTGGTACCAGGTAACAAGGTCTGAAGTCAAAAAATTGCAACTTGAGCCCAGAAAAACTGCTTAATATCGCATTAATTTAATCTTTAGACAATAAGACACAAAAATTCATATTTGTTTTGACATTAACGTCTTAACATAGTTGAGTTTGTGTCACCAGTTTCTGACTTAAGTCCTTTTTGCCTAACGTCAAACACTTGTTGTTTTACTTGGCAGAAATACCAGGGGTTATGACTACCCTGAATATGTTTGAAGTTCTAACACAGTGTGATCGTGGATAAATTGAAAAGAAGGTACCGATGTTCATTGTTCTAAAACATTTGATTATCAAAATGAGAGGCGAAAATTGAGTTGAGTTAAGTGATCCACATTCGTGATGTGCAGCTGAAAAATGAATCACTGTACTTGACAGCACCAAAGTTCGAAATTAAGCTCAAAGGCAAAGAGAGGTGTATTCTTTGAGTATTACTGCTATAATATATAAGATATCGCAGTTATTATTCTGTTTCACTTTACGTTCTTTTGTTTAGATGTTTTTGAAAAACGTGAACAAAAAAATTGTATCTTTACTGATTTCAGCAAGGCCTTTGACAAATTGTTTCATAAAACATTACTTTTAAAACTAGCACAAGGTTGTAACGACTATTTCATAAACTGGATCTTCTTATATTTGGAAGATAGTCGTTATAGTGTTAAATTTCGTAATGAGTGTTCAAGTTAATTTGTTGTGAATTCGGGTGCCCCCAAGGTAGCCATTTTGGTCCTATTCTATTTGTTTTATTCATAAATGATTTGGTTTCGATCATACAAAATTCGTTTGTCCTTATATATGTTAATGACATTAAAATTTTCAAAAAGTTCAACTCTACATCTGACTGTCTTCTCTGGCTAGAAGACTTAATATTATTCAGGGAATGGTGCAATAATAATCGCCTTTAATGTTGACAAATCGTCACCTGAGTTCTATCTTGTTCAATAGACCATTTTTGACGAAATTGAGTTAGTTTTTATAATTCGAGGGTGCTCTTTCGATTGGCGCAAACCGTTTTGTTCTATCTCATTTAGTTTTCAAGTTATGGAGAACTGTTTTGTTCAATGAACCTCTTTTCTGACCATTTTGAGTATCACTTTTGTTCAATAAACCACTATTCATTCTTTTTGTATCATATTGAACAATTCATAGTATATCTTTAAAATCATATCTTCTTATTTCTTTCTTGTTCAATATCCACATTTATGGATTTTTTTTCAATATTTTTATATACTTCATTTATTTCTATTTTGTTCAATGTTCAAATTATTTTGGTTACATTTTGTACCTTATTGAACAAAAAGATATAAATTTGGTTATATAAGAACTATTTTGTTTTTCTATTTTGTTCAACATCATACGAGATCACCATTGTTACACTTAATTTGGGTATATGCTCATTCAGTTCTGATCTCTCATCGAGTAAATAAAGTTAAAGAACATATAAAATCTTTTCCAGTAATGGATTCGCACTACTGCCGAGCAAATACCAAAAAAACAATATCTCGAAGCTGGCCTTACTTTAATGAAAATGTATAAAATGTACATATGTAGAGACAGCGAGAAAACAGTTTCCTGTAATATTTATCGGAAAGTTTTCAATGAATCATTCAATTTATCGTTTTTTAAACCCAAGAAAGATACTTGCGATAAATGTGCTAAGTTCACAGCAACAAGAATTCCGAATACAAGTGAAAAACGAGATTATGACGTTCATCGCAGTAATCATAGTGAAACAAAGGCTCAGCGTGACATCGATCGAAAAAACATCGCTTATGATCTGCAAAATGTTTTTTCGCTGCCGAAAGCAAATGTTTCGAGTTACTTTTATAGGCGTAAATATGCTGTTCGGTGTGAAAATGACATAGCATCTGGTCACACTATTATTTTGAAAAAAGTTCTGGAAGATCTTCCAGAAACAAAAAGGATTATTTTGTGGTCCGATGCTTGCATTCCGCAAAATAAGAACAGAATGGTTTCCTTAGCCATTCTTAAATGTATGGAATTTAATACAAGCATTGAGACAATTACACACACAAGTATTCTGAACCAGGCCATTCGCAAGTGCAAGAAGTGGATGCTGTGCACAGTGGAATCGAAAAATACTTAAAGGACTTGGAAGTTTACAGCCCCGTCTCTTTAATAAGGATTCTGAACGGAATGAACTACAGTAAAATTAAGCTTAAGATTGTGCAGCTTGAGAAAGAAGATTTTTTGAATTCTAATAAATCTTAAAATGGTATGTTTCAAAGATTGCAGGCAAATCGAATATAGAAGCAATGACCTTCTTTCCTTGTATTATAAGATAAAACATAGTGAGGATTTTCAAACGGTTAGAATCGCTAAAACTATGAGAGGCCTTAAAGTGTAATATCCTTCCTACTGTCGTACAAAGTGTTTTCAACATAAAGCTAATCAAGGAAAAGAAAAAAGACATTCAAGCAATGTTACCGTTCATGTCTTACATACAAGATCAACGTTTTTACAAAAATATAATAAGAAACCATTAAATGAAATGTAATTATTAACCCTGGATAATAGATCCAAATCTAGCCTAAAGTCAATTTTAACTAGAACATCCGTAGAAATAAAACACAAATTTCACCTCTAAATGCTTAAAAGCTCCTCAAGCTCAATTTAAAATTAACTTATCTAAGCATTTAGAAGTGAAATGTATGTTTTATTTCTACGGATGTTTTTGTTAAAGTCGACTTTAACTAGATTCGGATCTCTTAATCAGGGATATTGAGTTCTATTATTTATTTTTATACTGTCGCCTTAAGCTAATAATAATTTTTATATTTAAAACGAAACAAAATACTGTGAAAGAACAAACTGTGAAAAATGAATTAAAGACTGTTTCTTATTTTTATTTATATTATTTTTAAAAGTAAAATATAATTTATATATTTTTTTTAATAAATACAATGAAGCTATGTTATTAAGTTCATATAATAATAATACATACAAATATAAAAGAATTTCTCCTTTATTTTTTGTTTAAAAAAAAAATAAATTATTCAACGCTTTGTTAAGAAATAAATCTTTTATTTGTGAACTAAAGTGTTTTTCTAAAACCTACATATTTTTTTTTTAACAATACAAACATACCAAGATATAAAAAATTTTGTTGTCTCCTTTCATAGTACCCTTCAGAGAACCTAATGAAATCTGATTTGAATAATGAAATTGTTATTGTTCAATTTAATACAAAATACCTCTGGTTTCCTATAATATCCTCGTTAATTTCTGTCTTGTTCAATATTAGGTTTTTTTGTTCAATATTTAAAATGACCTCTGTTTGGATTTTTATTTATCATTATTTCAGAACAGAAGAAAAAAGAAATTTGTGAATTGTTTTTAAAACAAAATTGTTAAGGCTTTCAGAAAAACATCACTTCCAAAAATAAATATGGTAAAATAAACAAAAGTTTTCGATCTGGACTTTAAAAATCGATTTCCCAACATTTTGAAAAATGGATATAGAACAAGATAGAACTCAGGTGACGAAATGTAAAACCATCAGTTTTACACGCAAAAAAGTTCCAATAGTTTTTAATTGCATGTTTTATTCTTGACCTTGAAGTAGAGTATACATATGTATTTTCTGACTTGGGTGTTGTCTTAGATTCTAAACTAACATTTAATGAACATATTTATTAACTTCATAGTTAAAAAACCAAATAGAGTTCTGGATTTCATTAAGAGATTTGGCTGTGATTTCCGTAATCCATATTTTTTAAAATTGCTTTTCGTTTCATTTGTTAGACCAGTCCTGAAATATGCCTGAACAGTATGGTCACTTTACTACGCCGTACACGTCACAAGACTCGAAGCCATTCAGAAAAGATTTTTGAGTTTCTGTCTACGATTCTTTCCATGGTTTCATGATAATCATATATTACCGCCTTACTCACAGAGACTTTTTTTAATAGACCTTCCTTCTTTGACAAATCATAGGAAGTACTTGAAATTTTGTTTAATTGTTGGAATACTCGTAATAAATGCACAAATTTCATCACCATCAATTCTTAGTAGTTTAAACTTTAGTTTTAGTCGTTCAAGTATAAGACTCCAGAAACCATTTAATACTATTTTTAGTAGATCAAACTATGATGTATATAGCCCCTTAAAACAATTAATTGAAATCTATAATCAATTTCAGTATTTCACCAAATGATAATATAAAAAGTATAAAATGCAAATTTTCAACAGCCTAGTTTAAGTTTTAAGTACTATAAAAAATGGTTTACTAGAAGGATTAAAGACCTAATAAATCGGCGTGATCTAGCATATCGACGCTTGAAACGTTTCCGTGTTAACGAGCTCAGTGAGTTGTACAAATCACTACGAAATAAAGTAGTTCAAGAGGTTAGACGCGCAAAAGTACAATTCTACTCTAAGCGTCTAGATTTAAGATCCGATGGTCGTAAACTATGGAACAGCCTCCGCCAGCTAGGAATAGGTAAACAAAAAAATAATTTTCCAGCTGCAATGAATGTAAATGAGCTAAACAGTAAATTTGCTTCTACACCTTCAGTAACTCCAAGAGATCATGTATCTCTCAATACGATACCACCAACTTCTACAGACACTTTGTTCAGTTTCGATTGTGTGAACGCCTTAGACATAGTTGAAAGTTGCATAAGTATAAAGTCCAATGCCACTGGTGCTGATGATTTGAATCAAATTTTCATTAAAGCTATTCTTCCATTGCTTCTACCCTACTTTACACATGTAATAAATACAATCCTTACCACTGGAATTTTCCCGCATCAATGGAAAAAAGCAAAAATAATTCCTATCCCTAAAAACTCGCTTTGTAATGAATTTAGACCGATTTCAATACTTCCTTTTCTATCTAAAGTATGTGAAAGGATAATGCAAAAACAATTAAGCAGCTTTATTAGTCGCAACAACCTTTTAGTCGATGTTCAATCGGGTTTTCGTTCACACCATAGCTGTATTACGGCACTAACTAAAATAATCGAAGACATAAGGACCGAACTTGATATTGACAAAGTAACTTTTTTAGTCCTGCTAGACTTTTCAAAAGCATTCGACATGGTGAATCACTGGATTAATAAATAAATTAGGTGGCGCAACAGTCCATGAAGGACCAGGGCCTAGTGACTTACAACTCTCAAACATCCCTGTGTGCGAGTAATATTGTCAGAGATGGAAGGGACCTACAGTTTATATGCCGAATCCGAACGGCTTATTTGAGAAAGCACTTTTCATGACAATAATTACTCTTGGAGGATTTGTCAATTCCTCGCAAGAGGCAGTTACCGTGAAATAAGTTAGGTGGCACAGGCAGGGATTGAACCCAAGACCCCTTGCATGACAGTCCAACGCACTAACCATCACGCTACGGGTACTACTGAATCACTGGATACTTCTGAATAAACTGCGTCACAAATTCAACATATCTTTAGAAGCTATTAAACGGGTTTCTTCCTTTTTGATTGATAGAAAGCAAGCCGTTTTCTTAAATGAAAATCTCTCCGATTTTCTTCCGATTCAACAAGGAGTTCCCCAAGGATCAATTTTACCCCCTCTTCTATTTTCATTAATCATTATATGTGAATGAAATCGGTTTCATTATAAATGAAGTATCAAAACATTTGTATGCCTATGACATTCAAATTTACAAAAGCTGTCCTTTGGGGTTAATTGAAAACTGCGTTTTCACCCTGAATCAAGAACTAGAAAAGATATCTTACTGGGCGTCTTGCAATGGGTTGATTCTCAACGCAAGCAAATGCAAATGCCTGGTTATATCAAGAAAAGAATTAGATCTAACATACTTTCCTTCCATAATTTTAAACGAGAACCCATTAGAATTCGTAAATTCCAGTAAAAATCTAGGTGTAATATTCAATAGAACATTGACCTGGAATGATCACATCAATTAATTGATAGGTAAGACCTATGGAACTCTTAGAACGCTGTGGACCGCCCAAAACATCACTCCATTTAAAAAAACTCCAACTAATGCTAGCAAGAACCTTAGTTATACCTGTTCTCACTTATGGATGCGAAATTTTTTAAAACTGCGATTCCATCAGCAAAAATAAATTAAACATAGCCTTTAATAGTATCATTCGATACATCTTTGGGTTAAGAAGGTACGACCATGTTTCACATTTGCAAGAGATTCTACTTAATATGCCTTTAAATGACTTCATGAAGCTTCGAACATTGATACTATTTTTTAAAATCTTGAAAACACGTCAACCAGCCTATCTCTTTGAAAAAATCAGAATTTCAACATCGAACATATCGACACGCTTTTCGTGTTTGACCTCAGAAAGGCAATTTTTCATCTCTGCATGTCGCCTCTGGAACTCACAGCCCACTCATCTGCAGGATATAAGTGATATGCATATTTTCCTAAAAAGTATTAAAATCTTCTTTTCTGACCAAAGAATCTCTTCATAACTCTAACCATCTTTTTCTCCTTTTTTTCTTCTTCTAATTCTATTACTTCTATTATTCCCTTGTTTTCAAGTCAAATACTATTTTATCGATAAATATTTGTTTTTCTTTTTTCTTTAATTTTATTTTAATTTAATTTTATTTTGTATTTTTTTTTATTTTGAATTGTTATCTAAAGTAAAGTCATAGGCTCTCACAAATTTATAAGATATCTGTTATCTTACTGTGTAAGCTTTATAAATAAGTAAATAAACTGAACTAAACTGAATAAGCGCATTCAAACAAACAAACAAACAAACACACAAGCAAACAGCTCTATAATAATAGCATAAAAAAACTTATAAGCTATTTTCGAATTTAAAAAAGCGATATCTCAAAAACTTAACGTGTTGAAGTGATTTTAAAGTCAATTCAGTCTTAAGCCACCAAAAATTTTCGAAAAGTGTAATTTTATTGACATTTATTAACATTTGCTGAGCAGCGAAAAAGAAAAAATTATATTATTTGGACATACGAGTACATATGCTGTATCTTCAAAATTCAACTATTGGGATCAAAAAAAGTAAGTATGTATATAGTTAAAACCTTAAAGAAATAAATTTAATTCTGTAGGCACTTAAACCAGGTTAAGGTTTCACTGTCACTTATGGGAAGTTTTAAGTGTGGCGCAATCCAACCAATTTTTTAACGGCTACATTTGCAGTAATATATTCTTTTCATGAATTAAGATGAAAAATTCATGCATTTGCGGCTGAGGTTGTCGATAATTTTACGAATACCATCTTAAATGTCTTGATTCGATTGGATTTCAGAGCACTCGCCAAGAATTTGCCCCAAAAAAAATGTAAGGGTGTAAGACCTCGGAGGCCAATTGTGATTATATTTTCGAGAAATAACACGGCCAGGTTTACAAATACAAAACCATACGAAACTCGAAAATTTCGGGATATTCTGACAAGTTTAATTAATATTGACCTTCTTGTCATTTTAACCTACTCCCCGACAGGTCGAATAGAAATTGTGTCATATTGGTCCTTTAAATTGAATCACTCTTAAGTTCCAATTATTATTTTCAACACATTTCCCGTGTGGTTAAAGGACACTATAGGCCCATTCGTTTATTTGCCAAAAAAAAACAAAAATCCACATTAAGCTACGGTTACCGTTACATTATATCCCCATTCGGCCAAAATACTGTACCAATGTACATATTTGTTGTTTCATTTTGTTTCTATTTCATCTGTTATTGCCATTCAAATTGTCTTCCAGCCGATTACAATTTTTTCTCCTTTCGCCTTTCAATTTTGTTGAAAATAGAACATTATTTCTACAGGCAACATCAGCAGCAAGGATCAGGATATATTTAAGGAACAAAGTAAAAGAGAACGATTGGGTTTGTAGTGTTTTTTCATTTTTATTTTTATTTTTGAAATTATAGAGAAACACAGTTGAAACGTAAAGAAGAGGAAGGATATGCACAAACAAAAACCGCTCCAAGGATTGGGTTACCCTATTAATGAAAAATACAACAAAAAAAGGACCAACAAAAGCAAAATAAAATAAAACAAACGAAAATAGAAATGAGACAAGCTGATCGGCCGTGTTAAGCGAAATAATATTGAGATTTTGAGAGTTTAGTTGTGAGTGTTTGCAGTGTGCAGAATTTGTCTATGCTATATTCCATTTTAACTAGCGCTGCGCTGCGTTGCGCCGCGCCGCTTCCTTGTTGGACTTGGATAGCTACGAGTACATGTGTATCTATCTTCTGTTACTCTGATTATTTTTGTTCGTCCTTTAGATTTTTATTTTTTTGGAAAGGGAGGAAACGGGAACAGTTACTTCAATTTTATATTATTCGAAATGGTTTAAGTCGTTTTTTCATTTTTGTATGTATGTATGTTCATTCGGGAACAAAAATGAACTTTTTTAGCACTCAGTGCCTTCCAGAGCCTAGAGGATAGCGGGAGACTAGTTATTGTTGTTTTTGGTTTGGTGTGGAGGCTGCTTTGTAACTAGAACATGACAATGCTAGTAAGGACTCTTTCTTTTTTTTTTAATCGTGTAAAACGTAGTTATTCGTATTCGTATTTGTGTGTGTATATGGAGGTTAATTTTTAGGATAGGTCGTTGTGCTGGAAAATGATTTTTGAGTGTTGCATCAAAATAATATAGAACTTTTGTATGTATGTATATATATATATGTATACATAAGTTAAGTTGAAAAAGTCAAAGTAGGTTAATGGAGAATTAAATTTGTTTAAGAGCGAAGGAAACAAAAAAGTTTTATTTTATTTCATTTTTTAGTTACGTATACGCCATAGTTAACTTTTGAAAGTTTTTCTTTCTTTTTTTTTTATTGTTAAGGCCTGGTAATTTATTATAAGTAGTATTATTTATTGTCCAGATTAAAAGTGTTTTTTTTTTTTCTGAAGTATTAGACTCAAGATTTTTGGGTATTATAACATTAAAACAGCGAGTTATTTCTCGATACTTTACTTTTATATCTTTTTTAGCTCTCACTTTTCTTATTGAAATGTTTTCTTAAGATATGCAAAAAGACAGCTAGTAACATTTTTATTTTGTATAAGTAGTAAAGAGTGTGTAAAATTACTTCTTGCAACAGTAATTTATTGATCTTAATTGGATTAAGTGCGAAATATAAGAAATTAATTTAAACCTTTGCTTATCAAGATATAAAGAATGTATGCACATCGTGTGAAACTAAGTGTGTTTGTTAAAAAATTATTAATAATTAAATGAATGAAGATAATAAACATGTTTTTAACTTCCCATAGAAAGTTATTGTAATCGGTCCGATTTGTCGAATTGAAAATTTTGACGATACTCGACGTTTTAAGGCCCCTAGAGTCGAAATAAAATATTTTGGGAAAGATGTATGTGCGTGTGTGTGTACGTAAGTTCGTATGTCCGTACGTTCGCTACGTTTCTTTCGCCGGCCATAGCTCAAGAACCAGTTGATATATCGGCTTCAAATAAATTTTGTTCTACTGATAATAATGCAGAAAGATGCAGAAAGGACTCTCAAAAAAATTGGGTGGGAGGTTTTTTACCATAGCAATTTAAAAAAAGGTGAACATTTTGTTTTACGCTAGCGATTTAAATTAAATTTTATATTATATATTATGACGTGATACCAAACTATTATATTTTTGGAAAGAATTGCAACTGACAGCTTTTTTTATAAATCAAAAAAACTAAAACAAAATATTTGTCACCTCGAATATTTTATGAACAAAAAATGATTTGATCTCCAAAATAATTGTGTGCAATATAGAACAACGTTTTTGACATGTGGTAAAGTTTTGAGCAAAATCTAATTGACAGTTTTTTTTATAAAAAATAAAAACCTAAAACATTACTAAAAGTTGGTAAAAATTGATTTTCGACTCAAATATCTTTTCAAAAATTTGAGATTTTGGCTTATAAGAAATATTGTTTCAATGAATGGAGTTAACGCTGTGCAAGTAAACGGTTGTGATTATTTTTGCTCTATTTAAAATCAAATACAAATTTATTTCTTTTTTTTGAAAAATAAAAACAAAAAATTCATTTTTTCAATCCAATTTTATTGATAAATACATTTACACCAGGTAAATCTTAATTATTTAAGAAAAAACCCAAATATTTGAGTGCTGTAAAATTTTGTAAAGTCCTATGAGCGATAAAAAAAGAAAGAGCTGTCAAACTCCACCTAAAGACTCGAACCTATCTAGCTCAGAAGAAAATTCAAAACCAGCCGCAAAAATATTTAAATCCTCAACAAAAATGCCAATTTCTGATTCAGATTTAATTAAAATAAAATCAATCATTGATGGTTCAATCGATTCAAAGATTACAACAAAGCTCGTTAACCTTGCCACAAAGGATGACCTCCAAACCTTGTCATCTGAGATAACCGCATTAAAAAAACAAAATGAAGAGTTAACAACAAAAGTCCAACATATTGAAGCCCGTTGCAATAATTTAGAAATGGAACTAGAATTACAAAACCGGGAACTAAAGGCAAGTAATGTTATTCTAACCATCCCTAAAAACGACATTGACGTACAAAAAACAGTTGATGGCATAGTTGACCTTTTGCTTGGTACACAGGATAAACACGAAATGCCACCAGCTATTAAATTAAGCGAAAATCAATCCATCACTAAATTGAAACTATCCACTGGCTCAAGTTTCTTGGCAACGAGAATGCTTAAAAATGCAACAAAGTTGAAAGGCACAAGTTTCTATATCCAGCGCGACCTAACCAAACAACTACAGCACAAACGACGGATTCTGTTAAGTTATAGAAAGGTTATTAAATCTAAACAACCCAATGCACCAATTTTATTAAAAAACAATGCTTTAGTTATTGGAAAGGATATATTTTATTTAACAAATAACAATAAATTAATTCACAACAATAATGATGGAGAACAGGTGCTAATAAAAATGTTTGGAGAACTGAATTTCGAAGCTGTCAAACTGACATTGATGTCAAACAGCCAACAAGCAAATAGCGAAATAACATCAGTGATGGCAACTTCTTCGAACGGAGCAGAAAGTAGTAGAAATAGTAGTATTCAACATTGATATGAAAAAACCGTCAGCTCAAGTATTATTAGTTTACAAAATATTTTATCTTATAATATATCAGGTTTAAATAATAAATTATTATATGTAGATTTTTTTAAATATGTACAAAGTTTTCAAATCTTTTTTTTATTCGAGACACATATAACACAGGAAAATATTATTAAATTTACAAACTACTTTAGTCAATATAAATTACATTGGGTAGCAGCAACACGTACAGCTAAGAAAGGCCGGGCAAGCGGCGGAAATCTTTTTGGGATCAGAACTTCACTCTTAAAAACATACGACTTTGTGGACATATGCGGATATACTGTCGTTAAACATTTACTACAGAATAATATGTTTATAGTACCTTTTTATATCAACTGCAATAACTGGATCGAAGATGCTGAAGAATTAAATAATGTACTATTTCACTTATCGAGTAAAAACGTAATGGTAATTGGAGATTTAAACGCAAGGATAGGAAACATGCAGACGGCAACTACTGTCTTACAAGAAACAAACCCTACCAACATTTATAACAACCGCACATCCAAAGATACCGTCTACAATCAAAATGGAACAAAACTTCTTGATATTCTTCAAATCTATGATTTATGTATTCTAAATCGTTGTACCGAAGGGGATCGAGAAGGTCATTATACCTTCATTGGAGGTCAAGGCAAATCTGTGATAGACTATTGTGCAGTAAATAACGACTGGGTAGATCTTATAACCAAGTTTGAAGTTCAAACAAAAACTTATTCCGATCATTTACCTATAGTTATTGAATGGACTAATAATGCTATAAGAAACGAAAAAACTCTTAATTTGCTCCCAAGAATGAACTGGAAAATACAAAAAATAAATATATACCATGAAGCTATAGACAACTTTTTTTCAAATACGGTGTTGAACACAGAGTCGGTAGAAGAATACTCTTCGCAAGTAATATCATGCATTAGAAGTTCTTCTTCAATTAAAATGACAACTGGAGAAAAATTTTACAAGCAAAAGTGGTTTGACTCCGAATGCTCGAAGTTCCGTAAGAAATCCTTTGCTCTATTACACGCATGGAGAGAAACAGATTCCGAAGTTTTAAAGAAATGGTATGCTGAAGCCAACACCTCTTATAAAAATATGTGTCGTGTGAAGAAAATCAACTGGGAAAACAACAAAGCTATTCAACTTGCAAATATTAAAAACTCAAAAGAATTCTGGAAAGCAACAAAAGAGATAAATGGTTCTAAATTTAAAATAGGTACAGGCGTTTCTGCAGCACACCTATCACTGTACTTTCAAACTCTACTTCGTGATCAAAGAAACATAACCTTTTTAACTGCCGAACCTCTTATCGTCGATGATATTCTGGATTGTGAAATCTCTTTGGTGGAAATTGAAAATGTCTTAAAAAAATCAAAAAATGGAAAGGCACCGGGAGAAGATGGTATCCCGTACGAATTTTTTAAAAATGCTACGCCAGTATTTCTGTTGCACCTCAAAAAACTGTATGACAACATTTTTTCGAACTCTATTGTACCAAAATCTTTTAAAAACTCTGTAATCTTCCCCATACACAAAAAAGGCGCTTTAGATAAAGCCGAAAACTACCGTGGCATATCGTTTATGAACACCATTGGCAAACTCTTTTGTGGAATTCTAGTCGCTAGACTTGAAAAATGGATTGATGAAAACAACATCATGACCGAACTACAGGCAGGATTCAGAAAAAACTACTCGACTATCGACCACATTTTTAGTCTAACTGCAATAGTGAAAGGTTTTCAAGCGAGAAACAAAAAGGTGTACGCACTTTTTGTAGATTTTAAGGCGGCTTTCGATCTCATTCATAGAAACGCGCTTTTGTACAAGTTATCGCAAATCGGACTTTCTACCAAATTCATTCAGATCATCAAAGAAATGTATTGTGGAACTAATGCTGCTGTTTGGGATGGAAACAATATATCGGATTGGTTTGAAACAGATAGTGGTGTGAAGCAGGGATGCCCACTTAGTGCATTGTTATTTGCACTTTTTATAAACGATGTTGTGACTGAACTACCTGGTGGAATCAGAATTGCAGGCACCATAGTAAATGTTCTTTTGTACGCCGATGATTTGGTAATTTTATCTGAAAATCCGCAAAATCTACAATTGATGATAAACCGCCTTGTTTCATTCTGTGAGAAGTGGGGACTTATCATTAACACAGATAAATCGAAGGTAATGGTTTTCTCAAGAAATAATCGGGGTAACCCAACACAAAACTATAATTGGTTCTTGGGAACTAACCGTCTTGATGTTGTGAGAGAATATACTTATTTGGGAGTAAAGCTTAATACAACACTTGATTTCAAAACACATTTTGAAGAAAAAACTAAAACTTGCCAGAAACTCTACTTGGAAAAATGTTTTGTTCAATGAACACGTTAGTCTGTCAACAAAGTACAAAATCTTTGATTCAGTCGTTAAATCGACATTGTGTTACGCTGCAGAAGTATGGGGAACTGATGAATTTGAAGAAATGGAAAAGCTGCAAAGAACTTTCATCAAAAAATTGTTCAACCTACCAATTCTTGTACTCAAAACTCAACTATAATCTAGAAGCTGATAACTATTTTTGTGATTTGCATAGTTACCAACAAATCTCTTTAATATTTAAAACTAGATGCGAGGTCCTTGGGCTAAACGGTGCACCATATAATGGAAGTTTTGGTCGGTTTTGCACATTGTGTAACCTCAAATCAAAAGAGGACTGCTTTCACTTTATTGGAGTGTGCCCAATTTATGCAGTACAAAGACAACAATATTTAGGAGCTAAATATTTAACGGTGCAAGAAACAGTTAATTTGCTAAATGGCCCGAACTGGAAAAATCTTTATTTATTCTTAAAAAGTGCATATAAATATAGAATGTTATTGATAACTGAATTTGATTAAAACAAAATTGTAATGTAAACTTCTTAAACCAAAAAAAAAAAAAAGAAATTAAATTGTTAAAATATTATTGCCAACTGAGCTGACGGCAATGCCATAGCTTATAAATTCATTTTTATAATAATCATGTTATTACTTTATAAAATCAATAAATGAATTACTTATTATTATTATTATTATTATTATTATTTTGTTTTCAACATTCGGTACAATTTTGAGAAAAATCAATATGACAGTTTTTTTTTATAAAAAAATAAATCCAAGAAAACATTACTAAAAGTTGGTAAAAATTGATTTTCGACTAAAATATCTTTTCAAAAATTTCAGATTATGGCGTCAAACTAATTTTACATACATACATACATTAGGTGGCGCAACAGTCCATGGAGAACCAGGGCCTAGTGACTTACAATTCTCAACCATCCCTGTGTGCGAGTAATGTTGTCAGAGATGGAAGGGACCTACAGTTTATATGCCGAATCCGAACGGCTAGTTTGAGAAAGCACTTTTAATGACAAGAATTACTCTTGGAGAATTTGTCAATTCCTCGCAAAAGGCAGTACCCGTGAAAAAAAGTTACGTGACACAGGCAGGGATTGAACCCAAGACCCCTTGCATGACAGTCCAACGCACTAACCATCACGCTACGGGTACTACAAACTAATTCTGCTTTATAAAAAATATTGTTCTCAACATTCATTAGCATTTTGAAAAAAATCGAATTGACAGTTTTTTAACAAAAAATAAAAACAAAAAAAAAATTACTAAAAGTTCGTAAAAATTGATTTTCGACTCAAATATCTTTTCAATTTAAAAATAGTGGCTTCAAACTAATTTTATCTCACAGAAAATATTGGTTTCGACATTCAGTAAATTTTTTTTAAAAATCCAACAGTCTGTTTTTCATAAAAAATTATAATCTACAAAAAATAGTACGCAAAATTGGTAAAAATTGATGTACGGTTCTTGATATCTCATGAACAATAAAAGACATTGATTTCAAAGTAATTTCATTCATCGAATTTGGATTTGTTTATATAAGAAAAAAAATGTTTAAGAAATGCTACTAAAATTGGTAAAAATTGGTTAACGACTAAAAATCTCGTTAACAAAAATAGATTTTGAAAGCAAACAGTTTCATTATGTGCAAAATATTGTTAGTTATTTTTAAATTTTTAAGAATAATTTAACTGATAATTTTTTAACAAAACACGAAAACCTACAAACTTTTTAAGCAAGACAAATCGACAGACAGGATGGGAAGTTATCAATGTGGGTCGCATCCCAGCCTCTTTTTTTGGCAATAAATGTGCACGATTAGCAATCGTTACTAAGGAGTAAGTCAATTATTCATTGTGAAATTGCAAAATCATAAAACAAGTGACAGTTGCCAAAAAGACTTACTCCGGAAAAAGTATTGTCAGATTGAAAACCACACGTCTTAAAGAACCCCCATTACAAAAGTTTGATTTGGCGGGTCAAACTCGTGTCATAAACCAACAACAGTGTGTCTCAATTTTAATAAAGTCTTTATGTGGATTTTGGAATACTAAACATTTTAAAACATTATCCGTTTTTGTAATAGTTAGATAAATTAATGTGTCTGTTGTTTTGCACTTCTTTCAATAACCAAAGAAGCAGTCACGAAACTTTATAAAAATAAATTTTGAAACTAATTTAATTCTTTCACTCACCGCAAAAACTGCGAAAAAAAATAATTGAAAACCAACTAACACACAATTCTCAATGGAAAAGCCTTTTGGAGGCTTGAACTCCACTGTACTAAGACTAAGACCTGTTAAAAAAATAATGACCACCAGGATGATAAAAAGTTTGCAAAAGCCAAAGCGATTTTCTTAAAATAGAAAAAACC
The DNA here is from genome assembly GCA_920104205.1 of Eupeodes latifasciatus. Lineage (NCBI taxonomy): Eukaryota > Metazoa > Arthropoda > Insecta > Diptera > Syrphidae > Eupeodes > Eupeodes latifasciatus. Next base: position 143,979,497 of record OV049924.1, on the reverse strand, counting down.
ATCAAATTTAAATAATTTTCGAAAATGAGTTTATCAGATTTTTAAAAACGAGAATCTATGGGTTTGAAAATGATTAGCTCAAAAAAAGTTCAGCCCTAGGGTTATATGAGGTCAAGCTTATTTTAAATATTATTGTTTTCCGTTTTCGCAAGTTATAAAACAAAAAGAAAAACTTCATTCAATATTATAGTTAAAATCCTCTTTGACTTTAATTTCCAATTCTCGATCTCTCAAAAACTTTGTTGTGTCTCTCTTTAAAAATGATAATCCTTTCAAGAATACTCAAATATACACACTTAACCTCTTAAATACATCTATAAAAATGTATATTTAATCCCACTTAAAGTACAAAAATCCTTTAACAAATGAAAAATACAAAACAACAAAAAATATAAAAATAAAAATTAAAATAAAACAAATACAAAAATAAAAGTAAAAATAACAAAATTAAACATCACAATGGGATTACACTAACGTAATTGAAACGAAAATACGATGCAACCTCAAAAGGATTCATTAATTAAATTAATTAAAGATTCCTGAGCATCCTGTTTGTGTTGTTGTATTTTGCTATAGACACAAACACATCCATACATATACCATATAGATATGATTATAATTGTATTTGTGTGTTCCTTTTTCCTCCTCAATGAATCATCCTTTTTCTTTCCTTTCTTCTTTACTACCTACCTATATCCCGCTCTCGGTGTTCGGTCGGTGGATGTTTTGATGCCTTTGTAAAGGAGATTTATAAATGTATATATTTGTGTGTGTTGTAAAGGTATAAGAAGCGTCAAACAATCCTTTAACCATCCTCCCTCAAGCAACAACAAAAACTTTTACTAAATTGAATAAACGCATTTAGGGTTGATTGCAGCCACAGGATATTTTATTGTCGGATAAGCTTTAAGTCACTTCCTTGTGTGTCTGTCGCTTCCTTTGGAACGGATATCTCTAAAGATTCTGCTACCAAAGAAATTTTGCTATACATCTACACCTCCTTAAAAAACCTCAACTCGTTACATTAAAATATGAAAATACAACAACAACAATCCTAACAACAACAAAAAAGGACATTTTTCTGCAACAACAAGACATCAAACTTTTTTTTTTAATGTGTCCTTTCTTTCTCATTTTTTTATTTTAATGTGGACTTTATGTGTCTGTGCAACCAAAGTGATTGCGTTTTTAAGTTCTGTTTAAGCAAAACGATTCCCAGCACGCAATTCCGTAGCCCATATCCTTTTATGTGACACGATTTTAAGGAGGACTAAATTATATGTGGGCCTGGGCATATAGTAGTCCTTTAATCTATTCTCTGTTGGTAGAGGGAGGAACTGAAGAAAATGTAAGAGGGGTACGCTATGCAGCATATATATGTAGGTATATTTATGTACCTTTATGGACTCGACAAACATACTCCCACACATAACTATCCAGAGGGTAAGGGAGAAGGCCTAAAGCCTTTCACATAATAAGTTGTTGTATTTTCACTTAATGGCGTTTTGCTTTTATCATTAATCACATTCCGTGTGTCCTGAACAACACACAAAAAGAAAACGAATACATAAAAGCCCACCCGTTTCAATAGTTATAACGGCCTAAAGGATTGATGGGCTCGGGTTCGGAGCTGGAGCTATGGTTTGAGAGCGAGCAAAAGGAGGCGTTTATAAGGTAGTACCTTACCTACTGGAACATGAGGGGTGCAATAGGAATACGAATATGGAATGAGGAAAAGAGTTAAGGTTTTTAGATGAATATGTGGACCGTGTCGACGTTGTCGTTGTCGTTTACGTTGTCGTTTGCCTTGTGAATGGTAATGGTGGTAATTTTCATGTTTGGTCGAATAGAAAGGACTTTGCCTTTTTTCCCTTTTTCTTCATTCATTTATGAGGTTTTTATTTGAATTTGTCCTATATTTTTGGATATTTTATGTCATTGTTCCTTCTTTTTTGTGTGTGTTACTATTTGCTTGATATTCAAACCACTTTATTTCAAAACCCTTTTTCTTGTTTTTTTTTTCTTTTTTGGTAGGGAAATAAAATAAGGTGGGTATAATAATAAAGAGTTATTTAGATAGACATAAATAGAAATAAACTATTCAATGCAATGAATCTAATTGATATATACATATCTACCTAAACGTAAAAGTAAATTTCCATTTAGGTATTGTCAAAGGTAGATTAAAGGTTAATTTGCATTAAGTATGACAATAATAAACCAAGAATACTTTAGATATACTCAACAATTTAATATATGTTCTTATTTTAATGATATGTATTTTGAAATTTGGCTGGGCTAAGATAACGTGATTTAATATTTACAAACTTATTTGAATGTTTAGTATAATAACAAAGAACAAGTTTCAAAAAAATTTAGCTAAGGTATCCCCTCACCTGAAATGATAGTTATATTGTGAGCGGGTATTTTAGCCCAAAATAGTATTGTTTATATATAGGGTATATACGGGCGCAAACTTATAGAAATGTGTAAATCAATTGGTCTGACCATATTAATGAAAGAACAAGAAGTGACAAAACTAGTAAATTTACCTTTTTCAGAGGAATTGCCAACTGCACAATAGACTACTGCCTTTTACGTGGGAAGTGGCTTGAGTACACAAGAGACTTAACGGTGGAACAACTGGTATACTCAGGCCATCTTCCAGTGGTAATTTCTTGTGAATTCATCAAAGACTCAGAACAATCCATCCAAAGTCTAAAACTCTTACCGAAACTCCAGTGGAAGGAACGTTTTTTGCTGTCATACCAAATAAGCCTTGACACAAGTCTGAGCCTTGTAAACGACGATCAAATTTAATCGATAAGTGGTGTTGAGTTATCGGTTGCGTGTGTCGAATAAGCCGCCCAACCATTCCAAGCAAACCGTAGGCAAAAGAACTGGAGGGGCCCTTGGTTTGATGCAGAATGTGAAGCAGCTAGGAACAAATCTTTCAGGCTGCTTAAGCTAGTCAGGCCAATCAATTCAAACTCAGCAAAAATGATGTACCAAAACGGCTTACAAAAACTTCTGCAAGGAAAAACAAAAACAATATTCCCTTTTCCTCCTGGTAAGGCTGAACGCAGTAAGAGATAGCAGCTCTTTTTGCAGATCATTTTTAACGATTACTAGGAAGGCCAGAAAGACCTTTCCACATATAGTTTGCTTATTCTTGGATCGAAAACGAAATTCTGGATCAAGCATTCACAATTCAAGAAGTATGAATTTTCTAAATATGCTTCAGAAAACTTCTTAATTAAATTAACAGATGCATACAACTACATCTTCATGAGCGATGATTTTCCGGAAAGCTTCCGAAAGAATATCATTTTCCCAATCTTTAAAAAAGGCGACGTAAACGAACCAACAAACTATCGTGGCACATCTTTTATGAACTCTGTTATGAAAATCTTTACAGGTGTAATTCAAGACAGACTTACGCTATAGGTTCAAGATAACAATCTGCTAAGCGAATACCTGGCTGGTTTCAGATAAGAATACTCAACGGTGGAAAATATATTTTCTTCGACGTGTATCGTCAGATAATTTCTAACGAAAGGAAAGATGTTACACACTTTCTTCATTGACTTCAAGTCAGTTTTCGATTTAATTGATCGGAATTCATTGTTTTACAAGCTAAGCTGCTTAGGTACATATATCCACAAAAATGTTGAATACGCTGAAAGGACTCTACGCGAGCAACCAAACAACGGTATGGAATGGAACAGAAATATCAGTATAGTTCCCCACGATATCAGGAGTTAAACAAGGCTGTCTTCTGAGCCCACTTCTATTTTCTCTTTTCCTAGATGATCTCACTACATTTTTAACTGGTGGTATTAGTTTTTAGATGATGTTGTCATATTTGCAGAGACTCCCAAATATGTTGCAAATAATGATAAACAAACTCCAATCATATTGTAACCTATGGAATCTTACTGTTAATACCAATAAATCGAAGGTAATGATTTTTTCGAAACGGAACAGGACGATATGCAAGAGAAGAAAAATGGAAATGGAAAAATGTAGATCTTGAGGTGGTGAGGTAGTATAAATATTTGGGGATAATCATATCGCCATCACTATCTCTACAAAAACATCTGAAGGCAAGGCTAATCGAAGCAAAAAAAGCTATTAATCGCAAATGGAAAGGAGTCTTTAGCAAGAAGCATATTGCCCCAAGCACAAAGTTTAAACTATTTATATCGATATTATGCTATGCTGGCCAGTTGTGGGGATTTTAGCAGTACGAGGAGGTAGAAAAACTTTTGAGATACTTTATTAAAAAAATGTTCTGGCTCCCAGAAAAAAAAAACCTACCTATACGTTGCATCTAGAGACAGGAGTAGCACCACTCTATATCTTCGTATTGAAGATGCATCTGCAATATATATTAACAGTTACAGAGCTACCAAACAATCGGCTACCTAACATAATTGTTAGACATCTGCTTTCTAGGAATTCCCAATTCTTTGAAGAGTGGACTCGACTTGGTCTTGGACATGACATCCCATTGCTAGAATCAGAAATAGAGGTTTGGAAAACTTTATGCCCACTATTGATTGGAAAAATTGAAGCATTCTTTTTTTGCAAAATTTGGAGAGCCGGCTCAACAAAGCTGGTCCGGAATCCTATATGGACAATTAAATTACGACATGCGGATGTGAACAATTATTTCGACGATCGATATCGTATCAGTACAATAGCATTAATTTTCAAAACCAGAGGGGAATTGTTGCGTTTAAATTACCAACCACACGGCTCCAACGACAACACTCGGTGCACATTATGTAATCTCCAAGAAACCGAAAATGTAACACATTTCCTAGGAAGATGCCCTATCCTTCAGACAATCCAACGCGTTTTCTGGGGAAAATATGTCCTCAACAATGATGATATCATTTTAATTCTCAATGGTGAAAACTGGACAGCATTGTCCAATTTCGTCAGCACGGCGCTGAACTATAGAAAACAAACTATCAACCAAGCTTCTTTTTAATAAAAAAAAAAGGATCGAATACCTTAATCAATTTTCTTTTTCACATTAAAACTATAATTAGAAGACATTTATGTCTTTGTATATAAATTCAAACCCTTTTTTGCTGGCTGACGACAAAAGCCAATGCTATACTTTGTGAGTTTTTAAAACAAATATGTAAATCAATTTTCTGCTTAATAAAATCACACATTTTACTACTATTTACTACTAATATAGTTTTCTCTCATTCTATAATTTTAACTCAAGCTGAGCTTATTTTCCAGCAAGGGAGAAAAACAAAGTTACTTGTAGACGTGAATTAGGTTAAACATGGAATATTTTAAATGAGAATGGGCATTTTTGTATTGGCCGTGGTACCCGTTTCAAAAGTGATAACTCGCTTATCATTAGAAAGGCATTTTAAAGTACATTCACGCCTACTATGGTGCTTGTCTCGATTAGCTGTAGTTTAAGGAGTAATTCCTCCCCATAGCTTACTTACTGAAGCCGCCGAACGGACTGACTTCTGGTCAGGTTTTATAACCACAATGCTTGTACTAATAACTAACTACACCCCTCACCCCCCCCCCCTACCTCAGCAGTACCCTTTACCAACATTTTTAACTTCCCATAGGAAGTTTTTGTAATCGGTACGATTTGTCGAATTGAACATTTTGACAATTCTAGGCGTTTCAAGGCCCCTAGAGTCGAAATAAAAGATTTTTAGAGAGATGTCCCTGCGTGCGTGTGTACGTATGTACGTCTGTACGTCCGTACTTTCGCGACGTTTTTTCGTCGTTCATAGCTCAAAAACCAGAAGAAATATCGACTTCAAATAAATTTTGTTATACAGATAATAATGCAGAAAATTAAGTGGGTGGTTTTTTTACCATAGCAGTTTAAAAAAAGGTGAACATTTTGGTTAACCCTAAATATATCACGAACCAATATGGCTAGCGAGTTGAATTAAATTTGTATATATTATGACGTGATACCAAACTAGTTTATTTTGGGAAAAAATTCCAATTAACGGTTTTTTTTTTCAATCAAAAAAAAACTAAAAAAAAATATCTGTCACCTCGAATATTTTACGAACAAAAAATGATATTATCCCCAAAATAAATTTGTGCAATAAAGAATAACGTTTTTAACATGTGGTAAAATTTTGAGCAAAATCTAATTGACAGTTTTCCTTATAAAAAATAAAACCTAAGAAAAACATTAGGGTCAAGGGGGGTAATTGTAAACAGGGGTAATTGTAAACACACTTAATTTTCTCAAAACCGTTTATAATTTGAAGCATGCCATGAAATTATTTAAAAAAAACATTATATTTAAATCATATTGACGCGTGTAAGGCCTTATCTGTCAAAGGGTTATTTATGTTTTGTTCGTTTCCATGAGTCTTTCGTTTTTCTGCGTTTTTAAGTTTTTCAGTGCTAATTAAAATTGTTGCAAAACAAACGAAGGCGATCGAAGTAAGTTAAATTTTATCTTTAAGAAAGTGAAATATGAGTATAAATGCATGATATACATACGTTTTTATTTGTCTGTATAACAAAATTTAAAAGTTATTGGCTGTTTACAATTACCCCAATATTTTCCTATCATGGGTAAATGTAAACACCGAAATGGGGCAAAAGTGAACAATTCATTTTCAATGGCTTTGGTGTTGATCTAACAATATTTTATATCAAAAAGATGCCACGTACATATCAATCAAAAACCAAAGCTCCATCATACACGTCAGAGGATCGGTGAAGGGAAAAATCCTATACTGTCATTATATCTAGAGGCAGAAAACCAGCACTTTCGTCAGGCGTGGAGGACACTATAGCAAGGTGCCTTATTTCAGATATCGTGCTGGTTACCCTTGCGATAAAGATAATCTCCTTGGTCTAGTAGGTACCTACATACATAAGGGCAGAGAACTTGGTTACCCCTTTCCACAATGGTAGGACAACTGGTACCGTTTTCATTTACCCCATTTTTCTCGTTTACTTAAAAAACTAGAGGGGTAAATGTAAACATCAAATTTTATGAAAACTAATAAACAAACGGCATTAAGATTACTACTCTTTGATAGATAATACAATCCAAACTTAAGTAGCATGGTTAAGCTGTTACAAACATTACAAGTGAAAAAAAAAATTAAAAAAAATGCAAAATCGTTTACAATCACCCCCTTTGACCCTACTAAAAATTGGTAAAAATTGATTTTCGACCCAAATATCTTTTCAAAAATTTGAGATATTGGCTTTAAATTCATTTTTTTTATAAAAAATATTGTTTTTAACATTCCGTAAAATTTTAAGAAAAGTCGAATTGACAGTTTTTTTACAAAAAATAAAAACCTAAAAAAAAATGAAAACAAGGTGGTAAAAATTGATTTTCGGTTTAAATATCTTTTCAAAACTTTGAGATATGGCTTCAAACTAATTTTAACTTATAACAAATATTATTTTCAAAATTCGATAAAATTTTGAGAAAAATCGAATTAACAGTTTTTTTACAAAAAATAAAAACCCAAAAAAAAAACAATACTAAAACTTAGTACAAATATTTACTTTCGACTCAAATATCTTTTCAAAAATTAAAAATAGTGGCTTCAAACTAATTTTATCTCACAGAAAATATTGTTTTCGACATTCAGTAAATTTTTATAAAAATCCAACAGTCTGTTTTTTCATAAAAAAATTAAAATCTACAAAAAATAGTACGCAAAATTCGTAAAAATTTAAGTTCGGTTCTCGATATGTCGTGAACAATAAAAGATATTGACTTTAAATTAGTTTCATTCATCCAATTTGTAATTGTTTGTATAAGAAATAAAAAACTTTTAAGAAATGCTACTGAAATTGGTAAAAATTGCTTTTCGACTAAAAATCTCGTTTACAAAAATAGATTTCGAAATCAAACTATTTCATCGAATGCAAAATATTGTTGGTAATTTTTAAATCTTTTAGAATAATTCAACTGACAACTTTTTTAACAAAACACGAAAACCTACAAACCTTTTAAGTAAGACAAATCGACAGACGGGATGGGAAGTTATCATCAGAGTGGGTAGCATCCCAGCCTCTTTTTAAGAAATTAAATGACATTTAAATTTTCGAAAACAAACTTTTTTGCAGGTACATTTTTAAATCTTAAAATACAGGAAATATTTTTAAATAAACTCTTTGGATACATGAGCAAGTTCTTGCGACCTATTCATGCATTTTAGTTTATATAGAAAAAAGAACTTTCGAAAAATGCTACTGACATTGGTAAAAAATACAAAACCACGTATTACATTTTCAAAAGAATACAAAGAATGCATGAAGATTCAAATGATTGGAGATTGGATTTCAAAATTTGAAGTCCCAATCTCTAGACGAATTCAATCTTTTTATTGAAGTCATAAAAGATTGCATTCTATTGCAAGGCGTTGAGTCGACGTTACCTAGAATGTTTTAACGAACAATTCGTTTAAACTGAGGCCTTGATCTCCACATGCGTTGTTGTTTATCAAATTAATTATTTCGAAGAAAACTTAAACAAGTTAACTGATTACAATGAGCAATTTCTTTTGCTGACTGTATAAGTAGCTAATTTTGACCACAATTTTCAGCTAAAGAAATATCTTGAAGTATAAAAGCTTCTTAATGACCGGCAGTACGACTTTCGTAGATATAGGTCCACTGATGATCTCATGATTTATCTCACCGAACAGCGCAACAAATCTTTACATCGTTTTGGAGAAAGTAAGATTATTGCACTTAGTATTTCTAAGGCATTTGATAGAGGTTGGCATCAAGCTCTGTTACCGAAAATGCGTGTTTTAAGTATTGATGAATCTCTTTTTTGTTGGGTTAGGAATTACCTTCCGGACCATTCAATTCATGTAGTATTGGACGGGTTCAAATCTCCGACACTCTTCTTTATTTTTATAAATCATCTTTTGTCTGAAACTTCTAACCCACTAAACTGTTTCGCTGATGACAGTAGTCTCAGCTATTCATATTCGTTCATAGATTCTCATCCTTGTTCTTCGGATATATGTAGACCAATCACAGCTGTGATAAGCTCGTTAAATTCTGATCTTGACAGCATTATCCAATGGGGAATCAAAAACCATGTAAAATTTAATGCTTCACAAACTCAATGCTGTGTACTGTCGCAAAAGCGTAACCATCCCCCAATACAACTATCCATAAATTTACTTGCATCGAGGAGACTGAACAGCTTTTAGTTCTAGGTATGTGCTGTGCATCACAAACCACTTGTTGTGGAGGGATCACATATTGCTAAGTGTTTAGGTTTTCTCCGACGATGCAAGCCTCTTCGATCTGGCTTAAATATACAAAGCTTTTATTCGTCCAAAACCCTAGTATAATTCTAATATTTGGGCTAGTGCCCCACTAACGTACTTGATTCTTTTGTATAGAATTGAAATTAAATAAAAAATACGTCTTTAACGTTTCGAATTTCTATAAGAAGAAAAACTGAGTGAAATATCAAACTCAGTTGATACATTCCATTTAAGGAAACTAAATCTTTAATCCTAAAACATGATATCCTCATAAATCACTAATGATGCAAGTCACCATTATTTTTGTTTTAAATGACTTCAATCATCAAAAGCGAAATAAGTTGAAGCTTTCAATCCTAATAAAGCCGTTTCCATCATAAACACCTAGTTTCATCGGTGCATAAATCTTAAATTCCCTTCACGTGAAGATACTTAAGATGCTCAACAAAGGCATATAGTACCACAATATATTCTTATCCCTTCTTTAAAACCACAAGAAAAAAACAAACGAGAAAATTATTATTATTATTATTATATTATTTATTATAATTTTCTACATTTATATTCTTGGTTGCATGGTATAAAATAAACTAGAGAAAGATGAGGGGATGGTGTGATAATAATAATATTTCCTCATCAAAATATGCCTTAGCCAAAAATTATAATCCTTGACTCAATCAACTTCGTATATATTTATTTATATACATATATAAACTTAACTCATGCTGATGATGGTCGAATCAAAAACCCAATGACCTATAATATCACATCCTTCCAAACCCCCTTCCAATTCAACCCTAATTTCAAATGCATAACCATCACCAAAATAGTATAAAGAAGCTATGCATATAGTTATATATACTGACTGACTCGTTTATAGGCTTTCACTTTAATATCAAAGCAAAGGCATCCTAATGAGCATCATTTTGTTTTTGGTTGTTCATTTTCCGGATCTGCTTAAACATAGCTCCTGGCGTTCGAATATATTCTCGTATCTCATTCTCTCTCTATATTCCCAACCTACCTATATACTTTCAGTCTATGCTCAAAAACCAAAAATCTCCCCCTAAAAACCCATTCCACCTTAAATCTTCTACCTCCCTCCTTCCCTCTTCTGAAGTCATTAAGAAGCGTTAAAATAATAGGCCTGCCATTATAATATACAGCGAACAAGACAACCTTACCTTCTTTATATAAAAAAATAAGCAGAAAGAAAAAATAAAATAGGAAAAATATTGTGGGTGGTTTTCGAATGCTCCTAATAGAAGATGAACAGTACGAATCGATTGATTAGATCCTTAGTTAAATTTGTTTTTAAAAAATTGGTAGAAATATCAATAACTATTTTTGCAGGGAAAACGGAAATGTTAACGTTTTTAACTACAATTTTAAGCGTATACACTTGTTTAAAATTTGGGACCATGAAAGTTTAAAAGAGAAAATATATTGTCAAAAACTCTATTTATGAAAACAAATTTGAGCTAAAAAATTTTATCAAAATCTAAATTTACCTTTCTTGCATCAAAACAAAAACAAAAGGGTGTTTTTTTAGACGTAAGGTTTTGAAGAAATGAATTCCAACCGAGAGGCCCAATTTCCCACAACTTTTTGCAGCAAATTGGGCCATATTTCAGCATAATGCGCCAAATATTCTCTTTCAATGCGTGCGTCGTCATGTCAATCGTATTGGGCTTATTTGAGTAGACAAGCGAGTTCACATAACTCCACAAAAAATAATCCAGCGGTCTTCAATCGCACGATTGTGAAGGCTACGGGCTTAGGCCCGCAGGTACACATTTTAGTTTAAAAAAAAACTTGAAACGAGTTGTGAAGATAGTTGTTAAGGGAAAAAGATTAATATGGAAGTCAAAGGTATGTACGTTGTTAGCTAAGCGCAGCATTCTTGTGGTTGTGATAGTTTCAAAAAGGCCAACATTTGTATGGTGATGAGAAAAGGCGAAGAGAGGGGACTGACGTTCCGTAGATTAGTATAAAAATTCTAGAAGAAATGTTGAGTCTATCGCCCCTGAAGAAAGAGAATATCAGCGACTTCGCGGTGTTTTTGGTGGGTTTGCAGATAAATAAGTTTTAAGCAATCTTCATAAGGTGACAAGAATAGAAATATGCGTTGTACAGATTCAATTCTTTAAGAATGAGAGTTCGGATGCGAGACCAGACTTGACTAGCTTACTTAAGGTGAAGTCTTACAAAAGTGGTGTATAGGGATTTACTGTCATAGGAATTCGAGTATTTCTTAGACCAACGTTTGATGAAACCAAGCGATGAGTTAGCCTTATTAATAATGTAGGCTTTAAAAATTAGCTGTGTGTCGCAAGTAATTTCCAGATCGCGAATCGAACCAATCGAATGAATGGTAACTTAGGGCGACTTTAACTTCGGGAGGGAATGTTATAAATTGGCATTTAGTAACATTGAGATCTAAGAAATTTTTGTCGCACAAAGCCTGAAATAAGTCAAGATCTTTTTGGAGTAAACTAGAATCAGATGGAGTAAAAATAACCTTTATTATGTTCATGTCATCAGTGTAAATGGAGACAGTTGAATTATCAATGACATTAAATAACGTCGTTGATAGTTAAGATAAATATCGAAGGACCAATGTGGATCCCTTGAGGAACTCCCATTTGCATAAATGGGATCGGAGATAGTGAACTTGAAAACTACTCTATATCGGCGGTTCCCTAGATAATGATACGATCTGAGCCATGAAATAAAAAAGGGTGGGAAATCAACGGCTTTAAGTTTAAGATAAATAATTTGATGACTAATTTTATCAAAGGCTTTACTAAAGCCTATAGTCATAACGTCCACTTCATTTCCTTTCTCTAATTCGTTTATAGTTGTAGACACAAATTCAGTAAGATTGATTTTAGTGGATCTGCCTTTAAAGAAGCCATGTTGTTGTAAAGAAAAAATAGGCCTGTTATGACATTAGAGAGATTCGTAGACAATGCTTTCGAATAGTTTTGGAACTGAAGAAAGCTTGGCTATGGGCCAGTTACATATTTATAACATAATTTTTTGCTCTTTTTGGGAAGATAACTTGAGAAATGGAAAGACGAAACAGTGCTGAAAGAGGTTTACATAATGAGGTAGCACACTTTTTTTAGTAATATTTAGGCAAACCATCCGGACCAGGAGAGAAATCGTCTTTAAGTAGGCTTAAATTGTTGTCAAAAATTTTATCGATTATTTCAATTTGGGTAAGGGAGGTGCATGAAGTACCTTTTAAGTAATCAATGTTCTTGAAGATGATTACTGTACGATTGGCTGAAAAATGAGGCAAAGAGGTTTGTAACTTAAATGTAGAAGGGAAACAATCGGATTTACGTTTAATGTTAATGAATTGGTAAAAGAGTCTTGGATCCGCTATCTTGCATTTTGTCAAAGTATTCTAGATATAAGAATTCACAAAGAGATGAAAATCTGCATTGAGCTTGCTGAAAGTTTGAGAAGTCAAAACCGGAGCTGGTTTTCAAATATGCTTTCCACAATGAATTTCTGACATTTCGACGGGTTCTTTATTATAGCATAGGGGAGGAGGAAGACATATTTGTACGTAGGATATGTAGTACGGATTGAAAGAGACATTTGTAAAAATTTCAGGGCGATATCTATAGAAGTGTTGTTATCGATTAAACGAATTAAAGTCGATATTGCTGATTAGGTTATTAAGTAAAGCCTGGTGAAAATTTTAATAAAATGATTTTGCAGACGACACTACCGCAGTCAAGTGAAAAAGTTAGAGAAAGAGGGGGTGGAATTGGTACTTTCTGAAACAAGTTGATAATTTAATTCATCGAGCGAAAAATGCAAAAATAAAGTAATTTTTTCAGTGTGCTTAATTAAGTGACCAGGACTGTATTGTTGATTTGTTCTATGTCTTTTTTATCTTTGCGGCTTCTTTTTCTGTCAGCTCTCTAGTTCTCTAGTTGTCAGTGTTAATTTCCATTTTTATTAAAAACAATTTCACCTCTAATGCGTCTGTAGGGTGTAGCATTCTTCGCTTATCCAAAGAAAAGCAAAACATAGATCCTTAGAGAGCAATACAAACGAAAAATAAAAGGAACTGGGAAAAACGTACAAATAATAAAACTTAATGCATTTTTATTGTCTACTTATGTTTTCGCTTATATACCATCATCGCCGCCGCATCGCCAAAGGTATGCCGGAGGCGGAGCGGCGGCGGCGGCGGCGGTAGTAGTGGACAGAAGGACAACTAAGGGATTCACTATATATGTATTTCGCAGATCACAGCAGCTCGGTTGATAGAAGATTAACGGTTTAGAGGCTGTGACGGGGGATGAGACGATGGCTAAGGGCGAGATAGATTTGTTGGGAAAACACCTTACAAAACATTTTCCTATACTTAAATGTACTAGTACCTATAGTCCTTGAGGTGTGGCCAAAATCTAAAGTGACATATCCTCAAGATTCTCTTGCAACACACTCACTTAAATGGAAGTCTCAACGAGCGACGACGACGACGCCCGTCATGTTCGTCGTCGGTCGGTCGCTTGTTGTCTTGTCGTCAGTCGCACTTCCCTCTCGTCAGACCCTCAAGCTTAAGCTTTATATGGTTTGGTGAATTCAGATAGTCTCTCTCTCTATCCTTCTGTGTATGGTTAAAAAGGCACTGACGTGAAAAACTTTCCACTATACGCTAGTTGTCTGATGTCTGTTGTGTGTAGCCCCAAAGGGTCATTGGCAAAAATAAAACATCACACATCCAGCTTCAGCATAAAGATGATGATACTTTGGAATATAAAATCCAGGATGGAATTGGCAAATTCAATTTGTTTTTTCGAAAAAAATAAAATTAAATAAAATAAAAGCAAAATCAAGAAATCACATTTAAAAAGGATTCTTTTTTGGATTTTGATGTCGTTTTTGGTTTCGAGAGGAAATCTAAAGCTTTTATGGGTTTTTCTTAAAGAACATGTGCTTTGTTCACACGGTTATAGGGGATACTATTGGGTGTTCTGTCAAGCATCCGTTAACGTTCAATTAAGCTTCACAAAAGAAAGATATAAATATATGTACATGACTTAATTTTATTGCATTTAATAATTTTTTCATTTGCTTGCATCTATTTTTTCATAATTCTTAAATTTATCCCCATTATTAAGTCCTTGGTGAAGTAAATAATAAAATAATTCCAAATATTTTACTAGAATCTGCATCGATATAGCGATATAGAATTATTTAAAACAGAAGGCAAATCATTATTAAATATAATAAACAGAAATGAACCAAGCTGACTCCCTTGAGGTACTTGAGGTACACCACAAATTACTATAAATTGACATGAAGGGTTACTCCTAAACATGGCTCTATAATATCTATCTCTATCTATCTATCTAGGTATTGCGAAACATCACATAACGAAACGGTCGTTAGTTCCAATTTTACTTAATTTATTAAGATGAATTTCATGAGAAATTTAATATGCAATCGACTTGAGTGTTTTTCCGAATGCATCCAAACAAAAAGTAGATAATTTTTAAAAATTAGTTGTTGGTTTGGCGAATTCAAATAATATAATTTTTATTTAGAGAAAAAACTTAGAATGAAAAATAAAAATTATACAAAACAAACTTCGATTTGTTACAGTAAAATTATAGCAAAGTAGATATTCAAATACCGCCTCTTAATTTTATCAGTTAACAAATTAGTAACAAACAAACAAGCTATACATTTTAAAACTCAATAAATTAATATTTATAATTAAAGAACAGAAACAAATCAAATTTCTTTTAAATTAAACTAGTTGAAAAATTAGTTTAAATAGTGAGATTAATTAAGATTTAAAATTAAGCGATGTTTTTGAAAAAGAATTTTTCCAAGACCCTTTGTCATTATACCAGGAACTTGATTGTAAGTAGAGATGTATTTGAGTTTGATTTCTTTACTTGCAATAGATTCTCGAATGAAGTTGTATTTCACATCAATATGTTTCATTCGTTTATGGTTACGTGATCCTTCAGCTACTTTGATGCATGCTTGATTGTCTTCATATATTGTTGTTGTTGAATTGCAAGGATGTCCAATTTCTTTAAAAAGACAGAGTAACCATGTACCTTAAAATACGTTTTGCTTACATCAAGTGTTCATCAGTAAAACAGCTTTGAAATCTACTAAAATAGTTTGTAGATGCACATAAATCTGGTCGAGTTGTTTGAGTAGCATATGTTAAGCATCCAATAAGTTCTCTGTATGGTTGATTAGATAAATTATTGCAGTCTGCAAATGTAATCCATATTCAATTGGTGTTGCAGCCGTTTTGCAGTTATTCATATCAAATTTCTTCAAAATATTTTTCAAGTAATTTGACTGGCTTAATTGAATTGAACTTTCATTTAAATTTCTTTCAATAGAAATTCCAAGAAACAAATTAATTTTACCGAGATCCGTCCTCTCAAATTCTTTTGCCAATTCAGTTTTAATTTCATTCATCATTTTTGTACAGTTGGAGATAATTGTCAGATCGTCGACGTATAAGAGAATGTAACAGACGATACCATTTTCAAGTTTGATGTACAAACATTGATCTGATTGACAACGATTAAAACCAATTTTAAGAATGAATTGATTAAAGCGCTCATTCCACATCGATGATGCTTGCTTCAACCCATATAGCGATTTGTTTAATTTGCAAACCATAGATTCGTCTTTCACATAAACCTTCTGGTTGTGTCATATAGATGTCTTCCTTTAAATTTCCGTTTAGAAAAGGACATTTAACGTCCATCTGATGTGTATCGTATGCAAAATGGTTAGCAATGAACAGTAAAACACGGAAGGTGGTCAATTTGGCTGTTGGTGAATATGTTTCGTTGTAATCAAAACCTTTTTCTTGCGTGAACCCACGAGCAACCAGTCTGGCTTTATACTTGTCGATGTCACCATTTGATTTATATTTCGACTTGAAAACCGATTTACAAGTGACAGCCTTTCGACCAGTGGGTAACTTACACAAAGACCAAGTACAATTCTTCAACAACGAAGAATGTTCATCATTAATAGCCTTTTCCCATTTTGGCCAATCAGGACGCTTCCTTGCATCATTCATCGTGACCGGATCGTTTTGGACAAATTCCTCAGCTGAAAGTGAAAAGTTCGCAGACCATGCAGCACATCCATATCTATCTGTTTGATTTTTCTCACGAACACTGCGACGCAACTCATTGTTGTTACCACCATTTTTTGAAGCACTGTGGACATTGTCATTGATGTTACTGATGCCATTCAACCTAGCATCGTGGATATTATCTCGCTCGATGTTACCGATGCTTTCCAAATTTGCACCGTGGATTTTTTGTTCAAATTTTCAATCGATGTCATCATTCGCTATCTCAGAATCAAATATGTCAATACAATTCAGACGATCAAAAATTGATTTTTCGTTGAACGTCACATTACGACCCATGCTTGTCACCTTCGATGTCCCAAAGACGATACATCTGTGAAGACGAACCATATCCAAGCATGTAACATTTATGTGATTTTGCATCTAACTTCGTACGGTTTTCTGTTGACACATAGTTGTAACAAATCGACCCAAAAATGCGAAGTTGCGATAAATCTGGCTTTTTACCATACCAAATTTCAGCAGGTGTTTTATTTGCAAATTGTTTGCAAACAGCACTAGTTGAGGAGCGATTCTTAACATAATTTGCATGTAAAACTGCTTCGCTCAAAAATCGACGACTCAATCCACTCGACAAAAGCATAGTCCTTGCTTTTTCTACTACTGTGCGATTAAAACGTTCAGATACCGCATTCATTTCCGGATTGTATGGCACGGTGTAATTCAGTCGAATACCTTTATTGACACAAAAAGATTTAAATTCGTTTGAGCAATACTCACCGCCATTATCCAAATGCAATTTCGAAGTTTTTAAGCCATGTTGTGCTTCAGCCATAGCAACGTATTGTTGAAATTTTTCGAAAACTTCACTTCTCTTCTTCATGCAATATACCATGGATGCACGTGAAAAATCATCAGTAAAAGCAACGAAGAATGTGGAACCATCATGCACCACTTCACTCATTGGGCCGCTGACATCTGTATGAATGAGCTCCAAAATACGTTCAGATCGGATTTCCTTTCGTGGTGGATATGGTAAACGCGTCTGTTTACCAAACACACAAGATTCACAAAATTTGTCAGCACTATTTGTATCTAATTCTACTAATCCAGTTGCCATGTTTTGATTCAACATCTTCTTCATATCATTGACATTTAAATGAGCTAAACGAAAATGCCATAACGTTTGCGAAGCTTTGCTCAATTTCTCAGCACCAGCAATTCCAGCATACACACTACGCTCAACATAAAAAGTGGCTTGATACAGTTGACCATTTCGACGAGCGGCGAACATATTTTGACCGTTTTTGGAGATAAGCGCATCAACACCATTAAAGGTGATCTCGTATTACCTTTGTCAGTTAATTGACATCAAATTACATTTTCGATTTTTAACAAACAAGACGTTTTGAATAGTTTTTGTTGAATTATCTCCATTAAAGAAAGTCTTTATCGAAATGTCGCCTTGCTGGTTTGCCACCAAGGAATGGCCTGCTTTTGCTGTTGAAATATTTATCGGTTTGATTCTATGCATATTGTTGAAAAAAAACTTTGAATCAAGAACAAAATTAATTTCTTTTCATGCATTTTTCTTATCATGCGAATCACTTTTCTTCGACAAATTAACCTTACATTTGGATTTGATGTGGCCTGGCTTTTTGCATCTGTGACAAATTATCGCATCGTCAATAATTCTTTTCGCAGCTGTTGGTTTGGCGAATTCAAATAATATAATTTTTATTTAGAATGAAAACTAAAAATTATACAAAACAAACTTCGATTTGTTACAGTAAAATTATAGCAAAGAAGATATTCTAATATTAGTGATTCGTAATTTTTTTCACAAGCTCTTGTTGGTTTTCACGTATAACAGAAAAACAATTAAAAGAAATAATGTCACAGACAAAGGATTAAAATAATTTAGGAAAACCAGGAAATTTCGCTGCAGGAGGATAATTCGTAACTAAATTTTTAGAAGCTTTTTTATGAACTGGTGTTAGGTATGAATATTTCCAAAGATCTGGGAACTTACAACATTTTAGAGGCTCGTTAAAAAGAAGAAACAATGGATAAGAAACATAAGACACACATTTTTGCAACATAAATTATGGTATTCCACCAGAACCAGGACTGAAGCATTCATTTATGTAGCTTAAAAATATTGTCACGTATAGAGGCCTCAGAAATCGGAAAAATTGATTGATTTTAGATGACTTTCTTTTTGTGCGTTAGGAGAAATAAGAGAAGAAATACTTGCAGAAGAAAAATCTAAGAAAGAATGTCTTAAAATAATCTGCGAACATGTTCTTGAAGACGCGCTGCTTCAAACCTAGCCTAGGCTACAACCATAATTAATAGCAATGTTGGCACGAGTACGATAACTTTGGCGCCAAGATATAATAACGGTTTTTGGTAGAAGGGCTTAATACAAGCATTTTTTACTATGGGAGGGGGGGTCTATCTCCCCCCGTTTAGGCAGTAGGGGCAATTTAAAAAGATTATTATTTAAAATGGAAAAAAATAATTAAAAAATAACGGTGATACTTACAATTAAGTTTTATACATTTTTTTAAAGCCAACATTCTGTTTTATTAGCCAGTTTTTAATTCAAGTCAAAACTGTGCGTAGTTTTTGAAAAATTTAATTTTAAACTCAAAATTTGAGTAATAAAAGTCAAAAAAAAAGGTTTAAAGTGTAATTTTTTAATACTTCAAGATTATCTACCATTGTTTTTATTTCAGAATTTATTGCTCTTATTTGTTTTTGATCACAAACTGAAAACTAGATGATTTTATGTCTTTTAGTTTTTGAGAAAATTGAAAATAACCACAACTACTATTTTAATTTAATTCTTTTTTTTTGCTTAAGTGGTCTTATTTTGATAGTAACAATGGTAGGTGCGAGTTTGGGTGTATGCAACAGTAAGGTGTGGGCGAGTTTGGGGGTATGCAACAGTGGGATCTGCAACCCCCCTGCTTGGGAACACTATAGGATTTGGGGTGGGTGCAAGTTGGAGTGCGTGCAAGGGGGGAGGGGGCAAGGTTCGGTGGGTGCAAGATGGGGTGCAAGCAAAGTTTCTTTTGCATTTAAATAAGCTGGATTTAAGAAAAATTAATTTACCCTAGGTGTATGTTAATCCATATTCGATTATTACTATCAAAATAAGACTTCGTTAATACTTAAGCAAGGAAAAAGTAATTAAAATAAATTTTTTTTTTGTAACTTTCAATTTTCTCAAGAACTAGAAGACATAAAGTCATCTAGTTTTCAGTTTTTAATCAAAAACAAATAAGAGCAATGAATTCTAAAAAAAAAGCAGTAGATAATTTGAAAGTTTTGAAAAACTACACTTTAAACCTTTTTTTTAATATTTTTTGCATACATTTTTAGTTTAAAACATTTTTTTTTCAAAAACTATGCATAGTTTTGACTTGATTTAAAAACAAGCTAATAGACAAAAATGTTGACTTTAAAAAAAGCTATAATACTTACGTGTAAGTATTACCGTTATTTTTTAATTATTTTGTTTTCCATTTAATGTACATATTTTTTTAATTGCCCCTACCGCCTAAACGGGGGGAGATAGACCCCCCCTCCCATAGTAAAAAATGCTTGTTTTTAACTGTTCTATAGAAATCTGTCATTAAAATTTGTCGCCAAAGTTATCGTACTCTCCCCGCAATGTTTGCTCTTGACTGGACAACATTTAATTTTGTTCGTTTTATTAAATAATTTCGCAGGCACTTCAGTCCATTCTGCTACTGCAGTGACTTCATAAGGCAATTTAAGGAATTCAGATAGCTCACAAGTACATAAACCTAGAACCGAAGGCTGCAAAGACGAAAGTGGAAACATCAGAGGGGAACCGCAGGATGATCCATTCAACATAGACGAAGAAAACCAACAATCCCGTCCTCCCAACTTAGACGAAGTAAAGATTGCCATGTCTAAGCTGAAAATAAAGCAGGTGGAGCAGATGGCTTGAATGCCGAGTTCTTCAAAGCAGCTGGAGATAATTTGGTTAGGAGCATGCACCAACTTATCTGTAAGATATGGTCGAAAGAAAGAATGGAACCTTAGTATTGTTTGCCTGATTCTGAAAAAAGGAGACCCTCTAAACTGCACCAACTATAGACGAAGCAGTCTACTTAACATCGCTTACAAAATCTTCTTTGCAGTAATATGTAAACGTCAAAAAGCCCATCGTCAACAACCTGATAGGTACTTATCAGTGTGGTTTTAGACCAGTTAAGTCCACAGTCGATCAAATATTCACATTACGGCAGATCCTGGAAAAACCCAAGAACATCAAATCGACACCCACCTTCTTTTCATCGATTTTAAGGCCGCATATGACAGCATCTACAGGGACGAGCTGTATAGATCCATGTCTAGTTTTGGCAACCCTGCCAAACTCGTCCGTTTGTGCAGGATTACCATGGAGAATTCACGCTGCTCCATAAAGGTTGGAAACAACTTCACATAACCTTTCGATGTCAAAAAAGGTTTTAGACAAGGTGATGCATTTTCATGCGTTTTTTTTAACATCGTACTTGAAAGAGCTCCCACGTGAACACTAGAGGCACTATCTTTCAAAAGTCTGGTCCAATTACTAGAATATGCTGATGACATTGACATAATCGGAAGAATTTAGCGTGATGTCAATGGGGTTTTTGTGAGTATTGAGGCAGAGGCGGCAAAAATGGGTTTAACGGTTAATGAGGGCAAAACAAAGTATATGCTATCGTCAAGAAAGGAGTTACAAAACCGACGTCTCGGTCAAAACGTCACCATCCACAGACGTAACTTTGAGGTAGTCAAGAACTTCGTCTACCTAGGCTCCGCTATTAACGCAGAAAACAACACCAGCGCTGAAATCAAACGAAGAATAACTCTTGCTAACCGCTGTTTATTTGGGCTAAGAGAGCAATTGAGTAGTAAAGTCCTTTCTCGAGGGACCAAAGTGTCGCTATATAAGACCCTCATCATCTCCGTCCTGCTATGCTGTGCAGAAGCATGGACTATGACAAAAGCGGTTGAAAACACCTTGGGTCGTTTCGAGAAAAAAGTTCTTCGTGTGGTCTACGGTCCCGTATGCATCGAAGGGGAGTGGAGGAGAAGATGGAACGACGAGCTGTACGGGCTGTAAAGCGCCGTAGACTTAGCCAGAAGGGTAAAAGTTCAACGACTAAGAAGGCTGGGTCACATAGAGCGCATGGAAACCAATGCTCCGGCCCGGAAAGTCTTCGAATCCACACCCACAGGACAGCGCAGTAGAGGAAGACCGCGAATCAGTTGGCGCGCACAAGTGGAAAGTGAAGTCACCCAACTTGGAGCGCGAAACTGGAGACCGAGCTAGATGGAGAAGTTTGTTGGGTGAGGCCCTAGTTTACACAGGACTGTAGCGCCACCTTAAGTAAATAAGTAAGATAGCTTCCCAATCTCTGCAAAATCTTGGAATCTTACAGCCAATTCGCTTTTAAGATCGGATAGAAAATTTGAAAACACTGCAATGTCTTCTTCTTCAGAGTTCTTTTTTTTTGTATATTCAAGAATTGTTGGGAAATGAATAAATTCTTTTTTAGTGATATATTTTTCGAAAACATCCACTTACGACGAAAAGCGGACACGCTTTGTATTAAGTCACATATTAATTTCCCATTTCCTTGTAACTGGATGTTAAACTCATTTAAATATTTCAGAACATCTTTTTGAAAAGCCAAAGCTAGTACATTGTACTTTTTTGTTATGAACTCCAAGTGCTTCCTTGCTTTCGTCGAATCTAAGTTTTGCAAGAAGGAGATAACTTGCTCTTTAACCATCCAGAAACGTTCAATAACATAAACTTTACTTAGCCAACGAATATTGTTGTGTTGCAGTAAGTCCGAATAGGCCGATTCAAATTCAGAAAGAAACTCTTTTTTTTTGTGGAAACGCTTTTAAACACGAACATTTACAAAACAATCGATATCGAACAAAAGCTCCGTAATTAGATCTCACAATAAAACTGACAACCGATTCGACTGCAGAATGAATTTTACTTACAAAAAAAGCGATTGTTTACATTTTGTATGTCAATTGAATTTATTTGTCTGTGAATACGTGCTTAGTCGCCATATTTAAAATTGCGTAAAGGAGTTGCAAACGCACTTGCTTGTGTGTTAGTGAAGCATTTTTTTAATTTTGTTTAAATTTACATGCATAAGATGTTATTAAATTGAATCGGTAGTTTGACCTAAATTTGACCTTTCGTGGTCCGCCTGTTGCTGACCGCCTGCTTTAAAGTATAAAATGTCAATTCAAAAGATGAATTTTGCAAAAAGGAAAAAAATTGTTTAAAATCACATAACGACAATAAATTCTTTTTTGGTTCCTAACCTTACTTTTCTACAACGATTTTAATGTTACGGATTTAAAAGAATTTCTCGTGACAAAAAAATCAATTTTCAGTTCACAAAAATCCTTGATAAACAGACTAACGTCCTTAAAGTCAAACATGAAATTCATAAAATAAAATTGTCCCAACATAAATAAAAAAAAGTGTTTCAAAATCACCTACCTCAATTAACATCTAAAATTTAGGTGCAATAAAAAATAAATAAATTTTATGCTACTTTAGTTTTACTATGACTTGAAATAAACTTGCGTGAGCATTACAAAAATATAATTTTTAACACACTTAAACTATGGCTATAGTTCTTTATTTCAACTTTACCCTAACCAAGTTCTTGCCAAAGATATTAAAAAAGCTCAAAAAACTCTCCACACATTTGGAATTGTTAAAAAATCTCCCCAGACTAAGCCTCGAAAGAAAAAAAAAGAAGAAAAATTTTAAAAACAAATAATTTTTAAGGAGACAAATAAAAATATATAAAAACGATTTTATTTTCTCGGTAGACTTCAAGATGTTGGATTTTATTGCCACTGATGTCGCGTTGAAGTTGATGCCACCCCAACGCGCAACTCCTTCAAGGACATTTTTGTAATTTTCTTCCAAAAATCTTATAAGTATTTTTTACTTTTCTCTCTATCAGTGACTCACCCTTTCTCTCTCTCTCTCTCTCTCTCTCTCTCTCTCTCTTCGTGTGAGTAGGTCACCATTGTTCATTTTCCCAAAAATCACGTAACGCAAATGAAAATTCTCCTCAAGAAAAACTCATTCAAGTAGGTACATAGTTACACACATACATACTTACTTCTGAATTTTGGAAGCAAAAAAAAAGAAAGAAAGAAAATACAGCAGTTACATATTTAAGCCGCGAGGTGGCAATAGGGTTTTTTGGAAGAACAAAAAGAAATGATGGCAAATGAAACTTCTTCGATTATGGCAGGTGGCTTGAATTGTTTAGCAGCACACGAAAGGATATTATTTCCTCTTTCTCTCTTTTTTTTTTCTTCATCATACGTACATATTTATATATTTTTTAACCTCTCACTCTCATTCTTAGAATACGTGCAGTACAAATACATATTTTTGATACAAGTTAGTAGAAGTACAAAAAAGTAACTTTTTAAAAACCATTCCACAGGAAGGATTCAAGTTTTTCATAGGAAAAGAACAGAAAAAAGTCATTCTCATCCTGATCCTGGAGAAAGAGAGACACAAATTTACGACAAAAACATCTTAAAGGCCAACGCGGGAAATACGCGAGGTGAATTTTTAAACATTTTCCCATATAAAATACAAAATACGGGACATCAGCAATGTTTGCACCATTGGAAGCATCAGTTTTAACTTTTTTAATATCTTCTGTGAATATAGTATGGAGTTGTAGAGTTGTAAGGTTTTAGGTGAGAATAGACGAAGTCAAGCCATTGGCCTATATTAAAATCTGAAACAATAGGTTCCACAATTTTTGTACTCAAGGTAGACGTTTACCTTCAAAAATCCAAAAAAAAAAAACATTCTCAAGTAAGTTCCAAACGCAGTCCGTATTAAATTTAAAGTCAAGTCATGGTCCTTACCTTAAGAGCCAATATAAATTGTATCGTAAGCGACATATCCATAGTTTTCTGCTAGTCCATGAAACCACTTATGGCTTAAGTCAGTATTGGAAATTATTAATAAGGCTTCATTTGTTACTAGAATTTAGTCATCTTTTTTTTTATTGAAAATGTCGCTTACGATAAACCGGGGAAAAGGGCTCGATATGTTCAAGCTAAAGCCTCAGAATATAAAACTGTCAAATAAAAAATGAATACCTTCCATTCTATTTTACCAACCTCTTCACCTTAAGTAGTTAATAACACACGTTGACAACGTTTTGTTCCGACTCCAAAATTACTCTATCGGTAGTAATAAGAGCAATAGTTTTCAAAAAAATGTATGAAAATCTTCATAAGTTGTAAGATTTCACCTGTCTAAAATAAATGTTTAAAAAACACTGAACCATTTTCAACAGAACAACAAAAAAATTGTTTGGTCCTTATTTTTGTTCTTGTGACGAATTCTTCGTCTAAAAAATTCTATGATGTCAAATGTTTGAAATATATTGCAAGAATATTCAAATAATGTTGAAAACTGGTATTTTTTAAAAATTTGAGCACGAAATTAAAATCGAAATATGTACATATATTTCAAAACGTATTTTTCAGAACCACAAAAGCTTTAAATTCAAGATTCATCAAAAAATCAAAATATGTATATTGCAAAACGTATTTTTCAGAACCACAAAAGCTTTAAATTCAAGATTCATCAAAACTTCGTGTATTTACAAGTCAAACTAAGATTCATAACCATAACTATAAGAATTTTTAGAAACTAATTATAACAAAAAGAAGACCCTCTAAACTATAGACGAATCAGTCTCCTTAACATTGCTTATAAAATCTTCTCTGCCATAATATGTGAACGTCAAAGCCCATCGTCAACAACCTATAAGGCTCTTATCAGAATGGATTAAATTAGACCAGGAAAGTCCACAGTCGATCAAATATTCACATTTCGACAAAAAAACAAAAACATCAAATTGAGACCAACCATCTTTTTATCGATTTCAAGGCCGCATATGACAGCATCTACAGGAACGAACTATAGAGACGTGTCTAGTTTTGGCATCCATGCCAAACTCGTCCGTTTGTGGAGGATGAACATGGAGAATTCGCGCTGCTCCATAAAGGTTGGAAACAACTTATCAAAACTTTTCGATGTCAAAAAAAAAATTAGAAAAGGTGATGCGCTGTCATAAGGTTTCTTTAACATCGACTCTCAAAGAATAGTAGAGAGCTCCGACGTCAACACTAGAGGCACTATCTTTCAAAAATCTGGGGCCTTACTCTGTAATGCTTTTCGAAAGCCAATCCGATTCGAATCTGATATTCGATTCGTTAATGAATTCGTACTCTGTAAAATGTTCGAATCGAATAAAACAATCATCTAGTACTTTTTCTATTTATCGAATAGATTTACCGAGTCTCGAAGTATTTCTTATGAGATTTGTCAAAGCAAAAATACAAAAAAAAATCAAAACAAATCACAAAGACGAGGAAAAAATTAAAATTAAAATTAAAATTCAGTCATTATTATCACTTGAAAATTATCGTAATTACTTTTTTTACACTTCGACTTCACTGCTTTGCAATTGCCACATCTCTCTTTGTAATTCATGCTTAGAAAGTTTAAGCTATTTTTTTTTTCATAGTCATTTCGTTTTTTGTGTTGAAATTTGTCTTTTGCTAAGGTATACTTTTTTTCCTTCAAGTCATACGGATTCCACCATAATTTCAAATTGCTTTTGTTTGGTATGCACATTTTCGCTGATGATTCCCTGTAATGGGATTTATTTGCTTAAATTTTGAATAAAATTATTATTTCCTTACTTATATTTTATCTATTTCACACAACTCAACAAAATTTTCCTTTTGTGTCCTTTAAAAACGACCTTCAAATTGCAATTCGTTACCTCTCTTGGTCTTGGTGTAGAAAGAAAATTTCCGTTTTCGAACGCTAATGACATTCGGAAACGCATTGCCAGGTACGAAAAATCCGAATGCGGATTTGTCATTCCGTAAGTACTAGATTTCTTATCCGCATTAGAAATAGAGAGTAAAAAATATTCGTTTTCGAAAATATTTGCTTTCGAAACGCAATACAGAGTAGGGCCCCTGTCCTATTATTGCCATTTGCTGATGAAATTGACATAATTGAAAGAACTCGGCGTAACTTTGAGTCAGTTAAGGACTTTGCCTACCTGGGCTCCGCTATGAATGCAGAAATCAACACCAGATTTAGATTAGATTCTTTGGGCTTAAAAGGCAATTGAATAGTAAAGACCTCTATCGACAAAAGCGGATAAAAGGATATTGGGTTGTTTCGAGAGAAAAAGTGTTCGTGTGATCTATTATCCCGTATGCAAAGAAAATGAGTGGAGGAGAAGATCGAACGACGCTGTAGCGCGTACAGCGTCGTTCGATCACTACACTAAGGCATTTTTTGGGTGACGAATAAAAACAAGCCATGTAAAATAAATGTCATAATGGACGAATAGTCGTTAATAGCCCTTAAGGAATATTTCATTCCAAATTTGTGAAACCTGCTGGGTTCTTCATTTCATTTTCACTCGAAAATTTTGACTAAACCGAAGAGTTTTAAAAATCTAACGAAATGTGGAACCGTGAAAATAAATGTACTTGTTTTTCATATACGAATTAGCTCGTTCCACAAGTGGTTCATTTCATATTTTACATTTTCACATGCAATTTCAAGTAAAAAGCAATAGAAATCTAAAAAGTTGTATTTAAATCTGCAGTTTTGTGTGGAAAACAAATATTAACAAGTCTGTAATTTTGTGTGGAAAACCAATCACACGTTCCACAAACTTGTTCACTTCATTTTCGTACATTCCAACCATTCCATTTGTAAGGGAAAATCGTACAAATCTTATGGATTCTATGAACTATTAAAAATAGTAATTGTGGAATCAAAAAATTTTTACAAATCTTATGGATTCTATGAACCATTAAAAATAGAAATTGTGGAATCAAAAATTTGTATACGTCAGTCTAATGTCAAATATTTTGTATTCACAACTTTACATCATCGACTGTTATGCAAAAGTAACGATTTTTTCTTTTTTTTCCCTTCGATGTGCGATGATGTCTTGAGATTGATGTAGGTTTTCGGTCATATATTCTTGTTTTACTTTGTTTCACTGTTTAAGAAGGAGGTAAAAAAGTTTTGACATATATTTTTTTCGCCATTTTGTATTTTGTTTTTCTTGTTAACACTGCTGCAAGAAGACGTCAAGAGTATTGATGGATATTAGTAAAACGTGTCACTGTGCTGCTCTCATTTTGTCAGTTTGTCTACTTTTTTATTTTCGTTTCGTTTCATTTTTGAACAGCGAAATAAAAATGAAAATTCTCTCCTATTTCCCCCACTCCCTACCCCCGATGTCTCCCTCGGGGGGAATAAATGAAATGATATCGCTGTTGGGCTGTGAAAGAAAAGGATTCATTACTTTGTATGTCCTCAATTGTAATATGCATCACAGAAGGAAGAATGAAAGGGTATATGCGAAGTGTATACGCGAAGTAGGCACCCAGGGAGGGAGTATTAAAGGACCTAGAAGTCGTATAGAGTGGAAGTGAGGAAGTGGGAGGATGGAGGAGATAACTTTCATTTTCATTAAATTCATTAACACAAAACGCGCTTGAGTTAAAAAATTAAAAAATAAAGTTGAACAAAAATCCGATGTAGAACAAAAACAAAAATCAAACCAACGACGGAAATAAAACAATGGAGCCTGCACTATAAATTCCAAGGTAAAGCTCCAGAAAACAAAAGCGAGTTTGTGGCACGGATGTGGGTTGGGTATAGTTGGATGTGGGATGAGGATAGGATTCTGCTGGATGTGCATGAGGATGATGAGGATGAGGATGAGGATGATAATGGGATAGGACTCTTTATATGTACATATATAGGGAAGTAAGAAATCAGTTTAACTTTTCATACAAAACTGTCGACAGTTGTAGGTTATGATGAGATCTCTTCATTTCTTCCATTTCTTTAGTTTTTTCCGAAATGAAAATGAAATGATGTTGTTTTATTTTTGTATTATCGTAATTTTCTGAATAAAAAATAAATTTAATTCCTTTTCTATAATGTTTCATTTCATATTCAATGCAAATGCAATCCTCTCTCTCTCTCTCTATCTCTATTTTTCTCATCCTTTATGATTTTAAGGATTAAATTGAAATAGCAAGGACAAAAGATGATTCATAAACAAAAAGTTTAAAAAATTTAATAAGAAAAGCGGTTGAATGAATCAGAAATTACTTGAGTATATAAAATAAAGGTAAGCATACTCTCAGAACTTGTACCTCTCATGTTTGGGAATATTTATGGGATATTTCAAGGATTTCTTTTGTGCGGAAAAAAAACAACTTTTTGCACCCTTATTAATTCTTAGCTTAAGTAATGTATTGAATAAAAAGAGAAACTTGTGGTAAATACAAAACAGTAGGAAATTCAATGCTATGACAAAAGAATGTTAGCCTTGGCCTATACAATAGACATTTTTCATTACTTGAAGATATAACTTTAGACATTAGATTAGCTGACCTAGCCTATTTTTAGGGTTTTGGTTTACTTTGAAAATGATTTTCCCCTCTGAAATAATTGGTTGATATAAGGACAATATTTTAAAGGATATTTGTCTGTCATTGCAACTTTAAACTTTATTCGATGATATTTGTATTTACAGGAAGATGCACGACAAAGTTGTGTAACAGGTCTAATGGAAGATATAAATGGACAAGGGTTCGGATTTAAGTAGTAGCTATCATCTTTTGACATTTGACAAGTAAAAACTACACAATTTTTAAAAATGAAACGATACACGCATCAACAATTCATTGAAATTCTTAAAATTCACTGCAAAAATAGTGAACATTCTGCAAGAAAATTTTCCTGAACATTTTATTTCTTGAGGTGATTACAATTTTCCAGCGATATATTTTGATATGACACCTTAAGCCCATTTCATTAGGGCTTTCTCGAGTTAGCCGTTCGGATACTGCTTAAAATTGTGATCCCCTTCATCCCTGATAGTATTACTTGCACACAAGAATGGTCGGGAGTTGTAAGTCACTAGACCCTAGTTCTCAACGGACTGTTGCGCCACCTAATTTATTTGTATTTATTTATAGTTATGAGTAAGCCTAATAAATGACACATTCCACATTCGTGTAGTTCGGCTAAAGAAAGAATACGTGTTATTAACAATATGCCCGAAAAAAAAGCTCAAAGAAAAACTGATGAGCATTCCTAAACGTATGGACATAAGTAAATCCGAAGGACAAGCATGTTATTTTTAAAATGATTATAAAAAGCTGAGGGTACTGTCATCAGTAAAACATTTAAGTGGGTTGAAACTTTCAGACAAAAGATCGTTTATAAAAATAAGGAAGAGTGTTGGAGACAAATGAAGCCTTGGGGCATACCTGCGCTTATTTTCTGGATATCAGACATGAACCCGTCCAATACTACTTGAATTGAACGGTCCAAAAGGTAATTTCTAACCCCACAAAATCTATCAAATGCCTTTGAAATATCAAGTGCAACTAATCTCACTTTCTCTAAAACGATTTAAAGATTTGTTCAATACTGTTCGGTGAGATAAACCATAAGACCAGTGGACCTGTTGCTACGAAAGTCATACTGTCGGTCATTAATAAGTTTTTTAATCTTCCAGATATTTCTTAGTCTGCTTTCATGGCCTTGGAAGAAAAGGACGTAAGTGCAATTTGACGATAGTAAGAAGGGGAGGAGCATTCGCCTTTTTTAAGGACAGGCTGGACAAATACTTTCCATCAATTTGGAATGTGACCTGTGAAGTAGGACAGATTGAAAAAGCTTAAGCAGTTGCCAGCGGCGTTGAAACACCTCTTCAGAACAATAGCGGGATTGTGAATAAAAATAGAAAAAGAAGCTTTACTTAAATTCAGTTGTTCTAATTATGCGGTATGATGTTAGCCTAACCCTATCGACACTTCACAATTTTTTAAATACAAATTTATCGAGACTTAAAATTAGAAATATTAAATATTCACGAAGGAACCTTGTGCCCTAAATGAACTTCATAAGAAGTCTTAGGGGAACGAAGTAAAGAGTGAAAAGTTTTTTTTCACAAAAACTCTTCAAAATCTTCACGTCAAGAATATATGCATTTTTTAAATTGCCTTTAATATGTCTTGAGAATTTCTTTTAGTTGATGTTGTTTTACAATTTTTGAAATTGTATGTGTTCACGGAGGCTATAGATTTCCCATCCTACAACATAATATTATGTTTGTTCTTTTGGCCCAATCTTAACGCTTCAGTGTTATGGTGCACCCTAACTCTCTAGTTTTGTTGTTTGACTGTTCAGTGATTGCGGAAGAGAATTCAGGAATTTCTTAGGTGAGCAAGCTCTATCGAAAACAAAACCTTATAAGGGGTACAAATTGTTCAACGAGGATTAAGATAGAATTGAAGTCGAGGTATGACCTGGACGATAAGCAACTCCAAATGAACAGTTTACCGTCAACAAAATAATAGAATTGGCGTTCTAAAATTGTCGATTGACAGTCCCAAACCTTAGTAACCTTGTTGGAATATCGAAAGAAAAATTGAAACTGACCATTCAGGAAATTGGCTTCAAAAAAGAGAAATTACTGTGCTCGCAATTCACCATCGCTACCACCGTATTCGACTGACTTAGCACAATGAGGCTTTTAAGTGCAATCCCGAAACAGATTCAATAAAAGAATTAAGTTTCGAAGAATAGATAAAGGCTAGCCTACATTTTTGTTGGGATTAGAAATAGAGTATGGGTTAAGATGGGCTGCGTTCACACCGCCCAAAAAAAATCATTTCCTTTGCTCATCCTTAGACTACTCAGAACGTTAGAAATAACTCATCCCAAAAAATATGGAATACCGGGAAATTATACTTATCGAAACAATGGGGTGTGCATTCGATTATCTTTTTCTAATAAAAAAACCATTTCTTTTGAAGTATTTTTTTTCCAGTATTTAAAATTAGCTGTTACCTTCGGCTTTTTCCGTGTTGTAAAAGAAAATCAAAACATCACACAGAGACATTCCAGTAGGAAGTAGTAGTATTATACTCCCTCATATCTCCTGCTACTTTATCCAATGTGTTGAATATATTTTCAAAACACCATCGTTTCTTAGAATCACCCTTTGACAGAGAAATTAATCGTCATGTGTGTTATTTTGTAAATCAGGGTAAATACTTGCAATTAGTTCAGAATAACTTAGTTCTACCGATCATCCCCTATTGTTAATAGGAAATTAGGTAGGGAGTTAGTCCGTACATAACCTACAGAATTAAAGAAGAAACGCTCAATGATACACAACGATAAAAAGTCCAAAAGCAGGAAGCACCTAATGATATGCTACTAATAGAATAGAATGTATCAAATATATTATTTTAATATTGTTATCGACGGATCTGCTTGAATGAGCTGTGAATAAGATATTTTACCGCGATAAAAAGTAGCTTAAAATACTCTCCAGCCTCAAATCTACCTTCACACTAAAAATAAAAATGTTAAAATATTGCTCCGTTGCGACGTGAAGGACGGACAAACAAACAAGCAAACAAACTGACTTTAATATTTATAATCTTAGTAGGTTAGGTTAGGTTATAGTGGCTGTCCAAGATGATAACGGACACACTTAGGCCAGTTTAATGGCCCATTGTGATACCACATGAATCTTGAGGCTTCCTTCTAAGCTCAATGGAACCAGTTTGAGTTCCTTACGAAAACGTGAGGGGCTGTTTATGCTGATATGATTTAGATCGTTTAGATCGTTAAAGAAGAATTCTAATAGGTAATCTTAGTTAGGATTCTAAAAAAAAAAACTTAGTAAATGTGTTAATCCCAAATAAGCAGAACTTAATTATAATTAATAATAATTTCAAAGACATTTATAGAAAAACAAATTAATATAGTAACAAAATCAATAAAAAATACAAAACAAACATGACATAAGAAATGTGTGTTTGTACTTACTCATTATGTGGTATATCCTCGTCCTGTTCGCCAAGGACTAATATTGTATTTAGTTTAATTGCAAATAACACCACGCACAATGTTAAAATTCCAAACAATTTGTGTTGCTCCATATTGTTGCAGTATTGTTGTTGCTGTTGCTGTTGTTGTTATTTTTGTCGGCTGTATATAAATTTTTGAGAAAAAGGTGGTTTTATAGCTTGATATATTTTCTCTGATGTATATCTGCTGCTTGATGGATGGAAATTTTAATTCAAAAGGACACCGCAAGTAGTTGTGTATAGAGACAGAGATAGATACATATATACTTTTTTTCTTTATAAATTTTTGTATTTAAATATTTAAGCACTCACACTTTATTTTATTTCTGTATTAATTTTTATTTTTATTCCACAAGGACAAAACTACACGCACACATTTTTAATTTTTTAATATCAAAGAAAGATCGGAAAAGAAAACACTTTTTGTTGTTGTCGTTTCTTTAATTTGTGTTATTTTGTGTATGTATTGGTTTACACATTATACGATAAAGGATAACATCCTTGTTGTTGTTGTTGTTTTTGTTGTAAATTTATCAAATTGTCTATTTTCAATTCATTCGAATATGCAGTCATTTTCTAAGCGGAAACGCGCGTATACCGAAATATTAAACGAACAAGGATCCTTTCTTCCTTTTTGTTGTTGTTGATTGTGTCTAATTTTTATACATACACTCGAAGGATATAGCTTTTTGCTTTGCTTTGAATTCAGTTTTTGTTTTTATTTTGTTTTATGTTTATTTTATATCCTTCACACACATTTACACACACTTTGCAGAAATATGCATGCATATATACGCATGCAATTATTATTATTTTTCTTTTGGGATCATATAAGGATGTATGTATATAAATGTATGGTGTGCAATTTGTTGCTGATGCCCCGTCGCCGCTCCTTGTGGCTTATTTTGTTATAGATACTCAAGGATATAATATGTACTGTACATATAGATTCTGCAAAAAGGATGTTTGAAATTCATTTCCTCATGTTGCACTTTTGCTGCCGATGCGATGTGCGGTAGTAGTACTATACACTATTATACTATACTACTACTACTGGTGGTGGTGGTGCTGCTGCTGGTCCTGAAATTGTGTATGGGGATGTGGTTGTGGCGGTTTGGTAGTGTGGTACTGTTGATATATGGCACTGGCACATCCTCTCCTTGAACCAGTTTTGAGTGTGAAGTCGTCTTTTTGTTATTCTTCCTATTTATTATATATATAGTACATACATATGTACATATAAATATATTCTTTAGCTTTTTTCTCCGAAAACGAAATAAGAAATAAAAGAAAATACTTGATTCTTTTAGTTTTTCCTCAGTTTTCTTCTTTTTTTTTTATTTGTTGCCAACTTTGGTTTTAGTTTGTCCTTCCTGTGTTCTTCTGTGAGTGTAGAGAAAAAGAAGAAGAAAAAAACCAGAATTATATAAGGAAAATTGTAAAAGTTAAATGAAAAATTTTCCACACATACATACTGATAAGGCCTACCTACCTACCTACACCTACCTATTTAGAAAATGTTTACCATCATACAGTGGGGTACAAGGTAAAAAATTAAAAGAATTTGTAAGGATATCCATATTTTTGAAAGTCCAAAGGTCTATTAAATACTTAGTGGCTTTAAAGTCTATTGACTGATCGTGTGTACGTTAAAAGCAGAGTTGGAAAAAAATGAATACAATTACTTGTAATTGAAGAATTTCAATTAACAACTACAAGCAATTGAAAAGCGGCCATTACTTGTTCAAATGTTGACCTTGACTTCCAATGCGTCAGTTGAAGCGGGCTTATCTGTATAGACATGAGCTTCAACATAACCTCACAAAAAATAGTCTAAAGGCGTTAAATCGCACGATCTAGGCGGCCAATCCGGTCCCGAACGTGAAATAAAATGTTCACCGAACTCGCCTCTCAATAAGTCCATTCTTGCGCGTGCTGTGTGGCATGTGGCACCGTCTTGTTGAAACTACATGTCATGCAAGTCAGGCTCTTGCATTTTGGGCAAAGATGGATATCATCTCACGGTAGCGCACACCATTCACAGTTACGTTACGATTCGCATCATCTTTGAAGAAGTACGGTCCAATGATGCCACCAGCCCATAAACCGCACCAAACTGTGACTTTTTCTGGATGCATTGGTAGCTCTTGCAATGCTTCTGGCTAATATTCACTCCAAAATCGACAATTCTGCTTATTTACGTACCCATTCAGCCAAAAATGAGCTTCGTCGCTGAACTCAATAAAATGGAAGAAGCGCGCGATAAACTTTCTTAACAGAGCACGCATTTTGATAATAAAATTCAATAATTTGCAAGCGTTGTTCGTTTGTAAGACGATTCATGGTTAAATTATAGACCAAACTGAAGATGTTTGACAGTGAAACAAAACACGAAACGTGCGTCAGCTGTTTAAACCAGTGTTGCCAAAAAGATAATAGCTAAAAAATCACCCTTTATAAGAAACAGCGATTTAAATCGTGACCTTACAATTGAAATGGTTACAGAAGTAGTTAAAACCCATTCTGTATCACAAAATTAGCGACTGCCAAGGTATACAAAGTCCGAAATGGAGACCGTCTTAAATGTACGAGACAATGTTTAAAGGTGAAGAAGAATGAAAGCCTAATGAGCTGATGGTCTAAAAGCTATGGCAAAGTTACAACACAACTAAAGTAAAATTTATTTTAAGAAAGAAAAACCATATTTCATTGATTTTAGTATGGTAAGAGTGCCACACATACTCAGTACCGATTTTTACAGAGTGTCTTTTGAAGATTTCCATCGGATAGAAAAATCATCAATTGAAAATCATAGATTTTATTGTAGCCCACTGTGATTTTTCTTTTTTTTTTGTCAGGAATTTTTGAATCAAGAGTTTATTCCCAAAAGAATTACTACACCCTAAAATAAGAATACTATCAGACCTTTGGAGTCCAAGTAATTATTTTATGTATCACTCAAGTCATATTTTCATAACACCTCTGGCGGCTGGACCTGTCAGTGATGGTGGCTACCTGAGTGTGGTCATGTTCTTAAACAAAAACCAACAGAAAAAGTTTCCTTTAAAGTTGGTAGGACTACTCCTAGGTATACGAGTATAGGTATGTTATTTCCCATTGTTAACAATTTCAGTTGGGGGAACTTCACAAGCATATCAGGAAAGCCTCAAAACAAAAGGACGAAAAAAAAGTTGGTGTGAAACGAAGGGGGTTTCTTTCCACATGCAGAAACATACTCACTCGTGAGTAAAAGGGAAAATATTTTTGTTTGTATGTTTAACATAAAAAAGTTCCAAAGGTAAAATATAAATATAAATGTTTGTATTCATTTGCATATCAGGGACTCAACAACAACAACAACAATAACCGTGGCCACAATTCATTAGTTTTTATTTTGTTTTATTATTTATTTATTCTTTTAAGGGGCCAGCCGACCGACCGACTACGATGATGATGACGATGAATACAAGTCGGATAGGGAGGGGCAGGCAGGGGGAGACTAGGAGACTAGGGGCTCCTTTAACATTGAAATCGAATCTCAAGAGAGCGTTTGAGGAATGAGAACCAGGACTGAGGATGGATATGATGATGTTATGATACCCATGCTATATATACAAACATATAACGTCGTCGGAGTGCCGATGGCGATGTGGGTGATAGCGATGGCGATGGCGCTACACTCGCTCGCGTAGCCTTGAAAAGTCATATTTTTAAGTATTCTATTTCCCAGATTCAAAATTAGAAATAAGAATAAAAAAGAGATGGACGAATACTGAAATTTTTCAAGCACGAGAGTTTGAGTTTATGTTTTTTGTTTGTGCATAAAAGAAAAAATCTAAAATGTTAAAGTTTAATACTTTTTTCCAGAAATCATTATTGCTTGATGATGGACATTTTGTTTTGCTGTGTAGATTGACCTTGTTCCTAGATATAGGGACAAAAAACTACAAAAAAGATTTTTCTATATTTAGATGGAAACTTAAAAATATATACATCCCTAGTTTTGTGATATACTTATAAAGTCTATCTGTCCAGTTTAATGAATTTAATGACTTTATGAGCTTTAAGAATTCTAGGAACGAATTCATTGAGAAAAATGCAATAAAAATAATAATTTTATCGTCAGTTAGTTATCCATGAGTTTAAGTTGATTAATATATCAAATGAGAAATTAATCATAAATTCTCTGGAATTTCATGGTTGACGATTTCTTTCTTTCAATCATTTTAATTTAATACACAGTTGAAGGACTTAAAGTCAAAAACAAAAATCAAAATGTTTTCAGTTGAAGTTATGTACATTATGTAGCTGAAAAAGTGTAAAAACCGAAATTTATATCGTTTTTTGAATTAGTATCCACTTTCAAAAAACAAATACCACAGTGGGCATTCTGCATAAACGATTTAAAAGTAGGATGTACTTTTGCATAGGCAACGTCAATTGACTACGAAGAATCGTGCAATTTCAAAATATTAGCCCGTTTAAACTATAAAATGTCATTAATACTCGTAGACAGTTTTGGAGTATCGGAAAACTCTGATTTTTTTCATCTTAAAAAAAAAACAAATATTACGAAATTTTGTAATTAAAAAAATATTGTCAATTTAATTTCGATTTACCCAAAAATATGGTTATTTTTTTACAGTCTTATTTAAAAACACTGTATAGAGCCTACATAAAGTTATGTAATCTCTATAATGCCTCTAATCGCAAAAATGCTATTTATAAAACTTATGCAAGGTTGTATAGTCTCATAATAAGCTAAACGCGTTTTGAGGTTGAATAGAGCCTACATAAGGAAATTATTGTTATTATTTCGTAAATGTCATTTTGATTTCTCTCCATTTTTGAAATTAAAATAAAACAATAATGCCTTTCCAGTTTAGCTCGTTTATTAATGATTTAAAGAATTTAAATCGGGTTTTACCGACTCCAAGAAGGCGGAAAGTTTATAAAAAAAAGTTCAACCCAATGAGCCTGTAAGAAACGAAGAATTTAAAAAAAAATATATATTTTCGAAAGAGAATATCGTAAAAATAATTGGAATTATTTTTGTATATTTTATTTGTTATGACAACAAGCTGATTTGATAGACAGATAAATGGAATAGATTGCTCCATTTTGGTACGTTTTTTGATATAAGCATTGTAATTATAACTAAAATTCATAGCAGAATTTTGTATAAATAGGAATTTTCGAAACGTTGCATAGAGCCTACATAAATCCTTATGCACTGTATAACTATTCATCTGTTTAGCAAATTCTATTAAATAAGACTGTTAATATTTTAGTGTTTAATATTCATTTTATTCAGTATAAGTTTACGTTTAAGATAAATATCTTGTTTTTAATAAAGCTTTAAAATGAAAAACAGGTACGTTAGTGATTTACAAAATTGGTTATTTCACACAAGTAAAAATTGTTAAACATTTTGAATTGGCTTGACAAAAGAAACATACAGAATTTTAATATTATATGGATCACGAAGTAATACCCGTGACATGATGGTTAGTGCGTTGGACTATGGCGTCGACCTGCTAGTTACTGAAAAGCTGTCGTATTCAAGACCCGGCTCCTTTCTGGATCTTTTGCTGTACGACACCAGACTGACAATTAGAGACAAAGTGGGTAATCACCCTCGAAACTGCTTACGGACAGTCGAGTACGATAGTGATCACTGCGGATTGGCTGCTGTAATGCAGATTCCGAACGAATGCGTGGAGTTGGAGGAATACGTTGCAACGCACTCTTACAATTACAGTAAGATGCGCTGGCCCCGTTTCACCAACGCCTTAGCGAGATAAATTCGTTCGAGTGACATAGCCCCACCAAACAACAGAAACCTGACAAATACAGAAATTGACCAACATTTCAAACAGACGATATACAGACCCACACGACTTGGCGGTTAAGACACTGAAGTCGTCAATAAAAAATATCAATCTGTTGATTAAGGAAAACTACAGGTTATCAATCAATTAACAAGTACTGGGACCGCAAGATCCGGTCTGTATATTCCAGTGACCCGAGTATGTTTTCTAAAATCAACAAGATATTCAGGAAAAAGATCGATAATAACCTTCCGTGTCTGAAACACCAAAGAACTGAAGAGAACAAAGACGTACTTATGACAGCACAAATAGATCCAGAAAAAAACATCTTTCACGATGATTTTTACATAATTGAAGATCCGACGGAAAGGGTGGAGGCAGTGGGAGCTGCTTTCCAGCAAGTGTATCTGGAAAACAGAGCCTTACTTCATCACTTTTACCTTCGAAATGAAATGACACAATGGCGATCTGAGAACCGCGGTTTGATGCGGTTCAATGACGATTCCTTGGCAAATGCCTGATCGCCGAGCAAACGGGACCAAATCCCTTGTTAGTGAAGAAGGTTGAGCTTCAGCTCATCTTCAACTCAATAAAAAACAAAAAGTCAGCAGGTGTCGATGGTATATCCAACGTTGTACTAAGACATTTACCGATGGAGGCAATTGACATTTACACCACATTGTTCAATAATGCAATGAATAATGCATATTATTTAGTGCATTTTTAAGACCGCTGTGGTTCATCCTCTCCCGAAAAAGGGAAAGGACAACTCCAACTCGTCAAATCTTCGGTCGATAAGTCTTCTTCCGAGCATCAGCAAAGTTTTCGAAAAGATCATCAATAGGGCTCTGACTAAGTGGGCTGCGGACAACAAAATAATTCCGGATAAACAGTTCAGGTTCAAGGCGGGTCATGACACAATTCATGCTGCGTCTAAACTCGTTTCTGATATCCAATGGAATAAATCAAAACAACAATGCACAGGTGCTCTTCTGGTTGATTTGGAAAAGGCCTTTGACACCGTATTGTTAGAGGGTCTTTACCTAAAACTGAGCAGGCTTGGCATAAGCAAGCCATTGTTGTATATACTTTATGATATGCTTAACCGTAGAAAGTTTGTTGTCAAAAGTGGCAATGTAACTTCTACCACAACATTCTTAATTAAAAATGGTCTTCAACAGGGAGCGGTGAATTCGCCGATTCTCTTCAGCATTTACACCAGCCATCTGATAGGTAGTCTTACAAAGGCAACTACATACGCCCACGGTCTAATTGCGTACAGAACGCCCCGAAAGGTTGAGGTTATTAGAATTCTCTTGCAGCGTGATTTTGACAAGATTCAGCGATATTGCGACGACTGGAAACTGAAAATAAATGTCTAGAAGTCGGAGACAATTCTGTTCCGGACTCCGTTGGCTAGGGCCACTAGGGATACGTGCAAGAATTAGCGCAAGAGGGTCATCGTTGATCTTTACGGGCAGCGACTAGCGAGCAAAAGTGTAGTGAAATACCTCGGTATCTGGTTAGATCAGTATTTATATTTCGGCAGACATATAAATGCTGGATACGTGGCTGTTGTTTCCACAGCACTATATTTGATATTTCAAAGTCTCTGTATTCGATTTTATTACACTGCCGAGGGTTTGTAACTTTTAAGATCACCGTTTAGAATTATATAATCTATCTGAGCGGAAAACTTTATATCCCCCAAGACAGCACAGCTAATTATTTTGTAGCCAAGTTTTTGAGACACACGTCAACTTTAGAATCCTCAAATGTATAACGAAAATCATCAGAAACACCCAGAGGCACAAAAGTTTCATTTAGAAAATCCCGATTGATAGCTGTCATATTTGACAAGTTAAAACTACGCCATTTTTAATTATGAAACGATGCACGCTTTAACAAAACAATACAATTGCCAAAAGTCACTATACAAGTTTCAAAACAATTTGCAGTAACAATTTGCAGTTTTTAAAGAAAATTTTCTCAAAGATGTGATGTGACAATTGGCCACCATGATTTTGTGTTTTACCCCTTTAGAGTTTTTTCTTTGAGGCTACGGCTAAGGTCTATGCCAATGCTAGTCATTCGATTTAAGACCGTAAAGATGAAATTCTTGAATTAATCGAGAGTATGCAGCAGTAAATGTGCAACTTGCTCATGGAAAATTTCATAAAAAGGACATGGTTCTAGAACCCTGGCCGTTGTGGTCATTTGGCTGATCTCGTTCTTCGTTGTTAAAGTGACAGACCTTCCTCTTTACAATGAAAAATAAAACATCCATTGACTGATATCTATTATTGAAAATCCCATAAAGTGGCGTCCAACGCAAATGACAAATAGTTTTTTCTTGATGTTGTAATTTTCACAGGACAGTTTTTGTAACTCTTAAAAAAACGTACAAAAATGTACGCCATTTTTAACCAATTTCCTACAAAATAAATTCTCATGCAACCCTAATCGAGATAAAGTACCGTGTTTTTCTTAATAATGTGTCTTTATAAGCTTTTACCCTGTGACTCCATGACAATGTTTTTTTTTAATCTCTGTCATATTATTTAATAATTTTTCAATAATTTGTTCATTATTATTTTCACAAAAGATAAAATTCCCATTTAATAAAAATAGGCAAATATAATATATATCCCAAATCGACACCATAATATTATTTACATTAAAAATGTAATCAGCAATATTCAAATAAAATTAATCTCATTATACTTGTGTTTAATGATAATAATATTTTTTTTAATTTTCAACTTATTTCAATTGAAAATGAAAAGTATCTTTACTCAAAAATAAAAAATACAATTCAGAATTCACTTTAATCTCTTAATTTAACATAAAGTATAAAGTATATCGATGATGATAAGAGCTGTGAGCAAGCAAAGGCATTCACCAGAGGCATACACTCGTATAGTGCGGCATGAATTGAATATATTTTTTTTATATATTTTAAAAATATAACTACGACGAAAAAATCCCATAAATTGAATATGCAAATTAACATTTTGCCATTTTTATTTGCTCCTTTCTCTCACTATCTCCCTCCTATCTTTGCCATAATTCCAATTTCCAATTGCGATTGCGATTCGAAACGAATCGAATCGAATCGAAATCAAAATCGAAATGATGACTCTGTGAGTTGTTGAGAATTGAATTTCCATTGAACTGTACTGTATGTCAATTTTGTTTTTCAAT
Source organism: Eupeodes latifasciatus (assembly GCA_920104205.1). NCBI lineage: Eukaryota > Metazoa > Arthropoda > Insecta > Diptera > Syrphidae > Eupeodes > Eupeodes latifasciatus. The sequence continues at coordinate 143,938,017 of OV049924.1, read as the reverse complement.
TTTACTTTTTTTTTTGAATACAATTGAATGGTTTTTATGCTGAGTCACTTTGTCAGCAGAACTAGAGCAAAGAAGTCAAATTGCACATCAAAATACACTACAGGCTGGCTGATTAGTCTCAAACAAATTATATAGGGTTTTTCAATAAGAAGTTTAATTTCGATATTTAAAAATGAGCATTTTTTAAGAACGATATCAGTCAAATGGTTGCCATCGCTACGGTTGCTGCACAATATCCTCTTCACAAATTCATACAATTTTAGCAGACCAATAATTCCTTGATGTCTTCTATAACTTTACGAATTCAAACTTTAGTACTGGAGCAATGGCATATATATTATTTTTCACGTGGTCAAAAATGAAAGCCTAATGATTTTAAATCACAAGATTTAGGTGGACAATTGCGATCATCTCTTCGAGAAATAACACATCCAGGAAATTGTTACTACGAAACTGTGACTGCAACGTTATCACAATTTTTGGTGATTTTGACATTTTGACAATTTTAATGCCTTCTTAGAACTTTACTTTTACTTTAGTTGGCGCTACAGCGCATTGAGCTCCTGGACCTCAAGTAACAACTAAAAATAATAAATAATAACAGCAACGAGCATTTCCCAGCGTCATACTGATAAGTCGTATCAGTTTGGTAGAGATACGAAAACTCAACATGGCACGGTATAGTTCGTTCCTGTCTACACTGTCATAAGCTGCTTTAAATTCGATGGAAAGATGGTGTGTTTCGAATTCGATGTTATGTTCTTGGGTCTTTTCCAAGATTTGGCGTAGAGTGAAAATTTGGTCGATGGTAGATTTTCCAGGCCTGAAGCCACACTGGTAAGGGCCAATTAATTAATTGGCTTCAGGCGTTCACATAATACGCTGGACAAGATCTTTTATACGATGTTTAAAAGGCTAATGCCTCTGTAGTTGGCGCAGAGAAAACGGTCACCTTTTTTATGGATCGGGCAGATGGTGCTTAAGTTCCACTCGTCGGTGGGTGGAACTCTAGATCGTCAACCAAAATGGAATTGACGTGGCTGCTCGCTGGCGGAATCGTTGACTTCATCACCATTAAGCAGCTGGTTAAAATGATCTCTCCGCATCGACTGCGTCTCGACTACGGTATTCCCCTCCTTATCTTTGCAGGCTCCAGGGCGGCTAGTGAATCCCGTTGTTTTCTTTTTGACTCTTCTATAAAAGCTCCGCACCTGTTTCCTTTTAAAACATCACTGGATCTCCTCCACTTCACGCTGCTCATGGGCTTTTTTCTTTCTTCTGAGCAAGCGGTTCTCATCTCTTCTCTTGTCGACGTAGAGCTGGCGGGAAGATCGTGTCCTCCTTTGCTGCCACAATCTGTATGCCTCCTTTTTGGCTTTGTTTGCCTGAGCACATTCGGAGTCAAATCAGGGGTTCCTTGGTGGCGGCTGTGAGAAACCTAGCACCTCTTTTGCAGCATTCCTGATGGATTGTTTGCAAAGCTGCCAGTGGGTCTCTGGGCACATCTCTTCTTAGAACGTGTATCGTTAAAATTTCAGTAAAGGTGTAGTCAAATACTTCTAAGGTTGCCAAAACAAAAAGCTTTTCAAAATGAAACCTTTTATTGGAAAACCTTTCATTTGAATTAGAATTTTAGGGACACTCATTGTTTTCGTCTGTACAAAAACTTGATATTTTAATCAAGACTGATACAGCAACTGAATAGTTTCATGTCGCGTCGTCTCTCGTAGCTTAGACTGTTGTCAAAACAGATAAACTCAGCCTCACATGCACAAAGCGACTGATTTTTTAAGAGCTATTGGAAATAAAAAAAAAAAAAACATATATAATGCATAAAAAGACATAAAATCCTTGAAGATGAAACGGTCCATCCGATTAGTCCAATATTAACATACTATTTTTAACCGCCGCCGGCCGCCGCCGTCGGTATATCACGAATAAAAGTTTCAATGTTGGATTGGAGTGCGTCAATTTGAAGCGGGCTTATCGTTATAGACATTAGGCTTAACATGATCCTACAAAAAATAGTCTAGAGGTGTTAAATCAAATGATCTTAGGCGGCCAATGGACGGGCCCTAAACGTGAAATAAACTGCTCACTGAAATCGCCCCTCAATTGGTTCATAGTTACGCGTGCTGTGTGGCATGTGGCACCGTCCTGTTGGAACCACCGTCAATCTCTTCCATTTTGCCCAAAAAAAATGTCGTTAAAATGACACGCTATAGCGAAATACGGCTTAATGATTCCGCCACACACCAACAGTGACTTTTACACACCAAGCAGTGACTTTTTCTGGATGCATTGGTGGGTCTTGCAATGGTTCTGGCTGCTCTTCACTCCAAATACGGAGGTTTTGCTTTTTCACGCATCCATTTAGCCAGAAATGAGCTTCATCGCTGAACACAATTCTTCGATAAAAAAGTGGATTTTCGGTCAACTTTTCACGAGCCCATTCACCAAAAACTCGGCGTTTTGGATAATTGGGCTTAAATTTTTAAACCATTTGTTATTTTGAAAGGCGTCACACTTACATTTCTCCGCAAACTTTTTCCAAGTAATGGAGTAACAGAGGCCCAATTACTGCAAAAGGCCCCGAATCGATAATTCACGGTCATCACTAACACTGGCCGATACAGCTGCTATATTTTTCTCAGCTTTCGTTCTATACGTAAGCTTTTTGGTAGCGTAATGTCCAACAGTGAAACATTTGGTGCGAGTTATAGTCAAAATAGCCCCATAGCCGCCTCAGAAGGCCGCTTAAACAAATCATAAAATGAAAGAAGCGCCCGATGAACATTCTTAACAGAGAAGCATTTTGATAATAAAATTTTATAATTTACAAGCGTTGTTAGTTTGTAAGACGATTTATGATTAAAATAAAGACCAAACTGAAAATGTTTGACAGTGACAGAAAACACGAAACCTGAGTGAGCTGTCAAAATCGGTGTTTTCAAAAAGAAAATAGCAAAACAAATCAACTATTATTTTGTTTATCATCGTAGCTGCTGAGACAAAAATGCGCCTTGTCAGAAAAGATGATTTTTCGCCCAAAATAGTTGCGCTAATTAATATTTTTTAAAGCTCAACGTGCTTACTGGTTTCATTTGCTGAGTCCTGAGCTCTGTTCCGAGATCTATTGAGATCGATGGCAAGCTGACATTTTAGAATAGAGTCTCACACACTTGGCTATAGCAGTCAAGCAGGCTTAGCATCTAAAAGGTACTCGTTTTACTTTTGATACGAAGTTTCCAAAAAATTGTTCAAACATATACAAAAAAGAGTCTCACTAACTTTTTGTACAAATTTGAGTGCAACAGGCCCTTCATTACTGCCTAAACTTTCTTTTAAACACGTACTCTTTGGCAACAAGTTTTCAATATTTCACAATTATTTAAAGCGTTAATGAAATCATTTTGTTCTTGGTAAAGATTTCTAGCGGAGAACAACTGTCACTGCCAAAATAACCCATCCACAAAATCCCAAAAACCTTTAATTTTGTTGTTTTGACGTTAACCAAGTTGTATGAGTATATGAAATATCAGTAAGGTTTTATCTTTATTTGAGAGCCCTATCAAAGACCTTTTGTGTGAAATATAACATAGTTTAAATTTCCGTCGCGGTTTAACTGGGTGTAACGCGTTCCAAAGGTCCAGTTTTCGATTACTTTTTCGCATAAACCAAGGTGAATTTGACTGATTACGTCGATTATATTGTCTTTGAGGATCGCAGTGGTTGCTCATTCGAATAGACCTGCAACTTAAGAAAAAAACTAAAGGGGTGAAATCACACGATTTTGGTAACCAATTCACTTCACCAACACGCTAGATATGAAACCGCTGGTTGGCACGTAACGTCATCCTGTTGAAACCATATATCTTCGTTGTCCATATCATCCAATTAAGGCCACAAGAAGTTGGTGATAATCGACCTACAGCGATCGCCCGTTGACAGCATCATTTTTGAAGAAGTACGGACTAATGACGCCTCCAGCCAAAAATCCACACCAAACAGTAACTGTATTTGGCACCTCGTGAATCTCTCTGGGATTGGTGCCGCTCTAAATCCCACAATTTTGCTTATTCAAGTACCCCGTTCATCCCAAAATGGGCTTCATAGCTAAAGATGATTATTCGACCAAAATTAAGATCAACTTTCAACAGCTTCTTTAAAATCCAATTAGCGAACACAACTCTGGGGCCTGATTATGTGATTCGCAGTAAATCGTTTTGCTAGCGAGTTTGCCATTTTTCAATTATTGCTTTCGCTTTCGCCTTCTTCGTTTTGAATTCGACCAATTAACGAATTCGAAGGCGAATTTGAAATGTCATAATGTTTGTTGACGAATTGAAATCCGACAGCTTTTTTTTGGCGGATTCACAGGCGAAAGAGTGTTCACTGTTCGATTTCGTGGATTCTTTCTTGATTGTAATTATATAAAAATGTGAGTTAGCTTTATTTTAATTTTCTTATAATTTATCCACAATCCACAATAAAATATTGAATATTGAATAAATCACCGCAAATTGCACAAATTAAATCAAAACAAAACAAAATTTGTGGAAAGCTGTCAAATCACTGGAATATAGGATGAAAAAGTCAAACCAAAACTGGAATATAGAAAGAACTATTTTCGCTTCGCCGCGAATTCGTTAATAAGGAAATAAGACACGAGTCGAATTTGAAAGGTCGAATTAAAAACGATCCGCCGCGAACCTCATAATCAGGCCCCAGCGTATGGTCGTTTGGTTTCAGCTCCTGTTAGTTGGATTTTGTGTGGGCGCAGCATGCCGAAATCACGAAGCAAAAATTGCCATATTGTGGTTTGCAACAGACCAAGTTCTTGTAAGCGACGCAGAATTAAGTTCCTTGGATTGTGCTGCACATTTTCGACAGATCTTGCGTTAAGTTGACTTAATGGTGTTACTTGATAGTTCACTGAGCCAGTGGACTCGAATTTGGTTATTAAACGTTGAATAGTCGGCTTTGAAAGACGACCATATACCCTTCTAGAAAACACCGTTTTTGATTGTCATTTAATTTGCCATGATGATTTGTCTTTATAGTGACTGATAAAACAGAAAATATTTTGACAGAAAGTAAGACACAATATTGTCGCCAAGAGCTGTAAAAATCAACCCTTCCCTATTGGAAAACTCTTTGCTACTCTAATAAGTGTAAAATCATACTTCACTACGGATATCTTTGCCAAAAAAATGCACGAAGAAATTCTAACAATGTTGGCTTTATTCGAATGATCCAGAGTGTTTGGCTTTCCGGTTGGTTGTATATTTATTCTTTTTGTCTGTTGTTATTTTATTAATGTCATGATGTAATTTTTTTTCCTTTGAAATATAATTTAAAATTCGAAACACGATACGCTCAATTCTCATTAATTATTTAATTTACACCCCCAGAGCCCCCAAACAGAGAAGCTGTAAAGCCTCAAAGCTCCTACTTTTGGTTTTACACATATCCCTGGGATACTGTATACGTAACTGATTCGGTTCGGACTTTCGGACCAAGGGTATTTGTTTTTTGTTGTTGGTATAGGTCATATTATAATTCTGATGCTACAACTGATGATGATGATGATAATGATAATGATGATGATGATTCTGATGTTGATGGTTATGGACATTGGTGGAATAGTGATGCTGGTGGCTTCAATATAATATATGGTAGAGTGCATCGGAAATCTATAGCATTTAACCGATCAGCCAGATCGTGTGGTCCTTATTGTGGGTTATACTCATCTCGTAGACACCTCTTTTATAAAGTACACATCATCACACACACAATACATCATCACACGTTATGCTAACAAACATGAGTTTGTAATAAACGGGGAGTGAATTTAAATTTATACATATTTTAAAATTATTATCATTGTACAGTATAAAAGATGTGTTTTGTATAAATTATATTATATAACTACACATACCTAGATATATGTAGATAGGGAAGTGAGAAAATTGATTTTGAATTATGTATAAAATGGTTTTGGAATGTTTTTGTTATTTTTGTTTTGTTTGTTTGACTTTTTTTCTGACTTGTGTGTAATGTTTAAATTAAATATTTTTAATTCAATTTTTTTTAAGGGAATTGGGATTTATACATTTAAATTTATGACAACACTTTTATGGTTGAACATTATTTGGATGAATGGTGGGACAAGATTTTGGGTCAACTTTGATTAAACAATTTGACATTTTGGAAAATCCATCCATAGTACAGTGAAAATTTATATGAATAAGAAATAAATATAGTTCTATCGCCGATCATTTTCAAAGCTCTTTTTTGTATCCTATCTAAATGGCTCAAACTTGTTTTAGGAGCAGCTGCCCAAATATGCGAGTTATATTCAAGTTTTGGACGAATAAAGGCTTTGTAAATTACAGCCAGATCAGAAGGGGTGACAAATTTCTTGCACCGTCGGAGAAATCCTAAGAACACCAAATATGTGATCATTCCATCGGGGGTATGTTACGCTTTAACGACAGGAGACAGCATTGAGTTTTCGAAGCATTAAATTCTACACGGTTTTTGATTCCCCATTGGACAATGCTGTCAAGATCAGAATTAAATGAGCTTATCATACGCTGCCGTTGAAGTTCCACATCCGAAGGACAAGGATGTGAATCTAGAAACGAATATGAAAAGCAGAGGGTACTGTCGTCGGCGAAACAGTTTAATGGATTAGAAGTGGCAGACAAAAGATCATTTATGAATATAAGGAAGAGAGTCGGAGACAAAACGGAGCCCTGGGGGACACCAGCATTTATTTTATGAATTTCATACTTGAAACCATCCAATACAACTTGTATTGAACGGTTCGAAAGGTAATTTCTAATCCAACGAAGAAGAGATTCATCAATACCAAAAGCAAGCATTTTCGATAAGAGAGCTTGGTGCCTAACTCTATCAAATGCTTTTGAAATATCAAGTGTAATAATCTTACTTGCTCAAAAACGATGTAAAGATTTGTTCCACTGTTCGGTGAGATAAACCATGAGATCACCAGTGGACCTATTGCTACGAAAGCCATACTGCCGGTCATTAAGAAGCTTTCGTTCTTCAAGATATTTCTTAAGCTGATAATTAATCAGCGTTTCCATGACCTTGGAAAGAAGGGACGTGAGTGCTATTGGACGATAGTTAGAGGGAGAGGACGATTCGCCTTTTTTAGGGACAGGCTAGACAAATGTTTTTTTCCATCCACTCGGAAAGAGACCTGTAGAGTAGGAAAGATGGAAAAGTTTACGCAGTGGTTTTGCCAGCGTTGAAGAACACCTCTTCAGAACGATTGGGGAGATACTATCCGGGCCAGCGGATTTGTGTATGTCAAGTTCTTTAAGTACTCTTGCAACTGCACGAGTGCGAAAGAAGATTCGTCCCATAGAATCATTTACGCTCTCAATAACACAAGGACTCATGACACTTTCCGGTAGCGTCGAATTAACAGCAAACTGTGCTGCAAGCAAATTGGCTTTATCGATCGAGCTCTCATGGTGTTTCGTACGTTTTTTACAAATGCTTTTAAAAATGTTTATGCCAAATCATCATAGCCTTGCTAAAATTAATCGAGATAACGTTAAGTTTATTTCTTTTTTCAAAGCTAAATTTATGCTAGTTAAATTTTCTGAAAATTTTACTATCAGCCCTTTGACAAATTTAATTGTAATCGGAAGTTGCGAATCCCAAAAAAAGCTATCACCAAATTCGTTCGTATTGGAAAATCATACGGATTTTCGGGATTCTTAAGAGTTTCCGATTACGATAGAATTCGTGATAGGCCTGTATATCTTAGAAACATTGAATACAATTATTCTTAATGAGATATAACTTTTTTATTTCTAAAATAATCGAGCTGTCAAAAACCTTTTTATATTCATATATTCCGTATATCTCATACATAAAATGTGTACAATAATAATAATAAATTTAATTCGTAATTCTTAGGTATTTAGAATCAATTCCAAAGCACACAGACTACAACATCCCCCAACTGCAATTCGACAGAAACTTCCAGATTTCTATACCTTCCAGATCTTTCTTGGAGGATAGGGCATTCCTGGAAGACGAGTCAATCCATTTTTATACAGATGGTTCAAAAACAAAAGAAGGGGTTGGTGGAGGTGTGTACTGTGAAGGACTGAAATTAAGTCTCTCATTTCGCCTTCCCAATCATTGTAGCGTGTTCCAGGCGGAACTTTTGGCGATAAAAGAAGTGTTGTCCTGGTTTAAAGAAAACGTGATATCACCATCTGATATCAGTATCTTCTCAGATAGTCAGGCCGCTATCAAATCTCTGGACTCTGTCTCTACAAACTCTATAACAATCCACATAACTGTCGATCATTTCTAATGGGGATGGCACAACAGTTTAATATTCACCTTTGCTAGGTGCCGGGCCATACAGACATTTTAGGTAACTGTAAGGCAGATGAACTCGCCATGAACGGTACAGTACAACCCATTCTACCACGTTTGGCAAATGCTGGCATACCATTCGCAACATGTAAACTATTGCTAAAGCAGGACGCTTTAAAGCAGGCAAACACCAGGTGGAACAACATCACCTCGTGTCAGGTCATAAAAAACATCTGGCTTACTCTAGATTTAAAGCGATTAAGGTGCTTGCTATCTCTAAGCAGATCGCATATAAGCTCGATAATAGGTGTCATAACCGAGCACTGCCTATTTGAAAGCACACCACGCTGCTAGGCGAATTCTCAAATGATTTTTGCAGAAGCTGTATGGATGAGGGAGAGGAGGAAACAGTTCTTCACCTTCTCTGTACATGCCCTGCTCTAGCTCAAAAACGCAAGAATTACCTAGGAGAATTCTTCTTTAACAATTTAAACGATCTAAATCATATTAGCATAATCAGCCTCTCACGTTTCGTGAGGGACTCAAACTGGTTTCATTGAGCTTAGAAGAAAGCCTCAAGATTCATGTGGTATCACAATGGGCCATTAAACTGGCCTAAGTGTGTCCTACTCCATCACGGACAGCCACTTTAACCTAACCTAACCTAGAATAATTTTGCTTTCTGTGGACGATATGTAGATACATACAGTGTTGGAAAAAATAATAGAAACAAATGTCTTCATTTTCAATACACAATATTTTTTCAGCAATTAAGCCTTTTGTCGTTAGTCTTTCTATGTTTTAATCGTACTCGTACCTAACAATGCTCTCAAATGGTAAATTGTTTTGTGAAAACAACTTATTATTTTCACTTAACGGTCAAAAAGTTTGAGGACAATTATGATTTCGCCTGGAAAAAATAATAGAAAGAAGCTACTTTAACTCATTCTAACGTAAGGATCAATTATTTTTTGTATGAAATGGCGTTTTGAGCTTGTTTATTAGTTTATGAGATATTTTGTATTTGATACTAGACAAATTTTTTAAAAGTCATTTACTATTTCAATAAATATGGGCGTGGATTACATTATACTCATTTTGAACGCGAAGTTATGAAAAAACTAAAGCAAACTCGAAAAACGATGGTTGAAATTGCGAAAACCTGAAACTGTTCTAAGAAAAAAGTATTTAAAGCTCTACATTCAAGTCCAAAGGAAGAAACAAGATGAAGAAAAAGATAAACTGCTTCGCATTTTGATACACTATTGGTAAGAATTTGTAAGAAAAAACAATTTCTTTGTTTAAGAAAACTCCAAACTGAATTAAACGGACCAGTGACAGCTAGAACAAGAAAAAAACGTTCTAAAAGATGCAAGTCTTGCTGGTAGAAGTCCACAAAAAGTGCAGTTTTTGAACAAGACAAACATTGTACAAAGGCTTGCCTTTGCAAACAAACACTTGCATCGTTCTAATTGGAATAACGATTTGCGGTCGGATGAAACGAAGATCAATTTGTTTGGTTACGATGGACAAATTTATTGTGAGAAGGCTTAAGAACAAGGAATTTAACCCAAAATACACAAAGAAGACAGTGAAACACGTTGGTGGAATAAAATGATTTGGAGGTGCTTTTCAGCGTCTGGCGTAGGTCCAATATTTTGAATCAAGGATAAGATGTGCGTTGTGGATTACGTCCACATCTTAAATTCAGTCATGCTACCATTAACTGAAGAGGAGGTGCTAATTAAATGGGAGTTCATGCAGGATAACGACCCGAAGCATTCCTCTAAGTTGGCTTTAAAATACTTACAACAAAATAAAATCAATGTTATGGAATGGCTATCACAAGCCCCTGACCTAAACCCAATTGAGCACTCATGAGGTATCCTTAAGGTTCGGAGATTGTAGATCCAAAAATAGTGACGAGTTGTGGTCGAAAATTTAAAATGTATATGGTACTCCATACCCTTGGAGACATGTGCCAAATTGATGAATTCGAGGGGGCGAACGGGTTAAGCAGTTATTAAAAATAAGGGTACCACTACCAATTACTAAAAGAATTTGAAATACTTTTACCGTTAAGTTACTTTCTCGTTACAAAAAGAGTAACATACTAATTTTGTTTCTATTATTTTTTCCAGGATGAAACAACCTAATAATCATAATACTAATTTTTTATCATTATTTCTCATTATTATATTTGAAAAAATTGTTGAATTTAAGCATTAAATATTAAAAATTTATCTTTACAACACATGTAAAACACATGTCTTTTTAGGTAAAAGATTTTTTGTAGACAGATTAAAGCTAAATTGCGTTGTTCCCGGGCATAAATCAGAAAGGGTTCGGGAGAGAATCTCGAAAACCGAAATCTCGAAAATCCAAAATCCCGAAAGTTACATCCCGTAAATCCAAAATCTCAAAAATCCAAATCCCAAAATCCCAAAAAAATATATAAAATTAAAAATTTGAGCAAAATTTTAGCTTCTCAGGATTTTGCAATTTCGACATTTTATATTTTCAAGGTTTCGGATTTTCGGTTTTCTTATCAGTTTTTTTGTTGTTTTTGTTAGTTTTTCGTGTTTTTTAGAAAATGTTTTCAATTTAATTTTTCTAAAAAAAATGAACTACAATTTAGCAACAGTATTTTGCATACAATAAAGTTAGTTTGATTTCAATATATTATCTAACAGATTATCCATTTTGCGGTTTCAAAATAATAGGGCTGGAATTCGACATCTATCAAACTAAGTTGTTAAACCATTTTTTTTTTCAGTTCAAAGCCTAGCATTTACGAAAATAGATCGCTTAACTATCGCACAACGCATAAAAATTGTTAAAACCTACTTAAAAAAAATGGCGATTCTACCACAGCCACATATCGTGCTTTAAGAGGAGATTATGGTTTACATAATCCTTCAACTACAAAAGCAATTGGCAAAATTGTGAAGAAATTTGAAGAGACTAGATTGGTTGTAAGGCCTGTGCATCATCGTTTCGCTCGTACCACTGAAATAATCGCTGCTGTAGGTGTAAGTATTGCCAAAGCCCCGAATGCGTCGATTCCTCATCGTTCTCAGGGGCCTGATTATGAGGTTCGCGGCGGATCGTTTTCAATTCGACCTTTCAAATTCGACTCGCTTCGTATTTCCTTATTAACGAACTCGCGGCGAAGCGAAAGTAGTTCTTCCTATTTTCCAGTGATTTGACACTTTTGGTTTGACAGCTTTCCACAAATTTTGTTTTGTTTTGATTGAATTTGTGAAATTTGCGGTGATTTATTTAATAAACAATATTAAAATTAAAAAATGGAATCAATTATGGTGTATATTTATTCTGAAAGGGAGGAATTTGAGGAATCCCAGGAATCCTCAAGATTACGGGTGTCCAGAAGACTACTAAGAAGCAAATCTTCTCCTCTGGATCTCCCTTCAACTGAGTAAGTATTGTTTCCTTTTAGTTTAAATCAAATTAATCAATTAATCTACACACTGTCTTAATAGATTTATCAAACTATTTCGACTTTCGAAAGAAGCTTTTGTCTTCATTTTGCAAGAGATCAGTGAGGAATTCAAGGATCAGAACAGCAACGGCATTCCTTCAATTTTAAAGCTTGCCGCTACTATGAGATTTCTTGCTGAGGGATCGTACCAAAAAGGAGTTGGACAAGACGTACTCCTTGGAATGGCACAACCAACAGTCTCAAACGTTTTGTCTGAAACTCTTAAAATTCTTGAGAGAAAGTTGTGCCCAAAAATGATAAATTTTAAAATGAATGAACAGGAACATCGTTCCTTGAATGAGTTTTAAAATTTTATATTTTATTTTATATTATTTTATTAAAATAAAGCTAACTCACATTTTTAAATTAAAATAAAGAAATAATCCACGAAATCGAACACTGAATAATAACGGATTCAACTCGCCAACAAACATTATGACATTTCAAACTCGCCTTCGAATTCGTTAATTGGTCGAATTCAAAACGAAGAAGGCGAAAGCGAAAGCAATAATTGAAAAATAGCAAACTCGCTAGCAAAACGATTCGCCGCGAACCTTAAATCAGGACCCAGGAATAAGGACTGTCTTACGGCACATTATTCACAACGTCATAAATACGTGGAATGGGTGCTTGAACAATAGGCGGTGGACGGCGATTTTTCGAACAAAATGATCGTATTTGGGGTTCTCAGAATCCTCAAGTAATGGAAGAGATGCCATAATTGGCATTACATCCACAAAAAGTCACTGTTTGGTGCGCTCTTTGGTCCGGAGGTGATTGGACCTTACTTATTCGAAAACGACAATGGAACGACTGTCACCGTCAATTCGGATCGTTATGGTCATATGATAACCGACACTTTTTTTTTGCCTGCTATTGAAGAATACGACTTGGGGAATATGTGGTTTCAATAAGACGATGACACATGCCACACAACTCGAGCGAATATGGCTCTATTGCAAGAGATATTTCCTGGCCGCGTAATTTATCGTCGTAGCGATATCAACTGACCACCAAGATCATGCGATTTGACAACGCGAAAGACCCCTGTTTATGTAGATAAATGTTTAATTCTTGAGCACTTAATAACCAACATTCGTCAAGTTATGGCTGAGATACCGCGCAATATGTCTCTAAAAGTGGTCGAAAGTTACCTCAAAAGAATCGATGCTTACAACAATTCGCGTGGTGGTCATTTAAATGATGTAGTGGTTCACACATAATGTCAACTTTCAAACTTTATAATTAAAAAGAAATATCATAAAAATAAATACCTACTTTATGTGTTTGTTGATGATTTTCTGCGGTACTATTTTTTTGACCATAGCTGTATAACTGTATCAACGAACTAACGAAGGAAAACTTTTGTTCACTTCACTAAACTAGTCGTAAAATCCTTTTTCATTCCATCGTCACTACTGTTCGCCACCACCGACCGTTCGCCGCCGGTCGCTTATAAAATCCTTAAGTTTCGAAAGCATTTTTTCCTGCCTCTAAATGACCATTAGGGAAGCATAAGCAAGCAAGCCGCTCAAAGCTAAAGCCATTCGCAAAAAAGACTAAAAAATACAAAAACTGAAATATAGAGCCTTATACAACTCCAGCAAGGACCCTCTGCCGCTTCACCTCCTCAAAAAAAAAAAAATACATTTAAATTTGAAATAAAACTAAAAAACAGAAAATAAAAATGGAACGAAGTATAGAAAACAAAAAAACACATGATGCAACGATGATTCCCTGTGAGTGATGGACTGCTATTATACAACAATCCTGAACGAACGTAAAAATATATATGTATGTACTAGGTTCTGTTCATATGTACTCTATAACATATACAGTACACACCTAAACATAACATATATAAGCCTGGCATGGGATAAAGACGAAACAACATGATAAAATTGCATTTCCTATAGTACTCGTACTAGTATAGTGATGTGTGAATGTGAATGTGTGTACACATAAAGTTTTTTGAGTACAATATCCTGTATACGATGAGGGCGACCTATGTATCCTGTTTCTAGGTCAACCAAACACATTATAGGATATCCTTTCTATGTTCTTTCTCTCCTCCATCTCCATATATGTACGTAAAGTATAGAACAACTAAAGAAGAACAAGAGGGGGAGGTGGAAGAGGGGGGGGGTGTTTGAGGAGGGAGGAAGGATGCTATCCTGTAGTAAAACAACAACTACTTACACATATAGACATCTTCTTAAAATTAAATTTAATACAGCAGAATCACCGCCGAGTTAATCAAATATTATTGAAATGCAGGACCAAATTATATAAAACTTAAGGACACAAAAGTAATTTCTCTTTTTCTTTTGGATAATAAAATATTAAAAAAACAACTAAACAAAAGAGAACAACTATCAAGGATATAAATTAAAGCCAAGCATACGAGTATAGAAAAAAGAAAGAAAACGAAGAAGAAAAATGATGGAGAAGAAGAAAAAAAAAAGTATCCTTAATCGTAAATCAACCAATTTCTCATTGCAGCGCATTTGTACAATAAATAAATGAGCATCGTCGTCGTTGTCGTCCTCGTCGTAGTTGTGTTGCATCTCGCTCTACTCTATACAACACGGGCATAGGATTGTTGTCCTTTTTGACCGCTAGAGCGCGGGCGCATTCAATCTTCCTTCAGCTTCAGTAATGAAATGCTCTCTCCATCAAAAGTCCTTTACCTATATTTTTGTACTCTCTCTCTCTCTCTCTTTTAGTCTTTTTCTCTTTGAAAGAAAGGATAACCTTTCATCCATCATCCCATCCAAAGCCAGAAGTTTAGTTGAAATTGTGTAGAATTGAATTTAAAATAAAAATAAATTAAGAAATACAAAACTTTTAATCCACTTAATTTAGGTTATTTTCGATTCCAAGAGATGGAGTTACATTATATATGTTTGTATGCATAGCAAAACTAGTTGATAGTATCCTTTTTTTATTTGGTGTAGAAAAAAAGAGGTTATAGAAAATAAAATGAGAGGACTACGAGTATCAGGAGTTTGATGAAATTTTGTGTGATGGTGATGAACAAGTAACTGCCAAAACTGATGAGAATAAGGATGACCATCAAATCAAACCCGCATGAGGAAAGGTGTTTCTATATATGTATATGTATATGTAGATTCATGTGTATTGTACAATGTATGTACATTCGTCAGGACTCAAAACACAAAAGAGCAAAGGAGTTTTTTTCTTTGTATGCTAAATTGATTTGAACAAAGATTTTATTTGTTTTCTGAAGGCTTGGATGATGGAGTTTTAATGTTTAGAGTTTAAAGTTTTAGGTAGAAACAAAAAGGATTTTTTGTTAAACCGAAATTGATAGCTGAATTCAAAAATTATAAAATATTTATTCGTATTGAAAAAGGGTTGTTAAATTTTAAAGGCCGATGTTGAATGTGAACCACACCTAAACTCCAAATTTTTTCCTGAATTTCATTTACCATTTTCCAATTTCAGACTTACTCAATTTTAACCATGTAAAAATACACAATCGAGCAACGCGTTGATTTTTTGCAGGCACTTATTATGAAAATAAGCGTTCAAATCAAAATGCATATTGAGCACTTTGTGATTTTTTCGGTCGATTTAGTCGTCCAAATGTGCGTACAGTCGGAAAATCGTGCAAAATTAAAAAAAAGAAAGAGGCTGGGATGTGACCCACACTGATAACTTCCCATGCATGCCGTCTATCGATTTGTCTTGCTTAAAAGTTTGTAGGTTTTCGTGTTGGGTTAAAAAAGTTGTCAGTATTTTGCATATAATGAAATAGTTTGATTTCGAAATCAATTTTTACCAATTTTAGTAGCATTTCTTAAAAGCTTTTATTTCTTATATAAACAAATACAAATTGGATGATGAAATTAATTTGAGAGATATCGGGAACCGAACATCAATTTTTACCAAATTTGAGTACTATTTTTTGTAGATTATATTTTTTTACGAAAAAACGGACTGTTGGATTCTTATAAAAAAATTACTGAATATCGAAAACAATATTTTCTGTGAAATAAAATAAGTTTGAAGCCAATATTTTTAATTTTTGAAAAGCTATTTGAGTCGAAAGTAAATTTTTACCAAATTTTAGAATTGTTTTTTTAGGTTTTTATTTTTTTGTAAAAAAAAACTGTCAATTCAATTTGTCTCAAAATTGTTCGGAATGTTGAAAACAATATTTCTAAAAAATAAAAGTAGTTTAAAGCCAACATTTTAAAGTTTTGAAAAGATATTTGAGTCGAAAATCAATTTTTATCAAGTTTTATTAATTTTTTTTTAGGTATTTATTTTTTTTTAAAAAAATTTATTCGATTTTTCTCAAAATTTTACCGAATGTTGAAAAGAATATTTCTTATAAGTTCAAATTAGTTGGAAACCATAATCTTAAAGCTTTGAAAAGATTTGAGTCGAAAATAATTTTTTAACAACATTTATTAATTTTGTTTTTAGGTTCTTATTTTTTGTAATAAAACTGTCAATTCGATTTTTTTCAAAATTATACTTGACAACAATATTTTTTAAAAGATAAAAGTAGTTTAAAGCCAATATCTCAAATTTTGAAAAGATATTTGAGTCGTAGGTTAGGTTTTTATTTTTTGTAAGAAAAATGGCAATTCGATTTTTCTCAAAATTTTTCGAAAACAATATTTCTTATAAGTTAAAATAAGTTTGAAGCCATAATCTTAAGTTTTTGAAAAGATATTTGAGTCGAAATTCAATTTTTACCAACTTTGAGTAATGTTTTTTTTGTTTTTTTTTTTTTTTTTTTAACTGTCAAAAAACGTTATTTTTCGTTGCACAAAATTATTTTGGAGATGAAATCATTTTCTATTCGTAAAATTTTCGAGGTGACAAATTTTTGTTTTAAGTTTTTTTTTTATTTAAAAAAAACCGTTAATTGGATTTCTTTCCAAAAATATACTTGTTTGGTATCACGTAACAATATATAATATAAAATTTAATTCAAGTCTCTAGGGTCATTGGTTCGTGAGATATTTGGGGTTAACCAAAGTTTTCACCTTTTTTTTAAACTGCTATTGTAAAAAAACCACAAACGCAATTTTATTGAGAGCCCTTTCTGCATCTTTCTGCATTATTATCTGTATAACAAAATTTATTTCAAGTCGATATCTCTTCTGGTTCTTGAGCTATGGACGACGAAAAAACGTCGCGAACGTACGTAC
Organism: Eupeodes latifasciatus; assembly: GCA_920104205.1. Classification (NCBI taxonomy): domain Eukaryota; kingdom Metazoa; phylum Arthropoda; class Insecta; order Diptera; family Syrphidae; genus Eupeodes; species Eupeodes latifasciatus. Next base: position 143,920,956 of record OV049924.1, on the reverse strand, counting down.
ACACGCACGCACAGACATCTTTCTAACAATCTTTTATTTCGACTCTAGGGGTCTTGAAACGTCAAGAAATGTCAAAATTTTCAATTCAATTACAATAACTTCCTATGGGAAGTTAAAAACGGGTCTATATGAGATGTGAAAACACCAGTGCATGCTCGTACAGCTTCTACTGCAGAAAATATTGCTGCTGTTCGCTTAGTGTGGCTGAAGAGCTCCTCACCTCAATTCGTCGTCGTGCCCAACAATTGTACCTCTCACGCTCGTAGTTGATGAACACTATGCATAAAGACTTGCATTTATAGTGCATGATTAATATTCGAAGAAAATCATCTGCAGTGTTGGGGCACATTTTCACCTAAGTGGATTCTTCTTCGAAAAGCAGAATTGGCGCATTTGGGCGAAAGATAATACAAGAGTTTATGGGCTGGCGGCATCATCGAACCATATTTTTTCTAACATGAGGTCGGTCAGGCAGTTACTTTGAATGGTATTCATGAGTATCATGAGATGATATCGAACGTTTTATGGCCCGAATTGGAAGACATGTGATTTCAACAGGACGGTGCCACTTGCCACACAATAGCTATGATGCAATAGCTCTTTTGAGCGACAAATTCAATGGCCGTGTTATCTCAAGTGTTGGAGATGTCAATTGGTTGCCAAGATCATTTGATGTGACACCTTTTGAACTTTTTTTGGGATTATTTGAAAGAAAAGGTGTACGTCGATAAGCCATCAACAGTTCAAGAGATAAAGGATGAGATAATTCGGCACATCAACGGCAAGAATCCTCAATTATGCCTCAAGGTCATCGAAAATTTTGACCATCTAATGTAAGTGTGCCGCCGAGGTCGCTGCGGTTATTTGGCCGATATTTTGTTCCATACATAATTGAACCATATACCAATATTATCAACAAAAAGATATGACAATAAATTGTGTTTCATCAACATCAGCCCTTAAAATTTAAACACCCTTTTTTTATTTTAGATTTCTGAATATGACTTTTGAAAATTGCCTTATTTTAAAAATATGAACTTTGATAAATGAATCCAATTATAAAATTGTAATTCTTATAGCTTCATATTTATTTTATAAATGGAACACTAGAAGATCAATACCTACTATCGGCTCTAATCTAAAATAAATAATGAAATTATTTATTTATTAAATACGTTAAATGCTAACGTTAAGTTTACAATATTTACTTAAATCAAAACTTAAAACAAACATCACTTCAGCTACTTATAGAAAAAAAGTTTAAAACTTGCAAATATTGGTATAGAGAAATTGTTGAATTTACTGATTAATTTATTAAGAGGACTGTTGCGCCATATAGTTCGATCTGCTAAAAAAAATAGTTCTAATGGGTGAATTTCTTCTGAAGCCTGACTCAGATTGAAATTCAATTGACAAATAACAGATGGACATTTCCATTCTCAAAATTGATTTAGATGTTCTTGTAGCTCTTTACATTAACAAATCGAAAAATTTTAACATTATCTGCCTAGGTCAACGAAAAAACATTAATAAATAAAACAAATAGCAATGGACCAAGGTGGCTCGCTTGAGGTACACCAGGATTGAATTTAAATAGACGTGAATGGTTACTCCTGAAGATGACGCTGTAACATCTATCTTTAAGATATGATGAAATCCATTTTGCGAAACGGTCGTTAAGACCAATTTTACTTAATTTGTTCAGAAGAATTGCTGATTTAATTTGTGAAATACCTTGCTAAAGTCTGTAAAAATTCAATCGAATTGAGTGTTTTTCAAATGCATTTAAACAAAAAGTAGAGAATTGTAATAAATAAGCAATTGTAGATTTTGTGCACAAACCCATTTTGATTTTTACATATAACAGAAGAACAATTAAAAGAAATTATGTCACCGATAAGAGAGTTAAACAATTTAGGAATAGCAGACAATTTCGCTATAGGACGATAATTCATAACTAAATTTTTAAAACTTTTTTTATGGACTTGCGTTAGGTATACATATTTCCATAGATCTGGGATCTTAGAATATTTTAGAGACTCATTGAAAAGAAGAAACAAAGATTAGGAAACATGAGGCACACATTTTTTAATATAAATGGTGAATTCCATTAGGTAGGACTAGGATTGAAACATTCATTGAACATAAAAATATTCTCACGTATAGAGGCCTCAGAAATCGGACTCGACTGTATTTTTGTGTGTTAGGAGATATAAGAGAAAAGGTGTTTAAAGAAGAAAAATTTTTAAAGGCAGTCTTAAAATAATCTGCAAACATATTCGAAATTGTCTCTGGAAGATGGCTTGAAGAGTTTTGAAAGTAAGACCTTTCTGGATATCCGTCCAATTGAACCTATCTCCAAAACATATGGGGGTTCATTTTTGGAGCACTCCGAGTATTCGAAATTAATTGAGAGTACAAACAAATTGAATAAGTCAAAAACGTGGCACGAGTACGATAACTTTGGCGCCAAGATATAATAACGGTTTTTGGTAGAAGGGCTTAATATAAGCATTTTTTACTATGGGAGGGGGGTCTATCTCCCCCCGTTTAGGCGGTAGGGGCAATTTAAAAAAATTATTATTTAAAATGGAAAAAAATAATTAAAAAATAACGGTGATACTTACAATTAAGTTTTATACATTTTTTTAAAGCCAACATTCTGTTTTATTAGCCAGTTTTTAATTCAAGTCAAAACTATGCGTAGTTTTTGAAAAATTTAATTTTAAACTCAAAATTTGAGTAAAAAAAGTTAAAAAAAAAAGGTTTAAAGTGTAATTTTTCAATACTTTAAGATTATCTACCATTGTTTTTATTTCAGAATTTATTGCTCTTATTTGTTTTTGATCAAAAACTGAAAACTAGATGATTTTATGTCTTTTAGTTTTTGAGAAAATTGAAAATAACCACAACTATTATTTTGATTTAATTCTTTTTTTTTTGCTTCGAGTGGTCTTATTTTGATAGTAACAATGGTAGGTGCGAGTTTGGGTGTATGCAACAGTAAGGTGTGTGCGAGTTTGGGTGTATGCAACAGTGGGATCTGTAAGATGGGGCATGCTGCCCCCTGCAACCCCCCTGCTTGGGAACACTATAGGATTTGGGGTGGGTGCAAGTTGGAGTGCGTGCAAGGTGGGGAGGGTGCAAGGTTCGGTGGGTGCAAGATGGGGTGCATGCAAAGTTTCTTTTGCATTTAAATAAGCTGGATTTAAGAAAAATTAATTTACCCTAGGTGTATCTTAATCCATATTCGATTATTACTATCAAAATAAGAATACGTTAATACTTAAGCAAGGAAAAAGTAATTTAATTAAAATATTTTTTTTTTGTAATTTTCAATTTTCTCAAGAACAAAAAGACATAAAGTCATCTAGTTTTCAGTTTTTGATCAAAAACAAATAAGAGCAATGAATTCTAAAAAAAAACAGTAGATAATTTGAAAGTTTCGAAAAACTACACTTTAAACCTTTTTTTAATTTTTTTTGCATACATTTTTAGTTTAAAACAATTTTTTTCAAAAACTATGCATAGTTTTGACTTGATTTAAAAACAAGCTAATAGACAAAAATGTTGGCTTTAAAAAAAGGTATAATACTTAATTGTAAGTATTACCTTTATTTTTGAATTATTTTTTTCCATTTAATGTACATATTTTTTTAAATTGCCCCTACCGCCTAAACGGGGGGAGATAGACCCCCTCCCATAGTAAAAAATGCTTGTTTTTAACTGTTCTATACAAATCCGTCATTAAAATTTGTCGCCAAAGTTATCGTACTCTCCCCAAAAACGTCGTAGTGGAGTTCTTGGTAAACTCTGTCTCATCACTCTTCGATAGATTGAACTTCAACCAGGCCTTATTTCTTTTATTTCATAAATTCGTAAAATCATTCAAGTACAAATTTGAAAATAATGCATCCCAGTTAATTTCGAGTAATAAGTTAATTAGCTGAGTAAAGTTACACTTTTTAAAGTCAAACTCGATGATTGTTCCATAAGTTAAAAACGTTGCATACATATACATTTAATGAAATAGTAAGGGCTGTATGGTTCTGATCTTCATGTAAGAGCTTTGAATCGCATGGGGAAACAGCAGCATCAGTATTCATTACATCAGAGAAGTAGACAAGGAAAAAAAATGTAAAAATAAAATTTAAGTATATTGGATACTTCCATTTTCCTTTTTAACACTGTCGAAATGTCTTTTGTCTAACCATTTTTTACCGTTATTTCAATGGATTATCTTCTAGTGAAATGACTAGTTGAATTAATCCTCATACGGAATTCAACCACATTACTCACGCTTCCAGAAATACTCATCAATATTCCATCTAATTCAAAACCGGTCGTAGTGTCAAGTACAGAGAATCGTTCTTAGGCCGTACAACACGAATGTGGTATACTATAAAGCTTATGCTATGGGTTTCATTTGTGGGACATCAGGCCACTTATTTTGCATTTGGATTAATATTTAGTTAACAATAATTCAGTTTTCTATAAATTTTGTATGTTTACTGATTGATTACTGGAATTATACAGAATTGTCAGTGATTATTTCTTTCTGGAAATAATCTATTAATTTGATATGGATTTAATGTTAAGTTCTCTACTGAAACCTTATCCTATGTTATCTCTAACAATTAGGTGTTTACATTTTATAAGAACAAAGTTATACTAATTTAGCTTGAACTTTTTAGAGCTTCGATTTTCTTATCTTTCTGTCGTACCTCCGTATTATAATTCAAAGCAATTTTTAATACTGCGTTTTTTAATGCAGGTGTCATCTCTTGTTTCGAACGAATTTGTGTTACTTTCATATGCATTTGAGTATAGAAAAATGACAACGGTTGTTGAGGTTGACAAGTCAAAAAATACAACAGTTTACCTTTGCGAAAATGATTAGTGCCACTACATAGACTTCTTCTTTAGTAGATATCCTAATCCAAGGTGGACCATTGTGGTCCATAACCTGATTTATGACTTTCTAGTTAAATTTAAACTTCGGTGTTTTGAAAAAAGTTTGCTAGTAAATTCAAAAATACTCGTAAGAATAATTTATAAGTGAATAATTTATTATCCGGTTGTACCGAGTATTCGGTGTTTCTAAAGGAAGGTTAATATATTGAGGTAGAGATTACAAAGGAAAGGTTAAACTCTTCTTAATTCTGTCTTCAAAACGTGTTGTATGTAAAAAAAAAAAATACAGTTGATGTGCACCGGGGCGTATACGTATTTTTTTTTTTATAGGAATTTTATATTTTCCTCAAATCTATTTGTTTGGGTTTGTTTGTTTCAATTGGTTTGAGATTTAATTTATAAGAACTAATTTCTTTTATTTAAGGACTCCCTTTTTTTAAAACGGTTTTGAAAAATTCAAATGATAGATGACCGATATAAAACTATATTTTAATCTTAACACAACGGAATTTAGTCTATAGTTAGCCCGCATCATATTTGATTTCATGCTGTTGCATTTCGATGGTGACAATATTTTTTGTAATGGGTGATTTTTTTGAGGTTAGGATTTTCATGCATTAGTATTTGACAGATCACGCGGGATTTCAGACATGGTGTCAAAGAGAAAGATGCTCAGTATGCTTCGACATTTCATCATGAATAGACTTACTAACGAGCAACGCTTGCAAATCATTGAATTTTATTACCAAAATCAGTGTTTGGTTCGAAATGTGTTTTATCGACAAATTTTGTTCAGCGATGAGGCTCATTTTTGGTTGAATGGCTACGTAAATAAGCAAAATTGCCGCATTTGGAGTGAAGAGCAACCAGAAGCCGTTCAAGAACTGCCCATGCATCCCGAAAAATGCACTGTTTGGTGTGGTTTGTACGCCTGGTGGAATCATTGGACCGTATTTTTTCAAAGATGCTGTTGGACGCAACGTTACGGTGAATGGCGATCGCTATCGTTCAATGCTAACAAACTTTTTGTTGCCAAAAATGGAAGAACTGAACTTGGTTGACATGTGGTTTCAACAAGATGGCGCTACATGCCACACAGCTCGCGATTCTATGGCCATTTTGAGGGAAAACTTCGGAGAACAATTCATCTCAAGGAATGGACCGGTAAGTTGGCCACCAAGATCATGCGATTTGACGCCTTTAGACTATTTTTTGTGGGGCTACGTCAAGTCTAAAGTCTACACAAATAAGCCAGCAACTATTCCAGCTTTGGAAGTCAAAATTTCCGAAGAAATTCGGGCTATTCCGGCCGAAATGCTCGAAAAAGTTACCCAAAATTGGACTTTCCGAATGGACCACCTAAGGCGCAGCCGCGGTCAACATTTAAATGAAATTATCTTCAAAAAGTAAATGTCATGGACCAATCTAACGTTTCAAATAAGGAATCGATGAGATTTTGCAAATTTTATGCGTTTTTTTTTTTAAAAAAAGTTCTCAAGCTCTTAAAAAATCACCCGTTATTTATAAATCATTCAGTTTCTTATTAAAAATATCTTTTCTCAAGAATCATATTTTTCTCAGAGAAAAGTCACATAAAATAATAATAATTTTTTAAAGTTTTTTCTCATTTTAAATAAATCTAAAACTAAACTCATATTTTTTTGTTGGAAATACAACTTTTTTTAAAAAGGTATGGCCAAGAAAATTGCATTAATTAATTTTGACAAATGAAATTTATTAAACGTCTGAGTTTTTTTTTTTCATTGATTTCTAGGCATTTACTAAAATAAATGTTGCCAAATTTTCAAGGCTCTGATTAAATGTTTTCGCTTTGAAACGTCCAGTCACCAGTCATACAAAAATTAAGTAATCGCATGGAAAAAGATAGCAATTTGAATACAGAGAATTGTGTGTCTAAATCTCACGAAAAAGGCTTAGAAACTTTAGAAATTTTTCGAGAAAGAATAGTTCAGAAACTAGACTTTTTTTTCCACGTTAACTTTTTAATAGATAATTAATACAACTTTTGACTATATTTCAAAGCCTTTATAACTCAGCTAGCGAAATTATTGTGTACTTTCTAGAATTAGTTTTTTAGCAGAAATCAAAGAAAATTTTATTGGCAATAACAAATATTACACAAAAATCGGGTTTTATAAATTAAGTTTTTCGCTATTCAGAAGAAAAACTACACTTTAATGCAAATATCAGCTAGAATCCCGGATAGCTATTAACTTAAGCATTAATTTTAACATTAACACAAAAATTACTGCAAAATGTTTATAAGTCACATTTTCCTGTGTTTTAGTGTTTTATTTATTTTTGTCAGCTTTTCTGGCAACGCAAAATAAAATTCTTTGCCCTCGAATAGCAAATGTTGTGAAACGAATTTGATTTATGATGATTACTAATTGGTTCATAGAACTATGATTTATTGTGCAGTTAAGTTTTAATTGATTGATATTTATTTTTCCAAAATATCTTACAAAAATATAGAAATCTAAATTACTTAATCCAGGTCGAAGGACCAAACGACACACAGTAATGAATGAAATATATAGAACTAAATCTTTATTCTCATTGAAAATCTTGCTTTTAATGAAAACATTTTGCTAGATTGATATGTTTTTCAATATATTCTACAAAAATCTAAAAATTGGACAAAACGTAAAATTAAAAAAGTTCTCAAAAGACTCAAAGAGTTCCAAAAATATACTCTTTTTAGAAGATAGACCAGGAGTACGCACAAGCCCTTAAAATAAATCATTTTAAGCAGGTACCCCAAAAACACACATACCGGCACAAAAAGTAAGACGAAAATTAAAAAATTAAATATTGTAAAAATAAAATAAAACAAAAATCAGACCCATTTTTTGCGTAATAACTTTCGCCAAAGTTTAAAATCCAAAATATAAAGAAGTGCGAAAGGTTTTTGTTTAATAATTCTAACTAGGACTTCAATTTTTGATATGTACGTACTTAAGTGTGAAATGAATGTGCGAGGACTTAGCCAAGTTAAAGTATGCAATTTCAAAAGCGAGATAGCTCTTTTAGAATTTTGTAAATTAACTCGAGTTAGCCTTTCCACTGAAATTCAAAAATGTAGGGCTAACTTTAAGGATTCCTCATTTAAAACTCAGTAAAATAAAACAAACAGATTTATAATGAGTTATTTAGCTAGGAATAGAATTTTCATAAAGGTTGTCCTGCTCATCACCTGTTGCATTAACTTACCTACCTTAACTTGCATTGATTTAGAAAAAAAAATGTATATTTGAATGCAATAAAACTTAATTTTTTAAACTTTTTTCATCAAAATTTCGTCGAAAATCACGCCTTTTCGTCGGAAATTCTTTTTTTAAGAAACACTAAATTTCACTTATACCCAAAACATTTTATAAAAAGATATCAAGAAAACTTTTTTTTTGTGTAATTGAAATAAAATCAATTTGACTCTACCTGGAAATTCTTAAAAATATAGAAAAAAAAGTAAAATATTTACTTGAAAATTAACTTCTTCCCCTTAGAAACTCATCACCAAAAAATATTCCTTAATCCAGGTCGAAGGACCAAACGACATACATACATCTACGACAACGATGAGAGAAATATACTTTCTTCAATTAATTGAAAGATGAAACAAAATCTCTTTATTCTAATTGAAAATCTTGCTTTAAGGACTAAATTGTCATCAAAGAAAGATAACATAATTTGGAAAAAAAACAGAAAAAGGAATTAGCAAAATATTTGATAAAAGATCAAAAGTTCATTAAGAAGCACATATAAACGCCTTCAGTTATTCCGTTAAAACCTCCCACAGTTCAATTCATTTTCAATTCCATGTAAGTCCTTCAAGTTGTCAAAATGAAGTACATACATACTTACACCTACCTACAGTTGATTTTTGTTTTTTCTCAATATACGAGTGCTATAAAACCAGAACATCCTTTTTAAATCATCAATAAATCTAAAGCTCCAAAACAAAATTCTTCACCCTTTTTTTGAGTGTGGAACATGAATTTTAACACACATGTCCAATATCACAAGAAAATCGAAAAACGAAGAAAAAATCTACCTTTTCTAAGCTCGAATTTATTTAACTTAACTATAGACTCGTATTTCTTCGTACCTTTGGATTAAATATATGTATAATTATGTATCTTTCCACACATCACGTTTTTTAATGTTCTAGTTTGTTCTTTCTTTTGAACGGATTAAAACCAATTTCGGATAAACACAAACGCAAAATCCCATTAGCTGTGCTACCTCTACCTAGCTTCATACAAATTTATATGTACATACGTAGAAGGTATAGAAGAGAGAGAGAGAAAAAGCCCGAAAAGGGATTAAACAAATTCAAACATCCTTCTTAATTAACCCTTCTTATAGGATTAACATCCTTCAAAAGGACGAATAGATTTTCATCATTTTCATTTTAAATGAATCAAAAAAATGTTCTTAACCTTTCTCTCTGAAGCCTGCATCATCATCATCTTCATATCATATGAATGTATCTAGTATGTATGTACCTATATATACCTGCTGCTGTATACCAACAAAACAGCAGCAACAACAACAACAAATACCTATACACTAAACATACATAAAATATATGCACCTTACTATACATACATACATATATAACACTCTAAAATATAGAAGACACAAAAAAGTATCCAAGGATTCAAGTGGCATTCGTTGTACTCTAAAGTATCTTTATGTTACTTGCATTTTGTGCGCGACAGGACCTAGGAGAAGACGAAGGATAAAGACGAAGGATAAAGACGAAGAGGAGACAAAAGTGTAAAAAAGGATGAGGCAGAGTAGCAGAGTGTAGGCAAGGCGGCCGGCTAATGTCCTTGTATGAGTGTATTCACATTTTTTTTTCTTCTTTTTCATATATTTTATTTTATTTCTGTTCGTTTGTCCGTTTGTTCGTTTGTCTTTTACTTAAATTCTGGGGGTTGAAATCCTTTTAAACTTGGCACTATGCCAAAAGACAGCAACTAAATCTCTTCTTTTTGTTTTCTCTCTTTTCCGTGTGATGAAATCACACGGAGAATCCCTGTTTGTCAATTCTCCACTCTTCTCCCCATCTCCTCCAAAACTTTACTCTCTTTTTGTCCAAGAGACACAACTAACAGTTTCCATATTGGATGAAGATGGCTTAAACCAAGAACAAAAAGAATAAGTCCCGAACTCCTTACTAAAAGCGTTTTTTTTATTCGTTTTTATGTTTTTGATTCTCTTCTGTTGTAGAATGACAAAAGAAAATACACAACAAAATAAAAAATAAACATCTAAAAGTATGCACCACGTAATCCGAAAATGAAAATTCACTCTCTCGAACACACAGAGAAAAAGCTTTATTATCTCTCACTTATCACTTATTCTCTTTTTCTCACAACAAAATTTACACTAAAAAAAGCTTTTGTAAAACATATTTAAAGCTTACCTCAAAAAACACAGTAATAGAGAATGGAGACTTTCTTTCAATAATTTTCTATTTCTTTTTCTTCTTCTGCACACAGAGATAGATATATATATATATATATGGATGAATAAGGAGAGAGATGAATGGAAGCTTTTTTTCCTTACAGAGCAGAAGCACACAATAATAAAGAAGATGATGATTAAAATTCGTCCTCCAAAAAACTAGAACTGATATAGAATGGAAGAGACCGCGAAAGAGCGAGTGAGCGTACGTAAAATGAACGAACGAAAGAGAGCACAAGAGAAAGAGAGAGATGGAAAAGAAAATTTAAGGGTGGTGTTGTAGTGTATAGAGATTTTTTTCTATTTCTTTTTTTTTTTGTGTAAATTCACTTTATTTTATTTTTTCGAAGGGGCAGGGGGGCTTTCTTGAAAATTTTCTATTCTTCAAAATCAAATTTTTCACTTTACCACTTTTTTATATTCACTTTCTTTTTCTTCAATTTTTGGTTAAGTTAAGTTCCGTTCCGATTTGTTGAGTTGATTTTGAAACAACGAACAAGAACACAAAAATCGAAATTTGTAAGCGCGTTACTCTATGCAGCAGCAAAGGACCTTTTTGTTGGTATAACTCATGTATACCTCTTTGAACTGCCTTCAATTAAAAACGGTGCGAGAACTCGGGAAAAAAACGTCTATTCGCGAGAGGGTTACACACCGAACTGAGTGAGCAGCATTGAGGCTATCGAAATGCAAAATTATGTTATGTACTTCAACACACAAAAAAAATAATAAAATCTTTTTTGGCATTTTCTTTCAGCCCCGTTCACTCTGTCTCGTCGTCGTCGTCCTCTTTACTGTTTAGGTATATAACTATCTTCTTTAAGGACAAATTTGAGGGTGGTGGGAAAGAGGCTTTTATTTTGGCGGTGGGTCAGAATAGCAGCAGCAGTCAGACTCAGTCAGGCTCAGTCAGAACCAGAGCCAGAGCCAGCGCAGCAAAGTTGTAGAGAAGGCCTTGAAAATATAGCAATTTATGCGCTCTCTTTGCGTTTTGCGCGATGCGGTACGATAGGTAAAATGTGAGTGTTTGTATGTGGGGGGGTGGTAAATAAAATGGCTTCAGCTTCAGTCAGTCTCAGTCTCAATTTAGAGTAAATTATGTTGTCTGCACAAATATTATTTACTGGAGAGTTGTTATAGTGAGTTCTCCATCTCCAGGCTTTTAGGAAATTGAGAGAAATTCTTGCAGAGATTCTAGCAGAAGAAAGACCTTGAATATGGTTGTTGTACAAACTGCAGTAATTGGGATGAATTTCAAGTTTTCATTTCTAACTGTCCTGAAAACAGTTCGGGATGAAACTTTGAAGAAAGTTTTCAAGTTTTTGTAGAACTTGCTTAATTATGGTTATATATTTACCTTGTGGTCTAGCTAGTTTCAATTAAAGTGAAACTTAATTGAAGCTTAAAGTTCGAATATTCGATATACTTAAGTCAATTTATGTGTATATTTTTGTAATTTAATATTAGTTAAAATAAATAAATCACATTTTAAGCGAATAAATAGAAATATAACTTAAAAGGTAATAAAATTGGCTTTAAACGGATAAATGTGGATACAATTTAAAAGGACAGATAATGTATATGTTAAACGACTCTATTAAAACGCTAGGGGAGAGTACGATAACTTTGGCGACAAAGTTTAATGACGGATTTGTATAGAACAGTTAAAAACAAGCATTTTTTACTATGGGAGGGGGGTCTATCTCCCCCCGTTTAGGGGGTAGGGGCAGTTTAAAAAAATATGTACATTAAATGGAAAAAAAATAATTAAAAAATAACGGTAATACTTATTATTAAGTATTATACCTTTTTTAAAGCCAACACTTTTGTCTATTAGCTTGTTTTTAAATCAAGTCAAAACTATGCATAGTTTTTGAAAAAAATTGTTTTAAAGTCAAAATTTGTGCAAAAAAAGTTAAAAAAAAAGGTTTAAAGTGTAATTTTTCAAAACTTTCAGATTATCTACTATTTTTTTTTATAATTCATTGCCCTTATTTGTTTTTGATCAAAAACTGAAAACTAGATGACTTGATGTACCCGTAGCGTGATGGTTAGTGCGTTGGACTGTCATGCAAGGGGTCTTGGGTTCAATCCCTGCCTGTGCCACCTAACTTTTTTCACGGGTACTGCCTCTTGCGAGGAATTGACAAATTCTCCAAGAGTAATTCTTGTCATGAAAAGTGCTTTCTCAAACTAGCCGTTCGGATTCGGCATATAAACTGTAGGTCCCTTCCATCTCTGACAACATTACTCGCACACAGGGATGGTTGAGAGTTGTAAGTCACTAGGCCCTGGTTCTCCATGGACTGTTGCGCCACCTAATTTATTTTATTTATTAGATGACTTGATGTCTTCTAGTTCTTGAGAAAATTGAAAATTACCAAAACAAAATATTTTAATTAAATTACTTTTTCCTTGCTGAAGTATTAACGAAGTCTTATTTTGATAGTAATAATCGAATATGAATTAACATATACCTAGGGTAAATTAATTTTTCTTAAATCCAGCTTATTTAAATGCAAAAGAAACTTTGCATGCACCCCATCTTGCACCCACCGCACCTTGCACCCTCCCCACCTTGCACACATACCAACTTGCACCCACCCTAAATCCTAGTGTGCCCAAGTAGGGGGGTTGCAGGGGGGCAGCATGCCCCCCCTTACAGATTCCACTGTTGCATACACCCAAACTCGCGCACACCTTACTGTTGCATACATACACCCAAACACGCATTACGCATACGCAAATACCATTATTACTATCAAAATAAGACCACTCAAGCAAAAAAAAAAAAAATTAAATTAAAATAGTAGTTGTGGTTACTTTCAATTTTCTCAAAAACTAAAAGACATAAAATCATCTAGTTTTCAGTTTTTGATCAAAAACAAATAAGAGCAATAAGTTCTGAAATAAAAACAATGGTAGATAATCTTGAAGTATTGAAAAAGTTACACTTTAAACCTTTTTTTAAATTTTTTTACTCAAATTTTGAGTTTAAAATTAAATTTTTCAAAAACTACGCATAGTTTTGACTTGATTTAAAAACTGGCTAATAGAACAGAATGTTGGCTTTAAGAAAATGTATACAACTTAATTGTAAGTATCACCGTTATTTTTTAATTATTTTTTTCCATTTTAAATAATAACTTTTTTAAATTGTCCCTCCCGCCTTAATGGGGGGAGATAGACCCCCCCCCCCTCAAATAGTAAAAAATGCTTGTATTAAGACCCTCTACCAAAAACCGTTATTATATCTTGGCGCCAAAGTTATCGTACTCGTGCCAAACGCTATGAAAATAATTTCAATAAATTATACAAATAAAACCACGAGTTTACCTTTCGCCACTTGCAGTGTTTCTATGCCAAATATAAGTTTTTTTCGTGTGATGTTTTGGGGGTTTTCTCGACATACAACAATCTCCTCCTCTCCATCTTGGTTAGGGGCGGATCCTGACTTTTAATCAGACCCCCAGACACTTAACACAAAGATGAGTTTTTGGCCACCACTTAAAAATGTTCCTTAGTGTTTGAAAAGGAGGCTGACAAAATTAAAATAACATAATCAGCCTTATTGTGAGTTTCGGCCGGAAAATCATTCACCCGAAATATTTTTGTTCGTCCGGAATTTAAAAAGCTATTGCGAGTTTCGCCCGAATAGAATTTCACTTCGAATCAGAACTGACAGTTCGAATAATTGTCGTGTTCAGCAAACTGAGTTCGCAATAAATTTCCTCATCTCTGATTAAAACAGAGAATGAAATCTGAACCTATATTTCTCGTTGAACATAAAAACGCAATGAAATTTATGTAGGGCCGCAATTTCCTGTTAAACTGCGTACGACAAGACACTTTTAAAACCACCCCAATCAATTTATCACCACTAAAAAACCTATTTGCGCAAGTGGATATTCAAAATTTTCCTGTTCGTTTTTTGGTATGAGTATTCGTGTCTAGAAAATGAACAACCCTAGTGAATTGTATTTTGGTTTTGACACCGTCAAGGATTAATAAAAAGAATTAATTTATAATTTACAATAAAAAGAAAATGTAAAGTTTTTTTATACAATTTTGTATATTGTTGTTATGATCTTTCATGATGGATATTGCTTCACCCACTTTGTCACAAAGTTCTTTATGCGTTTGAAGTTCCTTCATAACAACTTCTTGGGAACTCATTTTGCAAATATTTTTTTTTCTTGGTGGTTTGACTAGTTGAAGCAAGAATCGTTGCAGGTACGACTGAAATAGGATCAGAAAGTGAATAGGTTATAACATCAGCACTCTGTTGGTTATGTTGTTCATCATTTTAAAATTCGTCCAAAAAATCTTCAATTTGAATTTCATTTTCCATATTTTCGAAACTTCTCTTTTTGGGTAGATTTAACCCAAATGATTTTGAAGAAACAAACAAACTGGAAGATGGCTTCTTCAGCAGGAGAGAATTTTAGTGTCCTATTAGGTCCACCTCCTGTTCCTCTTTCCGTTATTTTGTTTGTAGCAGCCTTTATCCTCACGTAGCGTTTTTGGTCGGTCCAAGCCTAATTAAATTTTTTTTTTGTTCAGTCTTCAGCAATGTGAATTAAATTGAACCCTTACCTTCTTCCATTCGAATTCAGTCTTGATTGAAGGCCCAGCGCTATTAAGCTCAAGTGTAATCTGATTCCAAAATGCATTTATTTTTTCTTTACTTTTTTTGACAAAACCTCTTGCGATTTCAGCATCTTTTTTAGCAGCATATCGCTTTGATTTGCATTTATTGATTTGGTCCTTAGATATAGATACAAATAATAAAGTTATTTTGTTTTTTTGCAACTACAATTAATATAAGTAACTTACATTGTAAAATTTGTTGTTCACCTCTAAAAACTAAGTGGAAATTTTAGCGCCAAATGACATTTCATTCCGCCCGAATTGAGTGCTCCCAATAAGGGAAATCTTTCGAACATGAATTTTTTTTCGCCCGAAACTCACAATAGGCGAATTAAAAAAAGGGATTTTTTTCGGGTGGAATCTTGTTCACGTGAAACTTACAATAGGGCTGAATGTGTTTCTTAATCTTACATTTATACATGTTTTAAGGGCTAAAGTGGCAACTTAAGTTATAAGATTTTTTATAGAACACTGTTTTCCAGCAAAGCATGGTGTAACTATTTAATTTGGAAGACGTATGAAAGCATTCCAAGATTCCAACAGTTTTCTAAATATGATTTACTTAAGAGCTAAAATTCAATAATTAAGAGGGGATTTGAGAACATTTTATGCATAAATGTTAGAAATTGAGTTGAATGTAGCTTTTTTTGTTCTTTTTGCCATTTCTATAAATGTATGCGAAGAACGCTACAAAAATAAAGATGCAAAAAGTCACAAAATTAGAAAGTTTGTCTTACTACCATTTTAAGTCCGATTATTCGTAGATTCGAGCTGATGCTAGAAGTCAAATTCTAAATGGAATTTTATCAATTTTACGATCTCGGGAAAGACGTAATCTCCATTGACTTTAAAGTCCTTAACAAAATATACCATAAACTAATACCGTTTAACCTTTTTTTCTTTGCTTAGAACTAATTTTGTTGGAATGGATTTCTTTTTATTTAGAAAATCGCGTGTACAATTTAAGCTACATATGCACTATTCTACCCTTTTCTTGCTACGTCTGGCGTACCACAAGGTAGCCACTATGGCCCTCTTCTTTTTATCCATTATCGAAAATGATTACTAATTATTCTCCTATTTCACTTTACGCTGATACAGGATTCATTCCTAATTGTACTAGACTTCGATACATTCTTAATCTGGTGTAAAAACAACTTATGTAAATCTAAATACACCTTAATATATGCCAGTAAGCTTTTTCACGAAAGTGTATAAGATCTTTCTGCCGTCGATACTTGCTCCATAATTAACTGATTCCTTCTGTGAGTCCATTTCCAAAGTTTTTCGCGACCTTGGGCTCTTATATGACCTTTAGATCAAATTCTTGGCCCATAAAGACGTTGTAATATTTAAAGCTAACTCAGCGCTTCGTCCGTTTCCTTCTTAAATACGCCTCTTAAATGTGGTGTATCAGAGCATACATATTGTAAGAATTAAGAGCGTTCAAATACGTTTTCTTTGATTAGCCCTTTGGAGCCTTCCCAAGCATGATCCACTGATCATTCATTCATATCAAGACCGCCTTCAATTAATTAAAGTGTGGCGACCCCTTAACGACAATAATTTGTTTAAATTGGGAACGAATCTCGTCCCAAACGTCAAATTGAAATATATGTATAAGGAATTACTCCTTATACTTATCTTATAAGCAAAAATTAAAAAACGACCACTTCTGGTTTGTTGTTCGCCCGCGTATCATCCTTAAATAATAAATTTGAATTAAATTATAGATCTAAGTTTTTTAATAAATAATATTTTGTAATATCTTAATTTCTTTTCATTGTTTTATTACTACGCGATACACCTCAATTGGTGACCCCGAGAAAAAAATAGAGTTATATTTGGGTAGTATATTTTTTTTTATTAAAAACGCTCAACGAATAATTTGAGTATATCGAAATTACATTTAATAAAATAATTACATCTAATACAATTATCAATCTGGTAAGACATTTACTGCTTTGAGCTTATTCGACATGCCAGGTGGCGAGGTTATAAATGAAACGAAGCAATCGGATGATCATGCAAATGGCACACAGCAACAACAGCAAATCAACGGGAATAACGGGTCGAATCATCAAGCCAATAACAGGGAAACCGAAACTGTTTCAAAGATAACTTTCAAGATTCCACCTTTCTGGCATGAGAAACCTGAAATATGGTTTGCTCAAATTGAGGCGCAATTCAATATTGGACAAATAAAAAGCGACACATCCAAATTCAACACCGTAATTAGTGCTATCGAATCCAAGGTTCTCACTCAAATCTCCGATGCTGTGCTTTCACCACCAGCGAACGACAAATACCTGAACCTGAAGAAGGTTATAATCGATTATTTTGGTGATTCAGAGCAGAAAAAAATCAAGAAACTGCTTTCTGAGGTCGACTTGGGTGACAAACGTCCGTCACAACTTCTCAACGAACTTCGTGGCTTAGGTGGGACGCAAATAAGTGGCGAGTTTCTGAAATCACTTTGGCTTCAAAGACTTCCAGCTCAGGTGCGTGCTATTTTGCAAGCCTCAAATGAAGAATTGACTCAACTTGCGAAGCTGGCTGACAAGGTTATGGAGGTAGGTGAATTCAGAGACTGCTTGGCGATCAATCAACAGCAATCATCATCTGACAAGAAGAGTACAGTTGATCCTGGCAACAAGGATACAGTTCATTCTGATTCACACCTGCAACAACAAATTAATCAGATCACATGTCAGCTAAACGAACTTATCAAGCGTACGAGGGGAAGACCAATTAATCGAAGCCGCAGTCACAGTCGAAATTTTTCATCTCATCGTCGTTATCAATCGAAATCCAGTGATGGGTTGTGCTGGTTTCACCGGTTTGGAAAAGAGGCTAGAAAATGTCGCGAACCGTGCCAATTCAAGCAAACCACATCAAAAAACTGAATTATGATGTGTTGGTCAGACAGAGTGAACACACTGACCAATACATTTGCAAATTAGTTGTTCACGACAAGTCATCGAAAAATAAATTTTTAATTGACAGCGGAGCTGACATTTCAGTTTTGCCTGCAACTTACAATGATCGTTTTTCACTATCTAATTCCAGTCTATTTGCAGCAAATGGAAGCGAAATCAAAACATTTGGCACGAAAAATTTGACCATCGATCTGGGACTTCGACGCGCTTTTTCTTGGACCTTCGTCATAGCAGATGTTTCTAGACCGATCATCGGAGCGGATTTTATAAGTCATTTTGGACTTCTCATCGACTTAAAGCGTAATCAAATCATAGACAGCACCACAAACGTCACATCGAGAGCTGCAACAACCGCTGGAGATAAAGTGAGCCTAACAACTTATAACATTAATAATCCCTTTGCAGAACTTTTACATCAATTCAAACACCTCACCGAATTTAATGCCCGAACCTCAACAAAAGGTGTAGCCACGACACATCACATCGAGACAAACGGCCCGCCAGTGTTCGCCCGTGCCCGACGACTAAATAGCGAAAAATTAAAAGCTGCACAAGACGAATTTCGTTTCTTGATGGAGAGAGGAATTTGCCGACCATCAAAAAGCAACTGGGCAAGTGCCTTACACATGGTTCCAAAAACCAACGGTACGTGGAGACCTTGTGGGGACTATAGAGCTCTCAATGCAAAAACAACGCCCGATAGATATCCCCTGCCTTTCGCTCAAGACGTATCTGTGATTTTGCATGGTCGAAAAATTTTCTCTACGATCGATCTGGAGAGAGCGTACAACCAAATCCCAATCGAGCCAGATGACATTAAGAAGACGGCTATAATAACACCGTTCGGCCTCTTCGAATTTTTGTACATGACCTTCGGTATGCGAAACTCAGCACAAACGTTTCAGCGTCATATGCATGAAGTGCTTAGGGGATTTGAAGATTTTGCTTTCCCTTATATCGATGACATCATCATCGCTTCCAGAGACGAGCACGAGCATAAAGAACACCTGCTTCAAGTTTTCCAGCGGATCAGCGAGTACGGTCTTACAATAAATGCTTCCAAGTGCATTTTAGGTCGAGAAGTAGTTCGATTCTTGGGTCACAAAATCAGTAGCGAAGGAATAATGCCACTCGATGAGAAAGTCAAAGTTATTCAGGATTTTAAAAAACCTACTAAAGCAAAAGAATTAAAACGTTTTTTGGCAATGATTAATTATTATCGTCGCTTCTTACCTTCTACTTTAGGTAATCAAATTGTGCTGCAAGGCTTGGTGAAGGGCAACAAAAAGAACGATTCATCTCCAGTAAAGTGGACTCCCGAAGCTGAAAACGCTTTTATAAAATGCAAGTCCGACTTAGCCAATGCTACACTTTTGGCGCACCCTGCTGTGGACGCTCCACTTTCCCTCACCACGGACGCTTCAGATATCGCAGTTGGGGCAGTTCTGCATCAAATGGTCAATGGAGTCGCGCAACCTTTGGGATTTTTTTCGAAAAAACTGACACCATCACAAAGTAAGCAGAGTACATATGACCGTGAGCTCTTGGCCATATACTTGGGTGTCAAACATTTTCTTCACTTTGTCGAAGGTCGACAATTCAGCATCCACACAGACCACAAGCCGCTGGTCTATGCCTTCAAGAAAAAAATGGAAAAATCGTCGCCTCGTCAAATCAGGCAGCTGGATTTCATCGCGCAGTTCAGCACAGATATCCATTTCATCAAGGGTGCTGAAAACCATGTCGCCGATTCTCTATCGAGAATTTCTGAAGTCAACAAAACAACCATAAGCCCAGAAGACATAGCCGCCGAACAAGACAAAGACGAAGAACTACAACAGCTAATTAAAGAAGGTAAAGTCAGCCCACATTCTTTAATAATTAAACTACTTACTCTTCCAGGAGCGAATTGTCCAATTTATTGTGATGTTTCTGAGAGTAGGGTTCGGCCGATTGTTCCAAAAGTGTTACGAAGAAACGTTATGCAGATATTACATAATCTCTCACACCCAGGAGCTAGGGCAACATCAAGACTTGTAGGGGAACGATATGTTTGGCCGGGTATGCGAAAAGAGGTAGCTGAATTCGTGCGATGCTGCATTCCCTGCCAGAAAAGTAAAATCCATCGGCATAACAAAACACCACTTACATCATATGAGCCGCCACTTCACCGTTTCGAACACATCAATGTAGATATTGTCGGTCCATTGCCTTCGTCGGAAGGTAATCGCTACCTGCTGACTTGCATCGACAGATTTTCGCGCTGGCCCGAAGCTTATCCACTATCGGACATAACTGCTGAAAGCGTTTCCAAGACTTTAGTATCAGGATGGATATCCAGATTTGGAGTTCCCTCACGAATATCGACAGACCTCGGCAGACAGTTCGAAAGTACGATCTTTAGAGAAATTACTCGTATTCTTGGCATCAAACATCTCAGAACAACGCCGTATCATCCCCAATCTAACGGGATGATAGAAAGATGGCACCGTGCTCTTAAAGCAGCCATTAGATGTCAGCAAACAGAAAATTGGTGTGAAATTTTGCCTACCATCCTTTTGGGTCTTCGTTCAACATACAAAGAGGACATTGGATCTACACCAGCCGAGATGTTATATGGAACGTCTTTGAGATTACCAGGTGATTTTTTCGGAAAGCAAGAAAACATTTCATGTGAAACAGAGTTTGCTAAAAGTTTACGATATTCCATGGCAAAAGTTGCTTCGACTGCAGCCTCTTCACATTGCGATCCGAAAACCTTCGTACAGCCAAGCCTCAAAAACGCCAATTATGTGTTTGTTCGGAATGACTCCGTTAAACCACCATTGCAGCAACCTTATGATGGTCCCTTCCGAGTTTTGGAAAAAGGTAGTAAATATTTTAAAATTCAATTACAGAATCGCACCTCGAAAATCTCGATCGATCGTTTGAAGACAGCATTTTTGCAATATGACGACGAGAACAAACCGGCTAGTCTAAACACACCGCCAGCCAGATCAAATACACAACCAGCTAGACCAAAACGACCACCGGACGTATCACATACACCAGCTATATCACCAACACAATACGCAACACATTCAACAACCTGGATCCCTACTCATACCACAACTAGGTCAGGAAGGAATGTACGGATTCCTAGACGCTACCAAAGTTAATTTGTATATGCAAATGAATATTTTTCATTCAACTATTTCAAGTAAAAATTTAGCGGGGGAGTAGTGTGGCCAGTGTTACCGCTATGCGACTTTAGTCGCATTTTGACCCTTTTTTGTGCCTCATGCGACCATGATACGACTTTTTAAAAAATTGTCTATTTTGACCCTTTTTAAAAAATTATGCGACTTTTTTGACCCCATCTCTAGAAAAATACATTAAAAAGATAAGTTATTTTCCTAATTCATACAAAATTTCCAAACTTCCATTCAAATAAGAACATAACTAACACTGTCACACATAATTTCAATCTATACAATGGAATCAAGTTGAAATTGTTTGGGTCGACTCGATCACGTTCTCTCAGAATCGAAATCTTGCTATTCTAGCATAAAAATTCATTTCAACCTGTCGACTCTGCATATAAATGTAGTTAATAGTTAACAATTTTAAGTTTTATGAGTAATTTTGGTTATTTCCGTTCCTCTCTAACAAAGTTTCCCAATTATTTCTATGTGTTTGTTCGACTGTGGTGAAATTTGAATAAATTCATGAATTCGAAAAAAAAATATCTCTGTCAAGATTTACTCGCCTACTATTTTGTTGTCTTTTGTGTTTTTGTGTTTCGGTCGGCGTTCATTTGTTTGGAGCTCATTCTCGATATTTTTTGTCATTTTTATAAAATGGATAGGTAAGTTTTTATGAAATATATCTAAAAAATGTATTACTCGTTAATTCAGCCCTGGAAATAATTGTGTGTGTTTAGAAAAAACTACGTGTTTAGGAAAACTACGTTATGGAATAAGAATATTCCGCACTCAAATGGAACGGTAAGCACCTGCCTTAAGTTTGAGTCCAGAAAATTCTTATTCCATGGTGTAGTTTTCCTAAAACCGGAAGCTGAAATAACTACTTTTTTCTAGTGATCTAAATACTAGTATAAGAATTTATTTTTCTTTAAAAGGTATACCTAATAAAAAACTAAAAAACAACTCTGTTTTTTTTTTTTGTAATGTATACAGATTTCGTTTGATTTAGGTATGTTTAAAAAAAAAATCTAAATGCGACTTTTTTTTTCATTTGACCCTTTTTTTTGCGACCTTTTCAAAAATCCCAGCGGTAACAC
Organism: Eupeodes latifasciatus; assembly: GCA_920104205.1. NCBI lineage: Eukaryota > Metazoa > Arthropoda > Insecta > Diptera > Syrphidae > Eupeodes > Eupeodes latifasciatus. The sequence continues at coordinate 143,898,675 of OV049924.1, read as the reverse complement.
TGAGTGTGGCGACCCCTTAACGACAATAATTTGTTTAAATTGGGAACGAATCTCGTCCCAAACGTCAAATTGAAATATATGTATAAGGAATTACTCCTTATACTTATAAGCAAAAATTAAAAAACGACCACTTCTGGTTTGTTGTTCGCCCGCGTATCATCCTTAAATAATAAATTTGAATTAAATTATAGATCTAAGTTTTTTAATAAATAATATTTTGTAATATCTTAATTTCTTTTCATTGTTTTATTACTACGCGATACACCTCAAGTCTCAAGATTTTAGAAATATTCGGCCTTGTCACAGGCCCCCCGTCGTAATGCATTCGTATTACGAATCCCGAACAAAAGTGTCATAACTCACGTCGAACTAAACATATTTGCTACGAAATTCGGAGTCAGTGAAAAGTAGTATAGGAAGTTTGACAGTATTTAACACGAACAGTTATTTTAATCGGAATCTAACTTAAAACGCCATAAAAATATAAGAAAAATGTAAGTTTTATTACTGTTTTGTTGAAATATAGTTAACATCTTTTATTCTTTTAAGTACAAACAAAATTAGAACTAATAAAACCCAGTTCCAAAGACTTTTCGAACTGCTTCAAAAAAAATTTTAAATCTCCCAAGGATATACTAAAATTCCCAAAGAAGAAGTGAATACCTTTTGGGAGCAGGTTACAACAGAGTTAAATAGCTCAGGTCCTTCTTCTAAGGACGCCAATAGCTGGAGAAAAGTAAATTGAATAATTTCGTAATAAATATTTTACAATTGGTAACCAACATTTTATCATCGAGCTCGAACGGTTTTAAAGTATTTCTTAAAATCCTGTGTTGAAATTTTAATGTTCGTCTTCTTTGCTCATTTTTCTCATTTGTTTTAAAAATTGCAATAATAAAAACGAATCAAATGACGAACAACTAAAAGTGAAATTCATTTTTCTTTTCACATTTTGACGTAAATCAGCTGATTAAAAAAGTCCGAAAAGAAGATTTTCGTATGGCAATGGTGTTTTAGTTTCGTTCGGGGCTTATGATGCGAATTTATTCGGATTCGTAGCATAAGCAAACATTCGGGAATCTTTTTTAAGGGGTTTTGTGTGAAATTTTACACTCGCAGGTTAAGGCAGCTGCTTGCCGAATTTACAATTGAAAATTTAGAATGAAACAACAACAACTTGTGTGTGCTACCACCAAGTTTGGCTGGAGTTATAGCTATTTCACGGGGGCCAACCCGATCATCAGACTCCTTTAGTGGTGCTTAATCGCTTTATGTTCAATTTAATTTTTGAAAGAACTTTGCCCGAGCTGGGCTTGAACAAGCGACCTAGCGTGTGAGGAGCTAGTGCACTACGCACTACGCCACCGCACCCACATGAAAGTTGTAAGCCAATCACAGGTTTTTTCGTTCTATCGAACTATACTGAACCGATTAGCATTTTTCTAAGTACACACAAGTAATTGTTGTTGTTTTATCCAGGTTCTTTCTATTATCTCCTCTCTTTTTCATAAGCCAACAATTCGATTGGATTCGTATGAGGAGGGAGATGAGGCGAAAGAGGTTGACGCTGGTCAAGATTTTTAATTTTAACAATTTTAAGGGGTTTTGTGTGAAATTTTACACTCGCAGGTTAAGGCAGCTGCTTGCCGAATTTACAATTGAAAATTTAGAATGAAACAACAACAACTTGTGTGTGCTACCACCAAGTTTGGCTGGAGTTATAGCTATTTCACGGGGGCCAACCCGATCATCAGACTCCTTTAGTGGTGCTTAATCGCTTTATGTTCAATTTAATTTTTGAAAGAACTTTGCCCGAGCTGGGCTTGAACAAGCGACCTAGCGTGTGAGGAGCTAGTGCACTACGCACTACGCCACCGCACCCACATGAAAGTTGTAAGCCAATCACAGGTTTTTTCGTTCTATCGAACTATACTGAACCGATTAGCATTTTTCTAAGTACACACAAGTAATTGTTGTTGTTTTATCCAGGTTCTTTCTATTATCTCCTCTCTTTTTCATAAGCCAACAATTCGATTGGATTCGTATGAGGAGGGAGATGAGGCGAAAGAGGTTGACGCTGGTCAAGATTTTTAATTTTAACAATTTTAAGGGGTTTTGTGTGAAATTTTACACTCGCAGGTTAAGGCAGCTGCTTGCCGAATTTACAATTGAAAATTTAGAATGAAACAACAACAACTTGTGTGTGCTACCACCAAGTTTGGCTGGAGTTATAGCTATTTCACGGGGGCCAACCCGATCATCAGACTCCTTTAGTGGTGCTTAATCGCTTTATGTTCAATTTAATTTTTGAAAGAACTTTGCCCGAGCTGGGCTTGAACAAGCGACCTAGCGTGTGAGGAGCTAGTGCACTACGCACTACGCCACCGCACCCACATGAAAGTTGTAAGCCAATCACAGGTTTTTTCGTTCTATCGAACTATACTGAACCGATTAGCATTTTTCTAAGTACACACAAGTAATTGTTGTTGTTTTATCCAGGTTCTTTCTATTATCTCCTCTCTTTTTCATAAGCCAACAATTCGATTGGATTCGTATGAGGAGGGAGATGAGGCGAATCTTCTACTACGGGATTTGTGATAGGGGTGATTGTTTATCCTCTCTTAACTAAAGCCCTATTCTGTATTTCGTTCCTAAAGTGAAAATTTCCGAAAAAGAATATTTTGTACTCTCTACCTCTAAAACGGAATAAAATATACAGTGCCAATCCCGAAAGTAAAATTTTAGTACCTGGCAACAACCGAATGTCAAAAGCATTGAAATACGAAAAATGTATTTGCACGAAAAATGTAATATCGGAACATGAGAGCAAACTCTTAAAACGTAAGTTTAAGGCGCCAGTTATAGCTATCATTGATTTTCATCATTGAAAACAAACATTGGAATTTTTTTGACAGGTCGTTTATAGCTATCATTGAAAAAAATTTCCTGATAATCTACCGACAAATTTTTACTGACAGAAATCTGTCATTGGAATTGTGTGAAATTGGAACAGAAATCAGTGGAACGAATCGTTCCACTGATTTGTAGAAAAATACATTTTTAAAGAAAAATAAATGTGCATTTGCACTTTTTTTTCTCAAAAAAAATTCTTTCTGTGATTTCCGATCGATCAGTATATAATTTTCATTTCTAATCAAAGGGAAACACCGTAAAATATCGATTCAAACATTTTTCCGGATTGATTTCAATGATAGCTATAACTGACCCCTTATATTCTAAAAGCTGACGACAAAAAAGTGAAGTCATTTGCGAACTTTTCTAAAGCATTTCAATAGAAAGGTTTCGAGGTGTAAAACAAAGACTACCGAAAGTGTCAAAAAAACCGACCAGAGTCCAGACATTTGCAAACATTTCATACTTCACACGTAGATAGACCTTGGTTAGCTCATAGCCAAAGTCGAACATTTTTGACTGTACCAAAGTAGAAATGGGCAGAGTGAAATCAACATTAAGGGCCTTACCAATAATAAAAATTAAAGCTCACTTAAACTTTTAACTGGGTTTTAAATATTTTGCCATACCAATAAACATTTTAATAGTTAGGTTAAGGGCTAACGCCCAGTTAAATTTTATTGTTGGGAAACTCAACCCCATGGTTTGCACTGTCATTTTGCCAGCACACGCAACAAATACTTTTCAGGTCACAAGAGTTGAGATTTGTTGTGATTGTTATCTGAAATTTTAATTTTAATTTTAATTTTTTTTATAAAAAAGTAAGTCGAATAATACTTGTTTTAATATAAAATTGTGATTATGTTCTAATAAATATCCATCATTTTAGAAATGGCTGAAAAACAAAATTTAGAACGGAGCAGATCGTCAAATTGGATAATGGCAATGAAGGAGCTACTGGTCGAAGCAGCTATATCACTTGCGCATGTTATAGATTCTAAGCTTAATGACGGGAAGTCATTAAAAGCCAAAGCTATAGCCGGCAAATTATTGCTGCAACGTTTCAAGCAAGTGGCTTTGAATTGACGCCGAAACAAATAAAAGACCAATGGAGCCGCTACAAGCAGGAGGCGTGGACCAATTTAAGTCAATTTAATCGATCTCAGAGGGAGACCGGTGGTGGAAAACCTCCTGAGGAACCTTGTGAGATCGATTATGAAATTGCTGAAATTTTAGCTCTGGATTTTGTTGAAGATACCGCAGAATTTGATTGCGATGCAACATGGCTAGATGATTATGATGACAATTAGAATATTTTCTCGATATGATTTGCAATTGTTTTTAAAATATTTTTTTTATTCCAGAGAAAACATACCATCCCCATCAAATCCACCAGAACCTGAATTTTACGGATAATTTATCTGCCAATGGACGAGAATTGTGTCTTTATTTGAATTTAGCTTCATTTCCTTCACTGGAAGTTGATTGTTAGATAGATTGTAGCATTTTAAGTAGAATAAGTATTTAATTTAGTTTTAAAACATGAACCAACGTATGTACCTTTTTAAAAAAGTCATTAATAAATAATTGTTACTCAGAAATTTGTTTTGTTCTTATTTTTTCTCTCAAAAATTCCAACCATTTATTATTTCGAACTCTCAATAATTTTAATTTAAATATTGCATAATTTAATTTTAGTCTAATATTTTTGTTTTGTTTATGTTTGCAAATTTAACTAATGTCAATTCAATACTGTCTTTTTGACAGAGAATGTAGTAAATATTGTAATAGAAGACTAATTAGTAAAAGACGTGTTTATTTTGGTTATTAGTGTACACGGAAATTAACTCGCTGTTAAAATTTAACTCAACGATACCTAAACGTGTGTTTAGCGATTTATTATTGGTAAGGCCCTAAGACTACCGCTAGGTAAAATAGGAGGTTACAGAGTGACATGACTCTGCCTGTACTTGAAAGCTTAAACGATTCTATGGGACGAATCTTCTTTCGCATTCGTACAGCTGCTAGAGTATTCAAAGATTTTGACATTCACAAATCTGCTGGCCGGGATAGTATCCCTTCTATTGTTCTGAAGAGGTGTTCTTCAACATTGGCAAAACCATTGCGTAAGCTTTCCATCTTTCCTACTCTTTCCGAGTGCACGGAAAACGGCATTTGTCAAGCATGTCCCTTAAAAAGGCGAAACCTCTTATTATCGTACCAACGAACAAAAGTCCCTTCTTTCCATAGTAATGTAAACGCTGATCAATTTTCAGCTTAAGAAATATCTTGAAGAACGAAAGCTTTAGATTCTGATATCTAATTTTTAGTAATAAACTAGGCTAAACTTAAATCTATAGGGTTTTTCAATAAGGGCGGGTAGATTTCGTGGCATTTGCTGTGTTGCACGTAGCGCCGTCCTGCTGGAACAACATGTCGTCTAGGTCCATATGGTTCAATTTGGGCCATAAGAAATTAGTTAACATTGTTATGTAGCGATCGCTGTTGACGGTGACCGCCTAACTAGCGTCGTTTTAAAAAAGGTACGGACCAATTACACCGCCGCGCCGCCGGCCCAAAATCCACACCAAAGGGTTACTTTTTGAAGATGATTTTTCGGCCAAAATTGGGGTCCTCTTCCAAACGATTCGAAGCCCAGTCAGCGAACAAATGGCGTTGTCTATGGTCATGAACTTTGAGCTCCTGGGTCAGTTGGATCTTGTACGGGTGTAGGCACAAGTCCCGACGCAAAATTCGCCAAGTTGAAGTCTGCAAAAGGCCGAGTCCTTGTGCACGGCGAGGAATAGACTGCCTCGAGTTCTGCTGCGATATTCTCAGCCGATCTTGCGTTCCTTGATCGTACGGGTGTTGGCTGATTGTTTACTGAAATTTGGCCACCAAACGTTGAAGAGTCGACTGTGAGGCCCACCACGTCTACCGTAAAATGGGCGTTAACGAACACTTATTTTGATAATAAAGTTTTATCATTTGAACGTTCTGTTCAATCGTGTAACTTGCCATGATGATTTGGCATAAACAATTAAATCATAAACAATAGATTTGACAGATGTCACCAAAACGAAATGGCCGCCACGGGGCGCCAAAATCTACACGCGCCAATTTTAAAACCCTATAGATTCAGTTTTTGGTAACGAATTCGTAACCTTCCGTATGTTATTATATTCTAAAGCAAAATTAAAAATAAACTTTTTAACAAGTTGAATTGGGTTTAAAACAATAAATAAATAAAATGTCACGCATACGCCACATCACACTATCACTGTTTTTTGACACCATCATAAAAACACTCGAAATCACATGAATTCAGGTACAGCTAATTTTATCAAATACATTTTTTTGTTTTTAATTATTATTATTAGGTATCGTACTTTATTAACCTTAAGTTTCCATATGCCCAATTATTCCCTATTAAAAAGTTTATTTTAGAATCATTTGCAAAGAAATGACGTTTTTGTGTTCATATAAATTTTTTAGAAGAATTACTTTTTACATGCATACTTAATAAATAAATGCAGATGAGAAATTAAAGAAATAAAACCACTTACCAGGTTTCAAGTAGACTGAAATATGTTTGTTTGGTATTTTTAATATGACCATCTTCCAGCTTGATGGATAAGTAAATTGCAATATTCAAAACGATAAAATTCCATTACTTATTATACATCATAGCAAAACGATATTAAAATGTCTACAAGTTTGAAAACTCTATTGAGGAAAAAATAAATTAATATTTCTTTCAAGATGAGATGTGGTATAGTTTACCTCCGAAGAGCGAATTCCTTTGGTGTAAATGTTTATTTACATTATTTTATTCTTATAGGCACAAGTATTAGATTATACTATTTTTAGCATTGTCTGAACATCTTATGGCATTCTTTCATTGTATAAATCTACATATATTATGTACACATACATATGTAATGATCTTTTGAAGGCGGCAGTCAAGTAGTAATTAACTTTTTAAACAACGAGAAAAGCGTATATTTGGACATAATTTGATAATTGGCTTCCTAAAAAGTTAACAATTTACATATTCATATTCTCTTGGTAAATAGACAAGAAATTACCGTTCCACTTTTTCAATATTTCTTATTTAAAGTACACACAAAATAAACATTTGCAATCGAATCACTCCAAAGAAGGAAATAGCGGTTAGATTAGTGCAATATAGAGCACTGTATGACCAACAACTACTTTCTCATATTATAATTTTGTCTTATCACGTAATAAATAATAAACAATTATGGATTAAGACTTCCATCGAATTAAGTCTAACTCATACGTAGTTCAAAATATGTTTGTGCAACTTTGATTGTTGACTTTTTTCTAGATAAGCGATTCACCACAGTAATTATGTATGGGTCTGATGCTTCCACTGCAAAGAAAATACGTGTTTGTTTCAAGCTTCGATAAAATACTAAAAATAAATATTTACATACAAATATTTTGATATTAGTTTCAATGATTTAAGCTCTGTATATTTACTAGTAGAATTTAAATCTACTATTTTTGAATTTAAGCTCAGTTATCTAAAAGAATAAAGCGCCTTCCTCTTAAATACAATGTGATACTGAATGTATATTCTCTGTTTTGATATGGTGTCTCTCCGGCCTGTGAGCAAAACTTATAATCTTTCTTCAGCTTCCAAAATCGCTTTTAAATACATTACTCCACAGAATAACCAAAAAAGTTTGATCATCATCGGCTAGACAATCGGGAACCGGTCCTGGCCTCATATTACAAATCTCTACATTTATCGCGAGCCAACGCATTCCATTTGCGCACCCCAAAGCTTCGGGCGTCCTAGTCTGCCACGTTGTTGCCTAACATAAAATGTACTACAAAGGACTTTCGAACTGGTTCCTCTTCACTCATGCGAGCTAGGTGTTCAGCCCACCGGAGTCTACCGAGCTTAATTTTTGATAACGAAAAGTTTGTTAAAAGAAAATTCCTCTACCAATAACGATGAGTTTATTCATGCCTAACTTAACGGCATTTGGCATCCATCAGACATGGGTTGATTAGGAAATGGATCGTCTAATCTGAAACAGAACAAGGCCACATAAATTAACATAAACTAAATTTAGGGTATTGATCATATACCTAAATGGAATTAATTTAAACATAAAGACAAATCCAGCCATCCATAGGATAAATGATAAATTAGTTCTTGATTATGAAGCATGATGGACTTCCTTCAAATGTCATCAAATCTTTCAAACAATTGATTCATACATTTTAAACCTGTTAAAAGTTTCGAAACACAATTTGAACATTTTTGTACGAATAAAACTTCAAACCTGAATTGCTTAACACTTGATACTGAGTTATTGAAAATTCCATTGTTTCTTAAGGGAATGTCTTCACATACAACAATTTCTTGAGATGAATTTGATTTACAGCATCAAAATACCTTCTGGAATGTATTACGTTTACTTCCTTCATTATCTCCTTTAAATCAATTTAATTCATTGTACCTATTTTATTCTTGATAATTTTCAGGCAAAAATTTAGTTTTTGAAGTTCACTGGATCATGGTCGTCTCAAAACTCGAAATATAATTTGAAGAAAAATTAAATTTAGTTAATTTCTGAATAATAAAACATTCTTTAATATTTAAATATCATGTATTGCTTTTATTACAACATATATAATTAATTTAAAAAAAAAAAGTAAAAGTTGTATACTTTCTCTTAGAACTTAACTACATATTCCCAAATATTATTTATTATTGTGAATTTAATTTTTATAATTTAACTATAATACAATATTTATTATTATTATTTCTCTTTCCATAGTTTGTTTTTGTTTAGAAAAAGTGCAACAAGAAATCGTTTTTAGTATAAAGCTAGAAAATACACCGAAACGATTTTTGTTTTTTTTTTTATAATTTTATTTAAAAGATATGCAAGATTGTTTAACCCAACACTTAAATATAAATTAAGAATATGACGACTTTTGTTTTAAGAATAATTTTGTAAACATACATTTTTTGTTTATTTATGTATCTTGGATAATTTTCTTTATTATTTAAGTTACAATATTTTTAAGCGTTTTCTTGTTTCTTTATCTTGTTTCTTGATTATTTTTAAGAGCCCTAGAACAGGCTTAGAATAAAAAGATTTAAAGAATTTTTTTATTAGAAGAATAAAATATTTAGAATAGATAAATATTTATTTAGTATATATTTTTTAAATTTTTCTAAGATTTGTTCTTCTTAGATACGTTTAGTTTAATTTGACAAAATTTTGACTAAACATCATTATTTGATATCAAAACTATAGGTATAGAACCATTTTTGTTTCCTTTAATAGAAAACAATATTCTTATGATTGTTGAAGACCATGCAGTTCATTGTCCATTATTATTTTTAAGAGCATATTAGTTTAATATTTAAGTTATGTTTTTTTTTTTTAATGATTTTTTTATTATTATATTTGTATATGAAACAATTTATAGTTTTCAAAAATATTATTTATAAGATAAACTCGATTAACTTTTTCAGGCTTTAGATTAAAATATTTTGTTTCATTTAAATGTGATTTAAGAATGTAATTAGAATATTCGCCGTATGCTTGCTTAGATATTGTGATTAAGTTATTACTGATGCAGAAAAATTAAAAAACAAAGTAGGTACTCAAAATTTAAACTTAAGCAGAAATTAGTTCAAGGGTAAAATTCAAAACTCATCTTAACTTTTCTGTGTTAATTATTGAGTTAGTGGGATAAGGAATGTAGACAAAATGTGTTGCAAAGAGAGCAAGGCTTTATTTGTTTATATACAAAAAAAAATAAAGAAAACTTTAAGGCCCTTTTCTTTAATATGAGTTCTTATGGTTTTCTATGATATTTAGTCCAAAGTTCATATACAAAACTTATAAACTTCTGAATAAAAACCACAGGCCTTTAGAATCTCAAAAAACTCCACTCCAATGTTGTGATTTCGAAAGAGAATACTTAAAAGAATTTTAAAATATTAAACTTAATGTGTATCTAGTTAGTCTGAGTTAGATAGGGAGTTTGGAGATGTTACATTATTCGTTAGTAGGAAAGGAATTTGGGAAAGAAATATTAAGTTTAATTTATTTTTATTAACTTTGTATGTTATATCTCTCAAAATCACATAACTTCATTAGCTTGGAGTTCGGTCAATTGTCCAATTTTTATAAACATGGGAGGAAAAGTTAACTTTTGAGACATAATTAATAAAAAAAAAAGAGTTTTGATTGATATTTGTTAAAGGAAACACAACTTATTGCAAGTTGGTTATTTTAAATCCTCGTTTGATAAATGTTTAATTGCGTTAAATTTAAATTAAATAAAAAACTATAAGTTGAGTTCTTAATAATTGAAAAAGCTAACCATCAATCGACTTTGTCAAAAAGTCGCAATTTTAACCATTATTTTAACCCATATTGAACAAACATAGAAGCATTATAATGTTAGTGTTTTGTGAGTAAAAGCTTGAATAATGGGCCACGAAAAGAGTTTAGGTCATTAGCAAAATGCAAGCATTCTGACTTTTAAAGTTTAAGTAGTTTTTAAGCAGACAAGCATGCACACAAATATTTTTAATAAGTTTCAATACTTTATAAAACAAAAATAAATTCTATATGAAACTAATATTGAAACTAATATAGTTTTGAAGTCTTTAATGTATGTATCTACAACATAAACAAAACGAACCATTCATTTGTTTTTCTATGTAGAGCTAATCTTTTTCTCATCGTCCTTCGGGTTATTTTCCTAGACGAGAAGATTGTGGAAAACGAGTCCTTTCTTTCAAAAACAGATGTATTCTTTTGATAAAGATGATCAAACGATGTCAGGTTAAATATCTTTCATTTAAATTTTAAAAGTATAAGCTATTAATTGCTCTAAAATGGGAACTTCTAAATGAATGAGGCTCAAAAATGATTTTCATTTGTTGGGACCAAATTTTCCAGAATTCACTTCATTTCATGATTGCAGAAAAATAATTACAAGTGGATAGAGTAAAATATCCTCGAGATTTCTATGATTTAAAAAAAAAAAAAAAAACAATTTTAGAAAAACATCAGAAATCTCGAGGAAAATGTTGAATATGTTTGATATTTATGCATGGATTTTCCATAAACCACAAAACTCGGTGCTGTACTTAAATTTTGAGATATCATTTTTAACGCATTAGCCACGTTTCCGATATTCGGAAGAAAGAAAAGGTAAATTTTTATTAACATAACCGTCATTTGTTTTTTTTTTTAAAGAAAGTCTTCAGACTATAAAGCAGTTTTGGTAATTAAGTTCGTTTGATGAAATAAATGTCCTCACTATAAAAAGCGGAAATTGGACTCAAAGCCATAGTTTGGGACATCCAAGATGATGTTACATTTAGAAAGATGAACTTTCAAGTTAAAATAGAGCAACATCTTCTTTGCCAAACTTTTGACTTTTGAAATTAATACAATACTGGCAGTCGCAAAATGAGTAATTTCAAAAATGTTCACTTTTCAAAATTAAATTTCATCAGTTCGTGTTTACACAATTCTTTAATCTAGGCTACAAAATTGAATATAGTCAGGCTTAACATGAATTCCATTGAAATCGGAAACTTTTACAAATCCCGGAAAAAAACTGTTACCGAATAAGTTCGTAGAGGAAAATCTCATACAATTTTACATTACGAACAGATTTCGTGATACGGTTTTTCGGAATTCGTAAAAGTTTCCGATTGCGATTGAATTCTTGATAGGCCTGAATATGTTGTTTTCTATTTAGCAGCAACAAATAAAACATGCCAACTAATATAAATTTTTGGAAAAAAGGTATTCGCCGACTCGAAGAATAAGTTTTCTTTGCCCATGACTCAAAATTAAAGCGAAAACTGTTATAAAATAAGTTATCATGGTATAGGGTTAGTAAATCAAATACAAGAAATTTAAAGAAGAATTAGATTAGACAAAATGAACTGAGGGCTATGAATAAAATTTCCCTCGGAATTCTTGACTTTGCTTTTTAAGTCAAGTAAATCTATTGGAATGAAAGATTAAGAAACTTTTTGAAGGTGGAAAAACACCGAGGGAAATTTTGTTCATGATAGCGCTAAATACCAAAGCATTAAAAAGAGCTACATATAATGTTAATTTGAAAGCCGAAATGATTTCGCTATAAGTTCCATTACTTCATGCATTCAGAAAACTGTTTGGGTTATACAAAGTGTTATTAAGCGAAGTTTCTAATTAAAAGCAATATAAAATATACAAATACAAAAGCGGTCAGTTTGATAACTTTTTGTTGTTTTCAAGCAAAATTATCGAAAAAAAGCATCTTGGCAGTGTTTTCTATTTATTTTGTGTGTTTTTTTACATTTTATTTAAGCGTTTTATGAGTGAGTATTTTTTTACTTTGTTTATAACTATTTTTGTACATTTTGTAATATTTTTTTTGTTGTTTTCTTTTTGAAACTTTTATAAAATTTAAAAATTCAAAGTTAATCTAATTGCTTAAAAAATTCGGAAATATGGTTCTAGAATTTCTTTTTGTTTTTCTTTTGTAAGGCTGATGAAACTATTTACTTTTTATTTTATTTCTAAAATTGTGTCTATTAAGGATTTTTCTTTATATAACATTTCTTATATTTTAGCGACTTTTTCTACCATCAATCGAGGATGTAATTCAGTTTATGAAACAGTAAACTAAACAAATTAAAGTTTGTCAAAAGAGTTAAAGGGAATATTTATAAAATAAAAAGACTTTGCAAAGAAAAGAAAAGAAAAAAAAAAAAAAAAAAACAAATATATAACTTGATTGTTTTATAGTTTCAAACTTTGTTCTTAAACAAATATTGTTTCAAAAATGAAATATAAGTTTTTTAAGACTTGTCCTCTATCTTTTTACTTTTTAATTAACATAAAGTAAATTAGAATCATCCTCTTTTACTTTTACTTTTTAATTAACAGAAAGTAAATTAGAATCATCCTCTTGGTTGTATTTTGTTTTTGTTTTGTTTGTCACTTTGAATATTTAATACATTTATATTTTAACTACGTTTTGTTTTTGTTTTCATTATAAAATAAATATTAACTAAAAGAAATGAGAAAAGAAATATTGCGCGATGTATGTATAACGAAATGTTTAATTAGTAAATTTATTTATGTAATATTTTTTTTTAATTTTTAATACGATTTTAAAAAAAATAAACTAAATGGAATTTTGTTCAGTGTATAACATAAGTCTATATATATATATATTTAAAAAGAAAAAACAGTTTGATTACAAATAAAAGAAAAAAACTTAAATATTATTTCTTTGAAAATAAAAAGAGAATTTTTTACACAGATATTTTTTTGTTTATTTTATTTTTGTATTTATTTATTTTAAATTTAAGTTTAACTATTTACTAATCTATTATTATTATTATTATTTAGCTAAAATTGTATTTAGTGACTAAGAATAAATATTTATATTTATGTATATATATATAGATGTATACTTGCAGTGCAGTAGATTTTAAGATAAATTTTTTTTTTGTTTTTGTAGTTTATTTTGTTTTGTTTATAATTAAGTCTTTTGTAAGTTGGGCACATTTTCTGGATTTTCTTTTAAAGATGCCGTTGGGATTGATGATGAAGATAACGAAGATGATGATGATGATGTTGTTGAGGCTAATGATGAGGTCGATGATGATGACATTTTTGTTGTTTGTACTCGATGGTTCTCTGATTGACAATCGTCATCATTGCCATCGTCATCTAATGGTTTTCGACTAGACGATGGAGGTGTTAGTAATCCTTCAGGACATTTAAGACCAGTGGCAGGTGAGGCTTCAGTTTTAATAGTTTTTTCCATGGCAGAGTTTTGTTCACTAATAAGATAGGCTCTATCCTAAAAATTGAAAGAAAACAAAAGACGAAGAGTTAGTTTATGATGTCGTATCAACAAAAGGGAAGTTATGGAAAAACATCAATATTCAAAACTTACAAACATCGCCATGGAAGTAGTGTGCGTTTGAATGATATGCGAATCATCAGTTACGATATTCGGACACACATGTGACATTCCACAATTTGATGTGAGCTGTTCATTTTGTTCCATCAAATACAAATGTTCTGATTCTTCGCTGATGATTATGAAAAATGGTTCCATCCATCGAGCACAGGGTTGTATCGTTACCCAATCTAATCCCGATACTCGAAGGGCAGTTTCTCTAAAAAGAAAAAAACAATAAGTAAGAAAATGTACCTTTTGTTGTTATGCATTTATATAGTTAAAACTTACTTATTAAATGTATGACTTATTGCGGCAGCTGCTATCACTGAATATGGAAAATTTCCAATTCCAACATCTAGCGAACACAAATCCAACAGCTGTGCCGTTTGAACATATTCCAATCCAGAGAATTTTGGATAGATGAATGTGTCATCAAATTCAGCACCTTCTTTTTTAGTCGTCGATGCCAATGCACTATTACCAGCTAGTGACGCTGGTGTTCTGTTACTAACATTAAGCTGCATATAAACACCTAACCATCCCATTGCTGTCATGGGACTTATACTCCAATCCAACGCTTGCAGCAGAATTAGTTCATGTTGAAGAATATCCTCTTCCAGGCAAGCCCCATCAGTCACATACGCAAATTCAGCTATTTTTGGCGGATAGATTTCTTCAACTTTAGCAGCAATGAAGAGACAAGTGATTCCGATCAATTGCAAATGTGTCTTCTGAACTCGTTTCTGTGTGCTCAAATACCTATCGAGATAGTCAACTGCCAGATAATAGGTTTCCCGATGTAATTTGTACACTTCACAAACTTCAATCAACCAATCGAGAAGAATTGCCCGCATTCGTGGTTGTAGTCCAGGATGATTGTCTAACATTGTCGAATCACGGAGGTATGAGGCGGCTTCATCTTTTTTGCACATAAAATTCCACACATCGGAGGCATTAGCCCAGGACAGTGCAGGCAATGGACACGAACGTGGTTCTGATGGTTCAATAGGTGTCATACAATCATACATTGAAACATAATCATCAAATGATTTAACTTTTCGATGTGCATCGGGTTGTGTCTCTTGGTTGGATTCACTGTCTGATGTTGTCGATGCTGTTTCGAATGACCCAATCGATGATGATTCAGGAATAATTTCATCTTCGATACTATTGGGACTTTCGGGTGTGGGCAGGCTATAAGTTGGATGGGCAACACAATCCGAACTGCGGGTATCGATTTCAACAAATTCATCAACTGGTGATGGATACACTGACGATGGTACCGAACTTGAAGGATCGCTATTTTGATGATTTGTGGTGTAGCAGGTGGTTGTTGTGGTGGTGGTGGTTGTGTCAATTGCAATGTGTTGACGTTTGGCCGAAGGTCCATCGTGACCCAATTCTGGATCCTTAAGTGTTAAAGAGAAAAAGAAATTGTTAATAAAAGGTGAAAATTTATAAAAGAAACATTTGTTATAAGATCGGTTTTCAAGCAAAGGATTTTGGATTCAGTCGAAAGCAGTTTTTTGATTTTTAAAAATGTTTAGTTTTGATTGTTAATGGGATCAGAATGTTGACTATAAGTGAGTGAAAGAAAATCAATTGTTTGTACTTAAAAAAATAAATTGAGATCTGGTTTATGGATTTATGACCATATAAGATTCAAAATGTAGCAATTTCATTATCTCCAACTCGATTGATGACACTTTTGTCCATTTTTAAGCTAAATATTAAGTCACCAAAGTGTAAGCTATTAAAAAAGCCTGGAATTCAGGAGTGGCTGGTAGTTGACTCTGAAATCTTTAAATAAAAATGGATGAAATGCTTGGAAATAGAACTAGAAGGAAAAAGTGTAAAGAAGCCAACTTGTTCCGGTAACAGCTGGAAAAAGACCAAGATCTAATGACTCCGAACTCTCAACTATTCCATTGATCGCGTTATGGTAGAAAGGGAAGTAGTGTAATCGTTTGGAAACGGCAGGGATGAGAAGCAATTTGCTTGGCTGATTTATCGATTCCTCATGATTCAAGGACTGAAACTTAACATCTGGTGTTATAAGGCTAATGTTGGTTAAATTAACAGTCTTTGCCAGAAGAGCTTCATATATGTTTTGACCTTCTTGATGAACAATTTTCGGGCCACGATCTTGTTCATCGCTTGTTTTAGTAAAACCCGTGTTATTTGACTCTAGAAATAAGTCAATGTACCGAAAACTTGAAAAGCCGATTTTTCGGGAAGTTGAAGCGTCTAACAAATTTACAGTACAACACATTCAAAGTAAGTTTTTAGTTCATACAACATTCGGTGTATAGGCTCGTGCTTAAGTTAAATCTAATATTGAAAACCGGATCTTAGTTAATCGAAGAGGGGAATATGTCATAAATAATTTATAGATATTTTATTGAAATGTTTAATTCGGAGACAAGATTTTCAAACTCACAGAAAATAAGTACATGGAACTCAATTGATTTTGATCACCACTTTTTCAAAAGCAGTATTTAGGTTTAACTCGAGTTAAAACACCAAATTTTAAATAAAATTGGAGTTAAATGCCCAAAAAACGGCTTAAGGCATAAACGCTACGAAGTCCGACAAAAACATTTTATTTGGGAAAATTAGAGTCTGATCATCCTAATTCCTTTTTTTTAATTATTTGTTAAAATGCCAAAACATTTTATTTTCTTATGTTTAAATAATTCTCAATTTATTTGCTTTTCATTTTTAATCCTTTGGCTTTATAAATTTTCATCTTTTAATATTTGTTCCTTTGTCTTTTTAAACAAAAATAAAAATTATTAAATGTATGTACCATTTCCATAAATGTTCTCTTGATACTGTATTTCATGTCAGAAAACAATCAGCGCGAATAAACCGTTTTTGTTTAAAATTTTCGAAAATTAGAAAACGTTATAACGACGACGTTCGGGTGAGGATATCAGTTATTAAAATAGTGCACTGTTTTTCTTCTTCTTCCCGAATATCAATTTCACAAAAACACTTTATGCACTTTTTCTCTAAAAGATTGGTTCCTATTTTTTCAAATCTTAAGAATTTTCAGTTTTTATATCGTACAAGTATTGATTTTTAGTTGCAACACGATCATGAAAAGCGCACGATTATAACTGAAAATGAAGACTGTTTCGAATGACGACGACGTTCAGCTCGAATGCAATGAATCTATCGAAAATCTCGATCAGCAGGGATTACTTTTTTTCCTTTTTCTACCTACCTACCCTTTAAGGAAACGAACGAAATACACAAAGCATAAACCATGCATCGTTATCCTTAAAAATTCAGGTTTACCTACTTGGGATTTTCTTAACGAGCAAAGCAAGGAGAAATGAAAGAGATAGAAATAGGAATAGGGAATAAGAGAGGACCAAAAAGGACCTTTTTTAATTGTGTTTTCTCCCAGGTAGGAACATAATGAAGAAACAGTAAATCTTTGCAATAAATCACAAAATTACTAAAGCAAGGATATATCGATGTGTCTTAAAATTCGTTTACGTTTGCTTGCACATTTTTATGATCCTCCTTCTTGTGGCATAAGAAAGATTTTTGCAATTGTGTCACATTGTTATTATCCATCCCCACCAAACTATTCGAGTTCATATTATTTCTTAAGAATTTTCTAAGATTTTTACTGCCAAACAATTATGATTTAAGGATTCGATAGTGTAACAAAACGACTGGACACGATTATTGATAGCCGCTTGCGTTGAACTTAAACCGTTACAACAAAGAAAATCCATAGATGAATAGGTAGAATTTTGTAAAGAATAAGTCATGGGCAGGATAATAAATCAAGGTACATAATATTCGATAGATTTGAGATTTTTGTAAATGAAACTATTGTTTTTCTTTTATGTTAGGCTCCTTTAAATCAGATCAAATTGTATGAAATAAAAGGAAGTCCCCATTGAGAGACACCCCCTGTGACTTTAAGTTTTTTTTTTTTTTTTTAAGTTTACTCAAAAGGCAGATGGAAGATTCAGAAACCGTATTTCTTATTTCATAAGCGAATAATTGCAATTTTCTTGGTCGAAACATATAAAATGTTGTCAAGGTGACATTTTTGCACTACTTTCTTAACAAATTGTTGTAATCCATCAGCAATGATATTGAATTTTTAGGAAAACAAATTTTAAGGAAATGTCCCAAAGTAAACTTAAAAAGGAGTTTTATCTTATTTTATATTAGAAAAATACTGGCTAAACAGATCTCGTCGATATCAGGGCTATGGAAGATATTTCTAAGCATTCTTTTGAAGTTATGACTGGAAGAGTTATTCTGAGTTCAAGGGAATTGATTGCAATTTTAAAAAACAGCACTTGCCTCTGCTTTTTAGATGATTTTTGGTAATAGACGTATTTCTAAATGTCATATCATAACAAAAATAACATAATACTGCTAGGTTCCAAAAATAGAGTGAAACGAAATAGAAATCTAAATTGAAAGTCGAATGAAATTGTTTTCATATTTCATAACTTTGAATGCTTTTCGAAATCACTTCAAATGAAATTAAAGCAGCTAACATGTATCACATCAGTCGATGGACAATTTTGTTCATTGTCATAAAAATGTAATATATTAGTGTTTTTATTTCCACTGTGTTGATGCACATTTGCAGCAGATTTGCGACAAGCAGTTAACACTGATTGTTATCGGTTGGGAAAGAAGAATCTGGTATCGAAGTATAGTTTCTGAATGTGTCTTGAAGTTTTTAAAATAACTTTGTTTTTGGTATAGAGAAGACATTTGGTGTGTTGAAAAATCGTTTTAAGTGCTTTGTTCCTTCCCTCAAATACGAAGTAGAGAATGGAGAATTTGAATTCCTAATGTCATATTTAAATCACACCAATTTAATCTGGCTGAATTCAAATCACTTGAAAATCGCAACAATCGAATAGAACACGTAAATTCACTTCGTTTAAAGTTCGAAAAAAAATCGATTTCAATTTCATTTCGAGTGAAAGTGAAGTGTAGAATCTAGCTTATAGCCAATATTTCATTTCTGGTTCAAGACTGGATTTTTCTCAAAATTTTAAACTTTTAAACTGTAAAATTGTTTCGTTCAGAAAAAAAAAAAACGTTTGGAAAACTATTTTATGTATGTAAATCGGACCGAACATTTTTGCAAAACCGTTAAAGGTTCTCCCTCATACAAAGCACATTATTGTTAAATGGTTTATAATATAGAAGGTTTGCACATACATTCCCGTGATTAGAGGGAGAAGGTGTTGTTGATAGCATACAAAAAAAATTCTTTTAGATTATCATCCTTATTCCTCTAAACGTTCACTTGTCTGTATTCTGCTGTCCACCGGTTTGGCAGAACATTATTAAAAACTTTGTTTTAAGGTAAATTTCCCAAATATATTCTCCTCAGAATTTTAAAAATAAGCATTCGAAATACTAAAAAACTTATTAGAAGATTCACGTGAATCGAAATATTCATTCGAATAGGATGGCAGAACAGGACTGTATGTTAAAATCCTTTAAAATTACTAAACCAAGGTTTCCGTGATGTAAGTACATAACGTATTGGTTTCAAATTTCTTTGTAAGCCATATATAACTTAATGGGGGTTATTGCAAATATAAATGTTTCCTTATCTCAAACCATTGGAAACTTAAATGATGTTCAAGAGTTTTCCTCGGAATGACTTGGTATTCAGGAAAAGCTTTTTGTCTCACATTGTATTTTGTTTGAGAGACATTCAAGATATTTTGAATCAAAGGAATTTTCCGAGGGAAAAGAAATTCTCCTGAAGATTCCCGAAAGAGCCCATTAAGTTATTAAATTGTAGATAAAGCTTAATATTTGAAACCCAGATCTGTCAAAGCATCAATTTTCATCCACATGAACATATATCTCAAGTACCTATTTATTTTATTGATCTTGAGTAAAATTAAATTCTCCTTAAGATTCCCGATAGAGCGCATTTAATTATTAAATCGTAGAAAAAGCTTAATTTTTGAAACCCAGGTCTTTTAAAGCATCAAACTTTCATCCACATGAAAATATATCTCAAGTACCTATTTATTTTATTGATATTGATACGTGTGTACCATTATCTTCTTTTCTTAGACTTCAAGGACCTGTTAACATCACTTTGTTAAATCTTTTATTTTTTACAAAAAGGCATATTTGTTCAAGACATTGTCAAAAACCAATAAAAATCTTTGCCATACAAAAAATTATAACCTTAAGAAATTTGTATTACATTTTATAAAAGAGCGAACCTTTTCTTAAAGACATATCATTAAACTGCATCTTGTCCCACATTTATTACTTTTGCCACAACACACAAAAATAAAACTTGATTTTTTCGAATGCAGTACATTTTTGTTAATTTAATAACTCAATTTGTTAATTTTTACTGCCTGTTAATTGGCAAAAGAAACTACTTTCTTGTGGCCAAAAAATATTAATTGCTTTTTTAATTTTATTTGTCAACCAAACAATAGAAAATCTCCAAGAAAAATAAGAAGAACAGAAATAAATGCATACAAAACCAGAAAAGCAAGTAAAAATAAAACGAGATTAAAGAAAAGTTCCCACATAAAACAAACTCATAAAAATCCTGAGTTCCCATAAATCCCAACAAAATGAATCCTTTCCAAAACTAAGATGAAGAAGAAGACGGCGACGGCGACGCACGGTTTATAACAAACAAGAAGCATACTTTTGCGCACTGCATACAATAAAAATTGATTAACCCCTTTTTCCTGGCAGGAACATGAAGTACAAAACAAAAATCAATCTTTCTGCCCTAATTTTGTTTTCTTCCACTACATAAGGTAGGTGACTATGGGTATGTGTTTTGTGCAATAAATTCTGACGCCTGATTAAATTGCAATATACCATTTCTTCCCAGAGAAGCAAGGATCAACAGGGATATCCTTTTCGCAAAATGAAGAAAACATAAAAAGATCGCTTCAAAGAAGAGATAAGTCATCTAAGGAAAATGACGTGTTCGATAAGACGTGTCCTGAAAGGAGAAAATAAAAAGTAAGACTTTGCAACGGTAATCATTAAATAATTCAAAATTAAATAACATCACCTGGAATAACGTACACACACATCAACACACCCATCCATCCCCATGAAGGTTCGGGTTTTCCTTGATCGCAATTGCATCAGTTGATTACGTGTGTTAAATACAGTGCCCGTTGTACAGTAAGGTATCATCATCTGCCGCAACGTGTAGTGCGTTGGCACGCACCCCTAACCCTAATAAGAAATATTTCCCCTAATCTTAAGCAAAGGAATAGGTATCTACATACATATATAAAATTAAATCCATCTCCAAAGACGAGTTGAATTTATTCAACCATCAACCATTGATTATGTAAAAATTTGTTGTCGTTGCAATATAAGAAGCAGGCCAGTAGACTTCGTCGAAGTTGTGTACCTTCTTAGTCAACATATTCGTCATCGTCGCTCATAGAGAAGCAAAGGCATGTGTCCAATTCAGAAACAAAAAATCCAAACGACAAATAATAATATAACAAAACCAACCCCAACACATAAAGTCGGAATAGGAAACCTTTTTCTTTTTTCTTTACTCAAATATTATAAGAAGTGTCGTAGCGGTGTGGCAGATGTCTTTTGGAATTCTTAAAGGGGGTTCTCCTTCTTATACACTTCTGACTTCTCTAACTAATATTTTTGTTAAATGTCCTTAAAGGTGAAAAATAAAAGAAACTCTCTGTTGGCTGGCTGGTTTGGTCGTCCTCGTCCTCCTTAAGGAATTTGAATTACTCCGGCTATAGTATAGGTATGTTGTGCATCGTAATGTTGTGCTGTTGCGCATGCCTGAACACCTTAAGGGTAGATTTATTTTCTCTTGTACTCTACTATACCAACTACTTCAGTTCCTTATCCTTATGGGACACACACAAAGTAGTAAAGGATATCGGTACATACATATGTTAAAACAACTTTTTCCAGGAGTCTATCAAGAATGTTTAACAAAAGAAAAACAATCGTTAAAACTTTTCTTTTACAGTTTAATGATGGGACAGTAATTATAATAAAACAGGAATAAACTTATATAACATACATATCTTATCCTTGAATGATAAATTATATAGATTTGGGATATTACAGTAAGTTTACAATAGCACCACAACAACAACTGATCCTGTTTGGGTAAGAAGTAAAAGTAAAGATGGTTTGTGGGTCTTTCTGTTTTCTTAAAGGATTCGTTAAATATTCATCGAAACAACATTTGGCCCAATGACGGTTACAAAATTATGCAAATTAAGGATATGGTTTGTTTTTTAAGTAACGGAACAATACTTTTCTTTTTTGAAGAAGAGTTTAAAAAATAACACGGAAGTCATTGAATGTGTCAAAAATGAAGATCAATTTTAAAAGGATCTGTATAATTTGTATGTTGGTGGCATTCAAGCGAAAGATTTGAAAGGTGTTTGTACCACCACGGTTATCGTGAGAATCAGGAAACATCAGTGATGGACTTCATTCAAGAGGGTTAAAAATATATATTTTTGTTAAGTGAAGAAGAATCAGCGTTGGTGATGCATTATGAAGAATGCAAATGGAAAAATGGAAAGGGCTAATTTGTATTCCTTTGTCACATTGAAGGAGCTTTTAAAAGGATGAAAAAAACTTGTTTTTAATAAAGGATACATTTTAAATATGCACTAAAGTTCTTTGTTTTTTTTTTATGCAAAAATCGACTACAATTAAGAAAAATTGTTTCAATACAAACTGGAAATTCACAACAAAGCTTTCTGATTGTTCAAAAAAGTGTTCTTATTCAATCGTAGGTATTCACACGGAAAATGCAATTTGTACTCAGCTACATACTTTCTTGATTTTAAGAAGATAAAAAGAGTTCTTAAAGAATTTTCAAATCACATTCTTGCATGTTTCATCTACCATACCATGACTTGTGTTTCAAAAACAAGCTTTCTAGTTTTGCCCAAGTTATGAAAGAACTATTTGCAATACGGAAGGCAACTTTAAGTGTTCACTAGTACAAAATTACAGTACTAAATCTGAATTTAGAATCAGAATCGAAATCAATAGAAAATTCCGAAATTTAAGACAAATAAAGAAGATCTGGTTGAAATTTTACAAAAATAGGTAAGGAGTTATGAATGTGTAGGGCAAAATGTGTTCAAAGGGAACAATTGCGAACGTAATTTTGATAAATTATTTATCACATTTCATATATTTGTCTAACCATAAACTATGCTTCCGAATTGCATGTTAAACATTTTTATCACCATGTGATAATCGTATAATAAACCCTATAATTTTTATGATATCTTTTATTGAAAAATAAAATAAGTTTAATGTTCTTGGGCTAAAAAATGTTATAATTGTGACAAAAATAAGATCAATTTTCAACATTTTAACATGAGGTTAGTTTGATGCATTATACTATATCGAAAATTCATGATTTCTAAATCATTTTATGGGTCATTTTTTATAGGTCATCATTTTATAGCCCAAAAGAAGAAACACAATATTTGGAAATTCTTTTTTGTCGACTTATGCGACGTCTTGTCTTTGCCACCTAGGGTAATTCTTAGATTTTCACAGAAATCAGGAAGGTTCAGAAAGGCACCCTTAACTTAAATCCTCACCAACCTTTCTGTACCCTACCCAATCCTTTCCCATTTCCTGGGGAGAAAAATGGATCCAAAGAGATCCAAGTAAGATGTTTCTAGGCATTTACGGATGCATCACCCCATACAAGCTAATCTAACCTATGGGTCTTTATAACAAACGAATTGACCCTTCATTGTGTGTAGGCTTATAACTTGAATTCTGTCGCTTTTTCATTAAATTACAAAACTGAAAACTTTTGCCTTAACTTTTGCATTTTAAACTCTTTTAACAATATTCATCAGAATAAAAAAAGCTACGATAAATATTCAACTCTTTGCTAGAGAAGATTTGGAATGCCAAGCTTTCCAATCTTAATCTTGATATGATTTTGTAACTACACAAATTTACTTAAACAAATTAAAAACAAACCCAACGAAATAATTCTAAAAATGCATTATATGCTCCGACAGCATCTCAGTAATCAATGCAAACAACAACACCGAAATCATATCAGTAATTATAGATATCAACTCATAAAATTGAAAAACATTAAACTAATGTGGACTCCAGGCCATGTTGAAATACTCGGAAACAAATATGCCGACAGTGCAGCAAACTCAGCCAAAAACGCACCTGTACTCACCTTCAATATTTTCACCAAATCCGTTCTCATCAAGCATACCGGAAAGATATATTCTGTAAAAAAAAGCCACGACTGGAGCCTAAGCATCACTACAAGGATATAAACCTCTTAAAATCTACGCCGATGTACCCTACTAACTGTTCGAAACAAAAAATAACTAACTTCGCTAGACTTCTACTTGGACACATTGCTGCTTCCCACCAACACCTCCTCAACAAAAACGACCCCTGAACCTGCTCCACTTGCAACACCCGCCTTGATCTAAAGCATATTTTGGAACATTGTCCGTTGTCGCAGCCCATAATTAAAAAAAAAATATTCAAAAATATTTCCGTATATGAAATCCTCAAAAATCCCAGTTTAACAAATATAAATAATATTATTGAGTTTCTCAAAAAAGCAAAAATTGTAACTTGAATTTTCAAGCAAAAAAGCCAATAGTCTCTGCAGCTAGGCTTGTTAAATTTTATATTAGCTAGTAATTTTAATTGCTTGTTAATAAATATTAATAATAATAATAATTCTTTCTTATTTTGTACCAAATGCTTCAACAATTTATACTTAGTTGCAATTTATGGGGCAATACAAGACTGAGAAAGGGCTTCAATGACTCAATCAAAGATGGGGTTAGATTAGTTTTGTATGAATGTAACAGTTAAATGTTCATAAGAATTAATTCAAAAGATTTAAAAATTCAAAAGACTGCATTAAATGACTTACTGACTTTCAAAATTGACTTTTCAATTGACTTTAAAGACTTTATAAAGTCAAAAAGACTACAGTGTAATAAGGCAAGTTCAGACAACATAAGGAACTTCATTTGCAGTCAACTGCGTTCTTTGAACGAACATTTTACCCAGGGTAACTAGTTAGTTTTTCAAGTGTCATAAACTTCAAACACTTTAGAACTTATTTTCTATAACCTCTACTTTAAGTTGACCGGTCAAAAACTACCAAAAACATAATTATCTAAAAAACCCTCCTCAGACAAGCTACAATTTTACCTCGACCTCTATTCTGGTCAATCAGCTGCTAGAAACTTGCCTTACTTTCAAGTCCCTTATGTCGTCTGAACCCCATTGACTTTGAGTCAGTTAATTTCAAGTCATGACTTTTGAAAATTACTTGTATGTTAAAAGTCAGTTATTTTGGAATTAAAAATTTTTTTTTAAAAAGTCAAAGTTACGACTCAATTGCAGTCACTAAAAGACTTTCGTTTTTATAACTCTGTTACACAACCTGCTTCGTTAGACCAAATTATTGGGCATTGAATTTTTGATAGATCTGAGATCGATATTTTATTCAAACTTTTATTTTTACTTAAGATGCAAAAAGAAACGACTGATGCATCTATAAACTCTTATACTCAAAACTTGCTTATAGTAGTTTCACAAAAAAACAAACAAATACTTCTGTCGATTCTTAGTTACTATTTCTTAAATGATGCACATATATGTATTAAAAATTTGCGTTATTGATATAACTGTCGAAGAAATCCTAGGTTATTTTCAGAACACCGATAGAAGTGAAAAATCAAAAACTAAATTTTATTAAACTAAAGAGATAACACAAAAACATAATGACCCAACTTTTACTGAACTTAAGTGAGATGGAAAAGCCTCTAGTACTTCTTGACAAGCATACACAACATATGTTTGTTTTAAGCTTTGATTCATTAAGTCTGAGTTAAGATAGTTTTAACTTATACAATTTTGAATGTTGAATATGGGTTAAGACTTAAGAAATGTTGTTATGTGATCGTTTTGATTTTACTCATTTCGACTTCGAAGCATAGAATTGATTCCACATCAAATCTATCTAAACACGTCAAACCTATCTGCGTTTCAAAAATCGAAATAAAGTAGTTTTTGGTTATTTCACCAAACTGATTTTCTTCCATACTTGAGTGGAGTGTAAATCGAATTGTCTTGAATTGTTTTATATTTCATAACACAAGCAAAGTATCAAAACTCTTGACTAACGCCATCTACATTATACACAGAATCTTATAAAAATTACTTACAACAACAAAATATAAAAATTCTCATCTTAACTTACCTTGTCTAAAGGCGATGATGAACGTCTTTTTCTTTTTTTCAACGTTGAATTACCATTATTACTTAAGAGACTAGATGTAGATTGACAGGACGAAGATGAAAACCATTGTATAGCTGTATCATCATCACTATTTGTATTAAGTCCTACGTTAATTTTTGTCTTCGATCTACGACCGGATGTGGATGTTGTTGCTTCACTATTCGATTTTTTCCTTTTCCTATTGCTATTGGTTGTGGTACTACTGACTTTATTATTGTTATTACTTTTTGTTGAATCATTGCTGCTTGTATTGAAGTTGTCATTTTTAAATTGGGATTTGCTGTAAGAAAGAAAAAAAATAACAATTCAATACACAAATAAATTATGAGGGTTTGTAAAATAAAATAATTTACGTTGGTAGGTTTGAGTATTTGCATTATGCATGCATAATAAAATATCATATATCCTAATTTGCAAAAAGTAATAATAAAGGAATACATTGTAATACTAGACAGACACATTTAAGGAAATGTATGCAAAATATTTATGCATGGGTCTTGAGAAAGTTCTACTTGAGAATTCATTTTCATTTTGATTCATCACACAAAAGTATCCTCAGAAAGGACATGTGAAAAAATCCATGTGACGAAGGAAAAGGGTGTCAAATTAGTTGGTACTCAAAATATTGTGTTTCTGGTTGATTAGGTGTAG
This sequence comes from Eupeodes latifasciatus, assembly GCA_920104205.1. NCBI lineage: Eukaryota > Metazoa > Arthropoda > Insecta > Diptera > Syrphidae > Eupeodes > Eupeodes latifasciatus. The sequence goes on along the minus strand of OV049924.1, from coordinate 143,871,794 downwards.
TTTCTACCTTCGGACGGAAGTTCTTAATTAGGGTTGAATTATATTTATATAGGGGTAGATATTTAATTGAATATTTGAATGCATGTGCAACAAGAGAAAATAACACTAATAGAAGACAGACAGAGGAAAATTTAAGGAGTATTCTTTGAGCTGTAACTTCAAGGATCGCTTCACTCAGACTCTATATTTTTCAAAAGTCTAAGAACATATTTCGACATCCTACCTTCCTTAAAGTGTAAAATGGGATACAAAAAAAAACTTAGGATTACAAAATTGTTTGTTTATATTAAATAGAAGATGACTCAATACTTTTTATAATTATGTAAGCTTTTTATAGCGCATATAGGGTATAAATAAACCTTAACAACAACTCGTAGTGAACCGGAGTTTAGTGACTTACAACTCTCAAACATTCTTGTGTGCGAGTAATGTCAGAGATGGTGGGGACGAATCGAACGGATTTTCTTTTGGGATATTCTTATAAATTTTAGCCTTTGTTATATGAACAATAGAAAACATTATTCGATACTTTCACTTTTCTTACTTTAGGCTTAATTTTGTATACCTCAAGCCATCTGGCCATTTTACTTCATAGGTGACACAGGCAGGAGACAGGGATTGAACCCAAGACCTCTAGCATGACAGTCCTACGCACTAACAATCAAGCCATAGTTTCACAGTATGTATATTGTTCTAATTTTCAAAATTTGACGTCCTTAATATTTAAGAATGCACTACAACTCTAATACCTACATACATATAACATTTTGTATGCTTACCCCATTTCACCCTACTAATAATAAAAGTTTGAAAATCTAACTAGTCTTAGCTTTTATCTCTGTAATCTCTTTATTTAGTAACTTAAGGAACGCAAAAAGGATAAAACCATTGCATTCTGATTTAAAGTCACATTGAATTGGCAAGAACGAACATTCAAAACTTAGGGGAAGACTTTAATGGCTTAAATTTACTTGGTTTGTAACATTTCTGCCAAAACATTCATTTTTGTTTAGGTTTTGATACTAATTACCGATAGGCATTTAAGATAAATAATGTTTTCTTTTAGTTTGCTCTATAAATTAAGAAAATTACCAAAATACTTATTCAACCATTCTTCTTTACTCATTCATTTATAAGTTTTGATTTGTGTTCTTAATTTTTTCCTCAAAAAGTTTTCTTCCTAAAGTTAGTTTCAAACAAAATATTGGTACTGAAAACTAAAACCAAATTCATTTCATTTTGCAGTTTTTGAATTAAACTTAAATTTTTTGTTTGCTGTCAAAATTTTCTCATTCTTTCATCCTTGAAATCATTGCTCCTTTTCTTTTCAAACTATTGCACTATGTCTCCCCTCTTTTTATTTTTATTATTACAATTTCTATGTCATTGCAAATGAGTAATTTAATTTAACTTCCACTTAATGACACTCGTTCCAGTTGAAAAAAGACAGCCCCGAAGCGCAACTGTGTGGGTTTAAAATGCAACTGAATAGCTGCTGATGCACAAAATACATCGATTAAGAAACACAGAAAAAGGACATCCTTTCCTAGACCCGGAATTAAATTAGTAACCACAAAATAAAATTAAAAAACGTGTGCCATCTGTGACCTCTTGACTTTCTGTTCCGCAGCAAAATTGTTATTAGAGAGCTCCTTATTGGGGCAAAAAGAAAAGGAAAGGAAAGGATTATCACTAACTACCATCTGGAAACATATAGACAGAGGTGAGGACAACAAAAATAAACATACTATCTACAATTTGTGCAGAACTCCAGATAATTAAATGATAAGAATCTTTGGAAAAAAAGAAAAACAGTAAAGATTCCATACTCCCACACATAAGACATTGAACTGAACAACTTAAGGATTTTCGACTAGAAAAGAAAAAGAAATAAAATAAATAAAAAATGAATAAACAAATATTTTATCATGTAACTCACCTTAGAAAACAGTCCATAATTAGCCGGCTCAATAGCCGTATTGATGTCTTGAAAGTTTCGGTTTATTAATAAAAAACCAGCTTTAACGAACTTTATGAAAGGATTTAAGTGTTAAATGAAAATAAACCAACAAACTGAAAAGAAAACAAAAATTTAAAAAAATAAAAAAATAAAAAAACAGAAAAACAAAAAATTAAAATTATAAAAGGGTGAATTAAAAAGGATATCAAAAGGACACCTATGTGTGGTAAAAGTAATAATTACTGTCATAAACTGAAAAATAGAACAACTCCTACGCTACTAAATGTACGTATCTGTATATCATAAAGTTAACAATTATGATGATGTAACCAATCAAAAAGGGAATTTTTACAGGACAATTGACTTCCTGACAAAAGGACACACAAACCTAAAGGTGTGAAAGAATTTGACATTTGTTGAGCATATTGCATTTAAGTTGTTCTTTTTTTTAAGAGTCCTGCTGACTGTCACGCAATAAAAGGACCTTTTTTCATTCCCATATGCATTCTTATCTAAAATACCGAACAATGTCCTTCACATATGGCACCACCAGCCAGCAGAGGACAATAATAATTAGTGTTGCGCATAATTTTTTTTTAGGTATATGAGAATGCAAAAACAATAAGGACAATAAGGATACCACATTTCGTCAAATGGTCGAATGTAAGCATTATTAAAATGTCATTTGTGAATGGTTTTTATTTTTTGTAAGGATAACGAATGAGTTATTGGGAACACAGTAAGTCAAATGCATTTAAAAACGAATGGAAATGGGGGACATTTTTTGATAACACATTCTTGATAATGCGGTGCATTTGACTGGTTTTTTACCGATCAACGAACTTATAAAGAAAAATCCACACAATTAAAATAGCTTTGTCTTTTGAAGTTCGTTTTATTTTTATATTTGAACACAAAAGCAATTGAAGGGGAATTTATGGTTTTTTTCCTATTACATTTTTCAAAGGCAGGGAACTCGTGAATTTGAAGAACGTTTTTTAAAAAACTTAATTTAAAAAGATTTTTATCGAAGTTTCAATGTTTTAAGTTACCTAAAACTTAAATTTTCAAAGAATTACAAATAGCGAAGCGAACATTTGACTCACAGGTTGGGTGATCCGTCAGTTCTCAGTTGGAAGGCATAAAATATGTATGGAATTTAAGATGTTGGTAAATACTTTTTCAATTTCCTCCTCGTCCTGGATACATTACCCAATTCTTAATACGTGGTAAAATATTTCAAAGATAAATACTATTTACATAAAACTGTAGTTTGAAAGTAAGGAAAGAATAGTGTGGGTGAATGCGTTGACACGATCTGATTGATGAAGTTCTACTTATTCTTTCGTAGAGATAACCGAGTGGGTGTGTAAATAAGACATCAGAAAGCCAAGTTAAGGTGCAAAATTTGAGGAGGTTATCGAATGAAATATTCAATACTTGAACAGAATAGCTCGAAACGTGGTCACTACTTCGCAGTACAAAAATATATCGTATAGCACTGACAACATTAAGTGTTCGTTAACTTTCATAACTGCGTAAGCAGAATATATCACAACCATTAGTGAGAATGGGTGAGATGAAATATAAATAAGTAAAGTCCATTTTCTTTTGAATCTGAATTTCTTCAAGGTCCTCATTTATGCATTCTGTACAATATTCAATAAGACCGAGTGTGTAACTTAAGTACAATGTCACACATCATCAGCGTACATAGCTTAAAAGAAGTATTTTATAGCAGTAAAGAGATTTTATATACAGGAAAAACAGCAACGGACCCAAGATAGATCCTTATGGTGCACCTTTAAAATTTGAAAGAAAATTATAATTTTACTGCTGTAGCAGTGTTGACTTATTGACGAGTTTATCGCGCCAAATTCGATGATGTACCGAATAAAAGGCTTTGGAGAAAACTAAAAATGAAACATGATACTTGTCCATGGACTGACCTAAGTCTTTGATCACATTGATTAGTGCTGTAACACAACTATGTTCTTTGTGGAAGCCAGATTGTGTAGAAGAAATAAGTTAATTATAATTGAGAAATGTTTTGAATTGTTTCTGAATAAGTCTCTCGAAAACCTAAGGCAAAAAGATGAAAGAGATATCGGTCTAAACTCAAAACCTTTGGAATGTTTAGGCATAGCGAGAATTTTTGCTAGTTTTCATTGCTTGGTATATTTACGACTATTTGTTTATGACTATTAAGTTAAAAATGTGAGTTAAGTAAGGCAAGATTATAGGCAAAAGGGTTTTGAGAAACGTTGGGTGCATGCATTTCATCAAGGCCGACAACGTCTGCATTCTCATCTTACAATATGATTTGCACTTTAATCTTAAGATCAATTATTAGTTTACGGAGAAAACAAGTAACGGAGGCTCAGTGAAGAGTTACATCCGATTCAAATAAAACATGTAACTGAAGGAACTATAAAATTTTCTAAGTTGGAACATTTTTGTCTTGATCTCCGGGCGTGAGCGGTAATTTAGTTTTTTTTTTGTTAAATAATTTATAGGCACATAATACCCTTTATATGTTTATATTTAAACACAGTGCGAACGTTAGAAAAATAGGAAAGGATTTAAGAGGAGATACCAGTGTAGATAAGTTTTTAAGTTTTAAATATCTAAATGAGAAGAAAAAACAGAGTTAGATTGAGCATTTCACATTCTCGATGTGCGGCTAAAAAAAGAATTTCTGTACTTGACAGTACGTGAGGAATTGAGCTAAAGGACAAACTGATGAGCATTCCTGGAAGTGGGAGTTTTACGGTTGAATTGTTTGAGGAAGGGAAATGCAACTGGATAATTCGACAAAATATTATCTGTAAGGATACATAAGATACCTAGAATTGAAAGCTGTTAAGTCTCCTCGATGCAAGTACCGCCCATGGAAAAAGGCATTAAGGAAAGGTTACGCTTTTGCGACAGTAGGCAACATTGAGTTTTGGAAGCATTAAATTCTACAAGGATTTCGATTCTTCATCGGACAGTGCTACGCTTTTCTTAGTAGTACACATCCGAACTTTCAGACAAAATACCGTTTACAAAAATAAGGAAGAGTGTCGGAGACAAAACAGAGCTCTACGGCACAGCAGCCTTTATTTTGTGGATATCAGATTTGAACGGTCCGAAAGGTAATTGCTAACCCAATAAGGATTCATCAATCCAAATGCACGCAATTTATGATAAGAGAGCTTAATGCCAAAGCGCCAGCGTTTCTATGACCTCGGAAAGAAGGGAAATAAGTGCAATTGAACGATAGTTAAAGGGAGGGTTAGGATTTGCTTTTTTTAGGGAGTGATTAAACAAATGTTGTTTTTAATCCATTTGGAAAGAGACCGATAGAGTAGGACAGATGGAAAAGCTTAAGCAGTGGTTTTGAAAGCGTTGAAGAACACCTCATCACGACAATAGCGGAGATATTATCCGGGCCAGCGGATTTGTAAATTACAAGATCATTAAGTTCTTTAACAACTGTAAGAGTGCGAAAGAAGATCCTTCTCATAGAATTGTTTACGATTTCAAATACAGGAGGAGCCATGTCACTATTGGCTACTTCGAGTTAACAGCAAACTGTACTGCAAGCAAATTGGTTTTATCAATCAAGCTTACAAAAAGAGTGTCATTGGAAACGACCTTAGGAACCAGGACGCACATTTTTTACAAATTACCAGAAATGATGAGGACTATATACCTACTATATAAAATTTTGGAACTACTGAAAAAATAAAACTAAAAACATAAACTGCTAATAAGCCACAGTGTTAACATTTAAAATTATACAAAGAAGCTACAAAGAATAGATGAACAACAACTTACATATATCACCAAAAAGTAAAAAGATTGGGATATTTTATTTTTTGATATAATGTAGATACTTGCTGACAGTCTATGAAAATACCTCCCGTAATGTTTAAATTACTTTTCATCTGCGATCCTAACACAACAAATTCAAAAATCTATCAATTTAAATTAGTTTCAGTTCACAAAGTTTCTTACTGGTTCCGCTCAGAGAAAAAAATCAAACCACTCATTATGACCTTAATATTAAATTTTGTTTACTCGGTTTTAGGTTTCATTTTTGTTTGGTTGATATTTGTAACCCCCAAAAAATAAAATGCTCATCATTTCATTCCAGTTCTCTTTCCTCTAAACACCAACAAAATTATTATTGTGTGACTTCGAGAACAAACTTATTTACGAGCATGTCCTTGAAACCAAAATAAAAAACAACAACACTGATTTCAGAATATTCACTTAATGACCATTTAAAAATCAGTTTCTGGTTGTTGTTGTTTTTAAAATCATGTGAAAACCTTAAAAACACACCAAACAGTAATGTTGATACAATACAAACATAAATATAAAATTTACGTTTACTTTTTGGTTTTGTTTTCCAACATACATTTCTTCAGATATTTGATCCTTGTTGGTTGCTTTTACATATAGATGGGGATTTCTCTCGCTGGTTCGTTATTTTTTCTTCATTTTGAAAATAATAATTTTTATTATTGAATTCCATTTGTGCCTATCCTTGGGAAGTAATAAATTAAATTAACTGTTTTTGTTCATCATTCTTTGTTGAATCCTTGTCTTTGATCCTTTTCTTATATGTATACGGTGACAGAGATTATGTTATGTTGTTGTTGTTGTTTTTCGGGGTTGCACACAAAATACAACAATAGTATGTCCTTCTGGTATCAGGTGCATAATACCATTCTTTCTATCTATGAAAATCCTTTTTTCAAAATCAATTTTTCATTTCATTTTGACTTTTTGTGTGTTTGATTGTGCATTTTTATCCTTTTGCGTTTATCAGTTAATCCTTGTGTGAGGACTTCTTCAGCAAACCTCTTTCATTGTATGTACTTGTATATACCTGTGATATTCTTAGAAACTGTAGCTAATGTATGGTACGTAGGAATTAGGTTTGACTAATTATTTTATTCTTCAATTAAGGTATAAAATACCTGTTTGCTTTCACCTTTAAAAAAGATTGCATACCTGGATAGGAGAAAATTACATACATAGATAAAATCTCTTCTTTTGAGATTTAAAAAGAAATTTTATATGATATTGCTGAAGAAAATAAAAAAGTCTAAAAATCCTTGAGCTCTGATTAGCTAATTACTGATTTTGACCCAAAAACAACGTATTTTATGGGAGAGATTGGGTCAAAAATTATATTGAATATATGAATATATACATACGTATATATGTTGGAAACAGTTATCCTTTATCCTATCTAGATTGAGATTTAGTTGGAGTTAAACATTTAACTTCGGGCTTTTAAAATATAAAAGAGCTGAATTGCTACAAGTGTGCCGATTCTTATTGACTCCCTTTTAATTGTATTTTCCTGTAAATCAATGAAGCTTCGGAGAAAAATGTTTTGCAAGAATTCTTATTTTTCCGTTTAAATAAATTTGGTAGGGCAACAGTTCTTAGAAAACCAGAGCATTAGTGACTTACAACTTTCAACCATTTCTGTGAGCGAGTCATGTCAGGGATCGAGGATGGATTTGAGTTTCCGTTTGGCTGAAATAAATATTTGTATATTGTTTGATTTTGGTTAATTTTTCATCAAAACAGTTTCTTGTTGCCTACATTTGTTTTGAAATACATAGTATGAGAAGTCTTAAAGCTTATTAACATGATGTCTTTTAAATCTGGATAATACATTTCACGTCAATATTATTAAATGTGCCATTCATACTCAAATCCTTCAAGCACAACTCTTATCATGAAAGTGCTTAGCCGTTCGGATTCGGTCCCTTCCAACCTTGACATAAAAGATTAAAAGTTGTAAATATCTAGGCCTTGCTTCTTCTATATGAACTGCTGCACAACAAAATTTATTTATTCATTCGCTACGATAAGAAAGTATTTTTTTATCGCCTCCTGGGTGAAATTATCTTTCACGGTTAACTTCCACTTAAATCAGGATTCCAAAATAACCCATAACTATTGCTCTTGTATTCAAAAAATACAAAAAGAGACTAATTTCATTATGAGTAAAAAAATGCATATGAAACTACAATTTAAATCTAAAAATTATTCAAAGCAAATTATTTCGATGAAATGAAAGGATAAGTACTTTTTTGTATTTATTATGTCGCTCGACTATTTCTAAGAATGATTTCAATTCAATGGCAACTAAAAGCCATTACCAAAAATTCCAGATTCCTTAAGTTATTTTAAATTCATTCACATTTTTCACATTAGGTCAACCCCATCCCTAAATCATCGACCTACATCCAAGAATGTCTTTAGGGACTCAATTCCACTGCCGCCGCCGCGCCGACCGTGATCCGTGAGAATCACAAACCGAAACCTCATTATCTTAGATTTTGTTGATTGAATAAAAAGAAACGATACCTTTCAACACTAAGGTTCCAAAAACACATATACTCGTACCTTAAACATGTGATCAGTCCTTGAATTTATTTTTATATAAATTACAACAAAAGAATCAAATAAAAATCAAAAGAATAAGAAATTTTCATGGACATTATCATTAATTTTCACCCTTCATTCTGTTAGCACCTTAAATATTGAATTCTTCGAATAATCGAATCAAGGTACTGGAGGATCCTTGCCTCCAGAAAGCAATAACAAAATTAGCCACCAAAATTATATAATCCTTCCTATCTTTTCAATCTCTGCGCCACCATCTAAAAACAGAACATCACCAACAGAAAAAAAAAACGAAAACAAAACTGGTCCAACGCCCATACCTCGTGGTATACCGCGCTTTTTTCTTGTTTTATCTCTGAAATATGTAATTTAGGGTGAATTAAAAAAAAATAGTAGAGATATGTATATCCTCTTTACATGTTAAAGAGCACAACCCGCGCTCCAACACTTCAAATTTGTTTAATCTTTTAGGCTCTTATCGATAAAGAAACAGAAAAACGAAACTGAACTGATATCCCGCAAAGTTGATGAGATACCACAAGGAATCTAGGTTTATCTTCAAAACGATAAATTTTTATGAATGAAAAATTCTATTCCTGGCCATTACTTTCCAAAAAAAAAAAGAACCTACCGCCTACCTTATTCATTCAAGTACTTAACAAACAAAAAAGAGCAGTGTTTTTAGTTAAAAATACATATTTACATGTTGGATACCTTTATTTGTTAAGTATGGGTACATATTCATATTCAAGCAAACAGGTCCTCCCAAGTCCCAAAAATATAAACTTATCTATACACTTTCATTGTATCTTCTTCTATTTCTTGATTTTCGTTGTCGTCACTCTTCGACTTCGAGACATCATTTTTACGCGCTCAAAACAGCTGCAATTCCAGTGAAAAATCCACAAACTAACACACAAAAATAAAGAAGAAGAAGAACAATTTTGTTTTTTAAACAAAGGAAAACGCGCAAAGTAAACTAAAACCCTCTGAAATCCCATGGATGATCGACGAAGGAGAAAAGATCCAACAAAGAAAAAACAACAGAAGCCCAACAAAATGTGGTAGAATAAGACGAGTTCGAGTACCTGGGAAGGGAATACGATCGAGTACATATACACCTAAAAAGACACAAACTCCTTGCAATGATCATCATCAAAAAGAACGAATATGATGATGGAAGAAATTGTAAAATACCCAAAGAAAATCCCGATTTTGCCGCTATCGCCCTTGAAATTATATTAAGGAATTTCTGGGAATTCGATTACTTTCATAAAAGGAATTTCTGAAGGTTGGTAGGTATAGGTTTAGAGGGAAGAAGCTAAAGTGGAATTTCAACACAGCAAATTTATATAATATGAATATACATATATAAGTAGGTATATTGGTTTGTGTGAGTTCCTAAAAGATTTGGTACCTAAAGATTCGATCTAGCTTAAAATAAAGGGTCCTTCTTAATGTCTAGGAATGTTTCATAACCATAAGATACCACCTAGTTATGTTCGTTGAGCTATTGTTAGAAATCTATCTACCTACCTACAATATAATTTATGTATATATGTATACTTCTTCTTTTTTGTATCCATCAGATCCTCATAATGGAGAATTGCACTCGGATAATTCTTCTTTTTTTAGAGCAACTGTCGCAAGGATATCATTCATAATCCAGATCTCGGTGCAATAACTTGGCATCTTTGTGGATTCTGTAGCCAAACTTAGGTTTCTTTAAAACCGATTTTTACCTTTTTAAGCAAAAAATTAAACAGAAGTGTAGTAAGATTCTTGAGTCTTAGTTTTCCTATAACATCGAAGGTCAGTGAGTTAAAACCTTGACACAAATACAAAAAATACATATTTTCTTTTTCTAGGGCAAGTATGCGCCTCATACAATGTCGAACGCATGTGTCTCCATGTACATATAATGTGAAATTACTCTTTGAAGTGTAAAACGATGCACCATTCCAGTCAAATAATGGTCTTCATTTGAAAACATACCAAATATTTATTTATCAGAAAAAATACTTGTCTTATCATAAAGTTCCTAAATTCATTCAAGAAGCAACTAAGGTTCATGAAATAATTCCTAACATTTATGTAGAACTTCCTTCAAATATGTATGTTAGGCAGTTTCAGTTTCAATATGTACATACATACATACATATATCAAAATGGCGACTGAATACAAATTTTCTTGGGACCGTTAACTATTGATAATTTAAAAATTCGAATTTCCAACATTTTTGGCGCCTTCTCATATCTTAACTTCTTTTTTGAATTTGTACTTTTAATACTCAACTATTTCTCCAGATAGACCGATCGATAGAAGCGATTCAACAAAGAAAACGACACAGAAATAGAAAAAGAAACAAATCGGATAAACAAAGAGAAGGGGTAATAATTTGGACCTATTTTAGTATCGTATCACCCGAATTCCTGAAATAAATTTTGTCAGCCAAGCCGATTTGAAAAACTGGACTTTGATATAAAGAACGAATCTGTATGAGTTGATTTTGAACCATACAAAAAAAAGGTTATTTATGTTCGTATATTCCTCCGTTTAGGCAGCTTAAATTAATTTTTGGTTCAAGTTGTTTCAATGGCATGCTTTGATTTATCCAATGTTAAAGTTTTTTTTATATTTTTTTTTAAGAACAGGATATGTGCCTTCATAAATAAAAATTTTCATCCTCAAAACTTGGAAACGTGAATAATGTCGAAAGCATTTTTTGGAACTAAGACTTTAGGGGGGAATTCGAATATCTTATCAATGGGCTTAATCCGAGCTTCGAGCAAGTTTCATAATACTTCTGAGTGTTTACATTTTGTTAAATAGGAATATTTCGGTGGCCATTGGAACATAATTGAAAATTGATTTTGTTTACTAAACTAGTTTTCGTTACTTAGAACTAGTGCCGGTGTATGTGTCAAAATAGTACTTACTCAAATTTGTTTTAAATTGATAAACTTTAAAAATGGTGAAAATGAGCTTATTTATGGCTTCTGCTTCAATGATTAAAAAACAATCAAAACTATAAATATAAACTATAATAGCTTTTGATTTTCAAATTTGATTTAAGATCAAATGTTTATCAATTTATTGTGCCCAATGGAACTTGAAAAGGGGAAATCTAACCTATAATGGAAATATAAACTATAATGGGTTTTGATTTTTAAATTTGATTTAAGATCAAATGTTTATCAATTTATTGTGCCCAATGGAACTTGAAAAGGGAAAATCTGCTTTTTGACATTATAAAATCAAAAGTAAATTGTTATATTTTAAGGCCGTTTTTCCCTTTTGATTTGCTTCATACTAAGGCACAGAGTTGCCAGCGAATAATTTTGAAGTCTATTTGATAAAAAAAGATAACGTATAAAAACTTTTGAATTCTCAAACAGTTTGCGATTTAGTGAATCCATTTATTTTGTGCCTTTCTTACCCACTCAGGGCCCAGATTGCTTTAAACATTTCGATTTAACGGTCATTTCTGTTCTAAGAAGAGTTTCATAGTGTGGTCGTGGTGGAATGGGCAAACAATCGGAATCCTTTATTTTCTTTTTCCCTCAATCTGATAACTCTTTTATTTTTAATCATACATATGAACATAATATTCCAGAAATATTCTAAAAACTTCAAGTCTGAACAAATAGTATTAATCATGTATGTAGGTGACCTTAGAGGGGCAGTTAGGGGGGGTAGTTGCCCCTTATTGATATTTTCAATACTGTTTGGTATTTTTAAATAAAAACCCCTCCCTCCTTAAAATTATATACGTATGTATGTAGTTCAAGAAAATTAAAATAGAACTGGTGCAAATGTATATTTGATTAGAAAAATTGTTTTAGACCTCTAAGAACACGAAGATGGATACAAGGAGCTAGAAGTAATATACATCCTTGTCAATTTTTAAAATAAATATCTATATGTTTAAAATTGGTCAAAAGATTGTACGATAGGTATGCTTCTAATGATGGTGTATTGGAAAATCTACAAGGATATATCATTCCATATTGAACAAATTGAATTGCAATTCCAAAAATTACGACCTCACACACCCCAAAAGTCCCAAATTATGATAATACTCAAAAAATGAAAACAAATTTGGCGCGTTTAATGCAAAAATGTGGAAACCTATACTACCGTCAAATCTCATTTTTGTTGTTGCTTTTCTGAATAAAATAAGAATTATTATAAAAAATTTAATATAATAAAATAATTAATGACACGAGTATAGATTTCCAATTGAATTATACATTTGTATTTGTGTGTTTCGTTCGTAGTGCAATAGAATCCGGTGGCGGCAGCGGCGGGCGCGAAAAATTGAAATGCCACAGCACAGTAGAAAAAGAAATGACACACAAAAATCCATCCAGTGGAGAAAATCAAAAAATTCAAAAAATCGAAAAATAAAACGCAAAGAAACATCACACGAAAAATAAAAACGAAATACCTACAAAAAGAGAAAGAAACCAGAGAAACCAAGTCAAGTCAGCGACGAGACTGCCACTGCTGCGACGTCAAGTCAAGTCTATTCGATCGATGGATGGATAGTTGGAATAAAAAAGGCGGTCAGGTGTAATTTTTGGCGGGCTTAGAAATTCCACTAAAAATTATGATAATTGAAAAATTTTCACACCATCGTCCAGATGAATATCTCCTCTTTCGATATATGCAAAAAAATATTCAAAAATCCATCGGGAAATGGGAAAATTTTCAATTTGAAAATTTGTTATGATTGCGCCAAAATACCAATTCCCCACACATTTTATACATGAGTTCATCCCCAGTTCGAAGTTGGTTTGCTTGTGTCGTCGTGGCCATAGTACTTTCGAACATACATTTTCATGCAGGTAATTTCCTTATTTTCTGAATGAAACATCCCAACTTTGATATATGAATCGAAAGATTAGGATTTGGGCTTGAAAACCATATGGTTTTCATGAAAATCCGTTAAGAAATGGCTGAGATATCTTTGATTGATTTTGGGCGATTTTCGAGCGCGCGAAAATGTTTTTTTTTGTTGTTGTTTCGTAGAAGAAAAAGTTCGAAGCGAGCGATCTGCTGTCGTCAGGCTAGGGGGCACTGCATAACCACACACATTCACCATTTTTTGGGTTTTGGCAAAAATGTGAGAAAAAATATATATTTCCAATATTCCCAGAGGCACAGGAAATCGAAAGAATGTCCTTGGGGGGTAAGGGCGATAACGAGAACGAGTCCCGAGAAAGACTTACCTGTTTGTTTTTCAGAGCAGTCTATAATTCACTTGTTTTATAGAATTGAATAAAATATTAATCACACGTAAAATCTTGGAGTAAAACTTTCGAGTCTTCTTCTGAGGGAAGCACTTTGCGATATGCTTTTGCAGGTTCTCTGTTTAAGGATTCACTTTTTGTCCACACTCTCGGTATTAGAACCTCATTAGTTCACGATTTTCAAAATCCACACAATATTAATCTGATCACTGGAATACTAAATTAAGTTCACTAGGAGCTGCGTGGGAGCTGCTGATGCACCAAATTTCAATGAGCCCAATTTTATTATTTGTGACAAGTCAATTGTCCTTTGAGGAAAGCACGAACGATGTCCTCACCAAACAATGTATCACTCTCTAGCGCAGCTATTCACCAAGTGAGACTCCCTTTTGCCGTCGACAGACTTATGGGGGGGCGATTAGAAAAAAAGGATGTGGTTTTTTTTCTTGCTATACTTCTAAATTCTGAATGTAGAACTGGGAGAGAGTATGAGAGGTCTTGCTTGGTCTACGAGGTGTATAGCCGGCTGACTCGCGAGTACAAGTGAAAAAGACGATATGGGAGTTTTTCGAATATTCCAAATGATAAACGCACACAATTATACATTTCGGCGGGTAAATTGTTGACAGCTTGTTGGTGGCGCGCATTCAATTTTATTTCTAATTTACCATGCCAGCCCATCGGTGTAGTTCTTCAGTTCAGTTGTTCACAGATGGATGGGAAAAAGGTAAACATCTGATTCGAAAATTCCCCTATTTTCGAATATGAATGCAACCCTCTTGTGCAATGGTGTGGTGAAATTTAAATTTCGATTTGAAAATGGATTTTTTTAGGGTGGACGTTATTTTTTGTGGGATAAAATTTTAGGGGTAGTTGGACTTATGTTTTCGGTTTTTGTTTTGGAATTACATATTTTTGGGTATGGAATTTTTTGAATAGATAATTTTTGTTCTTCAAATAAGAAACATTCCTGTTGGGGTAATTTTTTTGATTTGAAAAAGTGTGGTTGGATTAAGGGTGTGGCTACATTTTTGAACTTTGATAAATTGTGTCATTTGCGATTTCGTTTTGTGATATTTTAGTGGTTTTTTTATGGTGTACTTGAATAGGTATGGATCCAGATAAGGTTAAAAAAATATATTTTGCTCGCTAAGCGGGTTTCATCTTTATACTTAACAGCGACACTGAAGAGCTGTCACTTTTTTTAATTTAAATGTCATAAAAAGTGTCACAAAATTAAAGTTAACTTGTTTATAGTTTCAATTTTATAACCTCAAAGTTGGTCCTTGTAAAATAAATCACTCAAAGGTCTGAATAAAAAGAATAATTACTCGGCTTAACAGAATCACACGATGCAATCTTACTTCATGAGTCATATTTAAAATGTTTTACTTTTAAGCTTGGCTAGATTTTTAGAAAATCTTTAAAAGATTAAACAAACTTCCAACTTTCTGAAACTCTTATTGAAGTCAAATTGAAGGTTCAGTCAACATAAGGGACTTCATTTATGTTTATCTTTTACCTTCAGTTGATCGAACAGAAAGTATCGACAACATTATTATCAACAAAAATAACAAATTTAGGTAAAGTACAAGTCTAAATTAAGATTACATCGATTACAGAATTCGATGAGTAGGCTGCGGAGAGAGTCAAATGTCAATTTTGACATTTCTACCATAATATAAAATGTCAAAAACTCGCTCCAAATCCATTCGCAACCCATTTGTCGGATTCTGTAATTGGCTTGATTAATTTTCCGACGTGAGAAGGGTCTAAACACTAAACTTCAAATAATGCAGTAAATAACTTAATAACGGTATTATGAAGATCAGTTTTCAGTTGAATAAAAAAACATGTTCTGCTGACAATGTGACAAAAGTAGACTTGGCTTGATAGTAAGGTACATTTTTCTGAACGAACATTCCAGTCGAATTTTTAATAATTTGTCCTTAATTTAAACTATTTTTTTGGCAGTGGGTTAGTCAGATACTAGAAACTTGCCTTACCTTCAAGTCCCCTATGTCATCTGAACCTCTGCTAAATTTCAGCCTAGTAAGACTAAGTTCCCGTAGTACCCGTAGCGTGATGGTTAGTGCGTTGGACTGTATATTGATATTAGTTTTTTTCAAATTTTCTAATAAATACAAAATAAATAAAATTTAATTGAAGTAAAATAGATCTTAGGGCCGAAAGACATTAGTATTAAGTGTTATAGTTTAACTTAGAGTGTCCGTATGGGACCAGTAAGTTAGTTGTAAGTTATGGTTAATTAGGCTAGTTTTATGAATTTTTGTCTAGCTTTAAGATAGGTTTAAGATTGAAGTAATAAAAATTAATTTGAAAAAAAAGTGCGTTGGACTGTCATGCAAGGGGTCTTGGGTTAAATCCCTGCCTGTGCCACCTAACTTTTTTCACGGGTACTGCCTCTTGCGAGGAATTCGGATTCGGCATATAAACTGTAGGTCCCTTCCATATCTGACAACATTACTCGCACACAGGAATGGTTGAGAGTTGTAAGTCACTAGGCTCTGGTTCTTCATGGACTGTTGCGCCACCTAATTTATTTATTTTTATAAGACTAAGTTCAACGATTTCCAAATCTTGACGATTAATACAACAGCTGTTTATTTAAAAAGGAAGAAGTTTATAGTCTCTAAAAATACAAATCCAAGAAAAAAGATACATCCCAAAAATTGGTTCCCTTCTTAAAAGCAGAAAAACTAAATTTATAAGGTTTGAGAGTCTTTTCTGAATAAATTTGATCCTTAAAAATATTTGGAAAGTTTCATAAAATTCCTTTATAACTCAATAATTTACACGGTAGAATTGTTCTGTCAAAAATAAATGTTATGGTTTTATCTGATTTTTTGACACAAAACTATCTTTTTAAGTTTGAAAGCCTCGAAATTTTCTCCGATCGAAGACTCTAACTGAAAATTTATTTGATTGAACCAACTCTATAGTTTGATTTTGAAATAATGAGCTTAAGAAAGTAAGCCATTAAGTTTGAATTATTATAATAAAATGTTTCTAACCCAAAAGTCGACCCTACACTCTGAATCTGAACGAATTAGACGATGCAATCTTCCATTCGTATACCATTTAAATAATGTCTTGATTTTGGGACAATCTTTTAAAAGGTAAAATGTGGTTTGTCGACATTTACTGATTTTTTTACTGGCACGAGTACGATAACTTTGGCGCCAAGATATAATAACGGTTTTTGTTAGAGGGGTAAGTATCACCTTTATTTTTTAATTACTTTTTTCCATTTTAAATAATATTTTTTTTAAATTGCCCCTACCGCCTAAACGGGGGAGATAGACCCTTGCTTGTTTTTGGCTGTTCTATACAAATCCGTCATTAAACTTTGTCGCCAAAGTTATCGTACTCTCCCCTTTTTATTTAATGAAAGCTTTGGAAAAGTCAAGCTCAGCCTAGTCACATAAAGTTTATAGAAATTCCTCTTAAAAGCGTGATTATCAGATTCACCATAGAAAAATAAAATAATTTAAAATATTTGATAAGGTTTCTGACTAAATTTGACCTTCAAAAATATTTGGAAAGTTTCATAACATTCCATCCATAATTCAATAATTTCCACCATAGAATTATTCTGCCAAAAATAAAGCAATACCTGGAAGCTTGTACCTGGTTTTTGGACACAAAATTTCACTTGACATGTCATGTTTATTTAGAAATTCAGAATCTTTTTTCGATCCTAGATTTTAACTAAAAATTTTGTTTGCTTTTGACAAATCAGAAACTTTATTTTAAAATGAATAAGAGTTCACCCTGTAATGCTTGTTGAATGAAAGAACTCCGCATATTTATGTAGAATACCATATATTACAATCCTAGAGTTTGACGGTTTAGTTTATGTGTAGAATGTGTACGTCAGAACTGTCATTCTTACCAAGTTTGAACGGAGTTTAATTTAAGTCAACTACCTAAAAGTAATTCATTGAATGGCAATTTTTATTAAATTTTGTCGTTCTCAAATTTAACCTAAGTTTCACTTGATCAATTTCTAAATTAATACTGAAAACAATTTGTCAGGTGGACGGCTTTTAAGTTCATACTTTGTATCCAAAATACCAAAACACTTCATAAAGTATTTTGTGAAAATGGATTCTTTATTACAAATTTCCTTTAGTAAGATCAATTTAAACCCAATTAAACTGATGGCAAGCTTACAAAACAAACAAGGTATTAGCGAGGTAGCTTATTTCTTGTTTGCTTGTTGGAATCAACAAGTCAGCAAATACAGCAAAAATACGGTTTTTGGTTCGATATCCCGGTTTTTATATTCTCGTTTCTTAAAATCCCGATTTTTAAATCCCTTTTGTTATAATCCTACTTTTTATAATCCTGATTTTTTATAATCCCGCTTTTTGTAATCCTGTTTCTTATAATCCCGTTTTTTATTATCCCAATTTTGCAATCAAAACTAGTTGTTTAATTTTAATAAATCGCCTGGTTTTTTTTAAAATTATATTTATTTTTATATTCTCGTTTCTTAAAATCCCGATTTTAAAATCCCTTTTGTATCCTACTTTTTATAATCCCGCTTTTTGTAATCCTGTTTCTTATAATCCCGTTTTTTATTATCCCAATTTTGCAATCAAAACTAGTTGTTTAATTTTAAAAAATCGCGCGGTTTTTTAAAATTAAACAACTAGTTTTGATTGCAAAATCGAAATTAGAAAAAAATTAAAACAAATTAAAAAATGAAATATTTTTCTAGCTCCATTTTATTGTAAACTTTAACAAATACAACATATCACAAAAAAAAAACAAAGTTAACGATAGCAGTAAAACCGTTATCGAGAGGTAGATTTGCTGTAGGATGCATATTTTTTGTGCAAGAGTAAATATTGTAAACAAAAATGAATGTTTATGTACAGTAAAAACAAACCAAATTACGATATTATAATATTTTATTCAAGTAATTTAACATAAAAACCATTGACTCATATTGTTATTTAGTTCAATGCACGTATTTTGTAAAAATAAAATGATTGTCGGGATTTGACGGGACTTTAAAAAGCGGGATTGCAATTGATCGGGATTTTGAATAAGTGGGCTTTCAAAAGACGGGATTTCAAAAAATTGGTATTTTAGAAGACGGGATTATAAAATTTTAAAAAGCGGGATTCTGATACGCTCCTAAAAATACGTAAATTGAAAAAGGAATCTAGTTTGCAGTAACTTTTGATTTCTAGAAGAAAATAGCACTAAAAGAGAATAGAGAACAAAATTAGCACAACAAATGTTTAACTAAAAGTTAAAATTCGTGATTTAACTTTGACTTTTCACATAAAAGTTAAAAGTCATTTCCATAACTTTGACTTAAAGTCAGGTTAAAAGTCAATTGAATCAATGTCAATTACACTGCAGTCTCTTTGACTCTGTAAAGTCTTTGAAGTAATTTAAATGTCAACTTTGAATGCAAATTAATTTTAAAAGTCAGAAAGACATTCAAATTGCAATCCTTTGACTTAAATCAACTGTTTTGACGTAAGGAATTTGGTATTGGTGAACATTATATAAATACGTATATGTATTTTGTAGACAAATTTATTAAAAAACTCAATTGAAATGCAAGCATCTTTTTTGACATTGGGTAACCTATTTAATGTAGGAATATGATAAAATAAAAATAATAAAGCCTTATCACTGCATTCAAATGACTTACTGACTTTAAAAATTCAAAAAAATGATTTACTAACTTAAATTTTCAAATGGCTTTCAAAATTGACTTGCATTTAGAATTGCCTTTTAAAATACTTTAAAGATTTTAAAAAACAAATAGACTGCAGTCTATTAGGGCAGGTTCAGAAGACATATGGGACTTGAAAGTAATGCAAGTTTCTAGCATCTGATTGACAAGCTGCCAAAAAAATGCCTTCCATTTAAGGCAACTTTATTTAAAACAATCTCCCTAACTATCAAGTCAATTCTACTTACATATGTCAAGATGGCAGCTAATCATAATTTTTCATTCAACGGAAAGCTGAACTTTATTACTCTGTGATTTCTTTATTTTGTGCACAATTAGATTTGATTGGAAAAGGAATAAGTAATATTTTCTAAAATACAAAATTTAGGTCGAGGTGGGATTGTAGCTTGCCTCAGGAGTGTTTTGTAAATAATTATGTTTTTGGTAGTTTTACACGATCAACTGAAGGTGGGCTTTATTAAATTAAAGTTTCGAGTTTGAAGTTTATGACACTTGGAATACTAACTAGTTGGTTTAGTCAAAATGTACGTTTAAAGAACGTAGTTGACTGCAAATGAAGTCCCTTATGTTGTCTAAACCTGCCCATTAACTTCGAGTCAACTGATTTCAGGTCATGACTTTTAAAAATTACTAAACTTTTATGTTAAAAGTCATAGTTATGTTGAAAGTCAAAAGACTTAAAAAAAAAAGTCTTATGTTTTTACAATTCTGGTATGCAGGTTAAATTATTATTTCAATATTTTGATTTAAAATTAGCCAATAAATCCGATATTTACAATTGCATATAGTTCAAAAACCGGCTTGGAATTCTTTAAAATATTTATCAGTGTCACTGAGCCTCAAAAGAATCAACATTCTATCAAATAAAACCCAATCAATTTAATGCCATCACACCCTTACCTTTCCCAACAAGAACAAAGGCAGAGCGCCAAATAAAAATAAACGCATTTCGCGCCAAACATAAATTTCAAAACACAGAAAATACAAAGCAACAACAAATTTTCACCTCTACCACACATTTTACTATTTCTCCAATTACGAAACTTCACCTGCACCACACCACTACTTCGATATAAATTTTCGAAAACTGGGGTGAACCGCCAATTTTTGACATTTCGAAATTACTCTCTAAGTATGAGTGAGCTGTCACTTTTCAAAACAACAAAAAAAAATCAAAAACCGGACTGAAATGGAATTCCAAGACTTTCCCATAAACACTACAAGTGCAAATGAGACAGCCTTATTTAAATTTGTCGGAGTTTGGTTGAAGTGTAAGCGAGGCAACAAATAATAAACACAAAAACCAGCTGTCTCTCAACTCCGTCATCATCATCTCATCATATGGGCGCTTTGGGTCTGTGCTGGGCTGGGGATATAGTCGCGTCAGCTGATTTTGCACAGTTTCACCAGTTGTTTTATTGTTGTTGTTGTTGTTATATTATTGTAAATGTGGAGATATGGGGTTTATGACTGGATCTGGTTTCAGGTTTTGGTGAATGCCGTCGATGGCGACTGGGTCTGGGTGACTAGAACGCCACGCCAGGGGAGCGCAAACGGCTAGCGAAAAGACTGAAGATTGAAAGAAAGAATACAAAAAAAAAACCTACTCGCAATCTCAAGTCGTCGTCTATCGTCTTCTTCCATTCATTATGATTATTGGTCAGTGGCCGAGGCTGGGACGGGGCCGAGCGTCGAAAAAGGAAAAGAATTTTGCTCGAATTGTTTCTTACTTCTTGACTTTGATTACCTGTTTTGCCGTTTTGTATTCTTTTTATTTTATTATGATGATGAATGTGTATTTGTTGTTGTTGTGGTTCGTTTAACCTGTATGTGCATAAAAAGATTGCAAATGAAACAAGAAACAAAACGTAGATACAAACGAAGAACGCAAACCAGAAAGTCTCGCGAAGCAGAAAACACGAATAAGAACGAACCGACAACAAAAAATAAATAAATTGAGAAACTAAAACCTCTAGAATAACTGGTTTTTGGGTCACTGTGCGGGTAAATATGTGATTTATACGGAATTCTCTTTACGATTTCTACAATTATATTGACCAAATCGATTGAAAGATCCATTGGAACTACCAAATGCACTTCCCTAGAGGAAGAAGGCTTTGCATTTAATATGAATTCAGCTGTAATCAGCAGAAAGATAAAATCAAAGAAGAACCCCCAACTCAAACTCATTGAGGTGACTTCAAAAATGTGTCGCAATTGTAATCGCTTGCCGCTGGTGTCGTCATCCATTGCTTTGTTATTGGTAATACCCCCAAGTCAGTTATAGTTATTGCAGTTAAATTGATTTGTGGAAATTCCATAAATAAAAAGAAGAGACATTGAAGAAAAACAAAATTATTTAACCGACCTTTCCTTAGTGTCTACGAGAGCGATGATTGAAGACGTTCTTTTTGTTTATTTTACCAGAGAATGCATCAAAATTATAGAGACAATCTTAAAACACATTTTACTGGCACTGACACTGGCACCTGTATGTATATCCAGATTTCAGCTTCTACTCCTTTTCTGTTGTTTTTGAAATTTTTGTTGGGTTTGGTATGTTCTCTTAAATAGCTGATTGTTTAAATCCACGGGCAGCATAGTCCTCTGGTTTTGAACGATCCGAGAGTTTGGGGAATTGAGCATCTCCTGGATTGACTGCGTTACGATTGCGAATTACTCGCCAACCTCCTTTCTTGGTCCAATCCTGCAATAGAATCGATTTTAGAGTACATTTTCTTTTCTTTCTCTGTGAATTTTTATGGTTGTCTTTTCTCTTCTTACATTTTGGTTATATTTGAAATAATATGCTCCGGCATAGAGTCCAGTCAATGCCAAGAGTCCTTTTCCAATCCAAAAACGCACAGCGAATGCCTTTTGAAAGCCCTACATTCATATCCCAATTGGTCAATCAAAAAAAAAGAGAGAGGAACATAGGTTATAGACGAACGTCGTCTTTTGTTGTTATGTAAGCTTGTGCTGCACTTACCATTGTCGGTGTCAGAGCATCACACAATTTATCCAATGGAGCACGATAGAATCGTCGGATAGGATTTTGGAATTCTGCATCGAGAGCTGGCACTCTTCGTGGTTCATGGTGGCTTAGTTCTTGATCCTTAACCCATTGTTTACGCCAGGCACGCTCTTCGTCTGTCATACCAGCCAGACGTTCTCGTTCTCGGACCATACGGCCGGCGATGTTCATGGGCGTCACGCCACCCGTTGGTGAAGCTGGATTTGAAGACATCTTTTCCAAAGAATTTCTGCAGAAAATTTGATTTATATTGAAAATATGAAAAATGTATGCTGCGGAAGAAAGTTCTTACACTTTTTTCTTTTTTTTTTTTTGAAGGCAGAGTGACAAATGACAGTGACAGTTGTAATTCGAAGATGAATGTCAGAAAAATGAAACAGGGCTGGTTAAGAGGAAACGAAATGGAATTATGAAATTGTAGTAGTTGGATCAATTGAAAAGGGAATTTCAACGATTATCACTTCTTTTAAATTTTTAAAAATTCAATTTAAAATTTTGTTTGTAGTAGCCGTGGCATTACGGTTTGTCATGCTAGAGGTCTTGGGTTCAAACCCTTCCTGTGCCACATAACATTCTTTCAAGGGTACTACCTCTTGCGAGGAATTGATAAATCCTACAAGAGTAATTCTTGTCATGAGAAGTACTTCCTCAATTAAGCCGTTTGGATTCGTCAAAAATTTGTGGGTCCCCTACATCCCTGACTAGTTCTTATAGGACTGTTGCGCTACCTTATTTAATTTTAACTTTAAGTTTTACATTTGCTTTGAAGAGCGTTTCGTAGGTTGCGTGTGGTTGTAAAGGACTTCTACACAATTAATGATCTGGAACAACGACAATGCTGTTAGGACTAAGTGGCAGAATTTAGAATAACAAATACAAAAATTTCAAAAGTTAACTTTTTCAAGAAGAAAACTTGTTGACTGTGAAGGAAAGTTTCATGAAAAGACTACCAAGTCCCTCCCTTTAAGGGACAGTAAGGCTATGAGCGCACATGCAACTTTAAGTTTCGAAACTGTTTGGTTTCTAAACTGAGCACTATAGACTTATATGAGAGTCCGCGCACATGCAGAAACCATTCTGTCGCCCATTCGAGCAACTTTTTAGTTTGTGTTTTGACACAAACTAGACGATCACCTCGAACCAATTCCTTAGTTTGTGTCACAAGGAATTATAGGTAACTGCGAGGACATTCAACTAAATCGTTGAATAATTTTTTGTAAGTGCAAGAGAGAGAAGAATTTAGTCAAGGTGAATAAATGTTTCCTGTGTATTGGTTTATTTCGTTGATTACTTTCGGAGTTGCTTATGTGCGCGATGTTTGGGCAACTAACCATCGAACTATTTAGTTTCGAAAAAGTTGCATGTGCGCGCCTAGCCTAGCTGTCATTGATTTTCATCATTGCAAATTTTATTTCGAGATTTAAATTCGAAACAGAGAGTCAAATTTGTTATGTTTAATGTCGAAATGAAGCTAATAAATTGTAGATCTGTAGGAAATCCATCGGAATTGGTATCTAGTTAGGTACTTTAATAGTTTTTAAACCTCCTACGCATAAATTTAACTCAGACTTCTGACATCACAATCCTCTGCAAACTAACAGCAGTAAAACAATTGTTATATGAATAAAAGATAACCCGCCTTGGAAAAACGAAAATAATATCAGCGAAAGTTGTACAGTTCAAATCTTGAACCATGAGTTAAGCTGGCCTCAAGAAGCTAGAGAATAAGTCAATTCAGCTTTCGATATTTCTGATGAAATTTCATAAAGATATAGAAATGGAATGAATTGAAATCGAAGTTGTTTTGTGTCACCCTGCAAGAATCCCATTCGTAGCACTGATCATGTTTTTGGTTCTTATCAATCGACTGTCATTTTCTTATCAGCACTTACCCTCAAAGATAAAGAAGAAAAACAAAAGATGTTTTCCCGCAAGTGTTTCCCTTTCCTGGCTAATTTTTCCCAGAGATCCTTTTCCTCAGTAAGCATTTACTTATGTAAATCATTTTCCAAATATACGGACTTCTCTCAATCAACATCCTTCTTTCTAGATTTCATCAATCCCTCCAGAAATTCGAATTGTTGAAGTTGGACCCCGTGATGGTCTTCAAAATGAGCCAACTATCCTTTCAGCAGCAACAAAAATCACTCTAATCGATCGGCTATCCGAAACAGGCCTCCAAACAATTGAAGCCACTAGTTTTGTAAGTTCAAAATGGGTTCCTCAAATGGGTGATAATTCGGAAGTTCTTCAAGGAATCCGACGTAAATCAGGAGTCTCTTATCCCGTCCTAACACCGAATATTAAAGGCTTCAAAAGTGCTCTTGCTGCTGGTGCCAAAGAGGTTGCTATCTTCGGAGCAGCATCAGATTCTTTTTCTCGCAAAAATGTAAATTGTACTGCTGCTGAGAGTATCGAGAGATTTCGACCAATTATTGAGGAAGCTAAAAAAGCCAATGTCAAGGTTAGGGGTTATGTTTCTACTGTGATAGGTTGTCCCTACGAGGGAGAAATCAATCCTCTAGCAGTAGCAAAATTCGTTGATACTATGTTTTCCATGGGTTGCTATGAGATATCACTTGGAGACACAATTGGTGTTGGTACACCTGGCACATTCCGTAAGATGCTCAACGAGGTGGTTAAAGTTGTTCCAGTTGATAAATTAGCTGTCCATTGTCATGACACTTACGGACAAGCACTTCCAAATATCTTAACTTCTCTGGATTATGGTATGTATTTATTAAATTTATGATTTACCATAAAGTAAATATTAAATTTATAATTTCTTTCAAGGTATTTCTGTTGTGGATTCTTCAATTTCTGGCTTAGGTGGTTGTCCATATGCCAAAGGAGCATCTGGTAATGCAGCTACAGAAGATGTTGTTTATATGTTACATGGAATGGGAATTAAGACTGGAATCGATCTGGATAAACTTATCGATGTAGGGAAATTTATATGTTCTGAATTGGGAAGACAATCAGAGTCTAAAGTTAATCGGGCTTCAAGAAGATAAACTTGATGAAGTCTTGGAAACTCAATTAATAGCTAAAGAATCAAATAATGAAGATATTAGGGGGGATTTATGAAGAAAATTGCATTTATAAACATTAAGTTTAGTTTTTTTATACTGTACAATTTTTGTTTTAAATAAAAGAATATTTTTAGCCTATACTTGTTATAACAAGGTAAAAAGTTTTATTTTAGTTTCTTTAATAATGATATCACTTTGATTATGACGGTACCTAATTTTTGTATCTAGTCTGGGTAAGTATTAAAAATATCGTGAAAACAATTTCCTCGGAGATTTCCGGATTCGTCTAAGAAATAACTTCCGATACTTTTTCAATATTCCTTTTCCTTTTAGATCGAATGTGGCCTGCTGAAATGAGAGCCAAAGTCTCCTTTAAAGGTTACATTTTTTAAAAATACCAATAAATTTATTTACGCTTCAAATTCTTAAAGATGGGTATAATTCTGAGAGAAATTTTATTAAATTATTTTTATTTTTAATTAAGTACATAGATTAAAACAAAATTATAAATTCGAAAAAGTACTTACCACATGCAAGCTAGCTGCACTTATGTATATTAAATTTGTAACAAGATCAACGGGGCTATTAAGAAGCCTTTGGACAAAGTTTTTGGGCTTAAATCGAACCCCTGGCTTTTTGTGTGTACTCTTAACCGCAGTCAAAAGCGTCTTGATAAAGATTCAAACATAGAACGATTTAAATAAGTTTAGGTTGAATTCTATAGTTATACGTTTGTAGTAGAAAGGACAACGTCCGAATTTTATAGTTGAGTATTCAAAGCGTGTTAACAGTCGTGTTGAAATGGATTAACAGAGGATCTATTTTATGGAGGTTTCTGTAGTGTGTAAATATGGATTTCAATATAAAAAATTGTTTACCTGGTTTTTGACGATTGAAAATTGAATTTGTTCCTACTATTATATTTTTCATTCTTTTCGATGAAACTGTTGTCAATGTAGTTGCTTGATTTATCAACTTTTCCAATTAAAGATACTTATAGTCCAGTAGAATTAGGGTTTCACCTCGGATTAGAGATGGTAAGCTGGAAATTTTTTAAAACCTTTCTTTTGTTTTTTAAAGCATTGTATAAAAAGTCTCATAAAAGGTCGTGTCCGCATCGTTAGTTAAAGACCACCAAAACACAAACATTTTAGCAAATTGTATGCATTACAATTTTGGTAAAGGTATCAACATTAGGCTTTCGGGACTTTTAACGGTCCATAACTTACTTTTTACAGAATGTTTAGAAAACAAAAAGAAAGGTATACACACATTTTCAGCTTACTAGCTCTCATTCCGATGTTGACCCCTCTCACAGATGAAAAACCTTTTGATGTTCAAATCTTTTAAGTAATTTAGATTTGAAAATTTTATTTCGGACAAGGTAAATATATTCGTACTCAGAAAGAGTTCAATAGAATAGAGAAGGTAATGTGAAAGGTTCATCACCAATTACAAAAGTTGAAGCATTTCACTATCCACTCAGATTTTTAAGGATTTATTGTCCTATCCAGAATTTGGTTAGTCAGAGGACAGTATGGGCGTAAATTCAAGATAATTTTTTAGTACTAAAAATTAGATGTTGTCACAGAGGTGTTCTAAAAAATAATTTCAGAAGCTTACAAAATGAACAACTTTATTGTTTTTGAACTATTGATTTTGGTTAATTCAATATTTTTAAGGAATCGGACAACTATTACAGTTAAACAGAATATTCATACCAAGGAACAGTTTTAGGTCTTTAGGATAAGTATGAACGCACTCAATAGGTATGTATGTAAGTAATTTGGGACATTGTGAGGACGTAGGAGGAGTATGAACTGAAACAACCATTGTATAGTGGAATTACATATGAAATAATTACTACTCACCTACAAATAACAAACTTATTTACATCATTGCGAGAACTACTGTGGTATTTCTTGAATTCTACTTTCTATGCACATGTATTATTGTAAGTAATTATTTGAATTTTTTAGTATTCACAAGATTACTAATATGAAATATTAGCTCAAAAATAAACCATAGGACGTTCATATCACTGTACCGAAGAAACTCGGAAAACTTACCAAAATATTCAAGAAATCCTAGGGTGTTCAGCAAAAATGGTTAAAATTGCAAAATAAACCCGAAACGCCAGCACAAAAATGATGACAACTGTAAGAACTGACAGGAAAATTCTGTGAATCGATAAGAGCAAATTCATCCTTTTTGGGTCCAAGGGTCGTCGAAAGTATGTGAGAAGACCCCAAAAAGCAGTAAACGATCCACAGTACACTTTGAAAACACTGAAACATGGTGGAGGAAAAATAATGGTATGGCCTTGCTTCTTGCTTTTCATAATCTGGTCGGGCCTCTATGTATGTATGTACATAATATATTCCATTGGGGATATAAAAGATTTAACTGAATATGTAAAAATTCAAGAGGAGGTTATGTTACCCTATTCTAACTAAGAAATGGCGTTGGTTTGGGTACACCAACAAGACAATGACCAAAAGCATACTTTAAAAAGGGAAAAATCATGGTTTGCGGAGAAGAAGTTATGCGTTATGGACCAAAAAATGCCTCCTTTTCTAGGTTAAAACATAGAAACATATGTATATATGTATGTACATATGTACATATGTACATACATACATATGTATGTTACAAATTGAGTCAGACATACATAAATAAAAAAAACAGAAAATAAATGAAAACTAGATCAAAAAATCATATTTCAATTAATTGACAAAAAGTCAATTCTTTTTAATTTCTCAATATTTCTTTGCATGTTTCTATCTAAAAAAGATAAAGAGACAAAGTTAAAAATTACAGACTTATTGATAAATAATCTGTTATTCCTACATTCTTCGAGTCTATTATTTTTGAATCACTATGTTTTTATTTTAAACATATGATCTTTCCAAATTAGCACGGCTTTACTAAGGGGCGTTCTACCGTCAGTTTTTTAAAACTGTATTTAATTATTTAAAAGCAAACAACAATTGGACTGTATTTTTACTGACTTCAGTTAGGTGTTTGAAAAACTCTCAAATCGAGCTTTGCTTGCTGCGTAAAATGAATTCAATCTTATTTATTAGATAGATCATACTCTGTACTTTTGAATGGTTGCGAGTCAAACAAGTTCAAAGTTATATCTCAAAATCCACAAGGTACATAGTCATTTAGACCCTATTCTCCTTATAATATTTATAAAAGATTTACCGTCTGCGTTGAAACACTTTGAGGCAGGGTTGCGAGTTTGTGAATTGAAAAATCATTAAATCATAAGCAAGTTAGTGACATAAATTAAAAAAAAATTAATTCATAAGTGACTTATGAATTTAAAAAAAATAATTCATAAGTCACCAACTGACTTATTAGTTAAAAAAATTTAATTCAGAAGTCACCAACCGGCTTTTGAATTAAAAAGAATTAATTCACAATTCATCTACCTACTGATTTATGAAGGTTGCCTATTTTTGTATGGAGCGTGGAATCAGTACGTTCAATAATGAAAGTGGTATCAAATGAAAGGTGAGATTTAGCATTAGTTTGTCAAATATTACCAACATAGTTAGTGGCGTTTTTGAGATATTTGGATTTGAAATTGATTAAAACAGAAAGAGAATTTTACTTCTTCTTTGTTTAAATTGCTTATATGTTGCGATATAATGCGCGTAGGAAAATAACATTGCTATCAAATGAAATCTTTCAAATAAAATCAATATTATTTTTCTAACATTAAAATATACTTAAATATTTAGTATTAACTCCTTGGAAATCAAGTGTTTTTAACTTACCCTTTAACCATCGATATTTCAGAAATATCAGTGATGACATATGTACATACATACATTTTCTTTGTATTATCTTAAGGAAATATTTGAGGCTTTTAAATTAATATACATATAATATATCGTTACCTCTCACAAAGAAATACTTACTTTTTGACAAACTTACTCTGAAAAGTTCCTTGACATGCAACTGGGTGCTATGAACTTCCTCGTTTAGCATTTTCTAAAAATTTCTTTAGCCAAATATGCACTTTGTTAAACTGAATTTATATGTAACTAGCGGCCCGTTCCGGCTTCGCACGGGTAGATATAAATAGGTACAGATATTTAAGTTATAAGCATGCTAATTAAAACGACCATAAATCTCTAAATTAGAAAAAAATGTAGGTATGCTTATCTTAAAGCCTCCCTGTACACTACGTTGGCTGTGGTATTTGTAGGTGGCAACAAAACGTAATGATTTTCAGGAGATCCTACTCGAGGAAGTGCCACATACAATTGCCCGTGGGAAAAGCACTCTTTCCTTAAGTCGATACCAACTATGGAAAAAGTTTGTCCCTGGGATTTATTTATTGTAAGGGCAAAGGATATTTTTAAAGGGAACTGTAACCTTTTAAAAGATATGGGCAAATCAGTTGGTATCATCAGGATCCGCGAAACATGTGCGAGCCGCGGGACCCGTAATGATAGTTGCTATAATCACATTATCTCTTAATTCTTTGATCAATAGTCTTGTACCATTACACATATTGGGAGGGCTTAAATTTCTTAAAAGCATAACAGGCGTACCTATTTTTAATTTTAGTTCATGAGGTGGCAAGCCAGCAGGATTGAGTGAATTTAAAAATTCCTGTGGGTAGTGCACTGTATCTTCGATGTTGCACACGGTGTGAACAGATTTGTAACATTTAAACTCACCTGGTAGGTACTTTTTCAATAATAATTTTGTTTATCTCATTTACTGAGTCGTTTCTGGGTGACAATGGGCAGGTTCAGACATAAGGGACTTGAAAGTTAGGCAAGTTTCTAGTATCTGATTGGCCAGCTGCCAAAAAATTACCTTCCAATTAAGGCAACTTTAATGGAAAGTTGACTGGAAAGTTAGTCAAGAAAAATCTCCCTAACTATTAAGTCAAGTCTACTTTTATCAAAATGACAGTTGATCATGTTTTTTCATTCAACTGAGAGCTGAACTTTATTACTCTATGATTTATTTATTTTCTGCACAACTTCATTTAATGCTTTCTGTAAAAGGGTTCCTTGTCAATTTGGAAAAGAAATAAGTAATATTTCTTTACAATACAAATTTTCAACTCCTGATGGACTTGTAGCTTGCTTGAGGAGTGATTTGTAGAAAATAATTATTTTGGTACTTTTTGTACTATGAACTTAAAGTAGTGGTTTGCGAAGTAAGGTTCTGAATTTGAAATGCATGACACTTGAAAAACTAACTAGTTGCCTTGGTCTAAATTTACGTTCAAAGAATGAAGTTGACTGCAAATGAAGTCCCTTATGTTGCTTGAATCTGCCCAATATCGCTCTCGAACAGAGCCAATGAAAATTTCTTACTGTAAGATTGTTGATGTCGGGATATATTGTTTCTATAAGAATTTCTAGACTATAAAAACTATATAAAACATATAAAATCACATAGAAGCGGCCACCCTATGAGCGAGCGGCGAAACAAAATTCTGAGCGGCTAAGCGGCGGCGCCGCTCAGCAACCAAACCTGTTTTAATTTTTAGAAATGTTCTGAGCGGCAAGAAGTAAAGATGGCCAAAGTAAACATTGAGTTGTTACTTTCGTGTGTGCAATCTCGACTTTAACTACTAATCGCTCAAAAAGTCAAAAGCAGTCGCTCAGTGCCTGGACATACGTCGCTTAGAGCTGCCACTCAGCCGCTTTCAGTTTATCATAGATAACAACCTACGTGTGGCTAACCGAGGTAATACACCCACCTTTGTCACAAAAAATCGAAAAGAGGTGCTAGACAATACCCTCTCAAATAATTCTGACACCTGTCACATTGATCATTGGAAGGTTTTAGAAGAACCTTCCTTTTCTGACCATCGTCTCATAGAATTTATAATCCCTAACGTTGAAAGTCAGCACAAACCCTTTAGAAATAACAGGTGTACAGACTGGCTTAACTTCAATAGGGAAATTAGAAATAACATAAAGCACGTCAACACCAGCGCCATTCTGGGACCAGACAGTCTAGAGAAGGCAACAGAGAATCTCACTGCGACTCTGCGTAAGGCGTTTGAAACCAGTTGTCCAATCAAAAAAACTGTGAATAAAAACAGAAAACCCCCCTGGTGGACAACAGAACTAACCAACATTAGAAAAGAAACAAGAAAACTTTTCAATGCTGCAAAAAGAACAAGACTCGAAAGTGACTGGGACTGTTATAAGACTAGTCAAAGAAAATTCAAAACAGAAACCCAACGAGCCAAACGGAGCTCGTGGAAAAATTTCTGCAGTAATATCGAGTGTACCAACGAGTCAGCTAGGCTCAGGAAAATCCTTTCGAAAACCTCCGCTTCTGTTGGTTCACTAATGAAACCCGGAAACGGCTGGACTGAATCAGGTCGCGAAAGTCTAGAACTCCTGATTGAAACTCACTTCCCAGGTAGTAAACCTAGCCCTGAACGCGAACCAGATTACTCTTCAATCTTCGAGTATGAAATACCGACGG
Organism: Eupeodes latifasciatus; assembly: GCA_920104205.1. NCBI lineage: Eukaryota > Metazoa > Arthropoda > Insecta > Diptera > Syrphidae > Eupeodes > Eupeodes latifasciatus. The sequence goes on along the minus strand of OV049924.1, from coordinate 143,839,869 downwards.
ATGTTATAACGGAGGAGAAGCTAAACTGGGCTATTAACTCTTTCTCCCCTTATAAATCTCCAGGCCTAGACGGCATTTTCCCAATGATGCTGCAAAAGAGCACTGAATTTATCGCCCCACACCTGATAAACATCTTTAAAAGTAGCATTAAATGGGGGTATGTTCCCAAGACATGGCGTGAAGTAAAAGTCGTGTTTATACCAAAAGCCGGCAAACCCAGCCATACTGAACCTAAGGACTTCAGACCTATTAGTCTTACGTCTTTTGTACTTAAAACACTAGAAAGACTTATCGACATACACATCCGCAGTAATTTAAAACCCGAGACCTTATCACCCTTTCAACACGCCTACACAAAAGGTAGAAGTGTAGAAACGGCACTACACTGCGTAGTTAGAACAATAGAAAAATCACTTCACGTTAAGGAATATACTCTTGCTTCATTCCTGGACATTGAAGGAGCCTTCAATAACGTCCACAGTTATGCAATCGAGAAAGCACTTAACGATCAACACATAGAAGAAGTAGTTATCAAATGGATCATGAGTATGCTGAAAAACAGACTAATACATAGTGAGATTGGTAACGCACATTTAGAGATGTACGCATCTAGAGGAACCCCGCAAGGGGGAATTCTCTCACCATTATTATGGATCTTAGTAATGAACGAGATCCTAATAAAACTTAGGAACCACGGTACAGTAGTGGTAGCCTACGCTGATGACTTAGCGCTTTTGGCGACGGGTAAATACCTTACCACTATCAGTGACCAATTACAAAACGCATTATCAAAGGTCAGTAACTGGACCAAAAAATGCGGTCTTAATGTAAACCCCCTTAAAACAGAACTGGTTCTTTTTACAAACAGGAGGAAGATCCCTCCGTTTATAATACCAAAAATAGACAATACAACACTAAAAATCTCCGATCGAGCTAGATACCTCGGAGTTATACTGGATAAAAAACTCAATTGGGGTCCAAATATCCAAGAAAGATATAAGAAAGCCACAATCGCACTCTACTCATGTAACAAGATTCTGGGTAGAAACTGGGGACCGAACCCCAAAATAGTAATATGGATGTACACTGCCATAGTCAGACCGATTCTAACTTATGGCAGTTTGGTTTGGTGGAAAGCGTTGGAGAAATCCACAAATCAAAAAACACTTACCAAAGTACAGAGAATGGCTTGTATCTGTACCAGTGGAGCGATGAGGACAACCCCAACTGCAGGTTTAGAAACGATCCTCAACCTCCCCCCGATAGATCTATTCGTTCAAGAATCAGCAGCATACAGCGCCCTCAGGCTCAGTCAAACTAACATCTGGCAAACTAGCCAGAGTGGCCACGCAGCTATTCTTACGAAATACGTAGACAAAAATATCTGCACAGATTATATGAGCCCCTACTTGGATTTCAACAAATCCCTTAGCACCAAGTTCCCCAATAGACTAGATTGGGAAAATAATGAGCCCTACACCAACGACTCAACCATTACCATCTACACCGATGGCTCTAAAATGGATAGTAGAGTAGGTGCAGGATTTTACTCTGAAAGCCTCAACCTTGCCGAAGCATTCAGGCTCCCTGACTATAGCAGCGTCTTCCAAGCTGAGATCTTGGCAGTGAAAAACGCTGCTAAACATTTATCCATGATGGCGATATCACACGCGGACATCACTTTTTTCATTGATAGCCAAGCAGCAATAAAAGCTATCTCTGCCACCCAAATCAAGTCAAAGCTTGTCTCTTGCTGTCGCGAAGAGCTAAAGGTTCTTGGCACACAGCATAACGTAAGACTCTGCTGGGTTCCTGGCCACAGTGATGTACCAGGCAACGAAAAGGCGGATGAACTTGCTAGGGAGGGTTCCACACTGGAACCCTCTCGAATAGACCACCATATAGGAATACCGTTATGTGAACTGAAACTTAACGTCAGTAAAACCACCCTTCAAAAATCCAATGACAGATGGAATCTGCTAGAAACCTGTGTTAACACCAGGAAGATATGGCCTAGATATGATAAGAAAAGATCCGACTGGATCTTAAATCTAAATAAGCCCTCCCTAAGATCCCTTATCGGCATCATTACAGGTCACAACCTACTCGGCTACCATAAGAAGAAGATGGGGCTCAGTACTGATGACCTTTGTAGAGGCTGTGGTGATGAAAACGAACATGAAGACACTACTCATTTTCTCTGCCACTGTCCTTCGCTTTGTCTTGCTAGGAAGAAAACTCTAGGCAACTTTTTCTTTAATGAACTGGAGGAACTATCAGAACTGCCAGGCAAAAGCTTACTAAATTTTGTCAAGGCCTCTAAATGGTTTAACGAACCACATGATTCATAGGTTATTATATCTTTTCAGGAAGTTTCCAACACTTCGGGGTACCACAATGGATCTACATTGATCTAAGTGTGATGGTAACAACATCAACCGTCAGCCCATTAAACCTAACCTAACCTAACCAGCCGCTAGCCGCTCAGCCGCTTACTGCGTGGCCGAGGCCTAAGGGGGTAAGATCACTATATGTAAACTAAAGATATTTCAACCTACCAGATAATACACCAAACTACGTTTAAATCCGGTCTTCCAAAAGCGTTTCTTACTACCCTTGAAATACATTTAAAATATTTGCGAAAAGTTTTCAGTCTACCCAGCTCTGGATTACCACGCATATTTTCATCTGCAGTACTTCGCTAAAATGTTTATTGGGCCCAGGAATGGTCAGGCCTTTTCCGCGCGACTGGCATCGTTGTCAACTACGAAGCAACTTATTTTGATTGGAAACATGCCCACAACATGCTTTTGATTAAACTGAAAGAACAACAGTGGAAAGATTCTACCGCAAGTGCTTTACAATCGCAATTACACGACGAATATAGCAATGTATCATACACAGAGGTACCCAACTACATATTTTAATGACTTAAATTCACGAGAAATGATAAGTATGATCTTAAGAATGAGGTGTGGATTACTTAACTTGAATGCTAGGGCATTTCAGCATGACACTGTTGGCTTATGCACAATGTGTAATCTTAATGCATCTGAAAACACCTACCACTTCGTCAGCATCTGTCCTATTTTCAATTCATACCGGAGATTATTTCTAGGAGCTGAAACAATTAATCGCACCGAGTTTTTTTCAAATATTGAATGGCAAATGTTTTTTAAATCTATACAAATTCTTAAAATATACTCTTAATTATCGCAACTTAATTGTAAATGAATAAAATATTTAAAGTAAATTCAAGCTAAGCAAAAATATAATATGAAATAAATAATTATGAAGATAGTAATGACAGGGAGTTGTTTTAATGCGTTATTGTGAAAAAAAACATTGTCTGGAATTTTCTAATGCTGTAAGCTATTTTTGGCACACAGCGTTGATAAGGACTATGAGATCTTTCAAGGGAAGATTGAATGTCTCGTTTTGAAAACGTGGAATTTAAGATTTGTTTATGTCCAAATCTCTTCTTTCCTGTGATTGCTTCAGTAAAAAAAACACAAACAATATTTTTTTTAATTCATAAAATATTTATCATTAATATTTTACCACCATTTTATCTATGTATGTGTTTATCATCATCATAAAATAAATTTAATCAAATTCTTATAAATAATTTTATAAATTAATAATAATTCTGATACCTACATTAATATAATAATAATTAATATTCATATATTTTTAATATTTCTGTACAAACAAATTATTTGTATACATGTTTTATGTTTTATTGTTTTTGTATGGTATGTGTTTATTTATATAGAAAAGAAAACTATAATTTTTGAACAAATTTAATGATTAGTTATTTTTTTAGAATTGTATTAGTTATTATGGTTTTGTTTTTGTATTTATTACACACGAACAACAAATCAAAAATATGAAATACATAAATTAAAAATGACTTAGATAAAAGTACACTCGTACATACTCGTATAATAAATTTGAAACATTTTCATTTTGGATTAAATCCTTTCACAAATACAGAATGGAAATAAATAAATAGTTTATTCAAAAATGTTGTGTATCTCTATCAAGCAATATAAGAAAATTATTAACATTTTTGTTTTTTATTTTTTTAATTACTTTGGATTTTATTTAATTATCATTTATTTGTTTTAGTTTAATTTTTTAATTTTTATTCAAATACAATAATGCATGTAAATTTTAGTTAAATATTATTATATAAAATTTTGTTTTAATAAAAATTCTTCTATAAATTCTTGCCGTAAAAGCCTAAAAGTCTAATACGCGTCGATACTGGACTTTGGACATGCTCCAATATTTCCATCTTTCGTTATTATTTTTTTATCATGTATGTTTTTTGTTTTTAATTGTTTACAAATTTATTTTTCCATTTAGAAAGTTTTTTTTTATGTATATTTTTATAAAGATGAATAAATAAAAATAAAAATACAAATTTTAATGAGTTAATTGTTTTGAATTGTTTAAATTATTTTTGTTGTTTTGTAATTAAATTTAGTTATATATTTTTTTTGTAACCAACCAAAGAGAGAATAGAAAAAAAGAGAAGAAACAATTAATGGACGCACATAAATTTTTGAATTTATTTTGTTAAATATTTGTTTATTTATTTTTTTGGTTAATTAATTTAATTTGATTTAATTTGTTTGTTCGTTTTCGAAAATGAAGTGAAAGTAGTGGTGTGGGTTCGGTTTGTCAATTTTTATTAAGATAAGTTTTTAGTCAAAATTTGTCTTTTGTAGTTTTTGTGATGAATGTATTAAAGGTTGTGGTGAAAAGTGTTGAAGGTATGTTTTTTGAACAAACTTAGTAGAATGTTGAAATTTTAAATAATAAATAAATTAAAAATATAACGAAACGAAAGAATGTGAAGAAATCATATGAAAAAGCGAAAAATACATATACATACATATATTAAAAATGTAATTTTTACTTAAATCTCAATTTTAAAATATTCTAAAGATTAAAATAGTTTCGAACAGTTAAAATAACATCATCAAAAACTGTCAAAGCTTGGTAAATTTTTTGAAGCTAGGCTCCTACTTATACTGCAAAGAGTTGAATTTAAGTTTTGTATTTTTGCAACTAAAGTCATTCATATTGTTAAATAAAAAATAATATAAATGTACCTAAGGGAAGAGGTTGAATTAAATTAAGAAATATATCTTAAAACAATAAGGGTAGGGTTTAAACTTATGGAGATTTTAACAATTCTAATGCATAGTGTGGCTTGTGAGGAGGTACATAGCTATAAAAATGGGGGTTTCCATAGGTAAAATAAATCAATTTATTTTAGATGTAGATCTGTCAAAATACAAAATTCACCTGTTTCCAGGTTTTTGCTTTAATACTAATACAATTTTAAAGACAGCTTTAGCTGGAAATTTGAGAACTCTATCAGACTCGTTGACGGTAATGGAAAACCCCATTAATTGAAAAGCAACACGCCAGTGAGGGACTAGACACTTTAGTCCTTTGTGTCGTTTAAGCCTGCCCAATGTCATTTTCAATTTGATATATAGACTAAAATTAACCCTTTGATTGATTTCCATAATACTGTTTCAGGCAAGTTGCATACATATTATAATTGTGGTGGTTGGAAGTTGCAGGAACTGCGAGCATCAGGTGGTAACCACTGGATATCTGGTCTTAGCTTTATGTCATGACTTGCTAAACTTGTAAGCGTGGGTGTTTGACCAAAATTGCAACACCGAACTTATGGCCCTACAGATTGAAGATTGGTGCTTTGGGTTAACGACCTGGCCACAGTTAAAAAAAAAAACACAAATGTAGAAATGCGCGTAAAGCCCCCTTTTAAAATAGTAACCAGACCCGGAACGAAAATGGACCACGAATTTAATGTAAGAACACTCTATACACAAGGTGCTACTCAAAAACTTAATACTGTCAGCTTGCGGTAATACGCAAAAATTACGGCGACTCAGGAGATACGATTCATAGGATCAGGAATAACTACATGAAAAGATTGCGACATTTATAACAGTTGGCATTAAAGAATGTACATGTAAGAATCCAGTCAGATTAAAACCTTTCCTGGCTACCTTCCAAAACATCAGCCTAATATACATAACCATGCACACGCTCCTACTGAGAAAGCTGAGGAGTTTTAGAACTTTCAGGAGGGAGCCTGTCAGGAGTACAATGTCAAAGTCGTGCTCGGTGACTTCAATGCTAAAGTCGGGAAGGAAAATAGCTTTGGCGGATTTGGGTAATAAGTAGGACAAGGTTTCCCAGTCGAAGTATACACAGAGCTATCTGGCGGTTCAGAGCCTGGGGCCTGATTATGAGGTTCGCGGCGGATCGTTTTCAAATCGACCTTTCAAGTTCGACTCGCTTCGTATTTATTTATTAACGAATTCGCGGCAAAGCGAAAATAATTCTTTCTATATTCCAGTGATTTGACACTTTTGGTTTGACAGCTTTCCACAAATTTTGTTTTGTTTTGATTGAATTTGTGAAATTTGCGGTGATTATTCAATAAACAATATTAAATTTTAAAAAAATCAATTATGGTGTATATTTATTCTGAAGGGAGGAATTTGAGGAATCCTCAAGATGACGGGAGCCTGGGAGAGTGAATGAATTTTAAAATTTTATATTTTATTGTGGATTGTGGATAAATTATAAGAAAATTACAATAAAGCTAACTCACATTTTTATAAAATTACAATCAAGAAAGAATCCACGAAATCGAACAGTGACAAATAATAAACACTTTCGCCTGTGAATCCGCAAAAAAAAAGGTGTCGGATTTCAACTTGCCAACAAACATTATGACATTTCAAATTCGCCTTCGAATTCGTTAATTGGTTGAATTCAAAACGAAGAAGGCGAAAGTGAAAGCAATAATTGAAAAATTTAAAATATCATAACTGCCCGTTCACACGATTCGGTATTTTCGCCGTATCGGATATTTTCTCGATTCGGTGTCTTTCGGTTGGAGTGTTCAGACGGTACGGTAATTTAACCGTACACCGTACTCAACCCTACACCGTACTCGGTGTAAAACACAAAAACGACTATATACTAGCAATACATTTTTCACAGTAGCCCAGGCGAAAAATGACGCACTTTCGGTCAAAATACCGAATCGTCTGAACGCACTGTATATAAATACATTGCCACTATAAACCGAATCGGTTTTTTTGCCGTACGACCGAAAACGATTTGCAGAGACAAAACCGAATGACAAAATCGACCTAATCGGTGATTTTACCGTATACGGTTAAATGCCGTATCGTCTGAATATACTCATTTAAATTATATTGCCACTGGCTTATACGGTAAAATCGCCGATACGGCAAAACCGCCGATTCGGGATCGTGTGAACGGGCTCTAATGGCTGCGTTCAATCTCAGACAGATAGGGTATCCGGATACCTTTTTGTTAGTGTTTTACGTGTAAAATAACAGCTGATCAAAAACGGCTGAGATGTCAAAAAAGGAATCCAAAGGTATCCAAGAATTTCTGGGGTATGTAGGTATCTGACAGAACAGCTGATTCAACACATAGTTGAATTTCAAGAAACTTGAAAATTGATTTCAGCTTTTTGTATTTGTCGGTAAACAAAAAGATACAAAATGTTAGTTGAAGTTGTATTTGAGGATATTCTGTACATAATAGACAATGAAGAAGCTATTTGCCTCCGAATTTTAGAAGGTAATTATAATCTACATATTTTCTTAAACTTCAAAATTGACTTATTTTGTTCTCGTCTAGTCTAGTGTCCAGCATTCTGAAGTTAAAGAACCTCATACTGTTCCAGAGGTAGAACAAAATACAGGTAAATATATATTAATCTTGTGGAAATAAATAAATCTAACTTTTTTGTTTTTATGTATAAAAGCAGACAGAGGCAGACAGCTTGTGGAGCTACAAGCAAATAAGGTCGCTGAAAGGAAAGGTAAGTTATTCTTTCAGAGAATTCAAAACCCCAAAGAAGAACCACTCTGTTCCCTTTTTTTAATGTTGGGAACATAAATCCATTCTGCTCTTCTTGGAGAAGTGCAGAAAGAGAAAGGACCAGCTCCGAGGCCCAAAAACCCGGCGAAGAACAATTTTTCAAGAAATTGCAAAAGTTCTTGAAGAACTCGGTTCAATTTTTGATGAGAAGGAATTAGAAATAAAATTAAAAAATATGAAAAAGCGCTACAACATTATCATAGACAATAATAAGAAAACGTCGACTGGTCGAGGGCGAATGAATTGGCCATACTTTGAGATGATGGTTGAAATTTACCTCAACGAGGCACAAGTTACTGACACCGAACAATAAGTTCCCTTGTGCCATCCTCTGGGGTCTATCCGAGTTTAAAACCGGAGATTTCCAAGTAAATTATTAATCGTATAGAATTCCAATTAAACTAAGAGGAAATTTAACATAGACTACAGATTAAGGTTATCTCTTATTTATTAAATTGTTACGCATCATCATCAACGAATCAGTTGAATTATCCATTACCTAAATGTTTATCTTACAACAATTTTGACTTCGAAGCTTAAATGTTTCTCTGCTTTTTGTGGCGGATTCACAGACGAAAGAGTGTTTATTTTTATTCACTGTTCGATTTCGTGGATTCTGTCTTGATTGCAATTATATAAAAAATGTGAGTTAGCTTTTTTTAATTATTTTATAATTTATCCACATTAAAAAATCAATTTTTTAAATTTAGTATTGTTTATTGAATAAATCACCGCGAAAAACAAAACAAAATTAGTGGAAAGCTGTGAAACCAAAAGTGTCAAAACACTGGAATATAGGAAGAAAAAGTCAAACCAAAAGTGTCAAAGCACTGGAATATAGGAAGAACTATTTTCGCTTCGCCGCGAATTCGTTAATAAGGAAATACGACGCGAGTCGAATTTGAAAGGTCGAATTGAAAACGATCTGCCGCGAACCTCATAATCAGGCCCCTGGCTTGGTGCCAAACTCTATCGAATGCTTTAGAAACATCAAGTGCAATAATCTTACTTTCTCCAAAACTGTGTAAAGATTTGTTAAACTGTTCGGTGAGATGAACCATGATATGGAATATGGTTAAAAATAAGATTGATTATTTCAGATTACATACACTCAGGTTTTAAGAAAATATAAACAGTAAAAAGAGGAAAAAACAAATGGTTTTTTGGGATGGATTTTCTTTAATGTATCAAATTTCTAATTTTATCAGCTATAAGACAAATATCTCGAAAATCAAAGAAAAAAAAAGACAACCAGTATAATTTTCTATACAATTAAATTGATAAATTTTATTAAATTAAATTACAAGATAAAATCACAAAAAGTAGTAGAATAGTAGTTCTATATTAATGTAATAATAAAAGGGTGCTCATAATAAGTAGGACTAAATTTATTTATATTTGTTTATATTCAAAAAAAAAAAGGTAAATTCAATTTTTTTTTTTAAACAAACAAGCTGCCCACTCAATGGATAATAACAAGTGAATAATTATCAAAAAATTAAAAAATAAAAACAATAAATCAGGATACAATTTCAGTAAAATTAAAAATTAGGTAAATATTTTCACTCAAAAAATCATATTCATATATTTTTAAAAAATAAATGAAAATTAAAAAATTCAATATCAATGTAGATTATTTTCCATATGTTTGTGACTCTGAAAATAAATGAAAAAATATAAAATATAAAAATTAAAAACAAACACAAAATAAAAAAAAAACATGAATTACAAAACACAAAATATATAGGTAAATAAAAAGAAAGAAAATTAATTTGAAAAAAAGTTTAGCTCTTATTAATTATTAAAATGTACTAAGCCAAATAAAATTGCATGCAAATGATTAAAAAATAATTTTAAAAATGTAAATAATAACATATAATTAAATGCAGTCGAAACCCATAGAGATAGAGAGAGGTTATGATAAGGCGAGGATGACTTGTATGGGACTTAAAGTTGAAACTATAAAACATAAAATGGCGTTTTGTTTAGATTTCTTTTATTTATGAAAAATAAATTATTATTGGCTTACCAACACACTATTTAGTACGTAATTATGTATATAAATAGAGAAACGAGATCCACGATTTGTTTTATATTTGAAATATTTTATTTTTCATATAAACACAAATAGAAGTTTATTTTGTTGTTGTTTTATTTAAGTTAAAAAGCTAACAATTATTACACTCTTATCAACTTCTAGTTGGTTAGGATGAGAAGGATTAAAAATACTATTTCTAGTGGTTTGTTTTAATATTGCGTTAAAGCTTTAATTTTTTTTTCAAACTTATAACTTAAGGATCTACTTTAAATTTAATAATTTTTTTTATAGTTAATATAATGTAATTGGATTTCCGTTAGGTACATCCATTTTATTTTATTTTTTCTTAAATATTTTCTGTTTAGGAGAGTTGGGAGATTAGAAGCTAATAGAAAAATAAAATAAAGAAAATTTTATATATATGCTATTTCTGTTAAATATTTTTTATTTTATTTATGGTAAAGGGACAGGGGAGTTTGAGTATATGAAGTTGGCCATTGAATTAATAATATAGATGTTTTCTAAGAGAATTGACAAACAGAGCTCTTATTTAAAAGATTAAGACCTTTAATTCTTTTAAGCATCCATTTTAATTCTATTTCTTATGTCTCTTTTTATTTTCGAAAAAAAAAACAAAATTAAAAAGTTATTTCTGACTTGAAAGTAGGTTACTCAAAACTACTTTTAAATAGAAGGCACACATTTTTCCTTTGGTCTTTTGCAATATGTTGTACCCGAAAAATGGAAACAAATTACTTGAAGAAGAATTGACTGATTATCTAAATCTATGTCTTATGAAATGTCCATTGAAACCATATCTATAATACTATTTTGAATGGAAAAGTCAGTTTGCTTGTTTGTTTGTTTGTCCGTCTTTCACGTCGCAACGGACCAATATTATAACATGATTTTTTGTATAGAGGTAGTTACGGTGCAGGAGAGTGTTTTAAGCTACTTTTTACAGCGTTAACATATCTTATTCACAGCTCATTCGAGTATATCCGCTGGTTACACTTATAATTAGATATTCAATAATTTTTTTTTAAAAACATTAATTGGTAGCATATTATTAGATGCTCCCGGCTTTAGGATTTATCATCATTGCCTATCATTTGACGTTTCTTATGATGACAATAACGCATAGAACTTTGCTAAAACACTATTAAAGTGGCCACGATGGGCGATTAAAAAACGATGCCGCGGGCTATGTGATACTAACGCAAGATTTTTGTAATTAATTCTGGGGGGTCATTCCGTAAAACGATTATCGTCAGACGATATCGTTTCGACGATAGTCTCACTTCACGTAAAACGATTATCGTCAGACGATATCGTTTCGACGATAGTCTCACTTCACGTAAGACGATAATCGTCAAAGTGATATCGTCAAAACGATAGCGTTTGCACGATAGCTAAGTAGGTATCGTCTGCTATTAATTTCCATTGATAACCAAAACAATTTGAGGCAAAAATGTTTCGGCGAAGATTAGTTTTGTTACAAAATGAAAATAAAAACTCAAAAAAATACAAATAATACGGTTACGAAGAAAATTAAGGCATTTATCGGACATTCTATCTATTCTAACCAATATGTAAGCATTTTATTTATATATACAAAACATAAATATGTACATAAGTAATATAGATGCTGTGTTGTTTGTCTCCATGTTTGTTGTATTATGTATTTTTTATGTTTATTTTTTAAAAAATAAACATAAAAAATACACATTAGTAATCTTTCTTAATTGTTGTTAAATATATAAAACAATTGTAGTTTTGTTCAAAGTCTTGGAATTGCAAAAGAGGATAATGATGATAATGATGATATTGGAAACAATACATTTGTCAGACGGTTGTCGTTCTACATATGTACATACTATATACCTTCCATATTAATATTTGCTGTAACCATTGAAACTTTGGGGCGGAGGAACATTGGTATGTTCGAAAGGCAACACTTTTAGTATCGCTCTTGCACAAAGCACTAATCCAAAGTAGTTTTGGAAACAACAAATATTTGTGTCCCCTGTATATAAAATGGAGTCTTATCTTCCTTCCTTTGGACAGAATTGGGTTTAATATTGCAGCTGATTTTCTGTTACTGACTTTTGTATACTCTAAATTATAATTAGTATTATTAATTTACAAAAATATCAGACATAAACAAAACATTTTGATATTATAGTTTTATCGTCGACGGCAACAAATGAAAACACAAAAAGTAACAATAACAATAAACATCACAAAATAGTTGGCATGTTTACTAACAATACATTTTTTGCAAATTTTCAAAATTTTCCATATAGAAAAACCAAGTTCAATAACATTTTCAAGTTATTGAACAAGCATTTTCTTTCGTTGAGTTCTTTTTGACATTTCAGTTATAGTATAATAGTATTTGAAGTATACTGAACGATCTACTACTAAAAACGATTGACGAGACGATAGCGATAAAGTTACGTGAAGCAAATTATTGACGATATCGTTAATGATAATCGTTTTGACGATTATCGTTTTGAAAATTACGGAATGACTCCCCTGAACTTATTGCAAGTGTTTACCCTGATTTACAAAATAGCACACATGACGATCAATTTATTTTGTCAAAGCCCGATTCTAGCACCAAGAAACGTTGTTTTTTTGAAAATGAGTTCAAACTATGTATTAGATGAAGTAGCTGGAGACATGAGGACATTACATGAGTCATGGACTAAGAACAGATCACTTCATATCGAACTGTCCGATTTGCCCTCACATAAGCTGAGTGCCAGTTATGCTTATGCGAATTTTAGATGCCCATTGATTATGTACATTGAAGGTACAAGAAAAAGTAATTAATCCTCAAATCCCAATAATTCCTATAGATTTACAATTCGCATTAAAAAGGCTTCAATTACCTTTTAAAGTTAGTTTCACTATATGACAATTAATATGGCGCAAGGGAAAACACCAAAAGTAGAAGGGTTGAACCTAGAAAAGCCGTGCTTTATCAATTTAATAATAAACAGCGTTACTTTTAGTACCTCTTTGTTTCTTTTGATTATGGGAAACTTACCAACTAACTCATGTATACTTGCCCCTGGAATTAAATTTCTTTAATAATATCGGCAAAGCAGCGGGTAACTGCTCGTATTTTATAAACAAAAGTTGCGATTTAAATTTTCAGATGTCGTTTTTATTTTAGTTTTGCAAATAATGTCTGCTAAATTGTAATCATTTTTTTGAGAGAACTACTACAAACGCGTGTTTGACTAGGACCATTTTCAAATAAATAAGATCCAAATACACCGCCACCAGCTCAAAAGCCAAACAGTGACAAGTCGTAGAAGGTTCGAACAAACACTCTAAGAATTTACGTAGAAAAATGAAAAATGTTGAACGCCAAGTTTTAGGAGACTTAAATTAGAACCTATGTATACATAAACCATTCCCCTAGGACTTCTAGTTTAGACAGGAGAGGGTGGCATGCAAATTATTTTTTTTAAAGACTTTTATTTGAGGACCGGTATTTTTACAAATAGATTTTAAAAATGGCTTTAAGTAACCTTTAAACGCCGCCCCGTGGTGGTTGGCGTTTAAGTTAAGAGACCATTAAGTAAAGTTACTTAAATTTCAAAATTGTTTATAGATACCGATTGCACACTTAAAAGCTACTTGTAGGTATTTTATAAAAGTCACTAGACCTGGTTTTTCCGAGGGCTGTTCAAAATGAAAGCACTTATTGGAAAGCGTTCGTTCTTTTTCACTAAACTAAAGATATAAATATCTTTAAAATAACAGCTGTCTAGTTTGACATTTGTATGATTGATTCTGATTCTGATTGGTGTAAGAATGGGCAGGTTCAGACGACATAAGGAACTTGAAAGTTTCAAGTTTTTACTATCTGATTGGCCAGCTGCCAAAAATTTGCCTTCCAATTAAGTAGACTGGAAAGTTAGCCAAGAAAAATCTCCCTAACTATCAAGTCAAGTCTACTTCTGTCAAAATGACAGTTGATCATGTTTTTTTCATGATTCATGACACTTGGAAAACTGACTAGTTGCCTTGGCCAAAATTCACGTTCAAAGAATGAAGTTGACTGCAAATGAATTCCGTTATGTTGTCATAAGGGATTTGAAGGCAAGGCAAGTTTCCAGTATCTGATGCGCCAGCCCTCCAATTTATTGGAAAGTTGACTGGAAAATTAGTCAAAAAAAAAAAAATTCCTTAACTATTAAGTCAGTTCATTTATGTCAAAATCACAGTTTTTTTTCATTTAACTCAAAGCTGAGCTTTATTAGTCTATAATTTTTTTATTTTCTTCACAATTCCATTGCTGTGAAATTTGAGAAGGAATAAGTAATATTTCTCTACAATACAAAATACAAGTCGTGATGGAGTTGTACTTTGCTTAAGGAGTGTTTTGTGGACAACAATGTTTTTGGTAGTTAAAACACTATCAACGGAAGGTAGAGGTTTGTGAAGTAAGGTTTCAAGTTTGATTTATGACGATTAAAAAACTAACTAATTGGCTTGGTTAAGATTTACGTTTAAAGAATGCAGTTGACTGCAAATGAAGTCCTTTATGTTGACTGAACCTCTCCAATAGCAATACACATAAATCAATTTATTTTACCCAATGAAACACTTAAAGGCAAGAATCGAGGTTTTGACAGATTTTATTTAAAAAATGATTTGTTTAACCAATAAAAATACCGATAATTTAAACTATTGGTAAAAATGTTTAGAAATAAGGATTTGTAGCTGCCCAAAAAAGACAACTGTTGAAGTTTAGCCAAACTATTTATATTTTGGATTTCTCAGACTGCTAATATCTTTCTCTCTTCTAATATTGTGAAAACGAAAAGATGTTTTTCGTCGTGTTAGATAATTTTTTAATAACCTCAAGTATTATAATTATTAAAAGTTTAGCCAAACTTATTAATTCAATGACCAACTAAATCTAATACTACATGTTAATGTTATAATTTAAATTTCTAAATATGTATAATATTTATTCCAACAAACAATATATTATAAACGCACCACCCGCCATTGCCATTTTAAAAGGATTTTTCGACTTTTGAAATAAGTACCCGAAATATAAAAAAGGATACATTCAAATTTTAAATTAAACACAATCTTTACTCATACAACAAACACATTATCATTTACAAACTAAAACAATAAAAATAATAATTAAACAACAATAATATTAGACTAAACATAATAATTTTAGCTAATATAGTATTTTAGTATTTATATACAGCCTATAGTTAAAAATAGTAGATATGCAAAACTACATAATGTAAGCAATACTTTGGAATAAACGCAATTGATTTAACAAAATGTATACAACAAAATAATACAAAATTAAACAAAAATAATAACTAATTTTTAATACAAAAAAATTGTTAATAATATGTGTCTATAGGTATATGTGGTTTAGTATTTTTGTATATATGTATAAGGTGTTAATATATATTTAATTAATTATATAGAAAAAAGTGTGTTTATACGGTGAGTTATTGTGTTTTGTTTTGCTAATTTATAGAATAATCAATTATATTCTTCACATAAAATTATCTGTAACAACACTGAGATCAGCGATAATTTGGTTAGTTTCATTCAAAACAGCACTCGTCTTTCAATTTAACAAAAACAAATATAATTTATAATAATTAAACAAAATAAATAAATATTTTTGCAACAAAATACCATATTGTGTGTATCAAAAAACATAAAATTTGGTATACAAAATCATATTGAATTAATTCGTGTTAAAACATAAAATATTTAAAATACAACAAAAATTAAATTAATAGTTATAACAATTTAGCGATAGGTAGTATATTATATTTTAAGTTAATTATTTTTTTTTGTTGTTTAAGATAAACATACACACAAAGAAATTTTACAATAAAATTCATATTTTTTTTTTCAAAAATTTTGTTATATAAATAAATTGATTAAGAAAATTTAGTTTTATTTTTAATTTAATTTAAATGTAAATTTAAATTTAAAGAAATCCATGTTGGTAGGTAGTAGTAGTAATTTTTTGGTAAAAATAATTGTAAAAAAACAGTTTTGTTTTTAAATATATATAAATTTAAATTTGCCAGCATGCAAAATAACATAAGAATTAGAAATTAGAGTTAACAAAAATAAAATTAAGAAAACAAATTATTGAATTTGTTTAGTTTAAGAGGGTTTTAGGTTTTAGTTTTTCTTTTTCTTGGTAATGAGAAATAGAAATATTTAAGCTAGAAGAGGATAATGTCAGAATTTATTTTGCTTTTTCTTTTAATTTAATTTAAATATATTTGGACTGTTTTGACTATCAGAGGGTGGAAACGCGTTTAAAACCCGCCTTTTTTTTATTTACACAGGATAGTAGTAGTAGTATTTTTTGGTTATTCTTTTGTTTTATGTTTTTTAAAATTTGTTTTAATCACGATTTTTGTAACTAGCAAAAAGATTGGTTCGATCATCGGAAACAATTCGAATACTTACACGATTGATCGAATTTCTGCGCGGACCATTGGCACCGCCTGGTCCGCCACCATTACTCGATCCGTTTCGAGTGAAATCATCATCGTCTATACAAATGTCGGAATCTGAGTCAGATCTTCGTGTACCGCCATCCTAAATAATACATAATTATATAGGTATGGATGGATGGGGTTTTTATTGTTTGAATTGTTTTGTTGAATTTAAATTAATTCAAAATATTAAAGTCGTCGAAATGTTTTCCAAAAGAAAAGTTAAGTATATTATGATTTATGTATATTTTATGAGAAAGTTAAGAACAAAATTAAACCACAGATTGCATGCAGTTTGATTTTCGAGAAAAAGATTGAAAAACAAAATAAATAAAATTTAAATAAAATAAAAACTAAAAAAAAACTTAATATTTTTTAGATTTATATAATTACCTGTGTCAGTTGTTCTGTGGTTGTTAAAAGACGGGCCACTGGATTGCAGCAAACTGGTAGCGTCTCGAGCAATGTTGGACGCGAGTGCGTTAAAAGGGGCTTCATATATCTGAAAAACAAAATAATTTTAAAGGATGCAATAATCGATATTGTTTTTTCTTTAGAGTGAAATAACACATACCTCGTAAAAAAATTGTATAAAGCTAAACTTTTTAAGCTTTATAAAATTGTAAACTATTGTAGTTTTTGTATTTGTTTTTTATGTTATGTTTATCTAAAATTCATTATTTGTTGTTTTGTCTTACACATCTTTATTGTTTTGTACAATAGAAGAACATAAGGGGAGTTGGAACTTGACACTGACAGCTGCTTCTTGCTGAAAACCTTAACAGAATCAGTATTGTTCTTCCGTAGAACTAAATGGTTCACATCACATGTGGATTTTTACGATTTGAACGAGTTTGATACCTTAATTGAGATATGTATATAGCTGGCAAAAATATAAAAACAACTTTCAGCAGTTTACAAAAAGCAGACATATGTACATTTAGTTTTCGTGGTCCAAAATTATTGTAAAATAAAATTTTGAATGCATGATTTTAATAATTCACTGGATTTTTGCCAAAAAACATTCAATTTTGAAATTCCACCTTATGTTGAATCAGCTGTTGTGTCAGATACCCACATCACATATGCCAGAAATTCTTGGATACCTTTTTTGACATCCCAGCTGTTTTTGATCACTAACAAAAAGTTATCCGGATATTCTGCCTGCCTGAGATTGAACGCAGACAATGACTCGCTTTACATCTGAGCAAAGTGACTGGAGTGTGCTAGAACAGTTTGTAGAAATGTTTTGGCCGAAATGAAGCACCTACCGCACCTGCTGTACTCAATGTCGTGCAATAAGATCATGAAACTGGTATGCTAGTTTACAACATGCATGAACCCCCCCCCCCTCTCGTGGTGGGTCTGCTGTAACTAGTATCTAAAAGGACTACATACCAGGCGTAATACTTGGCCTAACTAGACATTTGGCAGGTTCAGGCGACATAAGGGACTTGAAAGAAAGGCAAGTTTCTAGTATCTGATTGGCCAGCTGACAAAAAATTGCCTTCCAATTAAGGTAACTTTATTGGAAAGTTGACTGGAAATTCGTCAAGAAAAATCTCCCTAACTATCAAGTCAAGTCGACTTAATATGTCAAAATGACATGATCATGTTTTTTTTATTGAACTGACAGCTGATCTTTATTACTCTATGATTTATTTATTTTCTGTACAATTCCATTTAATCTTGAATGTAAAAGGATTCCTTGTCAAATTGGAATAGAAATAAGTACATAATATTTTTTTACAATACAAAATGCAAATCGTGATGGACTTTTAGCTTGCCTGAGGAGTGTTTTGTAAAAAACAATGCTTTTGGTAGTTTTTGCACGATCAATAAAAGGTAGAGGTTAGTGAAGTAAGGTTCAAACTTCCAATTCCAAGTGAATGAAATTTGTGACATTTGAAAAACTAACTAGCTGCCTAAGTCAAAATGTACCTTCAAAGAATGCAGTTGACTGCAAATAAAGTCCCTAATGTTGTCTGACCTTGCCACCTGCCCATTGAAAATTGATGGAAGAAAAATCATTCCGTCTTTGTATTCTGATATAAAACAAAGTATGCAAAATTTAGATATAGTGGTCAGCGATTTTAAAAAGGCTGTTTTAAAAAAAACACGGTTAGTTTGAAGAGCGATTATGGCTCGCATGGTCCAAAGACCGTACAGACACAGTGTAAAAACTATCGTGTTTCCTTCAATACTAAACGGATCGACATCAAATGTTTAACAAATATTATTGAAATGCATACTTCGATAATTCGACGAACATTTTTTTTATAAAACTCTGACTAGTAACAATTTTCTTAATAAATAAACTTATTTTTGAATTGTTTGATTTTTTCAGACTTCAGTCTAATCTTAAAAAGTAGATTCCATCATTGATGGCGAGCAATGTTACAATTTACGACCTACCTTTTGTTCTTGTAAAATATAAAATATATTTGATAATTTTTGTTGTTTTATTAATTTGTCCCGCTTGCGGCAGGACATTTCAAAAAATTTATTTTAGACTCATTAAAGTGCCCCTCTCCACGGAAATCTTTAGTAAAAGGCGAAAGATTTATTCGACAAATGAAGAGAAGCCAGAGTAATTTTGTAAGAAAAATAAAAACTTTCTTATGTATTTTTTCGCACTAAGGTAATGCGAATTATAAAAATAGAAAAAAAAAACAAATACAATTGATCGTGTCATGGAAAAATTCTATGATCAGTTGAACAAAAAAATAAAACAACCCCGTAAACAATTATGATCATGAACATGATCACTGCACCAATTCACAGATTTTAAATGTAGGTGTAGAAAAGCCAATCAGCTTAAACCGTGTGACATTTGTTTTATTTTGTTGTTACTTTTTATTCGTTTAACCATTTTCTCAAGCTTTTGTTTGAAAGTTCCTAAGGTACGCTTTTAACTAAAGTATTTTTATTTTTTATAGAGATCTAAATAGATTGTAAATAGTATTTTTATTATTTAGCTTAGAAATATAAGACGATCTTGGCAGTAACATTATTTTTAGTTCAAGTAGACAACTTTGACAAGATGTAAAAAATATTACACTGAAAGACAAACCTACGTCAATACTTTATGAACTATTAAGTGTTGTCCAGAATTCCAATCTCACCATATAATTTTCTATTACACTAGGGTTTTAAAATACGCCCTTTTAAAAATCCTAAAGACAACCAAAAACGGGGTTCTTAAGACTAAGTCAAGCCAAAAAATATCCGTTAACAATAAATTGTATAATGATTTTGAAAAGTACAAATATTCGTCTTCTAGATACAGTTTAAATCATTTTAGTATCCTAAATAGTTTTATAAGTAGATATTAGTCTTCATTTAAGTCTTCATTATGTATTAGTTTTAAGAAATCTTGAATTTAATGCTACCATAGTTTTGAAAAATACATTTTGGAGTTATTTGTTAGTGCTTATTTCGAATCCGAACTGCTATTTTAACTCTGCTCAAATTTTAAAAATAAAATTAGCAATGTATTTTAAAAATTTAATGTTGTAGCCTTGTTAAGACGACCGCGAGCGACGGCTTCATTATCAAATAAGAATTACGTTTTCTGTAAAAACTGTTTCAGCGTTTATTTAAGATTTGTGAAAAACAAGTGAAATCTACCAACTTATGAAGATTTTTCAAAATCTTATGGAATACGATAAGTATTGAAAAAAAATTACTTCATGGCTTTAGATTTCTTCAGAAAACCTTATATGCACGGCTGTTTGAAATAATAGGAAATTACTTTGAAAAGGCAAACGATGTTTCGCCACATTCTTTGGAATGATGAAAGAAAAATAAAACTTTAGCGTTGGACCGATCTTCCAAATTTATGACAATCATGACCAAGGAAACTTAACGTGATATTTTAAAAGAGGTTATGTTTCCGTATGCTGAGGACAATATGCCACTTAGATGGCACTATTAGCAAGATAACTACTCCAAGCACTCTTCAAAATTGGTGAATCGCACTCATTGAATCTCTGTGGTACCCTGGCCATCTTAGTCTCTCGATCTCAATCCTATAGAGATTTTGTGATCGGATCTAAAAACTATAGTTTTGAACAATAAACACCAACAATGACTTGAAATACAAAAGCAATAGATTGCCATTCCGGTAAGTAAATGCCAAAAATATGTGGAGTCCATGTCACGTCTCGTACAGAGGTCGTAAACAAATTAAGGAAGCCATTCTGGGGTGGAATTGGCTAAGGTGATAATTGACTATGATATTTTTGATAGTCAAATTTGACTATCATTTTTATTCCGTCTGTGTAAAATGATTCAACTCAATGCAATTCGATTGAATAATTTCAGATTATAATTGTCACAATTCATTGTTGCTATGGTGAATTTTTAAAATGATTCATATAAAATATATAAATAAAAGTATTAAATTGGCTGTGTTTTAATAAAATTCTTACTTTTCTTGTGTTTTTTTAAATGTCGTAAGCTTTGTCCGTCACAAGAATGTAAAGGTATCTGAAAAAATGTTCCCTTCGTCTTTTGTAAGAGTCTGGTAGCTCTATTCATAAACGACATATTTGTAGGAATACGACTATCAAAGTTTTCTAGTGACAGCTTTTAAGTATCAATTTGACTATCACCTTACATAGATCAAATTTGATTATTTTAACTGTCATGTATCAACAATCACCTTAGTCGATTCCACCCCTGGTTATTTCAAAAATCACAAAATATTTTTCATATCAAAACTAAATGCTATTTAATTAAATTTTAACAATAGGTCAGAAAAGTGCAATTTGTCAGAAAAAGACCTTCTGGGCAAGTGTTCTTGGTCTGGCAACAAAACAGGCCTAAACTACTAGCATACAAGTAGGTCGAAGCCTCGCAGCTCAATTTAAGATGGTTATGTAAGTTACTGAAGAGGTTGATGAGGAACTTTAATACTTTTGTGATTAGTTTTAGCTTATTTAAAGGGTGTCCAGCGGAATATTTTCAACTTTACAATTTATTTCTTAAAAACTATATCATCCAAATAATGACAGTTTTTTTTTCTAGGCACTCTTGCAGTCGGACCCTTATATATATTTCCGATTATGCTTTCAATTTCATGGCGAATATTTTCCTTTAGGGCTTGAATTGTCCGGGGATTGTTATTGTGAACATTTGATTTGAGATATCCCCATAAAAGAATAAAGGTGTGAGTTCTGGCTTGCTGATCACTTTATTCGGAAAAACTGTCCTTAGCCTTTCCTTCGACTTTCTTGCTGTGTGGCACCTTCTTGTTAAAATTGTGTTCGGTTGTTGTACAGAAAATTATCAATCATATGGTAATACACCGCAGCGGTGGCTGTCTTACCTTGATTAAAAAAGTAAAGAACACAGTTAGCTGAAATGGCTCACCAAACTGTCGATTTTAAAAAATGTAAACGTTTTTGATAGCGTTCTTTAGAGTTGTTAGGGCCCCAGTACAACATATTTTGTTTATTAACATACTCATCAATATGGAAATGTGCTTCGACACTGAATAAATTGTTTACAAGCGTAAGTGCTGTCCGAAAACGTACCAGAATTGTTCTTGCTAAAGATTTTCGAAAAGGATTATCACGTCTGTTCAGATACTCAACAATTTGCATTTTGTACGGGTGGAGCTTTAATTTATTTTTCGAAATTACATGTATTGTTGATTTTTGTCATTCATGTGAAGACCGCAGTCTTCCTTATCGATTTACTTGGATTTGGAATAATTGAATTTCGAACTTGAGACACATATTCTGGCATTCTTGCTGAAGTTGATGGTCCAGAAATATGTGGTCAAATATTTAAATAAGTACAAAAAGCGCGACGAACACGTACCAGTACCGTACTTAAAATATTGCTTAGCTTAATGGCGACTACAAATTCAGTGCGAATCCTGCGCTTTAAATGATACCCCTTCTGCGTACCCTAAAACGCTAGTATTTCCATAATAGCAATTTGAAGTTGAAAAATTCTCACTTGACACCTTTTATAACATTCTTCTTTAACATTTTTTAAACTACCTTGTAACTAATCCATTGGCACCTAAGCTGTATCACTACTTCTTTTAATTTAACTTAACTCAACATTTTGCTATTTATGAGCAGATAACGTAGTATGTATTAATGTACTTACTTTGTATCAAAATTGCCCCATATACGCGCCAATATAGCCTTCTCATTTGTTTTTCTTGTACCACCAGGCGTCGTAGCACCGCCCTCTAGGTCGGCATCAACATCCTGCAAATAACCATCAGACTGATTTAAATTCTCAAGCCTATTCTTTGCTGCATATTTATATAAGCATATATATAGTATAAACATATGTATATTATTAAAAATCAGGTATTATTTAGCAGATTTATTTACATACATAAAATCGTATAATTGTACATAAATGCTTAGAAAGAAAAATTAAACAAATTTTAACAAAACGAAAATCTGATTAACTACAGAATTTCGTAACATAATATTTCTTGAAAAAAAGTATTTTAACCAACAAAATACAAAAGCAGAAACAGTGTTTTTTGAAATTATAGCAGATATTAAGTTTCTCAAATTAATTTTTTTAAAATTGTTTTACAAATTATGTTGAACGAAAAATATATTTATATTGAAATTTTGAATTTGGAACATTTTGTTAATTGTCTTTTGTACCAAAATTTGCAATCATTAAATTTTTTTGTTGGAAATGCAGAAACAAAGTAACAAAACTAAATTTAGTAATATATTTTATTTTTAGTATTAATTAAAAACAAACTTGGGAGTATTAAAACTCTCACCAGAGAACTTTGTCTTCTGGACATTGGCAATTGTCCCAAATTAAGTCCTGTATCGATTGACTGCTTGAAAATATGAGATTTTCAATGAAGTAACAATATATTGTTTTTTTAAATTTCGTTCATAATTTTTAATTCAAGGAAAATAAAAAGAAAGCGATAGTTGAATAAATAAAGAATGATATGAAATTTTGGCCAAAAATATAATAATTATTAAATTTAAGATTTACAAATAAAAAAATATAATGAATGATTTTATATACAAAATCAAAAACCGAAAACGAATTAATTACACAACAAATATTAAGAATCAAATTATGTATTTATTGAGATTTATACTGTTAAATGATAAAACATACCGCTGCTGCCGTATTTTCCATTGAGTTGTAAACCTTTTGCGTGCATTCAAGTTGGTTTTTTGACCATTTTTTAATTATTTTTGTTATTGATTTTTTTTTGGTTTTGTTTTGAACAGAATTCGAAAAATAAATATTTTTTTTAATTAACAAATGTGTTAATAAAAATTTTAAATTTAAAAATTTTACATGCAAAAGGAGAAAGCATGTAGAAATAAACACAAAAGCCAATTATTAGAATTTAAGTACAAAAAGAACTTTTAGATTTTATTCTTAAATTTGATCATGAATGTTGATTTCTACATTTTTAAACGTTTTTTTTTATTTGTGCTAGCAAAAGTTTTATATTTTTTTGTTTTGCAAATATGTATTAGGAAGTTTAAAAAAAATAAATAAATAGATAAAGTACAAATTGTGTATACAGTAATAAAAATGAAAATTTATATTTCAAATACTTACACTACGAACTTGATAGTTGTTCAATTGTTCAGTCTCTTCATCAACTCCGATTCTAAAAATAAAAATGATATACATTTGATTAAAAACTAAATAAGAAATCATAAATACGCGATTGTTAAATTCGAATATAAAGACATAGGTTAGAATTTGTAAAGCATTTAAATTTATCATTTTCAAATCAGTAAATCTACCACTGAATATGTGGAATTTCATTCTTAAAATCGACATTTAATAAAACTAAAAATACATCGCGGTATTTGTTTTCGATAAAAAGAATATGGCTTTGTGCTAACTTGATTTGAAAAGTCAAAAATCTCTCATACAAATAATGAAATAGGTAAGGCAACATTTTATAAGGGCCAGCTGTGGAAAACCACTCAAAAATTTGTAGTTTCAATAATTTATTTTGGTAGTCACGTTCTCCTTCTCCTTTCTCTTTCTCATTCGTTCTTAGTATGATTTTTACAGTCAGGATTATTTTGCGAAAACGAATAACATCCGCAGATTATTTCCACTACGTCTATAGATAATTTCAATTTATATACATAATTGACACCAATTACATAACTCAAAGAAACCTTAACACACAGAACAAGTCATAATGAGAGAAGAACCTGATCAGTGATTTAGAAAGAATTGCAACAATGGACGAACTGGGAACTGTACTTCATTGAACTGCTTAATGGTCATTTCACCGAAAACTACTTCAAGAAGAGTACCTTATGCTGGTTGCTGCCAACAAGGAGAGCTGAAACTTTACACAAGGTCTCGGAAGCTGATGGCGTATCAAATTAGCTTTGAAAAGTAAGATACTGTGTCCTCTTCTTCTTCATCCATTCAGCGTCTGCAAAAATCGTTTGTAGGAGCTCCAAATCGAAAAGCATTCCTACCCATTTAGTTCTATAAGGACTCCTATAACAAAGCTAATGTGCAATCTGCCAACAGAAATGAGTTGCTTAGAGTGTTTAGCATCAAGCATTGGCCAAATTAAAGTGGTTGGAAATATAAGGCCATCTGTGGTTTGCCTTCTTTATGGTATCATGCTTTAGCATAAGTTTACAAGCAAGGAATATACCGATATTCGATTTGTTGAATATCAAAGGTAAAGTTGTTCTATTTTTTGAAGGTTCGTCAGCTTTTGCAATTTCCTGGAATGACTATCTGAGAAGATGCATATCTCAGTAGTCGATGTTACGTTTTATCCGAACCAAGAGGGGGCTTTTTTGATGGCCAAAAATTCTGCCTGAAACACGCTGAAGTGATTGGGAAGACGAAATGAGAGACATAGATTTAGTCCGTCAGAGGACACACCTCCATCCATGTTGCTGTGTCTAGCGCAGTCCACTATACTGCTACTCCATATATCGGGTGATTTTTTTGAGGTTAGGATTTTCATGCATTAGTATTTGACAGATCACGCGGGATTTCAGACATGGTGTCAAAGAGAAAGATGCTCAGTATGCTTTGACATTTCATCATGAATAGACTTACTAACGAGCAACGCTTGCAAATCATTGAATTTTATTACCAAAATCAGTGTTCGGTTCGAAATGTGTTTCGCGCTTTACGCAAATTTTATGCGTTTTTTTTTTTAAAAAAAGTTCTCAAGCTCTTAAAAAATCACCCATTATGTATTTATTGTCCTCCATTGAAAAGAGGACATTGTTTAATATAATGGGTGATTTTTTAAGAGCTTGAGAACTTTTTTTAAAAAAAAAACGCATAAAATTTGCGTAAAGCGCGAAACACATTTCGAACCGAACACTGATTTTGGTAATAAAATTCAATGATTTGCAAGCGTTGCTCGTTAGTAAGTCTATTCATGATGAAATGTCAAAGCATACTGAGCATCTTTCTCTTTGACACCATGTCTGAAATCCCGCGTGATCTGTCAAATACTAATGCATGAAAATCCTAACCTCAAAAAAATCACCCGATATAAGTATCGGTCTAATGACCGAGATGTATAGCCAGAGTGTAATATGGGTTTGTAGACCCCATTTATTACTAACGACATTTTTACAAGAGAATAGGGCCACAGTGGCTTTGTTAACTTTCTCGAATATTAGGTTACCAGCTCAATTTTGTATACAACATTAGACCCAAGTATTTTGCTTTATCTGAAAATTTACACAAGGAGGGTCTATGTGGGGGATTTCATATTTCCTAGTAAAGAAGACAAGTTCGGTCATATGGAATTGATGACAAGTCCACACCTATCTGCCCAGGTAATGAGCTTGTTTAAAGCAGTTTATAGTAGTTCCTTCAGTTTTTTAAGATGGTTCCCAGATACCGCTATGGCAACATCTTCCGCATAGACAATGATTTTGAAACCCACCTATTCTGATATTGTTAGTAGTTCGGTCACTACTAGGTTCCAAAGAAGAGGAGATAGGACACCGCTTTGCCGCGTACCTCTACTGACAAGCCTTTTTTGGCATCCCAGCTGTTTCGGATCAGCTGTTATTTTACAAGTAAAACACTAAAAAAAAAGTATCCCGATACCCTACCGGTCTGAGATTGAACGAAGCCAAAGTATACATTTCAATGGAGACCATACCCATGTATTCGGTATGTGCGGAATCAGTACGGAAAACTGTATTTCGGTACAAAGGCATATTAATATAAGTCTCAGAGGGTTTGCAACAAGATACACATAATCTGTGACAAATTCGAGACGAATAATTGTTTCACGTCAATTTTGCACCAAATTAGATGCCGAAATTAATGTTTTAGAGCTCATAGGAACACTAGGTTAAGTCTTTTTTATGTCGTTGAAAAAAATACATCACTTACGGTATTTTCAGCCAATTGAGTAGGAAATTCGATGCTCCACCTTGAATTATCACTGTGAATATAACAATAAGTGATGTTGCTGTTAACATTGTTTGACGGGCTTCTGAAACTGTATTTCTAATTGCCAATGCAAATGACATTGCTCCACGAAGACCTTAAATTAAAACAAAAATTACATTTGAAAATAAGTAAATATATAAATCAACTTAAGCTCAAGCTGCCAACTTACCAGCGAAGAATAACATATGTTGGAAATTTGATGAAATTTTAGGTCTTCGATTCAAATTTAACAACCATGACAAAGGATAAATGTTAACGGCACGTCCAATAGCAGCACATACCTATAAGGAAAACAAATGATTTTGATATTTGTTTATATAGCTTAAAGCCTTCAAAAAATACTTACAAATCCAGTTATTATAAACACTGGATCAAAATGATGTTTTGGAAACGTGAACATCGAAACTCCAATGTACGAGAAGATGAAATTCTCTGCTAAAAAGTTAAGCAATTCGAATATTTCTTTCGTTCGGACACGAGAATCTTCCGATAGATTATTGTACGTGTAATGAGCTTGACAAATTCCACAAAACAATACTGCAACAACTCCAGTTAATTCTGAAGCCTCAGCAATAAGGAACGTACTGTATGACATAAGCACAAATAGGGCTGCTTCCAGGAGGGGAAAGTCGCGGACTCTGGTGAACTTAGTCAAGTGTTAGGGGAGTTAAGGAAAATATTAACAAAAATGAAGAATAATTAAAATGAAAAAATGAATAAATCGCAAGAGCTCGGAATTCTCAATGATTCCTGTGTGAATGTTATGACAGGAATCAAAAGCACCAGATGCTCTTAGCAGATTTGTCGGTTTAATCTTAGTGTCAAAATGCAAAACTTTGTCGTAGGTGGTATTAGTTAGCAATAAGTTTAAAAAGGATATCAATGCCGTAAAACATCCCATTGTAGCTCCAATCAACAATGATAGCATAAATATACAAAAGAAGTCACTCAAGGCCATAAAGAAGGCATTTGTTTCAAATTCTCCAGTCTTCGAATAATGTTCGCCGTAGTTTTGAATTGCCCTTAAAAAAAAAAAAAAAAAGAATTTCATTAAACACTGAACTTTTTCACAAATATTATAAGTCAATTAACTTACCCACTCAAAACAATAGCTACAGCATCATTTAATACAGATTCTCCAAATACCAAAGCATATAAATTCACATCCACATGCAAATCATGGAAAATTGCTAATATTGTTAGTGGATCAGTTGGTGATATCAGCGCTCCAAAATACAGCGTGTCCAGGAATGTAAAACTGCTGCTCAGATATTCCGGCATCAGCTTCACACAGCCGTACATAATGGCGCCGATTAGGAACGCTGATAATGCTGTGCCCAATATGGCATATGTTAAAATTGCTCCTAAATTTCGGAAGAAATATTTCTGAAAACAAAACAAATTTATACAAAAATTTTGTATAGATTATCCACAAAATTAATTAAATGCATTACCTTTTTGAGACTGTAACCAGCATGAAAGATTATTGGTGGCAGAATTATGTTAAAGAATATTTCAGGATCAAAAGTTGCTTTAAGATCGATCTCGTTTTCTGCCACTTGGTAGACTTGACTTCGGAAAACATAAGCATATGTTTTATTTTGAATGGGGTCTTTGTCGGTGGTATTTTGTGACAATTTCCCTGGGAACTATAAAATGGAATAATGTTTAAGTTTTAATAGGGACCAAATCAAAACAATTTAATTTATGGTAATTAAAATAAATTTGTTCACTGGGTACGTGGATAGTTTTGAAATGTTGAACTGCCAGACACTTTCTTAAGACAAGCTAAACACTCTTAGAGGATTTCCCTTAGTAAAAACTCGAATGGTACTAAGTATGTCTGGTAGAATTCTGGAATGACAGGACAGTTCTACTCACTAGCCAATAAGTTACGTGCTCCAATTTAGACCCTCGTTATAATTAGCAAATCGAACATTTTTACATCAATTTTGAAATATTTATAAAAATTAACGGTGACATTCAAATTAAGAAACCTTTTGTATTGAACATAAAAATGTGTGTAGCGAAATGAGTGACTTCCAAAAATTTACTCGAAAGTTATTTTTAGTATTATTAGAATTTATTAAAATGTAATTTAAATTACAGCGTGTACAGAACGGATTTTATAATAGGATTGGAGATGCGTCAATTCTGAAGGAGGTTTGAAATATTAAGTGTTGCATTGTTTAAGGTGCTTACGGGCGGGTTGTTTTTGGTGAGTAGATGGTGGTGGTCCTGTAGTACTCGTTGCGTTGGACTTCCATGCCAGAGGTCTTTAGTTCTATACCTGCCTGTGCCATCTAAAGTTTTTTCACGGGTACTGCCTCTTGCGAGGAATTGACAAATCCTCCAAGAGTAATTCTTATCATAAAAAGTGCTTTCTCCCTCCATTTCTGACAACGGTACACGCTCACAGGAATGTTTGAGAGTTGTAAGGCACAAGGCCTTAGTTCTCAAAGGACTGTTGCGCCACCTAATTTTGTTTTAAATTTGAAATGCTGGTGAGTTATTAAGATGTGACCGAAAGTTAGATGCAGAAAGTTTAAAATTTCATGTTTTGATTGTTTTGGTTTTAAATGATGGTGACACAATTACAATTAGACGGTCAACGCGTTTACTTTATGACGTAAAAATGACGCCAATATTTGTCTCAAGGGTGCCACCTTGTTTAATTGTCAAATTGACTCAAAAACGTGTGTCAAACACGTTTTTGAGTCAACGCGTTGATAATTTTCTGTGTCCGTGTAAAGTCTGAGTCAATGCTATTTGAACTCGATGAATCGTTTTTGGGACTGTCGGTCATCAAAATGACCGTGCCACAACATTGACAGGGCAGAATTTAATACGGATTCAAGGCATATTTTTAATGTATTCTATAGAAACGTATAATATGGAAATTAAGTTAAAAGATTGTTTTATTATTTATTTTTGAAATACAGGTAGTTTTTTGTTTGTTTTGTTCTTCAATGTTTTCATAATAATTGTTATCACAACCATGAGTCTTGAAAGAGCGACTGGCAGTGCAGTAACAGGTACGCAACAGAGACAAAGGAAAGAACAAATACTTAAAAACACTTTCCCTGTCTCGTAATGTATGTTTAATATTGTTGTTTGTAGCTATTAAGTAAAAATAGTTCAGGACCAATAGCCTAAATAAAACTGGAAGGTCCAATTAATTAACTTATGAATTTTAATTATTAGAATCGAGGTAGCGATTAACCCTGGGTGTTCAAAATTTCCCAATTGGCTTTTTTTCCAGACGCATTTCAAGAGGATGCGAGTAAAAAGTGCTGTGGTGCAAGTGATCAGTGCTGACATACATTTCCATAATACAAAACATATTTTTACCATTTAAACCATTTTTCATAAACATTCCACTTGTGTAGGTGTTTCTGATAGAAGTTTAACTGAAAAAAAAACACTCTTACTCCACAGATATTTATGTACTCTTTGAATTCTTATTTAGTACGAGAAATTCTGAAGCCTTCAAAAGGCTTTTCGTATTTTAACTGCTGTACTAAAATAAAACATCATAAGTTCATAAAAAAGGTTATAACTTTATTAGAATTTTCCTACCGTTAAGATTTGTATTTCATTAGAAATGAAAAGTGTAGATAGACCGCTTTCTAGATAAAACATTTATATTGGTGTACTAATTGACAGCAAAAAGATTTTCCTAAAAAAAACAATAGTATGTTTTAAACAACTTCTAGATCTCTTCCATCGAAACTCCTATGTTCTGCAACTAAAGCTTTACCACTTCCCTTCTGAAAAATCATGAACTTTAACTTGCCGATGTTAACTTCTAAACTCCATGTTTTTCAATAATCTGCTAGCGTAATTATAATCAACTGAAGTGAGGTAACAGATATCTGCGTACACAATAACTTTGATTGTGTCAGCTCGAATTTTAACACCACAGGAGAACCACTGTGCCAGGTCATTTAGATATAGCACGAAAAGCAAGCAACGGATTAAGGTTAGGCGAAAAGTTTTTTTGTTGTTGCTGAGTTTGGTTCTACCGGTGAATAACCCCTGCGAAACCCACTCGGTACTCGGTCAATATTTGATGGTTTTCTACCCAGTTGTATATTTGAAGTGATGCATTGAGAAAAGATATGCCTTCGTAGTTTTTAGGATCGAAGGGATCTCCCTTTTTTAAATTGAGTCAGATTTTCGCTTGAAGACTACTTTCCGTTCCCCTTTATTTAAATCCGTGTCTAAATGGTTATTTCGCCAATAGGGACGTGCATATTGAAAAATACAACTTTCACCCGTCAATAGTGTATTAAAAAGTTTGTTCAAATGGTCTCTTAAACTATTTACTCCTGTTTTATTTTACTATTTCCCTTGATTTTTGTAGTGAGAGTTTCAAACTCCATCAAATCCCTGCAGTTGCCCAGCGATTAAGCAAAGTTTTCTTTTAATTTCAATTTACAAAGGCTTATTTAGAAAGACTTTACCAAGACGCTTATACTCCTTATTTGCCTATGCTCGATGTATTATATATCCGCAGAAAATTCAATAAGGCAAAGATTTTCTTTCCAGATAACAGTGTTGTTTTTTGGTTAAGTTGCCTTTATCACTTGAAGGATCGCAAAAGTTTCTGTCCAGCAAATTGATATGGCTTCAGGGAAACTACCAATGCTTAGAATATAGCTATGTATGTATATTCTAATGTAACGTCATACGGTGTGACATTTTGTTATTTGGATCCGTCAGTGAACATGTCCTTATTTTTGAGATCTGATGAAATGTCCGAAAACAAAATAAGATATATCGCATTTCTTGTATTGGGCAAAAACTTAAATTAGGTTTTATATGCAATAGCGGCCAAGAATGGACATCGTTTAGTCTTTTTTATATTCTCTATTCATAATGAAAGCCTAAAGATGATAAGAAACGTGGCTAGTTTGCACGCATTAAGAAAGTTCAAAATTCGAATGTGCGACTTGAGGATGTTTCTAACCATTGACACAGCAGTTCTACTTAATAACCATTAAACTATCAAATATTGCAATTCAACATTAAAAACACAACTAAAACTGTCTCTGGGACTTTTTTCATCCTTGATGTTTTAAAATTAGAATTTACTTGAAGTACAAATTTAAAAGGAATCAATTCATAAATAATATATGTATATGTAAGTTGGAATAAAATTGAATGTACAATTATTATAAAATAAAAGTTTACCTGCAACCATAATGTGTCCGGGGGTAGGGATTGGTTGAATTTTGGATTTCCCTCTGGCTCAACAGCAAGATGAATAAGTGGAGTTGATGAGCCAGCATAACGTATAACAGCTCCAACAATAAGACCTGCAGAATATAAATTAATATAAATGTAGGTATAATACAATCTTTTTTAATTTTCTTAGTTTATATTGTTTGTGCGTTTACTTAAATTACATAGGTATACACTACACATTGGCAGTTATAAAAATATTATTAAACACATTCATTACAAGGGCATACATTAAGTTGAGGAAGGCAAATAATTCTATATAATCGTAGCTCGTACGAGTCCAAAATGTATTATTAACATTCTAGACACGGTTTGGTTTTATCGCTGGTTGTTTTGTGTTTATTTCATATAAATATAATTTAAGTTATTAGACGATGGTATTTAATATAAATAAAAATCATACAAAATATATGCGGGTTGTATAGGTAGGTAATTAGTTAAATATAAATGATTACAAGGCTCTGTTCATAAAAGATAGGTACATTTCTGTGTAAACGAAATTGTTTTAGAGACGATAAAATGTTTATTATTCAAATTTGTGTTAAAAAAATGAAGCGAAAGAAAAATATTTTCATTGTTGTTTTGAAGTTCAATGATTTCTTTTACATGAGTGGACTGGAGTTTAAAATTTTCAATACTTTGTCAAATGCATTTACTTACATTTATACAATCTTACAAATTCGATTTCGGATTCTGCCGAGCTTAATTATTACAATATTTCGGTAAGCTAGAAATGTATGCCCTTGAAATTTGTGTAAAAGGTATGTTCCAATAATTTTTAATTTTAAGAAGCATATGCAGATTCCTTGAATGGACTTTTTCTTTCCTAAATGTTAAAAAAATATACTGAAAGTCATGAAACAGTAAAAGTTTCGTTCATCACCAATATTTTTTCTACTAAAATACTTAAGCGCGGCTTCCCAAAATTTAAGAACAGCATTTGCCAGCCTGTCATTATAAAAGGCGAATCTTTCTCCCCCTAACTATCGTCCAATTCACTCACGTCATGTCACTTTTTCATTTAAAAGTTGATCAATTCCCAGCAGTATGGCAATAGGTCCACTGGCGATCTCATGGTTTATCTCTCTGTTATCGAAAATGAATGCATTTGGTATTGATTAGTCTCTTTTATTTTCGTCTTTAGACTCTCACCCTTGTCCGCGTAGCTCATTCAATTCTTATCTTCACAGCATAGTTCAATGGGGAATCAAAAACCGTGTAGAATTCAATGATTCAAAAACTCAGTGCTGTCTATTGTCGCAAAAGCGTAACCTTCCCTTAATGCCACTTTCCATGGGTGACACTTGCATCAAGAAGATTTAACAGCTTTTAGTTTAAGGTTTTCTCTGACAATGCAAGAAGTTTTTTACCCCTTCTGATCTAGCTGTAATTTACAAAACTTTCATTCGTCCGAAACTCGAGTTTCAACTGGTGCCCCAATAATGTACTTGAACTTCTTGCATAGAATTGAAAATTTCACAAGGTCTCATACCTATTTATCGCTATTTCCACTCTCTAAGGAAATAGTCCCCTCTCAACCAATTCAACCGTAAAAAATGTGCTTATAGAAATGCATTCAAAAACAAAGTGAATTGATATCTCCTTCTAATTTGCTCATTCTAAGTGCAAACACTGAGTGGAACCAGAGAGAGGATACCGCAAGGGACAACCTTGTCGGTTTTGTTGTTACTAACGTCGCTTTTTACAAAAAGTGGGAAGACAATATTTCTTCGAAAGTTACTAGAGAAAATGTAGTTATAAGATTTTGTTAGTTTGTTCTATAAAGTATTTAGGGGCACACTTATAGAATTCATTAGGACCCTATCTTCCTGGAGCTTTGTTATTTCAGCATCTCTGTAGAACAATCGTCAACTTTGAAATTAAATAACACTTTTTATGACAAGAATTACTCTTTGTCAATTCCTACCCGTAAAAAAACTGAACCCAAGAATAATAGCCCTACGCATTACCCATCACGCCACGGGTCAACCTATTGGGTAGTAAGTAAGCGACCTTTAATTTATCTGGTATCTTTGGGGTACAAAGCATCCGTTTGATTTTACAGAGTTTGGGTTTTTGGATCTGAACAACTTTTAAAAAACTGAATGATTTATTTGTCGCGGCATCTCATTGATCATCAAACTATGGATTAATCGCTTTGCGTTCTTTTATGACGTGTTTGGAATTTCGAAAATCTTAATATGCTATGAACACAAAGAAGACCTTAGTACATTTTTCCTAGTTGTGGAGCCACTTAGGATTACTCATTTACTCGTATTTTAATGCTTTTGATTACTCATGTTCACAAGTCGTGATTATCACTATTACTTTCATTTAACTTGTACCTTGTTCAATACGAATATCAATTTATTTAAATTAACAACTAAATTCTACTCTTTTATAAAATTGAAAGCTGTTCAAGTCAACACATCTTCGCACTATAAGGGAAATATATTATGCCTTAACTGTATTAAACTAGTTAAACCAAAAACAAACTAGATTTTTAAAAGATCAGATTAATCAATCATTTAAGCTATCACACAAAATGTTGTATGTGTTTCTTTTAACTATTTAAGGCACTGCGATGTCTTACTTTAGGTGATTCTTGACGGTATCAAGGAAAATATAATAAATATTTTTTTTTTATATTGCACGCGCACTTAAGGGGATATGAATACCCTTATAATGATTATACACAGTGCGGGTAATTAGGAAGAGAGAATAGGATTTGAAAGGAGATACCGATGCACATTGGTTTTGAAAGCCTGCACATTGTAATGAGTGGGAAATATTGAGTCTGGTAAAGCATTCCACATTCGTGTAGTGCGACTAAAAAAAGAATCTCTGTACTTTACAGTACGACCGAAATTGGGTTCAAGGGTAAACTGATGGGCATTCCTAAAAAACGAGTTAAATTAGGTGGCACAACAGTCCGTAGAGAACTAGGGCCTAGTGACTTACAACTCTCAACCATTCCTGTGTGCGAGTAATATTGCCAGGGATGGACGGGACCTACAATTTATATGCCGAATCCGAACGGCTAATTTTTGAGAAAGCACTTTTTCATGACAAGAATTACTCTTGGAGAATTTGTCAATTCCTCGCAAGAGGCAGTACCCGTGAAAACTCTTTTTTTTTTAAATTAAGGTGGCACAGGCAGGGATTGAACCCAAGACCTCTCGCATGACAGTCCAACGCACTAATCATCATGCCACGGGTACTACAGCCTAAAAAACGAGTATTACGGTTAAATTGCTCTATTTCATTAGAGCATTGCTTATGGAAGTAGCGATAAAGTAATGAGAGACATGAAACCTTACCACACGGCGACGGTGCTCGAGAGATGCAAAAGTTTCAGTTAGACAACGGTTTCCTATCATTTTAAGAGCTCTTTTTAGAATTCTGTCCAAGAAACTCAAGTGGGTTATAGGAGCACCTTCCCAAATATGGGAATTGTACTACAGTTTTGGACAAATATAGGCTTTATAAATTATAGCCAGATCAGAAGGGGTAAAAAACTTCTTGTATCGTCGGAGAAAACCTAAACACTTAGCAGCATTTTTGGCGATGTCAAATATGTGATCACTCCACAACAAGTGGTTTGTAATGCACATACCAAGGACTGATAGCTGTTTAGTCTCCTCGATGCAAGTACCACTCATGGATAGTGGCATTGGGGGAGGGTTACGTTTTTGCGACAATATAGACAGCATTGAGTTTTCGATGCATTACATTCTACACGGTTTTTGATTCCCCATTGTAAGATCAGAATTTAATGAGCTTATCATACGCTGCCGTTGGTAGTCCGCATCCGAAGAACAAGGATGAAAATCTAAAAACGAATATGAAAAGCTGAGGGTACTGTTTCTATGTTTTCGATAACATCTTTTGAGATTTGTTAAAAAAAAAAAACTCAAAATTTTCATTTTTCAAAAAAAATAAGAATTATAGTGATAATATAAATAGTAAAATATTATTATCAAATGAAAATGAGTTGATCTTGATCCCACACAACTATTTAATTACCTCAAATAATTTATTCTTATCAATTAGCTAAAATAATAATTAATCAAAACTATTTGAAAATAGATTTGAACCGGGTTCAATTAAATCTATATATGTATGTACAGTACATAAATAATATGTAGATTTGATTAAAAATACTATAGTAACTATTATTCAAGGTAAAGAGTATTGTAATAAGATTAGAATAGAGGTTGTATAATGATTCCAGTTTGTGGTCACGACAAACTCAAGTCCTAATTATTTAACGAGTTTTTCTAATTATAGAAAAATTGTTGTCATCTTTTCGTCTGAAATTTTCTAAAATTTCGTTTGATTTGTATATTATTTTTATTTTTATTTTACAGTGTGTCCTGCAACAAAAGTAAAGTCTTCAAGTGAATTGACAACTATTTTAAAAGAAAAAAAAATGAGATTTTTCAGAAAGAAAAAGATTTAGGTCTACTGGTCTGTTCTTTTTCTAACTATAGTTCACTGCTGTTGTTGTTATCTTATAATGGGTGATTTTTTTGAGGTTAGGATTTTCATGCATTAGTATTTGACAGATCACGCGGGATATCAGACATGGTGTCAAAGAGAAAGATGCTCAGTATGCTTTGACATTTCATCATGAATAGACTTACTAACGAGCAACGCTTGCAAATCATTGAATTTTATTACCAAAATCAGTGTTCGGTTCGAAATGTGTTTCGCGCGTGTTATCGACAAATTTTGTTCAGCGATGAGGCTCATTTCTAGTTGAATGGCTACGTAAATAAGCAAAATTGCCGCATTTGGAGTGAAGAGCAACCAGAAGCCGTTCAAGAACTGCCCATGCATCCCGAAAAATGCACTGTTTGGTGTGGTTTGTACGCTGGTGGAATCATTGGACCGTATTTTTTCAAAGATGCTGTTGGACGCAACGTTACGGTGAATGGCGATCGCTATCGTTCAATGCTAACAAACTTTTTGTTGCCAAAAATGGAAGAACTGAACTTGGTTGACATGTGGTTTCAACAAGATGGCGCTACATGCCACACAGCTCGCGATTCTATGGCCATTTTGAGGGAAAACTTCGGAGAACAATTCATCTCAAGGAATGGACCGGTAAGTTGGCCACCAAGATCATGCGATTTGACGCCTTTAGACTATTTTTTGTGGGGCTACGTCAAGTCTAAAGTCTACACAAATAAGCCAGCAACTATTCCAGCTTTGGAAGACAACATTTCCGAAGAAATTCGGGCTATTCCGGCCGAAATGCTCGAAAAAGTTACCCAAAATTGGACTTTCCGAATGGACCACCTAAGACGCAGCCGCGGTCAACATTTAAATGAAATTATCTTCAAAAAGTAAATGTCATGGACCAATCTAACGTTTCAAATAAAGAATCGATGAGATTTTGCAAATTTTATGCGTTTTTTTTTTTTAAAAAAGTTCTCAAGCTCTTAAAAAATCACCCGATATATAAAAATGAATCGCAAAATGTGTTGGTAAGCGCATAACTCAACAACGCCTTGACCAATTTGGCCAATTCTTTTTTTAAAATGTTCGTTGAAGCTCAAGGATGGTTTTTACGGCTAGAAAAATTCCAATAATTGCCGAAAAAAACATAAAAACAGCGCTTTTCTTTTTCCCATACAAATGTTTTCTAACTAAAACGTAGTCGGCTTAAAGAATTTGACTTCAAGTCATATCAAATTAAAAAAAAAATAAAAAAGAAGAAAAAAGTGTAGATGTCGATTTGCTGTTGTTTTTCTTGGATTTTCTGTTACCTTATCTACTGAGTTTGCTTTTGTCAACTGTTAAACGGCTGAAACAAATCCATATATCGTGTTTTGTGCAGAGTGTTAGTGTTTGTTTAGTTAGTGTTTAGTGACAAAATAATTTATATTTGATATGCCTCCTATAAGACGAAGCAATTTAGGTAGAAGAACCCGAAGCTAATTACCAAACTAATCGTACTGCACAAGAACGTGAAGACCAAATTGAACGTGAAAGAATTCGGATATCACAAACGCGTGAAGCGCGAGCACAACATTCAACTAATGATCGCTCAAGTTTGAATCGAGCTGCTTTCAGTTACGATGTGTCAATTGACTACAGAAACTACCAATGTGATGTTATTGGTTCTATGAACTCGGTTTGCTCACACTGTAAGACATTGAAATACAAAAACGAAGCTAATGGATTGTATTGCGCAAATGGTAAAGTGAAATTGATACCATTGGAATATTGGATCCACCACCAGAGCCATTGTACTCATTGGTTTCAGGAATAGGAACAGATTCCATACACTTTTTGACACTTATCCAACACTATAACAATTGCTTTCAAATGACTTCATTTGGGGCAACAAATGTAGTTCGGGAAAACTTCATGCCAACTTTCAAGGTATGTATTATAGCAGTTATTCATAATTATTATTTTAGCGAACAAAATTTTATATCACCTAATTTACGATGTTTATAGATAGATATTAGTTACAACTAAATATATAATTTTTAAGATCAAATATTATGTAAGTTTGATGACTGACAATCCATAAATTTATACCCCATTGCTTATTTATTTTATTTTATAGTGTTTGGTACAAAAATAATATTTTTTTTAATTAACAGATACAAGGGCAAATATATCACAGAGCAGGTTCACTGTTATCAGTGTCAGATAGCGACAGCAAATTCCTGCAAATTTATTTTATGGGAAATTCACCACAAGAAATTGATCTGCGTTGTGCAAATAACAATTTAGTAAAGAGATCTATTGTAGAACAATTACAAACTTTATTTCATGAACACAATCAATAAATTATATTGTTCAAAACTGCACTGGATCTGATGCCATCTGATAATCACAAAATTGTAATCAGAGCTTACAAATCACCTGCAGGTCAACATGCAAGACGTTTTAATGTACCAACTATTGATGAAGTTGCTATCGTTGTAATTGGAGAAAACTTGGAATCCCGTGATATTGTTTTACATCGTCGAAATGATCAATTACAACGTATAAAGCAATCGAAAGACGAACTTATTTAGAAGGTGTTTCCAAATGTTTCTCAAAATTACAAAAACCATGATTGGTTGAACGAACGAGCTATATTGGCTGCAAAAAACATTGATGTAAATGAATTGAATTTCAAAATTCAAGAACAAATTACAGGCGAATCGAGGATATATGTACGAGTATATGTAAATCAGTTGATTCGGCTACTAACCAAGATGATGTAGTCAATTATCCACAGGAATTTTTAAACTCGCTGGATTTGCCAGGATTGCCACCTTACAATCTTCAATTAAAGGTTGGATCAATAGTTACAGTGTTGCGAAATATCAACCAACCGCGTCTTTGCAACGGTACACGGTTAGCGATAAGATATAGCGAAGCAACTATACTCAAAGGAAAGTATAAAGGAGAAGATGTTCTTAAAACGACTACAGTTTCCAGTGCGGCTTGATTTTGCTATGACCATAAACAAGTCCCAGGGACAATCATTAAGTGTTTGTGATATTAATCTAGAAAATCCATGTTTCTTACATGGTCAATTGTATGTTGCCTGTTCGCGTGTTGGAAAACCATCAGATTTGTTTGTCTATGCTCCAAGTAATGGAACAAAAAACATCGTATATCACAAAGCACTAAAATTTCTGTTAATAATTATAATTCACATGATTAACAATAAAGCGATTACTTACTTTTAAATCGTTATATGTATATGTTTCATTTTATTATCACCAGGGTGACGGTTCTGTTCACGAGAATGTTTAGCCACGAGTATAAAATACGTAGGAACAATAACTGCCACTTTACAAATCTTTATGACAGGACGAAGTCTGTCGGGTCCGCTAGTATTTAATAATAATATTTAAAATTCGTAAAGCTACAAGCAGACGGCATAAAAAGCCGCACGTATTTGTGGTTCTGACGACACGTAAAAAGTTTAAAAAGCATCGCAAATGCTACACTGTACGCAAACTCGCATATAAGGGTGTTCAGACGATACGCAGAATCTGTCCCAAAAGCCGCAAATTTGTTTGCATTGATTAGCTCGCACATTAAGTGTCACAAATGAGTGTGCGAATTTTGCGGTCAATGTGTGACGTGTTCACACGATATGCTGAAAAGTCCGCACATTACCCATTTGCGATCATATCAGATAAAGAACATGAAAGTCGCCAAGAATCTGGTGTGGAGCAATTACAAGTGCGCATTGAATAGCAATATGCCCACATTTAAACCTATGTAGAATTTAAAATTTCGAGTTTTGCAAGCAATTTTATAGAAATAAACATTTATAGAAACAAAAATTAATAAAATAGATATTCATGTTAAAAAAATTATATGCACAACTGGGTCGTACGAACTTGCTCATGTTTCCAAAGAGTCTGAAAATATTTTTTTTAAGATTGAAAAATGAACCTGCAAAAAAAGTTTTTTCAGTTACACCTCCAATTTTTCGTTTTGACCATATGCTTTGCAATCAGGCACAATCAAAATATTCGCTATTTCGCTACTAATATCCACATTTGTAGTACCCCTCCTGGCGTGATGGTTAGTGCGTTGGACTGTCATGCCAGAGGTCTTGGGTTTGATCCCTGCCTGTGCCATCTAAAGTTTTTTCACGGGTACTGCCTCTTGCGAGGAATTGACGAATTCTCCAAGAGTAATTCTTGTCATGAAAAGTGCTTTCTCGAAATAAGCTTAAAACTGTAGGTCCCGACATTCCTGACAACATTACTCATACACATGAATGGTTGAGAGTTGTAAGTCACTAGGCACTAGTTCTCAACGGACTGTTGCGCCACCTAATTTATTTATTATCCACATTTGCGTTGTCTTGTTTTTGTTTCACCGCAAATGAATGGGACGATCGCACATGGTCGCAAACAGTCACAAAAATATGCGAAGGTGGTCAGACGATATGCAAAAAAGCCGCAAACTTATATGCGTTCCCGCCGTCGCACATCGTCCGCAAAAACATGTGCATGCGTGTGGAGATTGTCCCAAAAGGGTGTTCAGATGATATGCGTCGATAGTAGCAAATGATGACGTAAAAACGACGTCAGAACCGCAAACGTTTGCGACTTTTATATGCCGTCTGATGGTAGCTTTAGAATCATATGAAAACGACTACCTATTGTTAGAAATTGTTGGTCCGCAAACTGCCAGTATGAAAAATGATAAAATAAAACTTTAATTCACAAAATGAGTGACGGAAGAAAAATTGAAGCTTCTCTTAACTTGCTTGAGAAATTTAATAAAAATTGATAAAACCCTGAATCAAATACGAGTATTTACTTTTTTTTACTCTAGAGCTGTTGGTAATACATCGGGCTTGTAACCCTGAATTACACATTCTACTACACGATGTGGCAGTATGATGGACATAAATAGACAAAGGTGTAAACCGCGACAAACTATGAAAAGTCTAATGTTCGGCTTGCCTATGTATAAGCGGATCGCTTCGTACGACTGCATCTGTGGCATTCCGGCACTATATGACACCTCTAGATAAACCCAGCAAACAAATAGCTACGAGATTTGCTATTCGCCTCAGAGCTCATCACAGTGGAATAATAACAGCATTGGCCCTTTCGTAAATCTTAATTATTTAGGATCAATTCCAAATCCCCCAACTACAAATCGATAGAAACTTCCAGATTTCTATACCTTCTAGATCTTACTGGAAGGGAATTCCTGGAAAATGAGTCAATCCACTTCTATACAGATGGATAAGAACTAATAAGGGGGTTCATGGAGGCGTATATTCTGAACGACTAAAATTAAGTCTGTAGCTTACCGTGTTTCAGGCAGAAATTTTGTCGATAAAAGAAGTGTTGTCCTGGCTCAAAGAAAACATGATATCAACATCTAATATCAGGATTTTCTCAGACTGTCAGGCTGCCATAAAATCTTTGGACTCTGTTTATACAAACTTTTTAACAGTCCCGAACTGTCGATTATCTCTAATAGAGATGGTGCAATAGTTTAATATTCACCTTTGCTGGGTGCCAGGACATAGACATTCCAGGAAATTGTAAAGCAAACAAACTCGCCAAAAATGATACAGTACTACCCATTTTATCACGTTTGGTTTATGCTGGAAAATCAGTCGCTCCATGTAAGGTCTTGCTAAGAAAAAGCGCTATAAAGAAAAACAACATCAGGTGGAATAACATCACCCCCTGTCTGGTCTACCTTAGCGTTCAAGGTGCTTGATATTTCTCAGCTGATTGGATATAAGCTTAATAATTTGTATTATTACCGGACACTGCCTAACAGGAAAGCACGTCACGCGGCTTAGCGTGTTCTCAAATGACTTTTACAGAAGCTGTATGGACGAGGAAGAAACAATTCTTCACTCCATTTGTACATACATACATGCCCTGCTTTAGCTCAAAAACGTAAGAGCTACTTAGCAGATTTCTTCCACAACGATCTCAAACACACTAACGTAATAAGTCTTTCACGTTTCGTAAGGAACTCCAATTAGTTTAATTAAGTTTAGGAGAATGCCTCAAGATGCATGTGGTATCAAATTGGGCCAACTACTGCGCTAAGTGTGTTCTACTCCATCACAGACAGCCACGTCAACCTAACCTATTCTACAGATCGTTACTATTTGCCACAAATCGTAACAATTTTAACAAGTCGAGTCCACTTATGTCAAAATGACAGTTTATCATGTTTTTTTTTATTCAACTGAAAGCTGAACTTTATTACTCTATGATTAATTTAATTTTGCACAATTCCATTTAATGTTTTGTGTAAATGGGTTCCTTGTCAAATTGGAAAATAAATAGTAATATTTCTTTACAATACAAATCTAAATGGACTTGTTGTTTGCCTAAGCAGTGTTTTGTAGACAATAATGTTTTTGATAGTTTTCAAACGTTGAACTGAAGGTAGAGGTTAGTGAAGTAAGTTTCACGTAAATGTGAAACGTATGACCCTTGGAAAACTAACTAGCTTCTTCCTTCAAAATGTACGTTCAGAAAATGCAGTTGACTGCAAATGGAATCTCTTAAGTTGTCTGAACCTGAACAATAAGTTAAGGAACGATATGATTGTAGCGTTCTTGTCTGTTGTTTGTTATAAGATAATGCCGATGTAAAACGCGTCTAATCGATTTGATTATCTTTATTCAACTAACTTCGGTATTTTAATGAGAATATTTGATCTTTTCTTTTTGGTATAAAAGTAGTGCCAAATACTTAAAACATTACAGTGATCACGTCATATTGATACAAATCGTGACAATTTTAAAGCTCAACAAACTGACCTGATATAAAATATTAACGAAACTAGCAATTGAGTTAGATTTTAAGTATTTTTCAAACATGTCAACAAATCTTATTTCCAAGTATAAAGAACTTGTCTAAGGTAATTCCTTCATAACAAATTAAATACATATATTTCTAATAAAGCTTTAAAAAGTAGGATATTTGTTTCAGGTTGGTCTTATGTTCTTTGGAAGAGGATTAGATAATAAACTGTTT
Organism: Eupeodes latifasciatus; assembly: GCA_920104205.1. Classification (NCBI taxonomy): domain Eukaryota; kingdom Metazoa; phylum Arthropoda; class Insecta; order Diptera; family Syrphidae; genus Eupeodes; species Eupeodes latifasciatus. Next base: position 143,796,145 of record OV049924.1, on the reverse strand, counting down.
TTTTTTTATATATACATACGTACCTACCTAATTTATACAAACAAGAATTTGTCACCTCTCTCCTGTTGACAGTTTTAATCATTTTTACGATTACGTAAACTTCGTCTAATCAATTTAATGGCCCGAGTGTTTATTTAATTAGGAACACTTATCATTTACATATATACCAACTCATAGTTTTCTTCCTATATTGATAAGAAATATGTGCGAAAAAATAAAATGAGAGTTCGTTAGCCCTGATATGTACATATATTGTATATTTAATTTTTGGTTTTAACTTTTAAAAACTTCATAAGCTTTACCTACTGATAAAAAAAAAAAAAATTATCAAGAAAAAATAAAGGTGAGCACTTTAATGACATACATTGTGGTTTTATTGCCTCCAACAAACACGCAAAGTGTATATAAAATATAATTTTTTAGAATTACTTGCACCTACAATAAACTGTCCAGATAAATGCATTTTCAGACTAGAAGCAGCGAAACCTCATGCCCCATCAGCTCGCTTAAAATATGAGGCCTTTGATTTGTCATCATTCATCAATATTGATTTCATTTGCACAAGTTGACGTAGCACCTTCTATGTACAATACATAGTGTGTCTTTGTGTCCAAACAAAGAATGACCGACAACAGTATGGTTAATGAAGTTGATTGTTATCGCAATAATTTTTCAGATCAAATTCCATAAATTGCTAGGTAGATATATAAATATGTATGTAGATATGTAAATAAGAAATAAATGCATTTGTAAAATATGACACATGCTTGCTTTGAGCTTATGATAATATTCGATATGAAAAACTTTAGCTTTGTTTATTAGTTTAAATAATGCACTTGGGGCTATAGTTTGTTCAAAATGAAATATGTAGGATTTAATAAAAGTTTTCCAAAATGGTTCTGGTTATGTGGCACTAATTAATCGAAAGCGGCTAATTGACGTATTTGATATAATTTACTACTCAATCAATTGCTGATTCAAATGAAGAAATGAATTGAGAAAGCACCTTCCATGACAATAAATTACTCAATTCTTCGCAAGAGTCAGTACCCGTGAAAAAAAAACTTTAGGTGGCACAGGCAGCGATTTTGATTTTAAACATCCACATTTCTTTAAAAAGGCCGACTTCAGCTTTTGTTCCATTGGTCATACACTCCTCGCCACTTGAATAGGATACCTTATATCTCATAATACGAAAAGCGTAAAATTCTGACAACTCTTTGAAAAATGTGGTGTCAAGTCAAGTCTAACAACGATCTGTCGTGTTATTTCGAAAACTAACCATATAAAAAGACTCAAAAATAATGAAGAAGCCACCCCTTAGCCTGGTTCGAAAAGAGCAACGCCTCAGTTTTTGTTGCGCACATGTTTCCTGGACTTCTGAGTGGCATCGAGTGATTTTCTCCGAAGAAAAAATTTGAAAGGCTCCAAGGCTATAGCTACTATAAATTTTTCAAATATTCGAAATAAAAAGAATCAAAATACTCCAAAACTTATGTTATTAAAGTTTCCTATTCAAGTTGCGCGAAATTATGACCTTGCACTTTGACAGTTTTTGTTCAATAATTCGTCATGAATGGGTAAAGCCTTAGGATTTAATCTTCATTCTGGTATAATAACAACAAATAAAAAAATAAGTCTCTAGCATGTTTTTAAAGCAGTAGACAATTGAAAATAGACCTGAGGACGAGGTGAATCATGGACATCGATGATTTGGAAAGCAATTTTCTTTTTTTGGGTGATTTTAACCTCCCATAAATTAACTTGATCACATTTTAGGAAGAGTATTACTTAAAAGGATCATTGAGCTCGTCTCAAAACCATATTATTTCCACGGACTTACATCAAGTAAGATGTATTGACAATTTGATTTAGTTTTTAAAATTTACTTATAATTACGGCAGTAGTTGAATCAAGAGAAATACTACCCCCCACGTTTTTCTTGAATTGAACGACCATCTACTAAAAAATAGCAATTTGAATATTCGGAAAGCAAATATTCAGCAGCTTTCTCAAGAACTATCTGTTTATGGTATTGAGAATATACCAATTTTAAATGACGTTGCAGTTTCATACTTTTACAATGTTTTGGAAAGCTATATTAAAGACATTTTTTTCTTAAGATATCTAAATATTCCAGCTTTTGTCAACCATGGTAATATACTTCGAAACAAAAGAAACAAGGCTTGGAAAAATCTCATAAAAAGAATGTCCCCTGAAGATCTTGAATTGTATGTTACCCTTTTTATGGAATTTACATTATTCTCTAATTATTTATATTTCGAATATTTTATAAATATAGAACATTTTTCGTTGATATAAAAAGGCAATCTGATGGCTATCCAGTAAATTTTATTTAAAATATAATAAGGATAACTTAGTTATTACTCAAGAAATTTGTAACGCGTTTGCTAACAACTTTTAGCAATTTTTCATTGACAGTAAAACAGTGGTAGTGGCATGTCCACTTCTTCGCATATTTGCACAGGTAAATTCCGAAACATATGGATACAAGCATTTATCATACCAGTCTTTAAAAAGGATAACAAGTCTGACTAACTTTATTACAGACCAATCTGTAAATTGTCTTGTAGACAGAACTCGTTCAAGACCTCGACTGTATTAACATTGATTATTCTAAATGTATTAACCTACTTTCTCATTAAATCATCACATTAAAGCTGAAGGCAATTCAAAAGTTCTTTCTACAACCCGTTCATTGCCGCCAGAATAGGAGTTCCCTATGGAAGCAATTTAGGACCACTACTCTTTGTCTTAGTTATCAATTTTCTTATTTGGTGCAAAAAGATTGGGCTGAACTGATTAAATGTCAGGCAATGACTTCCCCTAAAAAAAGGACTTCTATTTCGATTGATTATAAAATATAGCAGTTTTAAAGGTCTTGGAGTCTTTTTAATTCTAATCTCGGTTTGACAATAGTTAAAAGAATTTCAGGATCCTTATGTTACTCTCGCTCTATATAACACTTTTGTCTGCCCCATCTTGAGTACGCGTGTCAGGTAAGAACTCCTTTCATAAGATCCACATTCGTCTTAAGAGTTCTACCATGATTTAATCCTTACAACCTTTCTTCTTAAGAAACATAGCTTCTCTAAATGAATCTCTATCGCAAAGGAGGGCCAATAATGATATTGTTTTTATGGCACGAGTACAATAACTTTGGCGCCAAGATATAATAACGGTTTTTGGTAGAGGGGCTTAATACAAGCATTTTTTTACTATGGGAGGGGGGTCTATCTCCCCCCGTTTAGGCGGTAGTTTTTAATTCAAGTCAAAACTATGCGTAGTTTTTGAAAAATTTAATTTTAAACTCAAAATTTGAGTAAAAAATGTTAAAAAAAAAGGTTTAAAGTGTAATTTTTCAATACTTCAAGATTATCTACCATTGTTTTTATTTCAGAATTTATTGCTCTTATTTGTTTTTGATCAAAAACTGAAAACTAGATGATTTTATGTCTTTTAGTTTTTGAGAAAATTGAAAATAACCACAACTATTATTTTAATTTAATTCTTTTTCTTTTGCTTGAGTGGTCTTATTTTGATAGTAACAATGGTGTGAGCGAGTTTGGGTGTATGCAACAGTAAGGTGTGTGCGAGTTTGGGTGTATACAACAGTGGGATCTGTTAGGGGGGCATGCTGCCCCCCTGCAACCCCCCTGCTTGGGAACACTATAGGATTTGAGGTGGGTGCAAGTTGGAGTGCGTGCAAGGTGGGGAGGGTGCAAGGTTCGGTACTATCAAAATAAGACTACGTTAATACTTAAGCAAGAAAAAAGTAATTTAATTTTTTTTGGTAATTTTCAATTTTCTAAAGAACTAGAAGACATAAAGTGATCTAGTTTTCAGTTTTTGATCAAAAACAAATAAAAGCAATGAATTCTAAAAAAAACAGTAGATAATTTGAAAGTTTTGAAAAACTACACTTTAAACCTTTGTTTTAATTTTGTTTGCATACATTTTTAGTTTAAAAAATTTTTTTTCAAAAACTATGCATAGTTTTGACTTGATTTAAAAACAAGCTAACAGACAAAAATGTTGGCTTTAAAAAAAAGTATAATACTTAGTTGTAAGTATTACCGTTATTTTTTAATTATTTTTTTTTTAATTATTTTTTTTTCCATTTAATGTACATATTTTTTTAAATTGCCCCTAACGCCTAAACGGGGGGAGATAGACCCCCCTCCCATAGTAAAAAATGCTTGTTTTTAACTGTTCTCTACAAATCCGTCATTAAACTTTGTCGCCAAGTTATCGTACTCTCCCCGTTTTTATTCGTCAACTCTTACCTCGTGTAATTATTGCACCTGATTTATTAAATTGTATAAGTTTAAACTAACACAACATAACACTCCACTTCTTATGGCATTCATAAGCCCTTTACTTGCATATCTAAACTTTTAAATGAGCTGTTTATTTTGAAAGTGGCATAAGTCACTTTTTCAAAAAAATCGAGTTAATGGCAACACTAAATACAATTGAACGGTCTTTTCATTTTTAAAAAATGTGCACTCAATAAGTTGAGAACTATTGAGATTTCTTCGAGAGAAGTATTGGTAATTAACGGTATAACAAATATCTTAAATATCTCGACTTAAAAAAGAAATGACTTATGCCACTTTCAAAATAAACGGCTCAAATATGAATGTAATCATCTTTGATTTATTTTTTATTTGTAAGAAGCTAGTAATAGCTATTATTGGTTTTCATTATTGAAAATTTTGTTTCACGATATATGTAAAAGCGAGTAAGAGAGTCAAATTTGTTATGTTTGGTGTCTAAATGAAGCTGATGAGTTATAAAATTTTTCAACTTAAAACAAAACCCAGAACTTTTCTTTGAGTTAATTTTTAATTACTCAATGATGAATTTTTTTTCATGAAAACTGATTGTTGATTTCACATTTCGGTACATAATCGTTTCAATGAAAAGCTTTTCATTTTCTTTGAATTTCCACCTGTCAGTTTTACTTTCAATGATCTACACTAACCTCAAATTTTTGATTCAGGAAATTTGTGTCCAATGACAGAAATTTGAATGAAAGCTTTAACCAACCCGTCGAAAACAATCCAATGATTGGTTTCAATGGCCAATGATTAATAATGGGTCTCTAAGAATATTATATTATTATCTATTCTAGTATTATGTTATTGTAGTTCGTTTTATTTCTCACTGCACATTTCTTATGTTGGAAATTCTTTATTCTCATAATATAGCTTGTATTAAACTTTTTCACGCAACAAAACACCTAATTTATAACTTATTTAGAGCTGATTTTAAATGTTTAAAATTTTCCAACAGTTAGGACATGCAATTTAAAATTTTAAATTCCATGGATTGTGCTTAAAATCAAAAACAAAATTCTTCCTCAGTTATCGTATTCTTTTTGGAAAACTTAATAGACATCAATGACTCACAGTGTTTTTAAACAAATTTAATTATGCATGCATTTTCAACTAATTTACAAAAAAAGAAAGAAAACAATTTACTTTATTGATAACATTGACAACAAAACTAAAGAAAAACTTCTTTTTTGTGTCAACAGAGATAACTTAATGAATTTTCTTTGCTAACCCTCTGTGTTTTAATTTACAATATACTTTCAATTAATTTAAATCTATACGTACACTAAATTTACTCCAAACAATAATCAAATAATTGTATTAAAGCAGAAAGAGGCGCAATAACCACTGTATGGTATAGTTGTGTGAAATGCAATTCGGTTGAGTTTGATTGAAATTGTCTACAAAAACAACGCGTAATCATCTATTCATAGTATTTATTTTTGTTCTTTCATTTAATTTAATTTCTAAAGTTCGATGTCATCCCTGTCACCATCACTTCTGCCATACAGTGGAATTTTTTAATAAAATTCTTTAAAAAATTGTCCAATTTTCTACTTTGCGCTGGTTAGGTCTAAAACAGTTAGAACAATGTAAAGAGCTCGATAAGAAAAATAATCACACACAGGTCAAGTCATTTATTGGAAGTATAAATGAATAACTTATATTGCATCTTGAGAATTTCATTGAGACCAATATCTTCAGGTCTTGGTACACATTAGTATTACTACACATTTAGGGCCATGGTGAAGAAAATTTCTCACGGAATTTTTCTCATTTTAAAATTTGGGAATGTGAAAACTGTCTAAAAATATCTTATTTATATCGACTGTTATGTTCTTAGGGGACCTTTGTCCTCATTTAAATTTTCAAAATGTATGCTACAAGAAAAAGTTGACATTCCGAAAGTTTATTGATGGGGACAATTCCGAAAAAAATGTTTGGACCCGAAATCCGTGTACATTGATTTTCTAAAACTAAGAAAATATTAACAACAATATTTTGTTTGAGATACAAACAAATTAAGTCAATATCTTTCTTTGTTTTCGAAAAGACAATTTCTTATCAGAAAAATTCTCTTCAAAATTAAAAAATAATATATAATTTAAGTACAAAAAAACTTCAAATGTCCCACAGTCTTCAACTTTTCAATCATCGCGCATCGTGTAGGGGTAATTTTGACTGACTCATAAACATACACTGTACACAATTAAAATATATTCCTTTATATACAACCAGTTTACTCAGTGCATTATTGGAAAATGCATCTTAAATGTAAATAATAATATTTGTTTTGCTAAACAAATCTCTTTAATATAAAATTCACTGCACTAATCACTTTAATAATAAAATAAAACAAATCTAATTGGTATCTATGTATGTATGTGAGCTTGATTGTTAGTAATTTAAAAATTTTAATTTTATGAAAGGTTTTATATCCATCCATACAATTTTATAGAAAAACAATTTTACATTTAAGTATCTGCATATACATATGTATGCATGTAATGATAAAAGTACTCACGATTAGGGTTTTCCCAGATGGGAATATAAGAATTTTTTAATAGGTTCATTAAACAAAATTTAATAGAACTTGTATAATATGGGGTGTAGTGAATGTAATATGTATGTATATTTATTTATCGGATTTTATATTCACTTGTTAGTAAAGTTGACTAGTCGGCCGGCGTATAAAAACAAAAAGTTAACTTGTTTCTACAGTAATGCAATTTTTTTAATTTGTCTTTTGTAATTTTCTCAAGAATAGTATTTACCGTAAAACTATTTTTTTTGTAATACACATAATAAGATAAAAGTTATTTTTAAAATTTTGTGTACGTAGTCGTACTTTATGAGATAAATAGGTATACATGCTAATTCCCAATTTTTTCACATTAGTCCTAAGCTGTCCTAGTACCCAGTCTAGCTAGGCCAGGTATTACGCCTGATACGTAGTCCTAACAAAAAACTAGTACCCCTACATTCTTTAACATTTCAAGTAACCGATCTTACTTTACAAACCAGTACTAGAAATTAGTACGTCTAAAACTGATCTAATTTTTATTTTAACACTGAATTGGCATTATTTTTACATACATACAGTGATGAAAAATAATAGAAATTATCATAACTGCTATATCTATTACAATTAAAAGCGTACTGGGAATAGTTTACAAAATAAAAAACACCTATCAACTCTATATACTTTAAAGAGGGTTGTGCTCAAAATACTCTATGGTTCATAATACTGTATTTAAAATACTGTATCTAAAAATACTGTATTTTAAAATACTGTCAGTCTTATTTAAAAACGCTGTATAGAGCCTGCATAAAGTTATGTAATCTCTATAATGTCTCTAAACGCCAAAATGATATTTATAAAGCTTATGCAAGGTTGCATAGTCATATAATAAGCTAAACGCGTTTTGATGTTGAATAGAGCATACATAAGGAAATTATTGTTATTATTATTTTGTAAATGTCATTTTGATTTCTCTCCATTATTGAAATTAAAAAGAAAACAATAATGCCTTTCCAGTTTAGCTCGTTTATTAATTATTTTAATAATTTAAATCGCGTTTTACCAACTCCGAGAAGGCGGAAAGTTTATAAAAAAAGGTTCAACCCAATGAGCCTAAAAAATAAAGATTTTCGAAAGAGAATATCATACAAATAATTGGAATTATCCGTTCGGACCTCAGCAGCGGCAATAGAGGAGACCACATTCCCATAGATATCCAAGTAATGGCTGCAATAAGATATTGGGGACGAAACGAGGTAAGTTTGTACTAAATGTTCACAATAATTCGAAATTTGTACCATTTATGATTTGTTTATAGATTAAAGACGATGGAGCATTAGCTACCAAAAGACCTTTGTTCATTAAAAAACTTCTTTCTTCTTTTTCGGACCAGCTAAGAACTATGAACAAGTTCTCTCAAATACTGTACCACATAAGGATCCCAAAAGTAGGTGGCCCATCAGGGCAGTACTATATAAACAGAAAAGGGTACTGCTCGCTGAATACCCAAATAGTATGCGACGCTGGAGAGGCAACCACTCATGACTCACGAATTTTTAGGGAAAGCAGAATTAAACAAAAAAGTTGATAATGGGCAGTTCAATGGTCGTCTGCTTGGGGATGGTGAGTACCCTTGTACTAATATCCTCTTTACTCCTGTTTTGAATCCTCGAACGGATGCTGAAATAAGATACAATATATCTCATATAGCTACTCGTAACACGGTGGAAAGATGCTTTGGCGTCTGGAAGTAAAGATACTGCATTTTGATATTAGGTATGAGGTTCTTCTTAGAAAATGCCAAAACAACTATTATAGCCTTAGCAGTTCTTCATAACTTGGTAATTAATTTCCAGGATGTTCTTCCACCCACTACACAAATTTTTATATTTTATTTGTTATGACAAATGGCTGATTTGATAGACATAAATGGAATAGATTGCTCCATTTTGGTAGTTTTTTTTGACATAATCATTGTATAATTAAAATGTATAGCAGAATTTTTTATAAATGGGAATTTTTGCATCGTTACATAGAGCCTACATAAATCCTTATGCACTGCATAAGTATTCATCTGTTTAGCGAATTCTATTAAATAAGACTGTGTATGCACAAAATACTGTATCTCACAATTCTGTATTTCAAAATTCAAAATTCTGTGTAACAAAATTCAGTATTTCAAAACGCTATAAATAAAGCAGAAAAATAAAAATCCTCTTGTAAAAAAGTGAATTTTTAAATACTCAATTTTGAAATCAGAATACTTTTTTTTTTAATCATAATAATTTTTCATTGGCATAATGTTCTAATATACTTTCCTTGAACAATAACATACATATGTACCTACATATAATAATTCATAAGTTTTTGAATTAATAAAAACAAAATAAATGGTATCTTCTTCTTATTTTCTCTTTCTCATTTTCTTCTTCTTAATTATTTGTATCTCTCTTACATTTTAACATGAGTTGTTCTTATCATAATCAACACCAAATGCACCAAACTAATTGATCTGTCAAATCCATCCAGTATTATGAGATACAGTATATTGACAATAAAGCATTTTGAGATACAGTATTTTAAGTTTCCAGCATTTTGAAATACAGAATATTAACCATACAGTATTATGACCATACAGCATCATATATGTATGTATATGTATGAAACTGCATACAGAATTTTGACCATGTAGTATTTTGAATTATAGGATTTCGACACGCTCCCCTTTAAGAACAAAATTAATCGCATCATACACTACCTGGATACGTGTCTTGATAAGTCTGAAATACCATCAATTTGAATATAATAATATTCTTTTTACAACTTTCTTAAATGCTTCGGTTCATTAGCTTTCCTGAAAAGGCATCATTTCGATGCTTAAGACTCTGGATTTAGTCCACAGCATATGTTTGTCTTTTAGTTCAGAAAATTGGCCTAGCTTCAGAGCCTGAAAAAAACTAGCCAAAACTATAACTAATAGCGCTCCCATTAAAATCCTTAACTGTCATTTCAGAGTATTTGGAATCGAATTAAGAGTTCCTTAATCGTCTGACATGATTTTTTCTATGATATTTGAACAATGTATTTTTGTTTTTCTAAACAGACTAGACGGTAATGTCCAGAGAATTGGATAAACTCGCCAGATCCATTTCAATGCTTAGTAGGAAGCAGCAACACATAAGAGGCTATCGACGCTCTTACAGGTCAGTTGTTATAGACTTAAAAAAAAAAACATTTAATGTAAAAAGGGAAAAGGCTTTTACTGTGGCACGCGAGAAATGAGCATAAATCATTCTTTTTTACGAATTGTGAAATTTTTAACGTTGAAGAAGGGTATAACAAGGAAAACTATACAATTTATACGACATGTTTATATCAAATTAAAACTGTTGTTCTTAGGGTCCAACTTAATCATCATCTCTTCTGTAATAGATTAATTGAAACTCCAAAGTGTCACTTTTCGCCATCTACATATGTGAAAAAATGTGAAAGCGGTTGACAAGTTGTACCATAGAGATGTGGTAGAGGGTTTGTTAAAGGGTTTAACATATTTCAATGGAGATAAATGGATTCTTCAACAGGGTTCTGGTGAGGTAAAAAATGCCAAGACAGCAGAAAAGTGTAGTACCCGTGGTATGATGGTTAGTGCGTTGGACTGTCATGCCAGGGGGCTTGGGTTCTATACATGCCTATGCCATCTAAAGTTGCCTCTTGTGAAGAATTGACAAATTCTTCAAGAGTAATTCTTGTCATGAAAAGTGCTTTCTATCCCTTCCATCCCTGACAACAGTACTCGCACACAGGAATGGTTGAGAGTTTTAAATCACTAGGCCCTAGTTCTCAACGGACTGTTGCGCCACCCAATTTATTTATTATTTTATTTAGGTATATCAAATTAAAACTGTTGTTCTAAGGGTCCAACTTAATCATTATCTCTTCTGTAATGAATTGATTGAAAGTCACTTTTCGCCATCTACAATTGTAAAAAAAATGTGAAAGCGGTTGACAAGTTGTACCATAGAGATGTGGTAGAGGGTTTGTTAAAGGGTTTAACACATTTCAATGGAGATATTATTATTATTATTATTATTTATTACAATATAAATAAATTTACATTATAATACAAATTTACAAAGCGCTAGCTACCATGACTTGCGGCTTGGAATATTATATATATTAGAATTTATAAAAAAAATAAGAGTATAAGTATAATGTATGGGGCTGCCGGAGATCCGCGGCCCGCTCAAACAGCATGACCGCGAGTCCCCGACCTCTGGTGAGGTACAAAAATGCCAAGACAGCAGAAAAGTGACTTAGGGTTAATATAGTAGGTTTTAGAGAAGCTTAACATTGGCTCTCGGGAAGTCAATATTTTAATCCTTAAAATGATTTCTTCGGGTCAGAATTGGAGAGCTTGCCTAAAAGACTTATCACATGTATTTTAAAATTCCTTAGGAAGCAGTGTAAAAAATATAATAGAAACAATGCGTGGTATTTAAGTTGAGGTCGGTCATTTTGAATGAAATATTTAATTTTAATATACAAATTAAATTAATATTACCGCCAAATAAATGAATTATAAATCAATACAAAGTATTATATAAATACTTCTTATCTTATGTCTGCTATGTTATGCTTGTAACAGAACTTATGGCAAAAACACAAAATAGAATTAAAAACAATCAAATAAACGCATTTATTACCTACTTCTGAAATCAGCATTGGAAAAAATGGCAAACTGATTTAACTCTATACAAAGGGATCTAAGACCTACAGTAAGGAGTTGGTGGAGGCGTATACTCCTACAGTTTAAATCTATGTCTCTTCTTTCACCTTCTTAATCCCTGTATCGACTGCTAATATACCCCTCTTTTCAGATAGTCAAGCTGGCATTTGATTTTTGATTTGATTTGATTTGATTTATTTAGCATTTATAGTAAATATAAATTAAGCTACTTTATAATACAATTATTATATATCTTATAAATTAGTTTTGACAAATTCATTTACATTGCGCTTATATATATTAAAATTTGTTTCCAGTTTAACATGTTCTGGCAAGGAATTAAAAATTTGAAAGCTTTTGTATATTACACTGTTTTGTGTTATTGTGTTTCTATAATTAGGAAGTCGCAAATTATTTACATTTCGCAATTGATATGGTTGGACTTCACCCACATATCTAACTAAATCACTAAAATAGCTAGGCAAATCTCCCATTCTCATTTTTTGAACAAACAATAGAACATCTACTACTAACTGTTGTTTGACGCTTAACCACTCTAGTCGATTTAACATATTTAAAATACTTGTATAACGATTACAATTTAATATTATTCGCATTGATTTGTTTTGGAGTTTTTGTAGTCTATATATGTTACTTTGACTTAACAGAAATAATACAGATGAACAATATTCAAAATGTGGTTTTATTATAACATTATATACTCTAATAGATGCATTGAAATCTAATTTACTTTTGATTCTTCGAAAAAATTGCACTTTTTTGGATATTTTTTTAACAATATAGTCCACATGTTTATCGAACTTTAAATTCTGATCTATTATCACACCTAAGTATTTTATTTGATCTACTTGTTCTATGTTTTCATTGTCTATACTTAAGTCTATATTGCACTGCGTTTTAAATATCATCGCCTTCGTTTTTTGAACATTTGTCTTCAGCTTGTTAGCTTTGAACCAGATGCTTATGCTGTCGAGATCTTCTTGTAGTTGCTGAGTTAAAGCTGACACATCTCTACCCACGATGTATATTAGGGCATCATCGGCAAACATGACTATTTTACAATGCTTCAAAACTTTGCATACATCATTTATGTAAAGTAGGAACAAAACTGGCCCAAGTATTGAGCCCTGAGGCACTCCCAAAAGCGTTTGAGTTATCTCCGAAAGTTTCCCATTCACTGATGTTCTCTGAGTTCTCTGATCAAGGTATGATTTGAACCACTGAATTTCTTTTTCTCGGATACCATACTGCTTCAACTTTTGTATTAATATACCTCTGTCGATCGTTTCAAAAGCCCGCTTTAGGTCCAAGAACACTGCAATAATGGTAGATCCTGCTGCCATATCCTCTTTCCAATTTATGAGAACATAGTTTAATGCAGATTCACAGGAATGGTGACTTCTAAATCCAAACTGACTTTCGATTAAGATATTGTTGTCTATGTATTTTTGCAGTTGAATTTTAACAATTTTTTCTATAAGTTTTTCGTACAATGGCAATGCGTTTACTGGTCGATATTCTTCACACCGCCTTGAGCCTTTCACTTTTTGTATTGGTGAGACCAGCGATTCCTTCCATGAGCTTGGAAAACATCCTGAGAGAAAAGATTTATTTACAATTTCCGTAAGAACGTCCTCTATTTCTCCAAATGCATCCAAAAACATCTTTGGACTCATATAATTAAAATCTTTTTTCTGTTTCATTGATGTCAATACTTCAGATAAATCAGAATTGTTCACAGGACTGAATTTAAAGCGACACGGATATTCATCAATTTGATTAACATATTGAATAACCTCAATTGACTGATTTATTTCTGATACACTATTAATAAAAAAAGTATTGAATTCATCCGCGATCACTTTTGAATTATTAATCACTACTCCATTAAAAATAATGTTCTCTTCAATTTCAACTCTTGTTGATCCCAACACGTATTTTTTTAAGGTTCTCCACATAGCTTTTTGGTCCGATTGCATAAGAATTTTATTTTGAACGAAAAGTCCTTTGCTTTTTACTAATTCTTTTTTATACCGATTTCGCGTCCGCTTATAAGACTCCCAATCACTAATTTCTTCTGTTAGTAAGGCTCTATGGTAACAAGCTATCTTTTCTCTTTTTAAGTTTCTCAAATTATCATTAAACCACTCTACCGAGTTTTCGTTAACCACTTTTGTCTCAACATAGTTATTTACGATTCTTAACATTTCACTTGAAAAAAGATTACTTAAATAATGTACATCAACGAGTGGAAAACATATGTTTCTTAACTGACTTTGTCTGATGTCATTTATAAACGCATCTTTGTTGTACTTCATGAACTTAAAGGTTTTTTGTGGCAATTTAACTTTATTTTTTTCTTTCGATTTCAATTTCACTATTATTGTTTCATGATCAGTAATTTTTAATTCACTATTCCTTTCTGTGGAAACTAAGCACGAATTTGTAACTACATAATCTATTAACGTTTTAGAACTTGGAGTTATTCGAGTAGGGCTATGTTCGATTTGTGAAGCTGTATTTTCATAAATAATTCTTTGAATTTCTTTTTGATATGTAAAGTTTTTATCTAACCAATCTATATTAAAATCACCGACAATTATAAATAAGATAAGATAAGATCTTTGGACTCTGTTTTTACAAATTGATAAATAGCTTTATATTCTCGATCATCTTTTGGAACTGGCTCATAGAGATAATTCAGGAAACTGTAAATCCGACTAGCTTGCACAAAATATAGATATTTTGGGTAACAAATCTACATCGGTATATCCTTACCTAAGAACACAGACGGAATAACACAAAAACTTGTCTGTTAACAAACCCAATTAGTCCAAATCTTGATCCGTTATAAGTATAAAAAATAAAGTGTAGCTCCTGTAAATGATTTTTTCAAAAGGTGCATGGATAAAGAGGAGGTGAAGACAACTTCTCACTGTATATATTCATATCGAGTCCTATTACAAATACCTACATAGATTCCACATAAAGGACTTTTACTATTGTGATCCCACACCGATCTAATAAATTTCTATATCTTATTGTTTTTAAAAAAATTCTATTTATTTGAACAGATTTTAAAGTTTAAAACACATTAATTCGAAACATAAGGTAATGTTTCTGTTTGTATTCTTTGGAGAGATTTTCCAGCACGCTGTTAAGTACATTTTGTATGTTGCCTTTATTTAAACAAATAGTAGTTAAACTGGGGATAAAACATTTTTGACTAAAACATAAGACTAATTTTATAGGTATGGTAAGTTCATTGTTCTTAAAAATATGACCAAAACTGTATCAGGCTAAAAATGTCCATGAAATTTAACCCATTTACTACCACTGTACCCGTTTGGGAATAGGAAATTGAACAACATTACTGATTTGACGTTGTAAAATTTGTTTGGATGAAATTCAATTTTTATTGTTCGTTGACATGTTTTCAACAACTAGGAAATTTTTGGAAATAGTTCAAAAATTTATAATAAAATCAGATAAAAGAGAAAAATCAAGTGTTAATTTATTTTTACGCTAGGTAACTACGCGTGAAGTTAGGTGTACCCGCTTGGGTACAATGGGAAAAAGTTACAACTTTTTTTTTATGGAATGGAATTCAAAGCATTCTCAACATCATTCGATTCGATAATCTTCAAAATGCAATAAATGAAATCGAAGGAAATAATCGAAACGCTGGTGTTTGACATTACATTTATACCACCAGATGCAGATTTCAATACAGACGAGGATGAATTAGACACAGAAAATTTGGATAAAGATAACATACCTAATGATGTTCCTGGTAACATTGAACTTCTATTAGGAATGAGGATTTTGATAGCGAGGACGAAGTTCCTTTATCAGTGATAAGAGCCTCAATATCTGGGCAATCTCGTAGCCACGCTGGTCTAAAAGAGGTACTGATATGTTGATGAACCGTTCTAATAATTTGGTGATAAACAAGATCATTTCATATAATGTGCAAAATGAGACAAAAAGTGGCGGTGGCCGCTTTTTACGTCAATGCTTAGCTCTTTTTTGGTGAAGGCTTGGAAACTATATAAAGTCGCAGATGATTTCGAAAATGACTTGCTATCGTTTCAAAGAGATATTGCTCGGTATTATCTTAGAAGTTATAAAATTCTCCAACCTTCGACATAAAGACGCTCCATATCTACGAATGTTGCTTTATCTGAAGGTCACCATATTTCCAAAGAGAATTGAAAAGTCTCTTAGATGCGAATCAGATGGGTTTTCGAGTTCTGCGACATAGTTATGTGTGTTGAGTACATCTTAAAAACCACACTTTCTACTTATTAAAATAAATTAAATAAATATTTTTGTATTCATTTGACAGTATTTAATAAAGTTATGATATCAAAATTTCGAAATTTTAATTTTAAATGTCTTTGGCAATAAATGGGTTAAAATCATCGTTTTCGTAAACCATTTTTGTCTTTCATGTTAAGCTAGGCATGTAATTTATATTTAAAACCATATATCATGCAAAATATGAAGCAAACATCAGACATCTAATTGTATTTTGTTAAAATCGTATATATGTACCTTCTTTATATGAATATGAAAATATTTTTATCAAGGTCATAATTCATTATCATGCAACATGCACAATAAAAATGTCATAATAATACACCTACCTACCTACCTAATCAAAGTTTAGATAAAATCTCTTTAATTCATATATACAAAAATATGACTAAACTCGTATACTTATGCTTAATAAAAATATAATAAGTTATCTCAAAATTCAACTTTTTGCTTACAAAAATGATTGAAAAATCAATATAATTTCCTCTAAATACAAACTCATTTAGAATACTTAATAAATTTCTATTAAATTGCAACTTCTCCGAAAACTTATTTGAATGCGTGGTGCAAAATTCCCCGCTTTCTAATTTATTTAAAAACAAACTCTTTAGCGTAATTACGTATCCATAAACAAATCATATTCAATTCGACCTATTTGGCCTTTTTGAATTGAAATCGACTATTATTTATTTTTCGTTTTTTTTTTTTTAGGTATTATGTACGGTACGTATCATGTGATAAGCAGCTGTGTGTAACTAATGACAAGTTCGTTCCAGACGGCAGACTTGTTCTTCAAGATAGTACCTATGTATATCTATCACTTAAGCGATGATCAGAAAAAGAAGATGAAGAAGAAAACAAAAATCTCAATTTAACAAAATTATTTAAATAATTCGTCATCGCCAGCCACTCGCTCCCTCACTAACTTTTTTCATATTCCCAAAATGACAAAAATGATAAGAGGATGGTGCTGTTGCATAAGATTGACAGGAAAACGTGATAAATAGGAGTATTTAACTTATATTCAATATTGTAACTTATCGATTAAACATATAAGTAGGTACCTATAGCATAAGAGTGACAGTGATTCTTTTAAGACAATAATAATATTACACTCACCATAGATAACAGCCAATCCCGTTTCATGCAGCCACGATACTCTGTGATGTTTGAACAGCCATATTGTTAAGACTGTGAGGGTCAGCAGGAACGTATAGACCAACAGATTCAAACTGTCGATTCTGTGGGTGAGAGTTGCCTTGGCGTCGAGCGCGATATCTGTGGCCGTGGCATTGCACTTGGCCGATATGCTTATTAAAGCTAATAGAACACTAAAAACTATTGAAATGCCGTAACGGCGGCGTAGTGATAATGACGATGACATATTTTTTTTTGTGTTTTGACCAATACTATTGCTGCTGCTCCTGCTGGCACTGCCTCTTCCTTTGCTTTTGATTCTGCCACTATAGAGTATAGACAACTCTCAATTACAACAAAGGAAGTACATATAAAGAAAAACCGATTTTCCACACCAACACCCTACGAGTTTTGAGTTTTCCTCCTTGTAGACTTATAGAGCAAGAGCAGAGCAATGAAAGTAATTTTTCAATCGATTTATCCGGAAGCCGATGTCAGTTGGATGGTTCGGTTTGGTTTGGTTCGTTAGAGGAGACAGCGAGACACACAAGAGGCAAACAGACAAAAGCGAAAAAAGGATGACCACGACTATACGACGACTACGACAACGACGAAGATGAAAACGACGTTTGGTATTTTTCTGATTATTTTCTAGGGAAAAAGACTAAAGCAATAAACTGTATGGGGGTGGTCAGGACGAAAGGGGGTTCTTTTTCAACAAAATTTGTACATATAATACTCTAGAAAAACTCTCTGGCTGAAGAGCCAAACAATTATACAATTCATTATATATTTTATTTTGCAACTAAATCACTTGTTTTCTTTTCACATAATTTCGTTAAGAATTCGATGTAGATTGTGGAAAACAAAGCTTTTATTTGAATATTTGCCTTTTTGCAATGAAAAATTAATTTGGAATTTTATTTTATTTTTTCACTAGAATCTGTGTCGTCGTGCGTTTTGTTCTCTTTGCTTATTTGCCGTTCGTTCTTCTTTTTCGACTGTGATGGCGATGGCGATGGCGACAGCGACGAACAAGTACACTCAACAATTGTAGAATTAATTTTTTTCGTTTTTTTGTGTTCTTTTTCGTTGAGTCGATGATTGGATTCTTTTTGTTGTGTTTTTGGTGAATTTTTGATGTTTTGTTTTGTGTTGTTGATTTGGTTTAAAAAAATAAAGAATGTCAAATTGATAAAAGATAGTGGAACAACAAAAAATTAACAAAAAGAAAGAGAGAGAGTTATTGGATTTTTGCTTTTTGCAATTTGTTTTATTGTTTTGGTAATTTTGTTTTGATTGGAGTTCTATACAAAAAGGGGTTTCCTATAAGAGAGAATGGGATAGCGGGAGAGACGGAAGACAAGAATTAAGAGATTTAGATGGGACGTTTATGATTTTGGTGATGCCAATTGACAAAATTGTAGTAGAACGGTTTGTCTTTAGGTATTACTTTTTCTGACATACGTTGTCGACTTTTTGGTATTTTAATTTCAAAAGGAAAGTATTTATATTTAATTTCAAGTTTTTAAAACAAAACGTTCGTTTTTAAATTTAATTATTTTTGAAGTGAAGGATTCTTGTGATCGTCTTTGAAGCAATTGAAAGTAAGAGAAACAAATCGTTTGCGTCAGGAATCTCAAAAAACTTTTCAAATCATTTTCATTATTTTCAATTATGTATCTGTATAGGAATTGGTGTGAATTGGTGGTGTTTAAATTGTGACTACCCAAAGTCAAATGGAAAAATATATTTGACTACATCAATTATCTAAATTTCTGGTAGAAACGGTTACAATCCAAAGTAAGTCCAATTTTATTTACATATATGATAGAGTCGCCTAAATTAGAACACTCCCGGGGGGTCGAACACTTTTTGACAAAAATTGTTTAAACTGTGTATAATTCCCCACATTTTCAACTTAAAGGCGAAAAAATAAGTTACTGTAATAGATGGAATGTCTCAAAGTCGTCTTTTTAATGGAGTAAATAATCGTTTAGGAAGAACACACAACTAAGTTTTTTCTCCAATACAGCTGAAACTGCTTCTGCTGTTAATTAACTTATAGGGGAACATCGACATCATCCTACTATAGACATTTCAAGTAATTTAAATATGTCTTCTCCTAATTACAATTATTCTTATAACAAACTTAAACTTTACTTTAGCAAGTGTACCTAAATTTGTTTGTAAAATTCGCATGCACCACCATGGTTCGATTCTGATGTCAAATATTTAAAAAAGAAGAGATACAAACTTGTGGTGAAATAGGTATAATCATACAAGAGTTGATGCTAATTAAAGAACGTCCCTTATCCTTATTGAATATTGAAACTCTTCATATAAAGATATGTACATATGTACACAACATACATATGTACATAAAATTGATCTTAAAAATCTAATCCCAATAATTTCTGGAAGTTTGTCAACTGTAGGAAAAAAGCTTGTGGGTACCCTAACTCTATAAACCTAAAGTTATTGCAAACATGTTTACAACCTATTTCAAATAAAAAATAGACAATATAGTGTAATTTCTTAATGAATGTGCGAGTCCGTTTATTGTGAACTCTGATGTTCCCGGGGTAACCATTAGGCCCAATCGTATTTATTTATAAATGATTTGGTGAATAGAAACTTCGTGTGTCTTTAACTTTTTAAAAGAGTTAACACTACATCTGACTGCCTACTTTTGCAAGATGACTATATATTATTTAAGGAATGGTGCAATAAAAATTCTCTCGTTTTAAATGTTGACCAATGTAAAACCATGAGTTTTACACGCAAGAAAGTTCCAATTGTTTTTTAATAACATGTTCCTTTAGTTTACTATCTGTTTCTAATGACTTGGGTTTAGTATCAGACTCAAAACTTACATTTACTGAGCATATTACCTTTATTTAAAAAAAAATTAAATAGTCCTTAGCTTTATTTAGAAATTTCGTCGCGATTTCCATGATCCTTATATTCATTTGTGAGGCCAATTCTGGATTATGCCTATGTAGTGTGGGCACCTTATTATTTTGTCTTATTCTTGACGGCTCACTTTTATTAATCCTTCTTCGTTGACATTACCATTTGTTCTTATTTGTTTTAACTTTATTTTTAGTGGATGGAGTATACGACTCCAAAGACCAGCAGATCGAACTATAGTGCTCGTAGCCCTCTTAGTCAATTTATTTAAATATTCAATACATTTTGTTTTTTTATAAGTTCACCAAATGACAATTTGAAGAATTTCAAATTCAAACCATTGTTCTAAAACTGTTTGGAGTTAAGGAGTTTTTAAGTTTCTCATTCATAAGCATCGTTCACGTTAGCATTTAACAAATTGAAATAAATACAAAAAATATCCAAATGATTAACTTTGATAAATTTTCAACCAGTTAAATTAATGTTTACATTTTTGTTGAGGTCTTAAAGAGTGAAATCGTTTACGGGTTTTATAAAAAAGGAATGTTGCAATTGATGTGGAAAACTTAGAGTATTGTGTTAATTTTTTTTTAAATTAAAAACAATAACGGGCCTAAAACAGAACCTTGTGGAACGCCTAGGCTTAAATATCTTACAGTACTCAAAATACCATTGATCTTAACTTTTTGCTTCGATTTTTTAGGTAAGAACCAAACCAATCATTGATAAACCCACGAAATCCTGCATTAAAAAGCTTATCCAGTAACAGAGTATGGTCGACCATGTCAAAAGCCTTAGTTATATCTATGAATAAGGAAGACGCAATTTCAGAGTCATTTAAACTACTATAAAGTTCACCACAAAGTTTTAAAACTGCGTCTTCTGTGGATCTTCGTTTTCTAAAACCATATTGCGAATTGTTAAAAAAATTATTTTTTTCTAAAAATGACAGCATTCTGGTTTTAATACCTTTTTCAAACACTTTTGAAAAAACAGACAAAAGAGAAATAGGTCTATAGTTGCTACAATTAGTAGTTTCACCTTTTTTATGCAAAGGAATAACAATTGCTAGCTTAAGAGAATCAGGAAAAATTCCATTTGTAATGCTTAGATTAAAAAATTTAACTCAAAACATCAGAAATGTAGTATGAAATATTTTTCAAGGTCTTAGCAGAAATCATATCATTAGATGATGAGTTTGACATTTTGAGAGACAATATAATTTTGTGAATTTCCATGGAGGAAAAATTCTCAAAGAAAAAACTGTTTGGACAAAATGATTCTTCGACAATAAAGTCGGCACATTGACATTCCCTAGAAATTGGAGACAAATCAATGTTTTGAGTTATATTAGAAAATACTCATTGAATAAATTAGCAACTGTCGAAGGACGACTTATTAAAGTGTCACCATGTTTTAATGAAATGTCAACATTTTGCTTATTTTTATTTAAAATTTCATTAACAACTTCCCATTCCTTCTTAGAGTTGCCTGCATTTTGAAAAAGTCTACTCTTAAAATAATTATCTCTGCACAGCGGGATTTCAGTTTTAAGTTCCTTACAAAGATTTCTGAAAAATTGAAGTGAATATATGTATATCTTTGAAAGTTAATTCAGTGTACTTAAAATTTATTATTATTCAAAAATATTTTCTTAAACGTTAATAACTTAAACACAATATTAATAACAGTAGTAGGTAGTGTGTGAGATACAAAAATGTTAAGTCAATTTCTTTCTTCGTTTCTCGGTGTTTTGTAAATAAAGCTGCCAATTACATTTTTCTAAAAAGAAACTAAAAGTTATCAACAATACTTTGCATATGATAATAAAAATTTGTTCATATTTCGTTTTCATACATAGATTTTTAGTAGCAGACCAATATTTACCAATTTTGGTAGCATTTTTTGAAAGTTTTTATTTCTTATATAAAATAATAATAATAAATAATTTTTTTAAGACCATTATCTTTTGCGAACAACAAAATTTAATAAAGAATTAAATCATTTTGAATTCAATATTTTCATTCATTTACGTGATATAGAGAATCGAACATCAATTTTTAAATTTTTACCAACTTTGTGTAGTACTTTTTGTAGATTTTAATTTTTATTGAATAAAAAACTGAACATAATATCACTTTTTGTTTTTTAATAACTTTTTCACATTAGTAACGACTATGTCCGCCGTTTTGGTATATAACCCCTATAAGATGGTTTGCAATAGAAAAATTCCGATTTTTTTAATAATCACAGAAAATTGTGTTCCAATCGAAAAAGCTTCGACTAAGGTTTCCTTGTCTTCAAATTGTCTGCCACCTTCATGAACTTTACGAGATACACATTTCCAAACGTTTTCAATTATATTAGAGTCCGGTACATATGGATGCCAGGGCAAAAGTTCCAGGCATTATTGCAAAATCCAAGTCAGAGATCCAAAAATGTTTTCTATTTTTGGAAATGACCGATTCAGCAAACATTGTTTCCTAGTTATAGTTATAGCTCCATTACACCTGATGTACGGATCTGATGTATTTCCAAAATAAGCTCATCCTTTCTCAGATCATGGAATTAAAAGTTGTAACCAACTGGCCCATCAAGGTAAAACTCTTTCATCCGAAAAGAGAACTCGTTTCCATTTACTGCTCCAAGCAAAATGCTCTCTTGCAAAATTCATCCGATGCTCGTTGTATTCTTGTCTCAAAAAAGGTTTAGTTTTTAGTTGTCTTCTCTGATTAATATTACTTCTTTGTATTATCCTTAAATTATTGTTAGGCTGGCTGATACTCAGCTTTTGGCATTTATTTTAGTCGCTGATTGAGTGGAATTTGAGACAATCCGTAGAATTAACTTTGTACACTTTTTCATTTGTCCCAAATTTGTTTGTATTTTGTTAAGTCTCCTTGTTATTTCACGTCCTGAGAGCCTTGAATCCTTGAAAGCATCTATTTTTGTAGCTTTCTGTAGCTGTCAAAGTCTTTTTTGAGGCCATTTGTGTTTCAAATTAATTTGAAACAGTTGTTTTCTACACTCTTTTAGATATCCAATACAAACTTTAAAAAACACTTGTAAACTCCCTGCACGGGAAATATACGAAATGGCCTCATCCAAGTGAAGCACCTTTTCGTACGCTTTTTTAGTAGTTCATTGTTTGAGTAGTTCCTAATTTGCCTTTTTTAATTGTATGAATTTGTAATGATGAAATTCGTAGCTATTCACAAGTAGTAAACTTTTCCTGGTACAAAACTTCCACCAGCTATAGAAAGGGGAAATCGATTCCAAAATTTGTGTTCAATCCTAGTTATTGGCAGTTTAAAATATAAAATTTAATTGAAGTTGTGTTATTGGATCGTAAGATATTTTGAATGAAGCAAAATTTTTTTTTAAATTGCTTTAGTAAAAAAACCACTCACTAAATTTTTTGGAAAGTCCTTCCAGCAGCTTTCTGTTTTATTATTTGTATAACAAAATTTATTTGAACTTTGCTGTTTTTTGAGATAGGGGCGACGAAAAAAGCTTCCCGATCGTACAGAGGTACGAACATATGTACACAGACACACGTACACACATACATCTCTAAATATCTTTGATTTAGAATCTAAGAACCTTGAAACGTCAAAAAATGTCTAATTTTCAATTCGACAAATCAGATTGATAGAATTAGCTTCCGATGGGAAGTTAAGACAGCATGATTCAAATGGAAAAGGATTATAATATTTTTGTCCTTTCAACGGTGATAAAATTAGTTAAAACTCTGAAAATTACAAGTTTACAAGTTTTCTCAACTTCAATTAAATTTATCTGAAAAAAAACCTTAATATAAATGTTTTTTGATTTAAAAAATAAATCCATGACCACTGTTGATAAATTTATTTATATATATTTTATGTAATACAAAGAAAATTTTTAATTCCTAATTAACATTTAAAAAGAACTAATTATTTATTATATAAAGTAGGTAATATAAGATTTAAAAATTAAAAGAGTAAATGAAAACAAAACAACATTTGTTATAATTTATATAAAACAAAACAATATGGAAAAGGAATAATACAGAAAAAATATATTTAGTTCTATTTTTATATTTTATTCTTATTTTTAGTTAAGTCTCGCACCTTTCATTATTTATTAATCTCATTTTGCTGCTCGTCTCTTTGTTATAGGTGTAGTTGGTGTTGGAGGTTTTGAAATCTTGAAAAAAATTTAAAAAATTTATATTTGCAGAAAAACAACAAAAATATAAATCAAACAGATCTTACCGATCGAATTGGTTTGGGAGTTGTAGCATTTGGCGGTGGCGGATTATGAGGACCAGGTCCGTTTTCATCTCCAACCACTGTCACTGCCACTGGTCGTGGCTGAGTGTTAGATGGTGGTCTTTCAACACTTGCGCTTCGAGTTGCCGATCCTGATCTCCGGAACATGCCCGATAAACGACCACGAAGATCTTTTTTGCTAGATCTCATATCACTAGCAACGCTAATATCAGAATCTGATCCTTGGACCTAAAGTGAAAGCATTAGGCACTACATTTTGTGAAAATTCTAAGTTTTTCATACCGATATTTCACTTTCTGAATTCCTACTCGACTTAGTTAGACTTCTTAGTTTTCCCATAAGACTCTTCTTTTTCTTTCGTGGTCCTCTTGGGATGTCACTTTGTGTCGAACCACCTGACAGACGAGAGTCTAATCTTGAATCCATACTAGAATCACGCACCATTCCACCCATTTCTGAGTCCATTGATTGAATCGACGATACACTTCCGTCGTCTTGACGCCATATTGCCTAAGGAAAAAAGCAAAAAACAAATTTTTAAAGTGTCTTTTAAATATTCCAGCACAAATTCCTGCCTGATCTTGCTGTATGGAATGGTCCAATGACAAACTCTTTCTGTATAGACTTCCATTAGTTGAACGTGACAGTTTTGTACTACCCGATCGACTTGGCGTCACTTGACCACTATTTCCTCCAGCGGCATCATTTTCTTGTGATGCGGCTCTTCTTAAATTACTCCTCCTTAACCTACTACGTTCGTTTTCTTCCTCTCCAATACGTTGGAATTTTCTTAGTTCTTCTGATGCTTCAGCCAGTCGAGCTAAAACACTCGATATTTGGCTACTCGATAATGTTGGTGATGGACTTCTGCTTCTTTGACGTGATGCAACGTCGGGTTTAAGTCTATTACCAGTTGAAGATGAAGACGAAGAATTTGATGCCAGTTTAAGATCAGGAGCAATCTTCACCAATTCGTCCACAGTTTGCAGAAGAGCTCCTACTTTACGCTCACCACCATCGTGTTCCATTCGTCGTTTTATCAATTCCTTCTCATATCGTTCCCTTTCACGTCGAAGTTTCTCATTCGAAGTTCGCAGTTTGGCATGAACATCACGCAATTCAAGGAGATCGCATTGCAATTCGGCAATTTTCTTCCTTCCCTCTTCTAGTTCTTCTTCAGTGCTTCGTCTGAGTTGATCAGAACGACGTTTCGATTCTAAACGTTCCTTATCACGTTCTCTTTCGACCTCAAAGAGTGTTTGTCGCAAATCACGGGCTAATGTTGAAGTTTCCTGAAGAAGGCGTTGTTGATCTTCACGTTCTTTTTGCCATGATAGCTCAAGTTTGGTCTTCATTCCGGGGATTTTAGTACGACCTGAACCTATCACTCGTTCTTCTTCGAATTCATTGAGCTTTGATCGCATTTCGGAGATTTTTATCTCGTTTGCACTGCGTTCTGAGACAAGTTCCGTTTTGAATTTGCTCACATCCAAACGTGCTTCGCATAGCTGATCTTCAAGGCAACCGATCTACATGAAGGAAGATATTAATCTATTAAGTTGTTCTGGGAATTTTACTTTATATTTACCTGTTGCTCCAGGTAAGCAATTTTGCTCTTGTCGTCATCATCGCTGCTATGCATAGATCCTCGACTTTGACGTCCAGTATTGGCCTTAAGATCACCGATCTTCTTTTGAGCTGACTCCAAAAGTTGCTTGAATGTATCACGATCTTTTTTAAATCTTTCACATTGTCTCTAAAAATAAAAAAAGATGGACTTATTTGATGAGAAGAAAAAGATAACTTCGATTATTGTATGTACCTGCATTGAAGTAAGCTCAGCGCTCAAGTTCTTCACTTGTTGCTCATAGCGTAGTCTGGTGGAAGCAACTTCAGATTTGGCACTTAATTCAGCATTTTCGAGCCTGTAAACAAAAATAAGTTACTCTGAATTAAGAAAAGAATTGAAACTATCTTCAAACCTGATCTTCATTGATTTAATCTCATTCTGAAGGCCAGCATTGTGTCCATTGATTGACGACTGAGCCTGTTCGATTCGGCTAAAGTCGCTCAACTTTTGATTGAGATCATCATTATCCTTGCGAAGCTGGAATACAAGATCAATATTCATTTCATTTTCCCGACGCAAACGATCATATTCTCGCTCCTTTTCAGCGATTGTATTCTTCAGCATAGTCTTCTCATATTCAGCGGCACCAGCTTTGATATTCTTCGATTCTAGATCTTGTAGCTTTCTCTGAAGATCCTTGAGTCGCTTCGCAAGCTCTGACTTTTCAGTTCGAATTGATTCCATTTCACCAAGCCTTTGTTTTGTCGATGTCAATTCAGCTTGCAGATTTTCCTTCTCCGTAGAAAGTTGTGCTCTCATGAGTATTGTCTCTTCGGATAGTGTCTCCCAATGAGCATTTAAGTCCGAGTAGCGTTTTTGCTCTTGTGTTAGTTGAGTTTGGAGATCTTCTAATTGTTTTTTGAGTTCTTGAATTTGCTTTGATGAAGCTTGTTCTGCCTTCGAACTGGCAGACTTGGACTTTAGATCTTTAATTTCCTTTTCCAGTGAAGTCTTCGTTTTGTCAGCTGATTTTTTGAACGAATTTAAATCATCATCGAGTTGTGATACCTTAGATTCCCATTTTTCTCTCTCTTTGCGTTCTTTTTCGTAGTCTTTTTCAAGATTAGCAAACTTATCTTTGTCTTTCTTTGCCTGTGCTTCTAAATTAGTTTTTGCTGCTTCAGTGAGTTTGATCTGGGAATTAAATTGTTAAGGAAATTTAATTTTTGTATGAAATTCAAAAAATTTACTTGTGTATCCTGTTTCTTGATTTTATCCTCAAGATCCTTTATCTTTGAGTTTAATTTTTTGGTTTCTTCATCAGATTTTTTCAGTTTTTGTTCCAAGTCTGAAATTTTCGATGACTGACTCGAAGATCCTTTCATTTTTCCTTCATTTAAAGAAAGGCATTAGTTTGTATTTTTATAAATTTTGTACTATACTTACTTAAATCGTTCTCAACAGATGTTAACTGGTCCTTAGCTGTCTTTAAATCTTTTTCAAGTGATGCCTTTTCAGTTTCCAACTTCTGAACCTTATCTCCATTGCTATTCAGTACTATTGTTCTCATTTCTTTAATTTCGTCTTCTAATTCTTCAACCCATTTCTTCAAATGATTCTTTGGCGTTAAGTCTGTGACTTTCCGTGGAGTTCGTTGTGGCAGCTTTTCTTCGGCTTCTTGAAGAATAAATTTCAATTTTGTACTCAATTCATCACGCTCTTTCTCCGCTACACTTAATGATTCCTTTAAACTTATTAGCTCAGCATTAGACTTATCAGCTGCTCCATTCATTGAAGGTTTCCTTAGAGCTTGCAATTGCATTCTCTTATTGTCTTTGAGAAGTTTCTCATTTTCTGTCTCTAAAGTTGAAAGTTTAGAGCGAAGTATTGAAGCTTCTTGTTCGACCAAATCTAATTGTCTCTTAAAATCGATGTCTTGAGATTTACCACTTGATTTGGCAGAAATCTCAGCTTGAAGTCTTTCAATTTGCCGATCTTTTTCAATCAAAGACTTCCGCAATGCGGATAATTCATCACTTAGAGCTTTAAGCTTTTTGTCCGAAGATGCAGAATTTGATGATCCGAATAAACTTGGAAGCTTTCGACTACTATCGCTATTTTGTAATTTAGATTGAAGTTCTTTTACTTGTTTCTTTGTTTCTGTATTTTCCTTTTCAAGATCTTCGACTTTAAGTCGTAGAATGGAGGCTTCTTGTTCGTTAAGTTCAAGTAGTATGCGAAGTTCAGCGGGATCATCTTCATCGGAAATACCTTCATCTCGATCGGATAAGGGTTCGGGAGTTAAACGATTGGGTGTTGGACTCAGTTTTCGACCTTTAAGGGAGAGGGATGAATTTATTAATTGAAATTAACGGATTCAAAAAATAATGAAAAATACAAGTTACAAAAGTGAATACATGCTTTAGATAAGTTTAGAGCTTTACGGTTGAAAATCTTTGATGTAAGTTACTGGACAAGCATTTAGTAAGCACTTTTAATGACAACAATCTATTATAACTATTATAAACTGTCTCTAGTCTCTTCCAAGACAGTATTCAATTATAATTCTTTCATGACTTTATCTCTTATTCTTTCAATAGTTTTACTTAGTGGGAGCGAGATATAATTACATATATGAATTCAAAATAAGTTGCTCCAAAAGCGACTAATGTAAACAAAGGTTTATGTAAGTTTCATTAAATAAATGACAAGCACAACTGACTTTGTTGATCTTTAAATTGATTTGACAGATGACGTTTCTGAAAAATCTATTAGGGTTTTGATCTTTCAGAATAACGAAAAAAGAAAAAATAACTTGAAAAAAATTATCACGAGAAGTGGAAACAGTAAGGATACGTTCTGATTCTTTTTGCTGTCAAAACGATTTTTTCCATTTTTCTACTGTCATGGTGTAATTATTCAACAGACAGAACATATTATGTGAGTTGTCAAAATAAGAATGAACTTAGAAAAATTCTGTTCTAGAGTGAATTATGAGGATTAATTGATCTTATAATTTTGTTAGTTTTTTTTTCTGAGAAAGATGTGTGTGTAAGATCTAAAATAAGGAGGACTTCTGGTTTAGTAAAGAAAACAAGTTATTAGTTATATTTGAAACTATGCAGCTGGAAAAAATGGCAAAATATGGGATAAAATGAAGTTTTAAAGCTCTCCTAAACCAATGTGAAACATTCGTTGTTGATAATGAAACTTTCATCTGTCAAAATAATTTAAATGTCAAACAAATGATAGCACCCAACAGCGTTTGTCGATAAAAACGTTGTCAACAATGAAAGTTTCATGTTCGTTTAAGTGAGCCTCTTTAACAAGAAGTTAATTTACTTTTTTGGTGTGTTTGTGTATAAATTTAATAAAACAAAAAGCAAAATTTTGAAGCCAAATCATTGCAAAGAAATAAAACAAACTCAAAAATGTAAAAAAACAACACAACTATGTATTTCGATTCGTACTTCTCGAACGAGATGCCATTTTTTTCAACTGCATCATCATGGATTCATTTTCATCTTCAAAACGTACAAGTTTTCTCCTTAAATTTTCAGCCTGCAAACAAAACACATAAGTTATACATTAATTATTATGGATTAGTCAATATGATAAAAAATCGCATGTTGTTTTTATTTGACAGCATTGTCATATGTCAAAGATTCGTAGAACTGTCATTAATTGGTGTTTAGTAAATTTCTAGACCAATCGAAAATTATTTTAGATATTTGTTTTTGTCTATTGACATGACCTTTAAGTTTATTTCTTTGTATTTCAAAAATTGTGTACACTTGAAGACATCTTATTATGTTGCTTAATGTTCATCTTTGACAGTTGGCAATTCAAATTACAAAACTGGCTTTCGAAATTCGAAGTTCGAAATTTACAGGCTCAGCCTTAGTTGCAGGTTGTATTAGAATAACTAACATTTAATCTACGTAAACACAACCAACTAAAATAAAATGGAACTAAGGCAGTGATAAACTCAGTACCTGGACTACCAACAAACCAAGCCCGTGACATCACCGAAGGAAACAATAATCCATTATTAACTGAAGATGACAATAATGGAAAGCCTCCCCAAGGACTGCTTTCCCGAGGCACGTTAACATTTTTAAATGAAGGATTTTCATCGATATTATCTTCAGTCTGAGATTCTGTTGATATTTTAGTAACAACTTGTTCTGCTAATGACTCTGTTTTGATTAATTCGATCAAAATGGCGTCTTCAGTTTGAGTTTCAACTGACATTTTAACAATAATTTCATCTGACGCTTGTGATGCAATTGATTCGAACATAACGGTAGCGGTTTGAATCTCTCTTGACATAGTTGTCATTTCTAAGAAACTTTCATCGATTTTAGTTTCTTTATCCTCCACAGTCATCGGAAGAAGCTCAACTTGTATTCCTTCGTCGAGAAATACAATGACGTCAGTTGACGTTTCTGAATCAACCATTTCAATGTTTGATTGTGGGGTTATTTCGGAAAATCCCGATTCACACGATTCATTGCGCGTTTGTGTGCTTCTTGGAAAATATAAAATTTCAAATTCATCAGTTTGTGTTCCTTGATTGAAACGGCCAAGAACGCCACGTCTCTGGCGAAGTCTTTCGTTCTATATTCTCGAAATCAAATAAGCTTATCTTTAACACAAAACTTTTACAAACACTCACCTCTTGTTCGGAGAACTTCAATTGGTCCTTCAGATCTGATTCTCGTTCGATGGAGTCTTGTAAATCCCTCATAAGCTGCTGAGGATCTTCATGTGAACCGCCTCGAGTTAATGATTCTCGGGTAAACTTTCCATCGGCTGAAGTAGACTTGCCTATGACCCCCAACATTGGAGGCTTCTTTTTGCCAGGATTACGAAGCTCATCCGCTTCGGTCTTGAAATATAATTATGAACAAAATTTGCTATAAAAGATCTCTTCATATACTTACTTGTAACTTTCTCGCCAACTCATTGGAAAACCTCAATTCTTCTTCAAGCTTCTTAATTTTGTTAGCCATGTCTTCATTACAGCTGGCCTGTTTTTCCTGTTCCAAACTGTCAATTTTACGTTCACATTTTTTCAGCTTAAAACTTAGAATCCTACAATTCTTTGTAGTTGATTCAAGCTGTTTCTGCAAAGTGGTATTGACCTCAGCCTGTGTATCCCGAAAGCTATCATGCATCTCTTCCATTTCAGCTTCTAGACCTCGCAATTCTCGTTTGACTTCTGTATTCTCTTCCATAAGTTCCTCACAAAGTTGTTCGGCAGCTTGGAGTTTTCGTTTCATCTCATATTCAACACTTTTTGGTCCGTTTTCGATTTCTCTTAATCGAGTGTTGAGGGATCTCTTTTCGTCCGTGACCCTTTCAAGTTGTGTTTTTAGTTCATTGACTCTCTGTTGCAGGCTAAGAGCCTCCGAAGCAGCAGTTCTATTTGGACCAGTGTCTATAGAAGCTAATCGTCTCAACAAAATATCACTTTTATCTCGTTCAGCTCGTTCGGCTCGAGCCCGCATTGCATCGAGCTCGGCTCGAAGTGACTTCAGCTCATCTTGTAGCTCCTGATTGTGGCTTCCAATGATAGTTGTGTCAGTGGTTTCTGTTGTGAGAGAAGCATTATCATTATATCTATCCGAGACAGCCTTTTGGTTGTCTTTTATTTTTAACATAAATTCAACATCTTTTGTGGCTCGTTCCTTGTCAGATTCTTTTTTCGAAGACACGCTGCTGCTTGATGATCTGGAAGATAAACTTGATGTCGAACTACTATTTGATGTCCCCGATGATGTTGATGATTTAGATGTTGTTGTTGAAGAACTTGTCGATGTGGTTGAAGATGGTTTAGGTGATGTTGGTGATGATGAAGTGGTTGAAGTTGTTGATTTCTTTGGAGAACTTTGAAGTTTTTTAGATGAATCTGTTGCAGAGGAACTCGACTGTCTACGTTCTGGTCGATCTGGAGGAGTGCTATTCTCTATCGAGTTATGGTTGTTTGTAATTCTGAAAATTTAAAAATATCTCAAGTTTGGTATGGCAAAAATAATTTTAAGCTGGCCAAACACTAAGGAGACAAAACCAAATGTTTCATTTTTTTTCAGTCGGAACATTGGCTTCCAGTGGCTCGGAGCCTTCTGCTCGTTCAGGTATGGCCAGCTTAACAAATTCAACTGAAAACCACACATTTGTCATTTTACCTCGATGAAAATGAGTTTAGGAACTTTTGTATCTACTTTTAGAAATGTTTGTAGGTATCTACTTTACATCAAAAAATTGAAAAGACATTTATTTTGAAAGTTTTATTTCCTCGTATAAATGCCACGAGTGACGTTTAAAGAAAATGTCAAAATAAAGTTTGCATTAACTCATTCTCATTTTGACGAGTATAAGGGAACTAAATATGCAAGAAATAATCTTACTCTTCCTTCTTTGCAACTGCACGTTCACGACTTGTTTCACGGGCATTTAAGCTCTTTTGTTTTTTAAGAAGATTCATTTTACGCATTCGCTCAGCGAGGCTGTCGTTGTACTGAATGACTAAATCGTCTGGAATATCCTTTGAAGTGGATGATGATGACGGTGATGATGATAAGGATGTTGATGATGGTCGCTTAACTGTAACTGTTTCTTCCAACTGTCAAAATTAAAAAAAAAAAACCGTTAGTAATGATTTTAAAGCTCTAATTTTTTTCTAGGCAAGATTAATAATGTAAGGACTTATCAATCATAATATTTAATTCTTTGCTAAATATTGATGTGAAAATTTATGGAGAAAGAATATTTAGGTTTGTGGAATATATCATTGTTTTCTTTTTACGGAATTCAATAAATGTAGGGCTGGGTGACATTTGGAGTGTTTTTTTTTCTGGAATAGCCATCCGTAGTACAGAAAATAGGTAAATTTTATTCGAGCATCAAAATCAGTTTCGAGTTTTTTTAAACAATGGTACATTTGAAAACTCCTTGAGCTACTAGGTTAGGTTAGGTTAGGTTAAAGTGGCTGTTGGTTTGGGACGTCCAACACACTTAGACCAAAGTATGGTCCGTTGTGATACCACATGGATCAGTTAATCAGCTTAACTCGTTGAACCAATTGGAGCTTC
Source organism: Eupeodes latifasciatus (assembly GCA_920104205.1). Lineage (NCBI taxonomy): Eukaryota > Metazoa > Arthropoda > Insecta > Diptera > Syrphidae > Eupeodes > Eupeodes latifasciatus. The sequence goes on along the minus strand of OV049924.1, from coordinate 143,763,205 downwards.
GAATGAAGCGTAGGAGACAAGTAATGTCTGAATTTTTTAGATCACTGGTATCGTTAAAGTAGTAGTCTCCAAGATGGATTCTACGTCTTTGTGATAAGGCAGGGCATGTGCACAGAAGATGAGAGATTGTCTCCTCTTCTTCTTCGTCCATGCAACTCCTACAAAAATCATTTGCAGGGGCTCCAAGTCGAATAGCATGTCTTCCTATTAAGCAGTGCCCAGTCAGGACACCTATAACGTAGCTAATGTGCAATCTACTCAGAGAGATTAATTGTTTTGAGCGCTTGGCGCTAAGATTAGGCCAAATTCGTTTAGTCGCTACACAGGTGGTGGTGTTATTCCACCTGAAGTTTGTTTTCTCTATGGTATCTTGCTTTAGCATGAGTTTACATGTAGCTAAGGGGATACCTATGCTAGCATTGTGAGCCAGCAGAGGTAAAGTTGTTCCGCTTTTTGCAAGTTCGTCAGCTTTGCAATTTCCTGGAATGTCTCTATGGCCCGGCACCCAGAAAAGGTGAATGTTGAACTGTGTAGCCATCTCCGTAAGAGATGATCGACAATTAAGGGCTGTTAGTGAATTTGTAGAGACAGAGTCTAAGGATTTTAACGCAGCTTGGCTATCCGAGAAGATGCGTATATCATTTGTTGATATTACGTTTTCTCTAAGCCAGGATAGGACTTCTTTTATAGCCAGGATTTCAGCTTGGAACACGCTACAATGATCGGGTAGACGAAAGGAGAGACTTAAGTTAAGTCTATCTGAGTATACGCCACCACCAACCCCATCCTCCGTTTTTGATCCGTCTGTGTAAAAGTTTATAGGACCATCGTCCAAAAATGATGTATTCTCCCAAGAAGACCTGGGAGGTATAGTCACTTTGAAGCTATAGTTGTTGAACTGAGGATGGGGTATGGTGTAGTCAATATTACTATTTATAGTTCTGAACGAGTTCAAAATAGTGGTGTGGCCAATTCCATTATTGATCCACAGAGAGGAGGCCTGAAGCCGTATGGCAGTATTAGCGGCCGTTTGCTTGCTGAAAAAGTCCAGCGGTATTAGATGGAACAGAACATCTAGTGAAGCGGAGGGGGTGGAGCGAAGTGCTCCTCCCATACACAGGCAGGCTGTTCGTTGGACTTTGCTGAGTTTATCGCGATTTGTCGCTGTATCTAGCGCCGTCCACCATACCACTATTCCATGAGTAAGGAATTGAGCTACTAGCTTATACATATTTCAATTTCGTTTTTGTTTTTAAGTTTGGCTAAAATTCGGAGTCTGAAACTTGGAAAAAAATTTTCGGAAGCCAAACCCTTTGTATTGACAAACATTTTAAGACATTACCTCTACATATTAATTGATAACATACAAATTAGCATTCGCGACTAAATCGCGATAGTTGGTTGAATTTAAAACGTCTATCAGTTACAATTTCCTATTCAGGAGCGAAACCATTTTAAAATTACATTCATTTCGTGAAATTACCTTTACAAAACAATTAATAAAATACTATAAAGCATTCGCGACTTTTATCACTATATTCTATGGTTTGATTTGGATAGAGCTTCTGCTAGTTCAGCTTTAATTTGTTGGGATTATTAACCTTTAAATTAATATACATTACAATAGGTTGCTTAAAAAACCATTTAAAAAAACACCAAAACACTCGTTAATTAAATCGCGGTTGTCAAAAGTTAAGCATCACTTCAACTTCTGCTCCTATTTCATTATTGTATTGAAGTTTATATCACTCTGCTAACATATAACAGAAGTGGTTTCCCTCAAAATCCCATTATTTAAAATTAAATTGAAAAATTCGTGTATTTTGTAACACACTCCAGCTGCTCAGTTGGTTGCATACTTATTTTTTGTGAATATAATTATACTCTGGTATCTAAGAGCGGTACGTATGTTATCCAAAAACTTGCTTAAAAAGCCGCGATTTAAGTCGTATGTGTCTGGGTGTCGGTCATGTACACATTCGAACTCAGGGAGTTTAGGGCTGTGGATTTAAAATGGTTTCTCAAAAGCCCAAAAACGTTAAAAAAACGCAATTTCAGCGACATCTGCTGGAAAAATGCAGCCACCTAGACTTCTGTCATAAACATTTTCGCAATCAGGAAGCCGACGACTTCCCCATGAGACCAATTGTAAGTGGCGACCTCTGAAGTACAAATGCAGCCACATCCAGTTATAGGCGTCAAGATGCAATGCATTTAAAGTGGTTTCCCTCCCTATTTCAATTTTCGGAAAAGCTTTACTTTTGATTCACTTTTTCTCAGAAACGAGCCACTACGTGCCGGCAGGCGAACGTTTCTGTTATCACTTTTACTAAGACTACCTAACTTTAAGATCAACTGGTTTCCTTTCACGTCAAAAATTAGCCCTCAGCTCTTGGTCTAGATCAGAATTCTCAAGAATTGTCTATCGAATAAATTCAAAGGATGAAAAGAAATTCAAAACTTATTTGATTAAATTTTGTTTATGTGTACATATGTATTTCATTTCCCAGCTCTGCAAATCCGTCTGGGAAAAATTCTCAGAAATCTTATTGCAATTGTAAAACGATTGCGACCCACACTGATATCTTTCCATCCCATCTATCGATTTGTATAAGACTTTAAGAAAGTGTTAATAACAATATTTTGTGTGAGATACAAAATTTAAAGTCAATATCTTTCTTTCTTCTCCTAATGTATACTTGAGTCAATAACCATTTCTTATTAGTTTTGTGTTGTTTTTGTAGGTTTTCGTCAATTTATGTCTTGTGTCAATTAATTTTTCTTAAAAATTAACTGAAAGGTAGCAACAATATTTTGTTTGCATATGATAAAAAAAGTTTGATTTCAATATTTGGTTTTTCTCCCAAGATTTTTAGTCTAAACCAATTTTTCCAATTTAGGTAGCATTTTTAGAGCTTTTTATTTCTTATAGAAAAATTACAGTTTGGATTTCTATAAGACCATTATCTTACAAACAAAAAATTTAGCGCAAAATGAAATCATTTTAAAGTGTATATCTTAATTTTAATGTTTATGAAAAAACTGACAGTTGGATTCTTATTAAAAAATTCACGGAATGTTTAAAATAATAGTTTTTATCCGATTAAATAAGTTCGAAGCCAATATCTTTAATTTTCGAGAAGATATTCGGGTTGAAAAATAATTTTTACCAACTTTTAGTAAGGTTTTTTTTTAAGTTTTATCTTTTTGTAAAAAAACACTTCCATTTTTGTTAAAATTATACCAGATGCCAAAAACGTGTAGGTAAAATTTGTTTTGCCTAAAATATTCGAGGTGAAAAATTTTTTTATTTTAAGTTTTTTTGATTTATAAAAATCCGTTAATTGATTTTTTTTTCAAAATATTATAATCGTCAAATTATATAATATAACGTTTAACTGAAGTCGCTTCGCTAGCTTTAATGGTTCGTGAGATATTTTGGGTCAACCAAAATTTTCACTTTTTCTTTTATGGTAAAAATACCACTCAATTTTTTTCAAAGTCCTTTCTGTGTTATTATCTGTATACAAAAATTTATTTGAAATTAATATCTTTACTGGTTCTTGTATGTATGTACAACGTTCATATACAGACATCTCTCTAAAGATAGTTGATTTAGATTCTAGGGAGCTTGAATTGTCAATATTTTCAATTCGACAAATCGGACAGATTACAATAACTTCCTTTAGGAAGTTAATAAAAATATAGTTTTGTTTTTGTAAGCTCACTCATCTTAGATGTTTAATAATACGGTAATAGACAAAGCCCCTAAAATTTGTTTGTTAACGTTACCAAATGTAAGTAATAAGTCTCATTTAACATCAATTTACAAAATGGAAAACTTGAAAACATAAAATCTTAAAGTTTTCTTAACATATCCTCCTTAAAATTGTCTATTTTATTAAGTCAAACTTTGTTGCGGTCTGAATTTTGATACATTTTTACAATTTTTTTTTAAATCACTCTAAAAAAATAATCAGTTGTACCAAGTTTCAAATAGCTGAAATAGTTTTTTTTTTAGCAATTTCTTACTGTGCTATATATAGAATCAACCAAAAAAACACACCTATTGTTAATTGAAAATGTTTGCTGTGGAAGCTATTCTGGTTTGTTGAATTAATTGCTAATTTTTGAAAAACTTACACAACAGAAAGTTAAAATAAAAAGCTTTGAATATCTCTGTGAAAGGTGTTCGCCATCTTTTTTCCACAAACAAATTAAAACCGTTTATAATGCATTCATCATATCCATTTTGCTTACCTCTTTCAAATCCAAAGTTGTTGTATGCCTCCTTGGTGGTATTTGAACACTTACAGAAACATCAACATTATTTTCCACTGGTCTTATAACCATAGCAGCGGATTTATTATTCTTTTCATCTAAATCCGGTGTTGAAGTCCATGATTGAGGGCGTTTCTTAAGCTCTATATTATATTGAACAACTTTTTTGGTGAGAATTTTTCATTTCATATTAAAATTTGATGATGTTAGCGAAAGTAAGAGCGAGAGATAGATTGTGTGACACAATTCGACGCCAAACGAGCGAACGAACCAAACGATAGTAGATAAACGAACAAAGCGTGCGAGCGAGAGCGTGCGTTAATGTAGTTTTGTTTTTATTTATTTATTATAAAATTAGTCATTTTTATTATCGATTAATATTCAAGTTATTATTAAGATTTGATTTTAATTTTTATATTTGATTGCGAAGTTGATGAGAGTTCACATTTGTTAGAATTAAAGAAAAAAAGTAGAAAAAGAACACAATTAATTTTAGTGAGTTTGTTTTTCTTACAAAAATTAGAGAACATTTTAACAATTTCTTTTTTATTAATATTAGATAAATACATAATAATAATGAATTTATTTTTTAGTCAAAGAATCTATGACTGTTCAGGTGATTTTAATGAAATTGTATTATATCCATTTCCTGATGTTTTTTTAAAATCATAGATTGATAATGCATTTTACATATACATATTATTTTTTAACATCACACAACAGTCAATAATAGTTTGCTTTGAAAATTTCAATTAAATTAACTTTAAAATTAAGAGTTTTTATTAAATTTTAGTTTATATGATAAGACAAAAACAAAAAACATACCAACATCATTGCCATTTGTTGACAAATTTTGTGTGGATGTCCAAGATCGTGAAGAAGGTCTGTAATTGAGAAAAAAAAATAGAATTAATTAATATCTTTGATAAAGACGAAAACTCATGATATAAGTATATTGTTTGAAGATTATTTCATGCAAATGTTGACCTTGACTGCGCCTCAAATGGTCCATCCGCTTAATCCAACTCTTTCCAACATTTCGGCCGGTATCTCACGAATAAATGCTTCAATGTTATCTTCCAATGCGTCAATTGAAGCGGGCTTATCTCTATAGACATGAGCTTTAACAAAGCCCCGCAAAAAATAGTCTAAAGGCGTTAAATCGCACGATCTTGGCGGCCAATTGACCGGTCCCGAACGTAAAATAAAATGGTCACCAAACTCGCCTCTCAATAATTCCATTGTTGCGCGTGCTGTGTGGCATGTGGCATCGTCTTGTTGAAATGTCATGCAAGTCTTGCATTTTGGGTAAAAAAAGTCGGATATCATCACCATTCACAGTTAAGTTATGATTCGCATCATCTTTGAAGAAATACGGTCCAATGATGCCACCGCCCACCAGCCCATAAACCTCACCAAACTGTGACTTTTTCTGTATGCATTGGTAGCTCTTGCCATGCTTCTGGCTGATATTCACTCCAAAATCGACAGTTCTGCTTATTTACGTACCCATTGAGGCAAAAATGAGCTTCGTCTTCGTCGCTGAACACAATTTTTCAGTAAATAAGAGCGCGATGAACTTTCTTAACAGAGCACGCATTTTGATAATAAATTCAATAATTTGCAAGCGTCGTTCGTTAGTAACACGATTCATGGTTAAATTATAGACCAAACTGAAGATGTTTGACAGTGAAACAAAACACAAAACGTACTTCAGCTGTTTAAACCAGTGTTGCCAAAAAGATAATAGCTAAAAAATCACCCTTTATAACGGGTTATCAATTTTTCGGTTTAAAAAGTATAGGGCTACAATTCGACATCAAAATAAGTTGTTAAACCAATTTTTTTCAGTTGAAAGTCAACCCATACAAATTGTTAAAACCTACTACAAAAATGGTGATTCTGCTACAGCCACATATCGTGCTTTAAGAGGAGATTATGGTTTTCATAATAGTCCAACTACGCAAGCAATTGACAACATTGTGAAGAAATTTGAAGAGACTGGATTGGTTACAGATATTGTAAGGCATGTGGATCATCGTTTCGTTCCCACCATTGAAAATATCGCTGCTGTAAGTGAAAGTGTTGCCGAAGACCCGAATGTGGCGATTCCTCGTCGTTCTCAGGAATTAGGACTGTCTTACGGCACATTATGTCGTATTTTGCATTTGGAACTACACCTACATCCATATAAAGTCCAGCTCACACAACAACTGAAGCCAGCTGACCATTCACAACTTGTCTGAGATACGTCGAATGGATGCTTGAACAATAGGTGGTGGAAGGCGATTTTTCGAACAAAATTGTCGTATTTGGGGTTTTGAGAATCCTCAAGTAATTGAAGAGAGGCCATTACATCCTCACATCCTTTAGTCCGAAGGTGTGATTGGACCTTACTTCTTCGAAAACGACGCACGATGGAACAACTGTCCCCATCAATTCGGAGCGTTATGATAACCGACTTTTTTTGCCTGCTATGGAAGAATACGACTTGGAGAATATGTGGTTTTAACAAGACGGTGCCACATGCCACACAACTCGAGCGAATATGGCTTTTATTGCAAGAGATATTTCTTGGTCGCGTAATTTCTCGTCGATCATGCGATTTGACACCGCTGAACTTTTTTTTTTTGTGGGGCTACGCAAATGACATTAAACTTAAAAACCAATTCGTCAAGATATGGGTTAGATATCGAACAAAATGTGTCAAAAAGTCGTAGAAAATTACCTCAAAAGAATCGATGCTTGCAACAATTCGCATGGTGGTCATTTAAATGATGTAGGGTCTCAAACATAATGTCAACGTTCAAACTTTATAATAAAACAAAAATATGTTTTATGTACGTTTACTTTTGAAACCGCAAAATGAATAACCCTGTATCATAAAATATCGTAAATTCGATAAGAACCCTGTCAAAAGCCACGCATGGTTGTGATGAAGCCATAAGTGTCATGTCGTTAATGAAATGCAAACCCGAGTTTTCGTCAAATACCTGCTATTCTTACTTGCTCTTCAGCGACGCATAAGCTTTCAGTTCTTTGTATCAATGGGAAGCTTCAGGCAACATAAGGGACTTAATTTGCAGTCAACTGCATTCTTTGAACGTAAATTTTAACTAAGGCAGCTAGTTAGTTTTTCAAGTGACATACATGTATAACTTGGATTTTTATTTCACTAACTTCACTTTACTAACTTTCAGTTCAACGTACAAAAATTATCAAAAACACTATTGTCTACAAAATGCTCCTCAGGGAAGCTACAAGTCCATCATTATTTTCATTTAATATTGTAAAGAAATATACAAACATTTTTAATGGAATTGTGCAGAAAATAAATAAATCATAGAGGAATAAAGTTCAGCTTTAAGTTGAATAAAAAAAAAACATAATCAATTGTCATTTTGACATAAGTTGACTTGACTTCATAGTTAGGGAGATTTTTCTTGACTAATTTTCCAATGAGGTTGCCTTAATTGGAATGCATTTTTTTGGCAGCTGACCAATCAGATACTAGAAACTTGCCTTACTTTTAAGTCCCTTATGTCTTCTGAACCTGCCCAAAAACAGCTTAAATTTGTCCACCGATTTCACTTATTCTTGCCGAAAAGGTTCTTCCAGACGACCCAATAGTGCTTGAAGAATGCTGAACAATTTTGTGGTGAATTTTAACTATTTTAAAGCGTTTTTGAAGAGTTACCGTTGCATTTTAGCAATGGCGTTGTTTTTAATTGTCAAATGTCAAAATATGACAGCTTCAAAAGTTACAGCTGTCCAAATACATAGCTGGCTATTCAAAATAAAACCTCTTACATATCCTGAGAAGAAATTGAAAATTGTATGTTTTACTGCAATTTCGAGGGCTATTTATGATCTCCAAGTAAAAACGTAGTCGAACATTCACAACAAAAAATTGAAAACCTTTCAAAAAGAAAAATATTTCTACGGAAATAGAACTTAAGGCTTTTTCGTACAAATTTAGGGCAAATCAACAAAAAAAAACACACAAAAACTTTATATTAAATTAATTTTTAAATATCTAACAGTTCGTAATATTTCATTTCAAATATACAAAATAAATCATCTACACCTCGTCTAATTTTATTGTTCACGTTGTAAACGTCTGTCTTTCTAAGAAGAAACAAAAATACATAATTGAATTGAAAAAAGAAAATCAAAAAACTGTTGACCGACCGCCAGGATCTCTCATTGTGACGTAAATAGAACGTTATAAAACTGTAGGTCCCCTCTATCCTTAAAATGACTCGCACTCAAGAATGGTTGAGAGTTGTAAGTCACTAGGCTCTAGTTCTCTACAAACTTTTGCGCCACCTAATTTAATTTTTATAATCCTTTAAAAATAGATTTCCATTATCATTATCTCTATAGGATTCCATAAGCCTTAGAAATAATAGCTTTTTGAACCTTTATTCGATCAAAGCTGGAGAGAAAATTATGAAACAAATCAGTCTAAAAAAACTTGCCAGGGAAAAGATAAACAATGACGATAAAGGTTTTGTAAGCAGCCCCCTTTTTTGTTTGTTTAATTTTATTACATATGCAAATTAATCTTCATCTTCTTTTTTTTGAACCTTCAAAATATTAAAACGTAAACATACATATGTACATATATTGTTTTATTTAAAGATATACCAATTTTAAGTAGGTTATGAGCCCTGTCTTTACTTAGTTTGAATCATTTAATAATGAAATAATTGAAGAAGGGAAATTTTGAAATCCCATTGGAATTGTATTGGAAGCTGAATTTTCGTGCTGTGACGTTATTCGAAGAAAGTAACGAAAACCAAAGAGAAAATAATTTGGCTGATTGAACCAATAAACTTTGTTAGCCTTCAAAGATTTTTGCAGAACCAGCTAAGTGAAATTTTAGCCTAGACAATGCTTGATGGCAAAAGTAAACGTCAAAGCAGAAAAATTAGAGAATAGTGAGTCGTGGAATCGTCGATAACTTCGATAGAATTAGGTCTCTGGGATAAGCTTTAACAAAGTCAACAAGAATACGTATCTGTGAAGTTTGTGTGAAGATCAAAAAAACTCGAATGCCTTTCAACTAAAAAGGAACTCGAGCAACAGAAATTCTGAAACATACATTCTGACCTTTGTGGTCCCTTTGGTGTTTTTTCTCGTTGTAATGCACGTTATATCATGGTAATAGTCGTTCAGTTTAGTAGAGAAATCTTTGGTTATTTTTTAAAAGCAAAGTCAGAATCTTTTCTCAAATTCAGAAATCGGAATAGATTATTATGATGTTCAAGCTAAATCCGTTAAGCTTTACGATCCATTAACAGTTGATGAGTCACTAAACAGAAGCGATTAGAAACTTTGTGAAAATGCATTGAAAGAAGAGTACAGCTCTTTAAATGAAAATGAAACTTGGGTATTGACCGATATTTCACCAAATAAGAGACTGATTGATTTTAAGTCGATTTTTAAAAAGAAGAAAGATGCAAAAAGTAAAATACTCGTGTATCGCTACGAAATCCGATTGGTCATTCTTAAAACCCATGGTCTAAAGTAGGCCAGCCGCATTTGGAACCGGAGATTGGAAGCGGAAGTACAGAGTATAGGTCTTACAAGATCGAAGTTTATGTAGATGATCTACTGAAGAAATAGAACTTACAAAACTCTTTCAAGATTAAAGATAAATAATAAAACTGTTTAAAGTATTATGTTTGCAGCTCAAGTTTCACGTCCTGATATCAGTTTTGCTATAATTGCCGTCAGTCGATTCAACCGAAACCCCCGGGAAAAGTCCACTGGACAGCAGTAAACACAATTTTTGCTATCTTAAAAGAACATCCCATATGAAACTAGTTTATACCGCAAGGGAAAGTTATGTTCCCGGATTTTGCAACGTAGATTGGGCTAAGCACACCGATGATTGATTTATTGACGCAGGGGTTGTTAAAGGGATATCAAATTTGAACCCACGAGTTGCTGTTCAGAAGAATTTCCGAGATGTTTCTGTGCAGGACGTGTAACACATTCTCAACTTGTGCGTTAATTTATTTTCAGTTAGCTAGATGGTTAAAAAAGGAAATTCCTTTGTCTTCGATTTAAAAGGCTGTACAATTTTCAGTAGTGATAAACCGCTGCTGGTTGCTATTGCTTCGCATGTCGGTGATATTGTCAAGATGAATTGATCGAACATTAACGTGAATATGTTGTCAAATGTTAACGTCAAAGGAGCAAAAGCAGAGGATAGTGAGTTGTAGCATCGTTGTATGGGCCACCTTAACTTCAATAGTTTGCTAAAGTTAAAGGATTGTGTCTTTGGGGTTAACTTTAACAAAGCAAACTCCAATGCCTTTCAAGGAAATTCTGGAAGTGACACAGATGAGAGACGATCGGTTATGTCATGGAATTCGACATAAGCACAATATATGACACTAACTGCAACGACTCAAGAAGCAATATAATTGATAGGATTATAAGGGAGAACTTATCTCAAATTGTCTCATCAGATCCTACTGTCATTCGTTCTTTTAAAAAAAGCACTGTACATAAGCCAGTCTGTTACCAGCTCATATCATAGAAGAATTAAACATATTGATGTTAAACTTTATACGAGAAAAAGTTTACACAGGAAAGATTATTATCATATACATATATGAATGTATGTATGTACTTCAGCCTGAAGAAATGACAGCAGATTTATTATTGACTAAGGTTCTTCCTGGGCTGAAGCATATTGCTGGAATTTTTGTGTTATTTAATTTAGTTAATGTGTTGTTTTATAAACTTTAAAATAAATAAATAAATTAGGTGGTGCAGCAGTCCGTAGAGAACCAGGGCCTAGTGACTTACTACTCTCAACCATTCCTGTGTTCGAGTAATGTTGTCAGGAATGTAGGGGAACTACAGTTTATATGCCGAATCCGAACGCCTAATTTGAGAAAACACTTTTTCATGACAAGAGTTACTCTTGGAGAATTTGTCAATACCTCGTAAGAGGCAGTATCCGTGAAAAAAACTTTAGATGGCACAAGCGGGAATCGAACCCAAGACCTCTCGCATGACAGCCCAAAGCACTAACCATCACGCCACGGGTAAACTTTAGAATATGATTTTTATCCATTTAATTTATGCATAATTTATCCATTTGTTTATTTTAATTATAATAACAATAAATTTTCATCTTGTTTTGAATCGTCTTTTATTTAAATATATGTACATATAACAACTTTTTATATTATTTCATTATAAACCAATAACTAATTTACACATTTAATACTCGATAATTCCACAAATTCCATATTTAAGATCCCAAATCAATTGCTTAGCAAAGCAAAGCAAAGTGCCAAAAGCTTATGTAGTAAATCACAAGAACTCGGTGGCCAATTGAGTAAACTGAGAGCTATGTGTATGTATGTCTTTATGCATAATACGGTGTAGTAATGTTTGTGAAATGGCTAATTGCACAGACTGACAAACACTGCGGGCTACAGCTCAATAGTATCAGTTTTCATTAGCTAAGTACACGGTTTCGAATCTTCAAATCACTAACTTGTCTCAACAGTCCAAAATGTTCACCACTTTTTAGTATAATGGTGTAGTTTTTGCTTGTGAAATGTCAAAAGATGACAGCTTCAAAAATCAAAAGTGACAGCTGTCCACACCGTGGGCTATTCAAAATGAAACATCTTAGCGGAAAACTCTTTATACGCCGATTTGTTGAACTCGTCCTGTTGGTATAGCTTGATAGTTTTCTTTTTCTTAAACGTAAATAATGCCAACGTCAAATTTTAATTCAATACAATTTCATTTTTAAAGCTTAACTTTAAAACTTTACCCACAATAATTCAATTACAAAAACTATCCCACAAATTACGTAAAGAACAAAAAACAAATATACAACATACTTAAAACGACTCAAGACTATAGGTTCTTTGATTGGTACATTTTTCTTTGGTCTAAAATTAATACGATTCAAATATTCAAAATATTCCTTCCAACGCAGCAAAAGTCCGGCTTCATTCATTCGAATAATAATCGAATTGACGACATCTGTCATCGATGAGTGTTGTCTAAAATACATACAGATGAACTGTCTAAATAAAGGTTCCATGAACAGTTCTTCGATTTCCGGCTGAGTGTAGTAGGCGTAAAAATACAAAATTGGACTAACCACTGCTGTTTTTGGATGTAAGTTATGTAATTTTTGAAAAATTCCCAATTCTTTGAACTTCAAATTTTCTGCCCAATCATTAATAATAGGAATGTATTGCTTATGTAATAAAATTGTGAAGTCTTGTTCTGACAGCTGTTGAACTGTCGATGGTATTTGCGGAACAATCGAATGTCGATATGAGTCAAATAATTTTCCCTGATAAATTGCTCGGATTGTTAGAGCTCCTAAACTCCATGCGATGAACCAAAGTCGAAGAAATGTCCTTCGAGGTGGAGAATTTATTGAGTGACCAATCGCTACGGCTAAGATATTGAGCAATCTAGGTCGGTGTTGTCGAAGGTGCAAAAGTCTCACTAAGTTCGGATTTGTAGATGTCAGCAACGTACCAACACAAACGGCTATTAAAACTATTAAATTGCATAGCCAAACAATCGATTCAAATGGAGCAAAAAGCATTGAAAAAGTTCGAAAATTAGATGATGGACGGACAAGGGCTATGACCATAGGAACTTCAATGTAGTCAATACTCGGAGTAAAGTACTGATCATGAACAGTACCATGAATATAGAAGCCCATAACGATTTCCCCATATCCCATCTTAAGCTGAAAGTAAAATGAGTCTAAGTGATAAACGGTGATTGCGTTGCTTCAGAACTTTTGAACTCACCAACTTAAACGGTCCCAGAGCTGTTCCATTTTTGAAAACTTCAGTATTTTCAATCACACTGATTGTATTGAAACTTGGTTTAAAGTTCATTTTAGCTGATATCACCTCCAGCAATTCGATTTCAAGAGCAAACAATTCTGGCTGATTCCCATTGTAAAATTTTATTCTTTCCTTAAACAACACAGTATTCCTTGTGATTATTTGCAAGGAACAGCCATGAAGATTAACGAACTTCGATGGAAATAATAAAGGAGTACTCAAGAAGTTCAAAAAATGATGAGGATATTGGTGAATTTTGATTGGAACCGTATTTCGACAAGACGATTTTCGATACGGGAAAAAAGTATAAAAGTCCACAGTTGATTTTGTTGTTTCAATCAAAATATTGACATTGTCAAGCATTATTGAAAACATGTCCTTAAAAATACTTTCCATGAGTTGATGAGGTTTTTCATTCGTCATCAAGACAATGAGGAAAAAAAGTTGATTATGGCCTTTGTGATCACTAATCAAAGAAAACAGTCTCCTGTTGGATGATTATAACAAAATGCTATTAATTATTATAAATAAGAAATTCTTTTGACGTGTTCAATACTTACTGAAAACCTTTGTATGACTCTATAAACCATAAATTGTGGTCACTGATTGACGAACCACTTCCATCTTTGTCGTTATTAAGCTCCAAATGAACTTTAAAGGTCCATTCTAACTCAAGAACTTCCTCCAATATTTCATTGAAAAGCTGTATACTTTCGTCGAATTGCCCTGCAACAGTTATGTCCAATGCAGTAGAAGATTTATTAAAAGAATTAGACAGTGCATGAATAGTAGCTTCGTTCATGATGAGTGCCTTTTCCCCAAGAAAACACTGAGGGAAGTTTATTAGAATAAAGAAGTACACACCTGCCATGTTTTTACAATAGTGACATTAGATTAACAAAATGTTTCTTTCTCAATGGCGAGTTATCGTATAAGACTTCAATTTCCAATAGCTCGAATTTTTAACATCATGACAAAATTTCATTAATCAAATTAATAATGGGTTTCCATTATTACACCCATGTGATATTTATACATTATTTGGCCACAAGTACCTATCATTAAGTTAGTGGAAAAGCTTCAATACGAGTAAATACAAATATCTAGATACTATTACATCTTATTAGGTTTACTAAAATGATATTGATTAGTATTGAGGGAGTTTTGCTGATTGACGAGGCTTCGCAGAGAGAGTTTCTCATTGGTAGATTATGGTTCTAGACATTTTAAAAATTTCAAAGCCAGTACCGAGTTTCCATAACTGCAACTATGAACTTCAACAAAATTGCGTTGTGTTCCTAAAACCTTGCTTGGTATTCCAGCCTTTTTATATAAAAGCTGTAGTATTATCATGGAGTAATTTCAATCTTACGTTCGCCGGATGTGTCAAAAAAACTGCACGATCTAATGGCACCGTAGCCACTAGGTCCGCCCCCGTGAGTCTGCACATGATAGTGTTATAGGTTGTATATAGCGGATGCTTTTGATTGACGAGTGATTTTTAATCTGGAAAAGCTTTTTTCGGAGTTGGTCTTTTTGTGAGCTGTCACTTGAATTATGGTTACTTTAAAAATCGTGCAAATTTATTACAAAAGTATTGGTTCCGTTCGCCCGACACAACGAAACAATCAATTTATTGAAGGGAACTTTTGGTGAGCGCATTATGACGCGTCGCCGCGCCGCGCCGCCGTGAGCCTTCAAAATCATGCGAGGAAGTTATTGTAATGGGTCCGATTTGTCAAATTAAAAATTTTGACATTTCTCGACGTTTCAAGGCCCCTAGAGTCGCAATAAAAGATTTTTAGAAAAATGTCTGTGCGTGCGTGTGTACGTACGTTCGCGACGTTTTTTCGTCGACTATAGCTCAAGAACCAGAAGAGATATCGACTTCAAATAAATTTTGTTATACAGATAATAATGCAGAAAGATGCAGAAAGGGCTCTCAAGAAAATTGCGTGGGTGGTTTTTTTTTACCATAGAAGTTTAAAAAAAAGGTGACAATTTTGGTTAACTATAAATATCTCGCGAACCAATAGCGATAGAGACTTGAATTAAATTTTATATTATATATTGTAACGTAATACCAAACCAGTATATTTTTGGAAAAAAAAATCAATTAACGGATTTTTTATAAATCAAAAAAACTGAAAAAAAAAATATTTGTCACCTCGAAAATTTTACGAATAAAAAAATGATTTTATTTCCAAAACAATTTTGTGCAACGAAGAATAACGTTTTCAACATATGGTAAAATTTTGAGAAAAATCGAATTGACAGTTTTTTTTATAAAAAATGAAAACCTAAAAAAACATTACTCAAAGTTGGTAAAAATTGAATTTCGACTTAAATATCTTTTCGAAAATTTGAGATTATGGCTTCCAACTTATTTTATTTTATAAGAAATATTGTTTTCAACATTCGGTAAAATTTTGAGAGAAATCGAATTGACAGTTTTCTTACAAAAAATAAAAACCTAAAACAAAAAAAAATAATAAAAGTTAGTAAAAATTGATTTTAGACTCAAATAACTTTTCAAAAATTTGAGACATTGGCCTTAAACTAATTTCATTTCTTAAAAAATATTGTTTTCAACATTCAGTAACATTTTGAGAAAAGTCGAATTGACAGTTTAAAAAACAAAAAATAAAAACCTAACAAAAATTAGCAAAAGTTGGTAAAAATTGATTTTCGACTTAAATATCTTTTCAAAACTTTGAGATATTGGCTTTAATTCTATCTTATGGGAAATATTTTTTTCAACATTAAGTAAAATTTTGACAAAAATCGAATTGACAATTTTCTTACAAAAAATAAAAACCTAAGAAAAATTAATAAAAGTTGGTAAAAATAGATTTTGACACAAATATCTTTTTTAAAACTAAAAATATTAGCTTCAAATTAATTTGATCTTATACAAAATATTGTTTTGAACATTCGATCAAATTTTGAGAAAAATCAAACTGACAGTTTTTTAACAAAAAATAATTACCTTAAAAAAGCATTACTTAAAGTTCGTAAAAATTGATTTTTGACTCAAATATCTTTTTTAAAATTAAGAATATTGGCTTCATACTAATTTTACTCACCGAAAATATAATTTTCGACAATTAGTAAAGTTTTTATTAAAATCCACCCAACAGTCCGTTTTTTCATAAAAAAATAAAATCTACAAAAAATAGTACGCAAATTTGGTAAAAAATTATGTTCGGTTCTCGATATCTCGTGAAAAATAGAAGATATTGACTTCAAATTCATTTCATTTATCCAATTTTTATTAGTTTATTTAAGAAATAAAAACTTTTAAGAAATGCTACTAAAATTGTTAAAAATTGGTTTTCGACTAAAAATCTCGTTAACAAAAATAGATTTTGAAATCAAACTGTTTCATCATATGCAAAATGTTGTTGGTGATTTTAAAATTTTTTTGAATAATTTAACTGATAACTTTTTTAACAAAACACGAAAACCTGCAAACCTTTTAAGCAAGACAAATCGACAGACGGGATGGGAAGTTATCAGTGTGGGTCGCATCCCAGCCATTTTTTTTTTGTGGGATTATGTGAAGTCGCTTGTCTTAGCCCGAGGCGATTAACGTTTTGAAAGAGAATATTCGGCGCATTATTGCTAACCCTGCAAAAAGTGGTCGAGAATTGAGGCTCTCGGCTGGAACTTATTCTAGCTATCCGCGGCGGTCCTTTCGCGAAATCTTTTTCAAAACATAATAGCAAACCCTTATCTTCATAATAAAACTAAATTCTTGGCCATAAAATTTATTATTTCTTTTACGCATGAAAAACACTCTTTACAAAAATTTCGACTTTTTTAGTTGCTGATTCATAGTTAAAATTGTCTTAAATTTAAGGTCACTGGTCACGCTCTAGTATAAAAAGGTATTATAGAGTTGCCGCTCCGTTATCATACTGTTTTTAACCACTTAGCAGTGAAGCTGCAGCCTAATTTGGTGAACAAAATAAATAAGGGACGGAGTTACAACTGGAACTGCAGCCGAAATAGGGGCCAACGTTGCAGCTGTAGCAAAGAGCTACAAACAGAGTGGTCTGTTATTTCGGTTATTTCAATAATTTTTGACGTTTGAAACATCGGGTGAAGGTTTTTTAACGCACTCAGAACAAGATGTCACTTTTTAGGTGAAAAACTAATAATAAATAAAAGGTAGATAAAGTATTGAATTAATAAATATTAAAACACTTTCCTGTCAATAATTGCGACTAAATTTTAAAAGATAATACATTTTTGTTAAACATTTTCGAGGAAAAAGTGGACTGTTGACTTTCAATACTTAATTTCAACTTAAATAACAAGCTTTATGTATATGTTTCATTACTTCAAACGTCATTAATATCCACATTATATATCATTTATTTGTCTGGCAAGTGTCATAATTAATGATGTGTTAACAGATTAGTTTAATTAAGAAGCTAAGATATTCAACAGTTTGTTACAAAAGATTAATGGTTTAATGGAAAAAGAGTTATAATTCAAAAAGGATTTGATTCCTCAAGAGACACTACAGTATCACACTCTTTTCGATATTATTATGTTCTGTCTATTGTTTTGTGTTCTTTTAATTTCTTTTCCAACAAATCATGGAAGTCAATCCAGTTTATTATTTGGTGCTATCAAAAACGAATTATCTAATTTCTTCAATAGAACTGCACCTCTGTTAGATATAATAATTGAAACAAGTTGCAATTCTCATAAATTCTTCTTTATTGAGATTCTTGAAGAAATTCTTAAAATTCAATGGAATTTCCGTATTCAATTGGATTTTAACAATAAGGAAAATCAATCTGTTGGAGATTTTAATCTTCTAATCATCGATTCATATGAATCTTTTCGGTAAGTTTATTTAACGAAACAAACAAAGTTTGAAAATACTAAGCTTTTATTAATATTATTATTGGAAAAGGCGACTTTTACCAGCGATAGACGAATACAAGGGTAACGCTCCGATATACTTCTTGATTATTCTTAAAACGTCAAAAGTTCACGAAAATCAGATTCTAACTTGGATTGAGAAAATATTTGCAGACTTGTTTTTTCGAATGCTAGACAATGTCAATGTTTTCATTGAGCCCAGCATTGGAGAAGTGCTTGTTTACACATACTTCCCATATCAGCAAGCAAATTGTAGATCATCTCAGCCAATTAAAATTCGTCAAATTTCCAATAACTCATTGGAAGTGGAACATGTTACTTCATTTCCAGACAAATTCAAAAATATTCATGGTTGTACTCTTCGAGTTTTGACAAGAAATTTTCTTTTTGGAAGAAAAATTCGTTATTTTCGAGGACTGCCAGAAGTTTGGGGCATTGAATGGGAAATTCTCGATGTCCTACAGACAAAGATGAACTTTGAAGTAAAATTCATTCGAGCAATAGTTTATGATCGACTGGAAGTTTGGGCTAATGGAACTGCTTTTGGGTCTTTTAAGTTGGTAAGTCAAGTGCTTATCAAATATAAGACCAAAGTTAATTATTTAAACTTTTAAGCTCAAGAATGGCAAAGCTGATATCATGATTGGTTTCTATCGGCATGGACCTCTGCAGGACATGATTTTCTCCACAAGTGTGTCTTACTTTAACAATTGGTTTGTTATCGCTATGTTTCGACCTCCTGGAGAATTTCTAAAATTTTCTTGGCTTTTTGCACCTTTTCATTCGTCAGTTTGGATGTGTACAGTGATGCTTCTTATTTGTGCTGCAGTATGTATAGCTGGGGTCTCAAAAAACACCTATTTAGTGGACTTGTTTAAACTTCAACCAAATCGACCGACAGTCTTCAATTCACTGGTTATAGCCATTGGAATGACTATAGGACATTTACCGAAGAATAATTTTCTACGAATATGTTTTATTATTTGGAGTTTTGGCCTTCTGACCATTCGATCAGTGTACCTAGGCAAGCTGTTCGACTCATATCGCAGCATGATTCTTACAACGAATCGACTCACAGTGACACAGCTCTTGGAGGAACACTATACAATTCACATGCAAACGGCGTATTTCCCGTTGTTTCGAAATTTCTCAGGAATAGATAGTATCAAATATGTCGAATTGACAACCGATAGGAAACTTAACCAAGCTTTGACGAAAAACAGTGCCGTTATCGATTCGTTTTTGTATTTTTATTTAACTCACAGTGAATCGGAATTGGCGGAATTGGTGATGGAGCCTCTATTCACGGAACATATTTGTGCCTTCTTCCAACCACACTCATCGATGGCACAAGTAGTTGATATGATCCTTTTGCGAATGATAGAAGGAGGACTTTTGTTGCGCTGGAAGGAACATTTTGAAAAATTGAAACATGTCAGTTTTTCACCAAGAAAATTTTCCCCCGAAACAGGACCAATTGCTGTGGAAAGATTTAAGTTTATCATGGCTTTGTTTAGTGCGTTGTATGTTATGGCTGGTGTCGTTTTTGTTATTGAGTTGTTTTGGAAGAGAATACAACATTTTTGGTTGAGAGTGATTGGTGGTTCAAAACGACAGGAACATCGGGGGCAGCGATACAGGTATGCACAAGCGCGATCTTACTGCTACGCGAACAGGGCAACTTAATAAATTGAGTTTTTCACATTCAAATCAATCTTGTTAAGTGGCTATTATACAAAGTGGCTCAAGTCATAAACCTTTTGGAGGATCCTTCAATTTTTGAAAACGGCAGTTAGTTCAAGCCTGTACTTTGACTTATTTATCGTACATCTTTTAACTTAAAAACATCTATCAAAGTGTTAAATGTTGTATTTTATCAAGAATGTGAAATTTTTAATATATCTTTTGAGTTTCTCCATTTGTTTTAATTTCTTTTAGTTATATCTATATTCGGATCAATGCATCTAATTTGAAGAAAATTGTGTTCCTGGTTCTACTAGTAGGTAATTTTAAATGCATTTTTCAAAATTAAAACAAATATTAAGAGCGGGAGGTGGCTAGGTTAGGTTAGGTTAGGTTATAGTGGCTGTCCTAGATGGAAACGGACACACTCAGGCCAGTTTTCTGGCCCATTGTGGTACCACATGAATCTTGAGGCTTCCTCCTAAGCTCAATGGAACCAGTTTGAGTCCCTTACGAAACGTGAGAGGCTGATTATGCTGATGTGGTTTAGATCGTTTAGATCGTTAAAGAAGAATTCTCCAAGGTAATTCTTGCGTTTTCGAGCCAGAGCAGGGCATGTGCAGAGAAGATGAAGAACTGTTTCTTCCTCTTCCTCGTCCATACAGCTTCTGCAAAAGTCATTTGGGAATACGCCTAATCTCTAGGCGTGCTTTCCTATTAGACAGTGTCCGGTTATGACACCTATCATCGAGCTTATATGCGATCTGCTTAGAGAGAGCAAGCACCTTGAACGTTTTAAATCCAGTGTTGGCCAGATGTTTTTTGTGACTTGACACGTGGTGATGTTGTTCCACCTGGTGCCTGCCCTCCTCACAGCGTCTTGCATTAGCAACAGTTTACAAGTAGCGATTGGTATGCCAGTACGTGCCAAACGTGGTAGGATGGGCTGTACTGTTCCGTTTCTGACGAGTTCATCTGCCTTACAGTAACCTGGAATGTCTCTATGGCCCGGCACTAATCCAGGAATGTCCTGTCCTCTCAAAAAGATCTGGGAGGTATAGATATCTGGAAATTTCTGTCGAATTGCAGTTGGGGGATGGTGTAGTCTGTGTGCTTTGGAATTGATTCTAAATAACTAAGAATTACGGAGTGGCCAATGTTGTTGTTAGTCCACTGCGACGAAGCTTTGAGGCGAATAGCAGACCTTGCAGCTATTTGTTTGCTAAAAATGTCAAGAGGTGTTAGGTAGAGTAAGGTGTCCAGTGCCGCAGATGGGGTCGTGCGAAGCGATCCGCTTATACATAGGCAAGCTGAACGTTGGACCTTATTTAATTTATGCCGGTTTATACCTTTCTCTAAAGCAGTCCACCATACTGCCACACCGTTGTAAGCCCCATTTATTACCAATGGCTTTTTTGCAAGAAAAGAGAGCTACAGTAGCTTTTTTGACTCTTTCCTGTACGTTGCGCTTCCAATTTAGTTTTTATCTAAGACAAGACCCAGGTATTTAGCCTCGTCTGAGAATTTTAATTGGATTCCTTTAATATGGGGAGGGTTGACAAATGGAATTTTGTATTTCCTCGAAAATAAGACTAAATCAGTTTTGTGTGGGTTAACGCTCAGTCCACACCGATCAGCCCAAAGTATTAGTCTGTCTAAGGCATTTTGTAAGAGTTCTTTTAACGTGTTAAGATACTTTCCTGAAACTGCTATAGCAACGTCGGGAGGTGGTAGAGAGATAAAATTACGAAACAACAAAATAAGTTACCTCAACTAATAATAATAAACGTTCAGAGAGACGAATATTTTCAATAACTTTAGCACACTCAAGGGGATATGAATACTCTTATAATGATTATACACCCTGCGAGCAATTAGGAAGAGAGGGTAGAATTAGAAAGGACATCCCGGTGCACATTGATTTTGAATGTCTGAACATTGTAATGAGTGGGAAATATTGAGTTTGGTAAAGCATTCCACATTCTTGTAGTGAGATTTAAAAAAGCTCTGTACTTTACAGTATGTCCAAAATTAGGCTCAAGGGCAAACTAAAGGGCATTCTTAGAAAAACGGGTATTACGGTTGAATTGTTTATGATTATGACAATAGCGTTGAATGTATGGGAATTCGGGGAAAAAATAAAAAAAAAACATAATTTTAGTAAGCATATTATTCTTTTCGTATTTATTTGTGTATTTTATGGGCTTAAGTAATAGATACAAAGGAAACAAAAAGAGGTTCTTCAATTATCTTCATCAGAAGAAGATGATTTGTCGTCATGATAATCAATTATATATTTTTTGATATCAGTATCGTATATTTTGGGTTTTCTTTTAAGTTTTCTTTGAGAAAAAAGGTACGGGTCTGACATAAGTAGTAAGTGATTCATAACGTCCTTACAGTTGTTAGCTCTTGAGGATTTTCTTGCATGATTAAGCCTAGTCCGGCGGAAAGTTTTGTGCAAGCTTCTTCAGACAATTTTCCAATTGGTTTGTGAAAACTTTTCATTACATCTATATTATGAAAAAATAGTTTGTACCATCCGTAAAGATCCAAATACATTTCTCTTGTTTCACAAATGAGTATATTAAATTTATTGAAATTGATGTCAATTCCTGTTGCCATTACTCGTAAGATGATATTTAGTTTTTGAATCAAATTTTGGCCGATTTTTGTTATTTCGGAACTTTTCTGGGGATCAGAAAACAATGTTCGAGCAGTGTTACCATCGTTTGATGACCCAAGGCCATGCTTCGGTTGGTCAACAGTTAGTCCCATTTTCGATTTGAATTCGGCTTGTATATGCTTCTTTTCAATCTGGAAAAGAGTTTTGTTTTCTTCTCCTTGAACCCTCCATTTTCTGAAGGGCAGCCTATAAGAGATGTGCAATAAACATTCGAATGATCTTATCCAAAGATGCAGATTCGATAGACCGAAACGATAGTTTTCTTCATTGGGTTTTTTCTCAAAGCATTTGGCTGTATTCATTTCACTAGGAAGTGCGCCACAGATATAGCATTTAGCGGACTAATTTGTTTTTGACAAAACATTACACACGCTCCCATCAACCATGGTAATGTGAAACTCATATGAAATAATGCAACTTTGAACTGCTATGATTTCAGTATGCTCAGAAAGACTCATAATTTTTTCTTGCATAATAGCCTCCTCCCCTCTTACTAGATCCGGAAATTCTTTTTTAAATATAAATTTGACAGGCCTACAATATAATATAGATCCAGGACGATCATTTACCCAAAGAGAAGCGCCGGAATCAATATGAATTAATTTTAAAGGTACAAATTCTATTACAAATAAATATTCGTCGATGTTTTCGGTATTTTCAAATCTGAGCTTGTACGCACTATGGTTACCACTACCATCGAATCCCCATTTACAAATTAACTTAACCAACGTCACGAACGGTGCTTAAGAGATACAAAAGTTTCAGTTAATCAACGGTCACCGATAATTTTTAGAGCTCTTTTGTTTTATTATGCCCAAGAGACTCAAGTGGGTTATTGGAGCACCTGCCCAGATATGGGAATTGTACTCGAGTTTCAGACGAATATAGTTTTTTTTTTTAATTATAGCCAGATAAGAAGGGGTACAATACTTCTTGCATCGACGGAGAAAACCTAAACACTTAGCAGGCGACTTTATATATGGGATCACTCCATAAGAGATATTTGGTGACGCTATGATGATCAGAATTTAATGAGCTTATTCTAAAAACGAATATGATAAGCTGGGGGTACTGTCATCAGCGAAACAATTTAGTGGGTTAGAAGTTTCAGAAAAATGATCATTTATAAAATTAAGGAAGACAGTCGGAGACAAAACGGAGCCCTGAGGCACAACAGTGTTTATTTTGTGGATATCAAATTAATTCTCTTTGCTTATGGGTGATACAAAGACAACTTTTAAACCCAACGTACAACACAAACTAATGTTTAGACATTTTGAGTTATGGTTGTATGGTATTGTTAAAAAAAAAATCTGCAAGAAATGTTATCCAATCGGGAGTTGACAGCTTTGAACTACCAACGCTGAAATTAGTGACAGAACTATCAATGGGCGGGCTCGAGTTGGGACGACATACTGAACTTGAAGGTAAGGCAAGCTTCTAGTCTTGTTGACTGAAAAGTTAGCTATCAACAATTTCCCTTATTTTTAAGCAATGGCGGAACCAGGGGTAGTAGTTGAGTAGTAAAAGCAAAGATTTCATTCACCAAAAAAGCGGTTTATCTTTGTAATTATCTTAAAGGTATTTAAAAATTGGAAAAACTTTAGTATTGCTTATAAGTATTCGAAATAATTTTAACTAATTTTGACTTGTTTTCCAATGCTAAATACAAGTTTAAGAGTAAAAGTCATTTTTTAGATTAAGTTTTTGCGATACTTGCATTTTTCGGATTTAGTGATTTTTGCAGCTGGCATTATATTTACTTTGGTTATTTTCTTGCCAAACACTCAATGCCAAACAAAATTGATTTTTTTTTCTAGTACCACAATTTACAATTGTTTTTAAATAATAAAGATTATAAAATTTAAATTTCAATAAAAATTGAATTTTATCGTTCTTGATTTGTTTTGGAACTACCTGCACTGCCAACCACTAGAATAAGGCCACACATTTTGCAATCGACTTTCGGTTTTTATACCTGTTGGAAGTTTATAACCGGAAAAGTTTATGACCTTTGAAATGGTACATATTTCCCCATTTCAATAAAAGTATAGGGTTAATTGGAAACGAGCGTTGGAATTCCCCAAGATCAATCAATTAACTACTAAAAACCCATATAAAATGGTGCTTCACTTGGATGAGTTTAGTTCGAATATTTCCGTGCCGAAGTTTACATGTGCCATCTTTTAAAAACTTGGGTGTTTTGATTTATTTCGTTCTTTACATTTTTCTAATGGTAAATATATTGTGCTTTAGTGTTCTATTCTGTGTTTTTAAGTGTTAAAATTGAAAAAAAGTATTATAGGTATTGAAAAATGTCACGAAAATGTGTGAATAATCCCGACAACTTTTGTTACATTTGCGGGGAAGTGGTATTTTGTAAGCAAAGATGTTCCATATAGCCGACAATAAAAGAAGCCTATTCCTACTACTTTAAACAAAGCATAAAACATCAAGATAAAAGCTGGGTTCCGCATTTCTGTGGCAATGCATGTGCGACAGGTTTGAGAAATTGGATGAGTGGAAGAAAAAAAACATTTCGGTTCGCAGTACCAATGCAGTGGCGAGAATCAACTAATCATGCACGGGATTGTTATTTCTGCCTCACCACTCATGTGTTTGTGAGAGGGAAGGGATTTTCTAAAAAAAAAGAAGAATACTATAGTGTATGTATACCATCGGCTAATAGTCCTCTGCCACACAGCGATCTTCACCCGATTCGAAAAAGCCCTCCTACACCTGCTTCACCAACAATTTCTTCAATGTCAGAATTCGAAGTTCCTAGCACATCATCACAGCCACACCGGATAACACAAGCTGAATTGAATGATCTTGTTAGAATTAGAATTGCCCAAGAACAAAGCAGAACTTCTAGGCTTGAGGTTGCAACAATGGAATCTTTTAGGAAGGGGTGTGGTTATACCATCTTTCCGTACTCGGCAAAAGGAGTTCCAGCGATATTTTGAAATGGATGAAAGTTTATTTTTTTGCAATGATGTCAGTGCTTTGATGGTAGCCCTTAACATAACGTATAAACGGAGTGAATGGAGACTTTTCATAGATAGCTCTAAGTTAAGCTTAAAAGCTGTGTTGCTTCATAACTGAAATATTTTACCTTCGATTCCTATTGGTTACGCAGTTCATATGTAGGAGTCTTATGAAAATATAAAAAGTGTTCTGCTGCGGATTAAATATGAGGAACACCAATGGCAAATCTGCGGGGATTTGAAAGTCGTAGCTCTGTTGCTTGGACTGCAATTAGGCTACACGAAATTTTGTTGCTTCATCTGTGAATGGGACAGTCGTGATAGAAAACTGCATTATATTAAAAAGTTGTGGCCTCATCGTCAGTCGCTTCAACCTGGGCAAAATGACCCTCTAATTGATCCACAAAAGGTGTTACTTCCGCCCTTGCATATAAAGCTAGGACTCATGAAAAACTTCGTAAAGGCAATGGACAGAGATGGAGCTGCTTTTCAATACCTTCCCCAAAAATTTCCGAGAATAAGTGAGGCTAAAGTCAAAGAAGGCATATTCGTCGGTCCGCATATAAGAGATTTGTTTAAAGATGTCAACTTTGACTTGGTTCTAGAAGGTAAGGAAAAAAAAGCCTGGGATGATTTTCGCCTTGTAGCACAACATTTTCTGGGAAATAAGAGGAGTGACAACTATGTTGAACTTGTCGAAAATATGCTTTCGTCATACCAAGAATTGGGTTGTAATATGTCTTTAAAAATCCACTTTTTACATTCCCACTTGGAGTTCTTTCCGGATAATTGCGGAACTTTTAGCGATGAGCACGGTGAGCGCTTTCATCAGGACATCGCCAATATGGAAAAGCGGTATCAAGGCCATTGGAACGCTTCAATGTTAGCGGACTTTTGTTGGACTATTTAAAGAGATATTAAGGACGCAAAATACAAGAGGGCCGCGAAAAAACCACGTCGCAGTTCTGACGGGGATTGAAAAAACATAGAAAATCCTCACATTTTTCAAAAAATTGTTTTTTTCATTTTTTTTTTAAAGTAAATCTTATTTTAATAAATAGTAATTGTTTTAGTGTTAAGTACATATGTATAAATACATAAAAAAATCTATTTTACATAAGGAATACTTTTATAAAGTCAAAATTTGTAGACCTAATTAAAAAATCTTTTTTGGGAGAAAGAGCAAATGTTCATGTTTTTTTTTTAAGATTAAACCTTGAATAAGAGATCGTCTTCCATCATATTCCACACTTTAAAAAAGTCTAACACAAAGAGTTAGAGTTTTCTTTTTCAAAATTGATTATCTATCAAATACAAAAACTTTTAAAGTCTTAATAAATTGAAGAAATCTACTTTTTGAATCCCATTTTCCACTGCATCTCAATTTTTGTAGAATATATTGTCTTTGGAAAAAAGCTACGTGTGAAATGTTACAGACATACGCAATATTTTTTTTTTTTTAGAAGAAAGTTACACATTGGGGATGTTAAGTCAGTTAACTTTTTGTTTATCGGTGAACAAAAATAATTGTATACAATATTGTTATACAAAGCTTGTTACATGACAAATTTTAACTCAAAAGTTATGCACTATGGCGGGTGATAGTAACAAAACACTTCCTGCTTGGGCCCACTTTAGGATTTGGGGTTGGTGCATGGTTAGAATAATGCATTTTATATTTATTTATATTATTTGATTGTTTGACTTTATTTCCTTTTTTGCTTTTCATTCCTGTCTTACACAATTTCTAAAATTTCTGCATAAAACGCATCCTCTTAACTATTGTATGTTAGCTCTTAAATTATGGGCATATTTAGGAAACTGTGGGTATCTTTGAATACATTCATATGTAACGAGTCGTCTAAATTAAAAAGTTAGACCATACATTGCTGGACAACAGTGTTTTTAATAAAAGTTAATAACTAAAATTGTCACTTAAGTTCTTGTAATATGTCAATACAAGTTTAAGATGTATACAGATGCCCCAAAACTCTTCTTAACGTTAAGTGTGTGACCCAGTGTGGACTTGCTATCAAGTCAGGTCTATCTATTTATGTCAACTTACCAGCCGATCATGTTTTCTTACATTCAACTGAAAGCTGAACTCTGTGATTTATTTATTTTACTGCACACTTTCCTTGCCTTGTCCTTGGAAGCTTAATAAGGTCTTTTAAGTCACAAAATAAAGCACAACTTATTATAGACTTCTACCATAACAATATGGTTGGTACTTTCTGCACGATCGATCAAAAATAGTGAAGTAAATTCCAAGTTTCAAATTCATGACATCTCAAAAATTGCCTAGCTGTCTTGGTCTAATTTTACGTTCAAAAAATGCAGTTGACTGGAAAAGAAGGCCCTTATGTTATGTGATCCTGCCCAATGTCTGAAACATTTGATATACATATAGTGACGGCTTGTTCTACAGTGACTCTTTCCGCTGGTAGCTACAGTGGCATCTTTAGGCATGGGCCCGGTGGGCCAGGGCCCAGGGCCCCGCAATTTTTTGGCCCCCAAATCCACCAACAAAAATGAATGAATGAATGTACAGAAAACGAAATAAGGTTAGTGGACAGTAACAGAAAAACAAGTTTCATTTTAGTTTTATGTTTTATTAAATATTCATTAAAAAATTGGTCACATAAAACATACAAATAGTTTCAATTTACTCTCCGTTCCGTTGAAATTCTACTCCTCAACATCTTAAACTTCTGGCAATATGAATCTTTAATCATGCACCTGCACACGCTGTCAACATTATTTTAACAACTCTGCTTTCGTTCTACTCTACAGTTCTTCACACATGTTGACTTTTCAACTCACTCCATAAACAAACACAAAGTTGTTCCATTATGGATAATTCATCGTAGATCAGGAAAGGGATACACTTCCTATTTATCAGCAAATATTTGCAACGAATTCATTGATATGATGGGAAAACAAGTCCTAATGAAAATTTTAGGTGAAATTAGATCGGCAAAATATTTTTCCCCAAGTGTTGACATCACACCCGACCTTTCTCATATCGACCAGTTGACTTTTCCAATTCGGTATGTTAAAAATTGTGTTCCCATCGAAAGGTTCTTAAAATGTATACCTATTCAAGAGCATAAATCTGAATATTTGGCTGACACAATCTTTACATTTCTGGAAAATCATGATATTTCAATAGAGGATTGTAGAGGACCAAGCTATGATAATGCGTCTAATATGTCGGGAAAATATTCTGGTTTGCAAGCAAGATTAAAGGAGAAGTGCGAATTATTTGTACCTTGTGCGGCACATTCTCTTAACTTAATAGGCCTTCATGCGGCTGGTTGTGTGCAGGAGGCAACAAGTTTCTTTCAAGTGGTTCAAAAAAATACAACTTTTTTTCTGCTTCTACCCATCTGAAACAAGATAACGCGCTCCATCATGGTTATAAGCAAATTACTGAAGCCTTAACATCTATCTCTAGAGATCTAAAGCAAGCTCCAGACACAAAAAGCGAAGCGCTAAGCCTGTCTAAGAAAATGTCAAAACTGGAGTTCCTCATTTTAACAGAAATTCGGAGCACAATATTAGAAAGAATTCATAAAACCAGCAAGAGCCTTCAAAAAGAAACAATAACGATTGACGTTGCTGCCAATTTGCTTTGTTCTTTCATAAATGGTATAAGGGAGAATTTTTATAAATTTGAAGCGTGTACCAAAATTCAGAATCCGGATGCTAATTATAAAGACTTAATGCAACGAAAAATATGTAGTAGTAGAAGTTCGCGTGCCACATATTTTGATGGTCCTGCACCATCCGTCCAGCTAATTGGGAAAGCAAAGTCTAAAATATCAACTTTTTTTCCAATTATTGACACTATTACTTTGCAATTCAAAATACGATCCAATTGCTATCAAGAAATTAATGCATTGTTTGGCTTTTTTTGTCGATTGCAATATTTGACTTCAGTGGAGTTGCAAAATTCTTGCGAACAGTTTAAAAAAAAATATCATAGAGATGTTAATGCAGAAGAACTTGAGGTAGAATGCCTGCACCTCGTACAGTATTTAAAAAATTCAATAAAGATGTAAATGAAGATCTTATTACAATATCAAAATTGTACAGTCTAATTACAGTGGATGAAATTGGGAACACATTTCCAAATGTAGAAACTGCCTGTAGAATTTTTTATCTCTGATGGTTTCAAACTGCAGTGGAGAGCGTTCATTTTCGAAATTGAACCGGATAAAAAATGAACTTCGAAGCAAAATGCTACAAGATAATCAATTTTCAATTGATAAATGAATGATAATGAATTTCTGCAGGAAATTGAATTTGATGACTTAATTCATAATTTTGCAACTGACAAAGTCAGAAAAGTATGCTTTCAATAATATTTTATTGTATACTTAAACTTACATATATCTAAAAAAAAACCAAATCAAATCAAATATAAAGAACTAAACTTACATAGAATTAAAAAAAAATATTTGAAAACATTATAGGTAAATCAACCAAATTATTAATCAAAAATTAATTTTAAAATTATATTTTTACCCTAAAGAATTAAAACAAAATATATTATGTGTACCTATTTGGCCCCCAAATCCTATTGGGCCCAGGTACCCCAAAAGTCTAAAGACGCCTCTGGGTAGCTATGTACATTCATTAAACTGCGTTGTAATTTTTTATATTTCTTCAACTTAGCGTTGAAACTCTTGGCAAATTTATTACAGCACTTAAAATGCTTTTTAATTAATAGAAAATTTCCTTATTTCCATTCTGCTTTCGAATTTTCAAAGCTAAACCTAAAACTACAATCAAATTTTCATTTTATAGACAAATATCAATATTATAATTGGAATGAATGACGGCTCTCATTTGGATTATGCCAATCTACTTCCACTAAATATTTCTCACCGATTCGCTTTTAGCACGTCAAAACAAAACGCTCCGCTCGACACGGCATCACTCTTGTTTTATTGATACAAACATCTTGTATACATACATTTCATTCTCGAATAAATAATAATTATAATCGTTTTCATCGAATTTGTATATTACTTGTGTAAATTAAAAAAAAAAGGAAACAAACTAGTGTGGAAACATGACTCACTCACACGCTATGATGTTTTCACCAATCAAACCAAAATTATTGTGTGGATTGGTGAACACACTCTTCAAATAAAATTTGAAAAAAAAGCAAATTAAAAAAGAAACACTTACTTTGCATTTGATCCATCGGATAGATTCGGCGACGATGCGGCCACATCATCACCTCCCCTCTTCCCACCGTGCTCCTTGTAATCGCGAAAGCATCTTTTACATCTGGTCGGCCATCGAACTTGTGGATGGAAGCCTAACGGGCAGAGTTGATCGCCTTTTGATGATGAATACAAATGATGCATAGGTATAACACAATGGCGGCGCGGCGACCGTCGGCGCTCAGCTCAACTCAACTCTCAATCAGGATATTCACGGCGCGGCCGGCGGCGGGGCGGCGCGTTATCTTTTCCCTAATAAATTCCAAGATCTACCTATCACAACTGTACTCCAAGGTGATAGATAAAACAACAGTTCTGAATATGAATGAATCTAAAAATATACAAAAAAAAACAATAAGAAGAGGAAAAAATAATTAATAAATCATTATTTTTGTTTATTTAATGAGAGATGAAGAAGGAGAAGGAGAAGATACCAAAAATTTAAACATCTATGGGTTTTTCTATTTATCAGACTTGCGTCAACACCCATATTTTGCGTGTGTTCATTGTGCACAGCAAAAAGTCATAGGAATACAGTGGCGAGCATATGTGGTATGTGGATACTTAAGCTAAGAATTCACGATTGGAAGACCTTCTAATATTGGTCGAACTGTCAAAAGTCTTCCAATAGCATTCAAATAGGTGACAATTTCCAATTTTCCATCAAGTAAAAATTGTCCGTTTATACAGTTGGTTGATTTTATCCAAATAATAGACAATTTTTTGGTAAAAAATCGGCTGACAATTGCCGAACATTTTGTACTTCCAATTAAAAATTGCCTGTTTACACGGTTGGAAGACTTCAGAAAATAATTAAATTGGCAGACTCATTGGAAGAAAATTTTGTCGACAGACGATAGAGAATATGAATATTAATTTTAGAAGTGAAAACAACGCTTGTAAAATTTGTTCATGCGTCCAAACGGTGACTTTTTATTTCTTTCGATTTTTGTAGTTTTTAAATTCTTTCAAAATCCCGTAAGCATTTGTTGTTGTTTCCTGCTTAAAAACTTTCTGCCAATTAAAAATTGGATGATGTTTTTTGAAAAGAACATCTTCCAATATCTAATTAGTGGAGAATCGTCCAATTATTTGAAATTACAAAAAATTGGGTGCTTTGCTTAGACGAGTGGAAAAGATTGCAAGAAATGCATAGGCCAATTTTTCCATAGAAAATTTGCCGACCAATGACTGCCAATTTTGTTTCTGTCACTTTTGATAGATAAAATTGGTTGTTTACGTGGTTGATCGAAAATTGGTTAAATGTTTTGAATCTGCCATTATTGGAAGATCTTCCGATCGGTGAATATTAAATTTTTAGTATTTCGTTCAAATGCCCTTAGCTTTGATGACGCTATTGACTCATTTGGGCATGCTTTCTACTAACTTTTCGAGTAAATAAGTAATTAATCAATTGGTGCGGAATGCTCTTCCACTCAGTCTGTATCCGCTACCAAAGCTGGTCAAAAGTTTTTGGTCTGTATTTTACGAGCCAATTTTTAATGATCTTGGCGGTATGGTTAGGATCTCCATCCTGTTGAAACAAAACTTCTTCTGCCAATTTCTACAAAGTCTGGTAATTTTCTACCAGAAAATGAAGATAATTTTCTTGCTTCGTTATTCCATTAACTTTCTCCAATGGTCTAACATTCCACTAAGTGAAACAGTCCCATACCATTAAACTTCCTCCTCCATGTTTTATAGTTTGTCTCACTCGGTGCTTTTGTAAGAGTTCATATGGTACGGTCGGTGCTAATAGTATTGCTTACCTACAGATGGAATTGGTAAATTTTGGTTTCATCAGACCAAATCAACCTTTTCCAGTTTTCTACGGTCCAATTCCTGTGCCCGTTGCAAAATTGTAGGCAAGACGCTAAATTTTTAGTGGAAGGTGCTGGATTTTTTTTTGTTTCACTGCCGATGCCAGGCCGATTCTCTGAAGTGCTATACGTGCTGTTCATTCACTTAAATTTGTGTTTAAGGCTATTTTAGCTCCTTCGATACTGAAAAAAGGACACTCTCCAATAGGTCTTTATAAATGTGGTTTTAGACCAGGAAAGTCCACAGTCGAGCAAATATTTACATTACGGCAGATCCTGGAAAAAAATCCAAGAACATCAAATCGACACCCACCATCTCTTAATCCATTTTAAGGCCGCATATTACAGCATCTACAGGGACGAGCTGTATAGAGCCATGTCTAATTTTGGCATCCCTGCCAAACTCGTCTGTTTGAGCGGGATGACCATGAAGAATTCGCGCGGCTCCATAAAGGTTGGAAACAACTTAACAGAACCTTTCGATGTCAAAAAAGGCTTTAGACAAGGTGATGCGCTGTCATGCGATTTCTTTAACATCACACTTGAAGGAATAGTACAGAGCTCCCACGTCAAGACTAGAGTCACTATTTTTCAAAAATCTGTTCAATTACTTGCATATCGAACCCTTCCCGCCAATTTATTGTAAGCGCCGAAATAAAATTTATTGTAGACGACAAATCAAAAGCTTACTACTGGTCCTTGAAACTACTTGTACCTATAGCCAGTATTCTAAATTATTAATTATGCTTAAGTTAAGACATGACAATAGCCTTCAAGGCTCAAGTTGTCTTTTTTATTATCGCTTACGATAAAATGGTGGGAAGGGCTCGATATGCTGATTACATTGACATAATCGGAAGAACTCAGGGTGATGTCAATGAGGCTTTGTGAGTATTAAGGCAGTGGTGGCAAAAATGGGTTAAACGTTTAATGAGGTCAAAACAAAGTACATGCTATCATAAAGAAAGTACCTACAACACCGACGTCTCGGTAAAAAAGTCACCATCGAAAGACGTAACATTGAGGTAGTTAAGGACTTCGTTTACCTAGGCTCCGCTATTAACGCAGAAAACAACACCAGCGCTGAGATCAAAGGAAGAATTACTCTTGCCAACCGCTGTTTCTTTGGGCTAAGAAAGCAATTGAGTAGCAAACCCTCTCTCGAGCGACCAAAAAGTCGTCATATAAGATCCATATCATCCCCGTCCTGTTATACGGGTCATAAGCATGGACTGTGACAAAAGCGGATGAAAGCACTGTGGGTTGTTTCGAAAGAAAAGTTCTTCGCGTGATCTACGGTCCCATATGCATAGAAGCTGAGTGGAGGAGAAGATGGAACAATGAGCTGTACAGCTGTGCAGCGACGTAGACTTAGCCAGAAGGGTAAAAGTCCAACGACTGAGATGGCTGCGTCACGTAGAGCGCATATACCCCTACTCTGACCCTGAAAGTCTTCGAATCCATACCCACAGGACAGCGCAATAGAGGAAGACCGCCAATCAGGTGGCGCGCACAAGTGGAAAGTGACCTCACCCAACTTGAAGCGCGAAACTGGAGACATCTAGCTAGGGACCGAACTAGATGGAGAAGTTTTTTGGGTGAGGCCCTAGTTCGAACAGGACTGTTGCGCCACCTTAAGTAAGTATTGGAGCTTCTTTAGGTGTGGCCACTTGCATAGTTACCATCATCTGCTTTATAGCTCCAGCATCTCCCTCTATCTAATATTGGTCGCGATTAAATTATGTGTATTACTCGTATATACAAATTATTTTTTAATAAGGCATCAGGACAACAAGACCATAAGTGATGCCGTCTTTTAGAACACTTAAATTTAATTACAGAGAAACTTTAACACAGTGATTGTTGAAAGTAATGACTTTTAAGTTAAACATTTATAGTTAAAAACAGAAATATTTACATTAGATTTCATTAAATTTATTGTGAATATCTAAAGCAGTTTTAATTCTTTGTATTGTATTATGATCGGCTGGGCAAAGGATGGTACATAGATAATTTTTTGAATATGAATGTGCTTTCAAGTGAAGGATCGATCTGCCGTGATAAAGGACATTCTACAAATATATGATGAATTGATAGAACTTCATGACAGGCTTCACAAAATTCTGGGAGTTCATTATTGTATAGGTGTTTAGTCGTAAAAATAGTTTTTCCCCAACTCTGATTCGGTGTATATTTATGCAATTTTCCCTTGTTAGTTGCCTATTATATGGAATGCGATGGTGATGTAGGTTATGTTGACGAAGAAAAGTATTGCAGTTATTCCAATTAACTTCAAGCTCCATCTTTAGCTCCTGGAAATAGATTTGGCGAGTGAATTGATAGAAATTTGGTAGCATCTTTGGCTGCAACAAGACTTCTGTCTTCGTCTCAACACGCCTAGTGTAAAGGTAAATCGGTGGAAACAGCGCTACACACCTTAGTACGCACCGTCGAATATTCCCTCCATCATAAAGAGTTCGCTATGGTTGCTTTCCTTGACATCGAAGGTGCTTTTAACAACGTGGACACATCTGCAATCACATCTGTACTAACATCTCTAAATGTAGAGAGTGCGCTTCGGGAGTTAATTCATTTAATGCTTACTAGCAGAATAATTAACTCAAAACTGGGCAACTCTTCTGGCAGACGATTCGTTAGTAGAGGGACACCGCAAGGTGGTGTTCTATCCCCTCTCCTCTGGAACCTAGTGGTAAATGAAATCCTAACTGGTCTGGATGCGGAGGGTTTCAGAGTGATAGCCTATGCGGACGACGTTGCTATAGCAGTTTCAGGAAAGCATCTTAACACGTTAAAAGAACTCTTACAAAATGCCTTAGACAGACTAATACTTTGGGCTGATCGGTGTGGACTGGGTGTTAACCCACACAAAACCGATTTGGTCTTATTTTCGAGGAGATACAAAATTCCATTTGTCAACCCACCCCATATTAAAGGAATCCAATTAAAATTCTCAGACGAGGCTAAATACCTGGGTCTTGTCTTAGATAAAAAACTAAATTGGAAACGCAACGTAGAGGAAAGAGTCAAAAAAGCTACTGTAGCTCTCTTTTCTTGCAAAAAAGCCATCGGTAATAAATGGGGCTTGCAACCCAGAATCACGCATTGGCTATACACATCGGTAATCAGACCGATTTTAATGTACGGTGTGGCAGTATGGTGGACTGCTTTAGAAAAAGGTATAAACCGAGATAAAGTAAATAAAGTCCAACGTTCAGCTTGTCTATGTATAAGCGGATCGCTTCGCACGACCCCATCTGCGGCACTGGACACCTTACTCTACCTAACACCTCTTGACATCTTTAGCAAACAAATAGCTGCAAGTTCTGCTATTCGCCTCAAAGCTTCGTCGCAGTGGACTAACAACAACATTGGTCACTCCGTTATTCTTAGTTATTTAGAATCAATCCCAAAGCACACAGACTACACCATCCCCCAACTACAATTCGACAGAAATTTCCAGATTTCTATACCTCCCAGATCTTTTTGGGAGGATAGGACATTCCTGGAAGACGAGTCAATCCACTTCTATACAGATGGGTCAAAAACAAAAGAAGGGGTTGGTGGAGGTGTGTACTCTGAACGACTGAAATTAAGTCTCTCATTCCGCCTTCCCAATCATTGTAGCGTGTTCCAGGCGGAACTTTTGGCGATAAAAGAAGTCTTGTCCTGGCTTAAAGAAAACGTGATATCGACATCTGATATCCGTATTTTCTCAGATAGTCAGGCCGCTATTAAATCTCTGGATTCTGTCTCTACAAACTCTATAACAGTCCAGAACTGTCGATCATCTCTAATGGAGATGGCACAACAGTTCAATATTCACCTTTGTTGGGTGCCGGGCCATAGAGACATTCCAGGTAACTGTAAGGCAGATGAACTCGCCAGGAACGGTACAGTACAGCCCATCCTACCACGTTTGGCACGTACTGGCATACCAATCGCTACTTGTAAACTGTTGCTAATGCAAGACGCTGTGAGGAGGGCAGGCAAGTCACAAAAAACATCTGGCCAACACTGGATTTAAAACGTTCAAGGTGCTTGCTCTCTCTAAGCATAAGCAGCCTCTCACGTTTCGTAAGAGACTTAAACTGGTTCCATTGAGCTTAGGAAGAAACCTCAAGATTCATGTGGTATCACAATGGGCCATCAAACTGACCTAAGTCTGTCCGTTTCCATCTTGGACAGCCACTTCAACCTAACCTAACCTAACCTTGGCTGCAACATAGTACTATGTTTTCCGTCATTGTGCATCTTAATTGTTCCAGAGTAAGGCATCGGTTTGTCTCATTTTGTATGCCTTTTAATATCTTAAGGTTATCTGTCAGGATTATACTTCGTCCCAAATAAGTTTTCACAAGTGAAATAGCTCTTTGAATTGCTGCTAGTTCAGCAATGTAGCTGCCTGCTTCATTAGGTAGTAGTCCTTGCCAGACCGAAGAGGTTTGAGAATGCTGTTCCCATTTGTCTACGGCAAAAGATGAATTATCATCTTTGTGTGAACCATCTGTGTAAAAGATGTGATCAGGGTTGATCTTTTTGATCATCTCTTGGTGTAGAGTTTGGAACATACCATCCGTTGTATTTTTCTTTTTACATCCTGTCAATTTTGTATCTATTTGAAGCAGATTTCGTTTCCAAGGGGGCGGACTATATTTGATTGAACCTGGTTTAAACGAGGAGTTTTTCTAACTGTTCGATGGCAAATACGCAACTCTGCAAATATTTTCCGTGCTAAATAATTCTTTCGTCTTTCAAAATATCGAGTATTTTCTTAATTTTTCAAGAAAAGAAATAACCATACGAGTCAAACTTTTAAAGCAATGATGAATTTTAAAACAGTACGAATAACGGTATATTTTTAAGTTGCTTTTCACTTATAAATTAGTGCTGCAAAGTAAGAAAAATTGGGTTACGTACACAAGTTTTTTGAATTAAAAGTTAATTTTTGATTGAAAAGATGTTTTTATATTTTTGGTTTCTTAAAAAATAAAGATTTTAATTGTGATAGCTTTATTTTTGCGAGTTTTAGTGTCCACATATGTATGCTCGCCACTGTATATGGAATTATTTCTCTTCAAAAACCATTGTTTCTGACCTTAAAATTTCTCAGTTTTTTTCTATTCGTTAGTTTTTCTTTTTCTTTATTTTTGATTTGTTTTCGTTTTTGAAAATCGTTGAATAATTTATAGAATCAAACAACCACCTACAACACTTCTTTTTCTATGTTTTATTAGTTTTTCTTTTTTGTTCTTGTTTATTTCTGGCTTCAGGCCAAGAGTATTAAAGTACAAGAAGTAGGAAATTGGCATAAGAGACGACTTTTTGAGGTTTTTGTGACGAAATTCATTGGTTTCATCAGATGGAGACACGAGAGTCGGGACACCAATAATATTCTTTTGAATTACATGTAGATTATGTATTTATACCAACTAACCAATGATCTTTTGTAGCCTAAATTCTTGTTATTTGTCGCAGATATTTTTATCGTCTTCATCGATGTTTAGATGTTTAAAATGTAGCGCACTGTTATAAAGTATGTGGTGCATTTTTAAAATACCACAAATCAATTTAAATTAATTGGGACTACTTGAGAGTTTTGAAGTTAAAATGTCTATAAATAAAATGCTTTTAATGCATTTAACTTTCTTTTTCTTGTTTTTTAATTTTTACTACAAAATGTACTTTGATCAATATTTTTTTTTTTAAATATTGGATTGGCAGAGAGCAAAAGTCTATTTATGACCATAACCAAAAATTATTATGATGATTCAGATTCCGATTCAGCCATGTGTGCGATATACGAATTATAAATTTTTGTCGGTTAATTTTTAAATAAAACAACATCCTGGCGGTCGGTCAACAGTTTTTTGATTTTCTTTTTTCAATTCAATTATGTATTTTTGTTTCTTCTTAGAAAGACAGACGTTTACAACGTGAACAATAAAATTAGACGAGGTGTAGATGATTTATTTTATATATACATAAGTTGAGTGCTGCATCATTTGAAATGAAATATTACAAACTGTTAGATATTTAAAAATGTATTTAATATAAAGTTTTTGTGTGATTTTTTTTTGTTGATTTGCCCTAAATTTGTACGAAAAAGCCTTAAGATTCTATTTTCGTACAAATATTTTTGTTTTTGAAAGGTTTTCAATTTTTGTTGTGAATCTTCGACTGCTTTCTTACATGGAGATCATAAAAAGCCCTCGAAATTGCAGTAAAACATACAATTTTCAATTTCTTCTCAAGATTTGTAAGAGGCTTTATTTTGAATAGCCAGCTGTTACTTTTGAAGCTGTTATCTTTTATCTTTTGACATTTGACAAGTAAAAACAAACATTATTAAAAATGTAAAATGCTTTAAAATTGTTAAAATTCACCACCAAATTGTTCAGCATTCTTCTAAACTAAAGCACTATTGGGTCGTCTGGAAGCACCTTCTCGGCTGGAATAAGTGAAATTGGTGGACAAATTTAAGCTTTTATTGGGCAGGTTCAGACGACATAAGGGACTTGAAAGTAAGGCAAGTTTCTATTATCTAATTGGCCAGCTGCCAAAAAAATGCCTTCCAATTAAGACAACCTCATTGGAAAATTGACTGGAAAGTTAGTCAAGAAAACTCTCCCTAACTATGAAGTCAAGTCAACTTATGTGAAAATGACAATTGATTATGTTTTTTTCATTCAACTGAAAGCTGAACTTTATTCCTCTTTGATTTATTTGTTTTCTGTACAATTCCATTTAACATTTTTGTACATTTTTGTATATTTCTTTACAATATTAAATGAAAATAATGATGGACTTTTAGCTTCCCTGAGGAGCATTTTGTAGACAATAGTGTTTTTGATAATTTTTGTACGTTGAACTGAAGGTTAGTGAAGTGAAGTTAGTGAAATAAAAATCCAAGTTATACATTTATGTCACTTGAAAAACCAACTAGCTGCCTTAGTTAAAATTTACGTTCAAAGAATGCAGTTGACTGCAAATGAAGTCCCTTATGTTGCCTGAAGCTGCCCATTGATACAAAGAACTGAAAGCTTATGTTTCGCTCAAGAGCAAGTAATAATAGCCGGTTTTTGACGAAAACTCGGGTTTGCATATCATTGACGACATTATACTGTATTTTGCTTGAGGACTTATGGCTTAATCACAACCACGCGTGGATTTTGACAGACTTCTTACGATATTTTATGATACAGGGTTATCCATTTTGCATACATCATTTTAATGACCACCATGCGAATTGTTCCAAGCATCGATTCTTTTGAGGTAATTTTCGCGCACTTTTTGACACATATTGGTCGTTATTTCAGCCATAACTTGACGAATTTTGGTGTCAAATCGCATGATCGACGAGAAACTACGCGGCTTGGAAATGTCTCTTGTAATAAATCCATATTCGCTCGAGTTTTGTGGCTTGTGGCACCGTCTTGTTAAAACCACATATTCTCCAAGTCGTATTCTTCAAAAGCACGCAAAAAAAGTCGGTTATCATAACGTTCCGAATTGATGGTGAGAGTTGTTCCATCGTGCGTCGTTTTTGAAGTAGTAAGGCCCAGTCACACCTCCGGACCAAAGAGCGCACCAAACAGTGACTTTTTTGTGGATGTTATGGCCTCTCTTCAATTACTTGGGGATTATTAGAACCCCGACAATGTTGTTTATTAACATACCCTACCCACCGAGTGAGAAATGTGCTTCGTCGCGTCGTTGGAGAAAATTTCCTTTGAAAAATCGCCGTTCACCGCCTGTTGTTCCAGCACCCATTCGACGTATCTAAGACGAAGTTGTGAATGGTCAGCTGGCTTCAGTTGTTGTGTGAGCTGGCCTTTATATGGATGTAGGTGTAGTTCCAAATGCAAAATACGCCATAATGTGCCGTAAAGTGCCTTGCACATGAGCAACGAACTGCGAACTGCGAATGGACGAACAAACGTGATTTTACACATTTCAAAAAGTCAATTTCAAACAAAAACACATTTAAACTATAAGAAACCAATGACAATAATATTAGGATAATAAAATTTGTATTTTGTTCTCTAAAACAAGACAATTTTGTAAAAACAATTTGTTAGTAACGAATTGCAGTGTGGTTGCTACGAACTGTCAAACTCTATTCGCGTTCCACATACCATCCACACTGCAACGAATAAATTGTTCGCGCTCAACTTAACCTCAAAATTATACCACTCTTGTTTTGTTTTTGTGTGAAAGATCATGGCTGAGGAAAATATGGAGAAAAGGGTTGACAATTCGTCGCTGTCTGCGATTAGAAATAAAGCTCATGTGAAAGAAAAGTCAAAATATGCGAACATCCAGAGTTCGCAGTTCGCAGTTCGTAGCTCATGTGCAAGATGCTTAAGACAGTCCTAATTCCTGAGAACGACGAGGAATCGACACATTCGAGTCTTCGGCAACACTTTCGTTTACAGCAGCGATATTTTAAGTAATACGAGCGAAACGATAGGCACAGGCCTTACAATATCTGTAACCAATCTAATTTCTTCAAATTTCTTCACAATTTTGCCAATTGCTTGCGTATAGTTGGAGGATTATGTAAACCATCATCTCCTCTTAAAGCACGATATGTGGCTGTGGCAGAATCACGATCTTTTTGTAGTACGTTTTAACAATATTTAGGCGTTATCATGTATCATAAAACGCGACCTAAGAATTTGCAAGACGTAATATAGCTTCAAACCTCGAACGTTGCGAAGGAAGTTTACTTGAGTTTACTTAAATTGTTTTGATTTAATTACGTATGTACATATATATTTATTTATTTTTTTTTTATAAATTATACATATAACAGATTCCGAAATAAAACAAAAAATATTGCAATGACAATATAGTTGTCAGCTTTCAAAACGCAAAAAAAAAACAGATCTATTCGGGCGTTGAGGTCGAGCTTACGTTATTTACGATCTAAAGCGAGCACAAAGTTTGAGGTAACATTTCATATTGCTTCATAAGAGTCCTCCCTTTCTTTTCAATATGTCAAAGTCAAAACGACCGAATTCGTGATTGTTGTTTAGCTATAAAGCAATTTTGGGATGTCCTGAAGCACCTTCTCGGCCGGAAATAGTGAAGTTGGTAGACAAATTTAACCTGTCATTGATGCAAAAAAAGCAAAAGCTTATGGAACTGAGAATAGCCCATTTTCAGACACACACGTTTGCATTTAACACACGATATTTCACCACATTTTGTATGAAGGCTTTGATTTCAAGGCTTTTAAAGTTAGGTTAACACAAGAACTTAAGCCAGTCGTTTCTCCGATTTTATATGACCGGAATTATAAGATACTGACGTGCGTCGATGAACATTCATTCTCAACAAGACGGCGGCTATGGCCGTGTTATTTTTTAAAGAGCTTATCATAATTGGCAAACAAAAATCTTGTGATTTAACATCTCTGTTTTCTTTGAGGCCTCGTGAAAAATAAGATATGCTTATGTTTCAAAAGCAAATGTTTGAATTGATCATTGAAAATTTAAAAACAAAGATATGTTGCTGCAACCCTGCACCCGTGGAATTTTCTTAGAACTTTGAACGATGATTTTGAAATCGAATTCTAACCAAGGCTTTCTTTTGCTAAGAAAGACGGTGCTTGTTGGCAGCTCTAACTTTTGTTGGCCTGTTTTAGTTTCACGAAATGTTAAAACTTTGTTCTAATTACCAAGAATAGGACTTGAAATGTGTTAAAGTTACATTGTCCACTTTCAAAACTCATGTTTTTAAAGTCACATTTCATTGTTTACAACCTAGAAGGTAAAATCTAGGAGGAAGAGAACAATCAACAAATTAATGTTAAGGCAAAATTAACAACGATCTTGAAACGAATTCTAAGTTTTCACTTAGGAAAAAATGACATCTCTGAGCCTGAAAAGCAAAGAAATTTCATTCTAGATTTGAAATCACTCACGAATCACATACTATGGATACTTGAGCTCCAAGCTTCACAGCTTCTTTGTTATCCTTAGTGTGCTAGAGAATTTCATTGTACAAAAATATTTGATTTCTAAGTGGATGAGATTAAAAACATACCCACTGGTTCACAGGATAAATCAGGTTATTTTGACACTGACAGCCCTTTATTGACAAATTTGGAAATATTCAAAATAGTGCGTTTTTAAGAAAGAATTTTTGGCTGTAACACATTCACCGCGACTGCTGTTATAAATTACATCACTTATTGTCATTGTCAAGAAAGCAACTAATTCTTAAAGAGTGACATTTTAATGTGGATTGTGGAGTGGTGGTATCAATTGACCATTTTTTCTTGAAAATGAAGCAACGTTTTATCGAAAAGGATTTCAAAAATCTCCAAACATATGTATGTAACTTGCTAGAATCGATCTTTTGAGCACCAAATTTCGAAATAGACGCCTTGGCGATGTTAATTGGCCCTCTTAGAGTTTCAATTTAACCACTTTTGACTTTTTATATGAACAAAATAGAAGGATGGACAACAATCCAAACGATTAGAGCACTTGGGTAAATTCACAAATTTTTTGGTAGTGATTAGACATCACTGCTTTTTTGCGATGCTGATCGTTTCGTTGCTCAGCTGATTACGATGCGATGCTGATTGACAAAAAGTTTTACGTTTAAAAAAACTTTTGCTTTATGATGGATGTGATACTAATAAAAACTCTCATTGTAATTCAAATCTAGAGCCACACATTTTATCTCCTCTAAAACTTTTCTCCACAATACTGACTTTGATTTTCTGCCGGCAATAAATTCACCTTCTTATTTTAATCTGGTTTCTATTAATAGTTTAATTTGTGCGCTGGTAAAATAATCCCTGAAATTCATCAAATTAATTAATTTATAAACAATTTAGAATTTGATTAAATACTTTTCATTGTCTTTTTCCGACATTTTTGCTCCAAATCGCGTCCGCATCAACAACTTATCAAAACAATTCTTGATCCTTTATTAGTTTATCGAACTTTGCAATAATGAACAATTGACATTTTAAGTGATGCCAATTATTTGCGTTTATGAACGTGCTAAAGGGATGATCGCAAATCATCTCCGCAGTGATGCGTTTATGAATTTACACCTTAAGACCAATATCATCCAAGTAATCCGTTATCTAAGCCCCAAACCATCAACAAGTTCTCTTAACATTGGTGTGCCGCCACCCTAACAATGGCGGATCCAGGGGGGGGGGGGGTTGTGTTGGGTTCGTAAGGGTCATATTGTTTTCACTCAATTTAGAATTTGAAAAAAGTTTAGTTTAGCTTTAAATTATTTTCATAAAATTTGTTTCTAAGAAAAAGAACAAATATTCAGGTTCTTAAGAAGAAACCTTGAATAAGAGATCGTTAGTTTGATATTAAGTTGCCTTTAAATTCCTAAAACTAGCCTTCAATTTTATTATTAAAGTTTTTGACACACATAGTAATCATTGAAGTGATTTTTACT
Organism: Eupeodes latifasciatus; assembly: GCA_920104205.1. Lineage (NCBI taxonomy): Eukaryota > Metazoa > Arthropoda > Insecta > Diptera > Syrphidae > Eupeodes > Eupeodes latifasciatus. The sequence goes on along the minus strand of OV049924.1, from coordinate 143,719,297 downwards.
TGCGACATGTAGGAACTATGTATGTATGTAGCAAGTTTTGCATTAGTTAAAAAAATCGAACTAGAGCTTTTAATCAAACATGACATTACGATGGTAGAGAAGTCGAAAAAATTGGGTACCCCGATTATGTCCGTCTGTCTATCTGTTCTGGTCCCTACAGTGTTGTTTGAAATTAAGGTTTTCAGGCGATTAGCGTAAGGCGTTTTTTTTTTCATTTTATTAATACGAAAAATAACAGGACTTCCCATACAAATTTGTTTGTTAAAATATGTGATTGTTTTTAAAACTTTCTCTAAATTTTGTATTCTTAATTTGGCTTCTTTCTACAAGAGAAACATTTTTTGGTATTGCTCCAGAAGGGTAACCCTCATAACCTTTAAGTTTTTTTTAAGTTTTCTCAAGAACTAATGGACCGAATTCAATTATCTTCTCTTTTTGTACAAGTTCTTGTCGATGATCAAATGATCAAATTGATGATGATTTTTGATGATCAAAAATGTCATTTTTTAAAATTTTAAAAAATAATATTAAGTTTGTTTACAAAACTCGATATCTCAGTAAGGGGTCAACATTTTTTAACGAAATTTAAATGAATATTTATAAGCACTTTATTAAGTGCTTACCAATAATATTTTTAATTTAAAATTTAAAATGATTTTCGAAAAAAATAAGTTAATCTAGAGTTTTTGAGAAATGAAATGGCAATTAAATTTTTGAGAAAAACTTATTTTGAAGGTACATTTTTAAATCTTAAAATATAGGATATATTTTTAAACCGACTTTTTGGAAGAAATTAGCAAGTTCTAAAGACCCAGTCAGTCGTGCATTTTATTTTTTTTCAAAATTGATATTCTGTTGAATACAAAAGATCTTAAAAAATAAATAAATCTACTTTTAAAGTGAATTTGCTTTGGATGCTCTAGAACTGAGATTTAAACACGAATTTCAATAATATAAATGTCCCAAAAACTGCAAAAGTGACAGTTTTGTTAAACTAATGGCTAAATTCAAGAACCAAACATTTTTCTCTCTACAATTTTTAAGTTATGTTGACTAAGATCAAAATACGAGTAAACAAACTGATGGGATAGTAATAATAGAAAAAAGCCCGACAATTCTTCATATCAGATCCTCTCGCATTTTCTGGATTTTTCAAGTTTTGTAGCGTTCTTCGCATTAATAGAAATGGAAACACGAAAAGTATATTTTATTTTTGGAAAAAAGCTGCTTTTCCAAACAATTTCTTGCAATTCTGCGTGAAATGCACCAAAAACCCTTTAAAGGTACTGTGATTTAGCTCTTAAATATGGCATATTTAGAAAACTGTTGGAATCTTGAATTGCTTTCATATGTAGCCAGTCATCATAAATTGCTGTTCATTGTACAACAGTGTTCTATAATAATTTGGTAGTTAAAGTTGTCACTGTGGTACCCGTGGTCTTGGGTTTGATCCCTGCCTATTCCATCTAAAGTTTTTTCACGCGGGTACCTACTGCCTCTTGGGAGGAATTGACAAATTCTCCAAGAGTAATTCTTGTCATGAAAAGTGCTTTCTCAAATTCGGCTTAAAACTGTAGGTCCTCTCCATCCCTGACAACAGTACTCGCACACAGGAATGGTTGAGAGTTGTAAGTCACTGGGCCCTAGTTCTCAACGGACTGTTGCGCCACCCAATTTATTTAAAGTTGTCACTTTAGCCCTAGAAATGTGTTAACGTAAGGTTATTTAAATATTGTTAGCTGTGAGTAAAAACTCATCTAAGTGTGTGACCCCCCCCTGATTAAAAGTCTGGATCCGCCCTTGCACCCTAATAATTAACTATTTTATTTCAAATTGTTTTAGCTAGATTAAACAGTTGGATGTGACTGGTATGACATTTAAGTTCGACAGCTATCGAAATGAAAAGGATTCATAAAATGAATAAACCCGCTATTATGTTTCATTAATGTATTCATTTATTTTTAGTCAACAATTAATTATCAATGTTTCTTAACTGAATTAATTTCAATAAGCTAGACCCTGGCCTGGATTTCCAGAAATAAAATAAGTTCGAATCTTGATTTATCAGAATTCTACCTTGAAATTGTGTAAAATATCATTCTCCAGACGCCATGACATAAATAAAGAAAAAAGCCCTGTTTACATTTTTTCGATGTTTCTCTTTTTTAATCAAATTATAATTTAGTTGTTTTTATTTTATTTTCATTTCCACGCTCTCAGAATGAACTCGAAACAAATCACATTTAAATTTCAACACAATTAAACAAATAAAAAACACCAATTTTTCTCTGAGCAAATTTCGAAAATAAAACTATTTTTTCGAACATCATTCAAACGAAAATAAAAAAAGCTGCGCTAATATTCATTTTCTTTCGAGTTCGAAAAAATTAAATGACACAAACGGTATATGTGCATAATATCTTCACTCGCTCATATACAAAAATATGGTCGCCTGCCAAATTAATACGAAAACGAATAACCTAATTTTCGGCCAGTTCCCTGTCCCAATATTTTTACTTTTTACCGTTTTTTTTTTGACAAATGCAACATGTTCTTTTTTCTGACTTACAGTTATTGCAAATTATGCGTTCGAAGAAATGTCGTGTTGTGTCGATGCGCGATGGGGACTGGTGTATTAAAGACGACAGCGTTTTTGTTTTCGAAATATCAGGGTGTAGTAGATGATTGTGGGCTGGTAATCCACAAAGGAGGAACACTATTGCGTAACATTTATGTGTAGAGATATTCCAATTGAATTTTCAAAAATATAAGTCACTTCAATTGGAATTTTTAAAGCGAAAAAATTGATTTATTTTTTCGACACAAATTTAAAAATCACGTTTTTTATAACAATTCACTTTTTCAATACAAAACAACAATTGCTTGTATTTTTTGAAAATTTCTTTTCAAACGTCGGAGTTGGACTTTTTTAAAAATAGAACGGAACTGGGTGAACTTTTTTCTTTTTCAACTTCTCGCCAACCAGTCAAGGGAGGAACACTTTTTTGGAGATATTTTCAAAATCAGGATTAAAACTAAATGCAATATTGAGTTTTCCGAAATAAAAAATTACTTCTATCGACGTCAGAAACAGACGAGCAATTGTTTAAATAAACGAAAAATTCGGGCGAAAATTTGCCTCCGGATGGCTAAATTTAAATTTTGTCGGTATTTCCTTCTGCGCACAACCCCTTCCCTGTTTATATTTTATTCTTGTTTTGAATTGGATATTTATACTAGCAACAGAGTTTATGAAAGTATAATCGAAACCGAACCGAATGTATCAACATTTTCAACAGAACTGAAAACCTTAATTCGAAAACTCTGCGTTTTTGAATTGGGAAATTGAAAAATGCAGAAGAACTTTCGTATTTCGAAAACTTAAAATATCTCTTTTAGTTTCTCTGTCTCTTTCTCTTTTTGAATTCGGGGAGAATAAAAGTTGTAATGTTTTTTGTTGGTCTTTTTATTGAAGTAAAAATTGTTTATTTTGAAAATATTTTAAAACAAACATTAAGGAAGTCAATTCTTGTTTTTGAAGTGGTCTTTTGGAATTCATATATGATTGTTTACAAAACGATCATAAATCTTCCCACACAATTGAAAGATGTTATCTTGAGATTGTTGTTCCTAAAATATGTGTTCGAAAAGATTTTATATTAAACTGAAACAAATTATGGTTAAGGAACTTTTGAACGCGCTCCGCACGTTTCAATTGGTGTATTGGATAATTTTCTTCATCAGGTGGCACGTGGAGACATTATTTTGAATATATACATTCTTTGAATAACCCACGCAAAAGAAAGAAAAAATTTTTAATGAATGAAAATTCATTGACATTCTCGGTGCTGCAATGACGCAGTTTCGAAAAATGTATGTACAACAACAACTGTCATTATTTCGGGCGTATACGTACATTTTATTTGTTGCAAATATGGTGCACATTGCACAAATACCCTGATGTAGATTTGAAGTTAAAGAATACGCAGCTTTTTTGGCACTGTGGATATGGATTGAATTTTAAAGAAATGGACAGAGCAAAAGTAATTGCGAACTGCGAAGAATACCGAACGAGATGATTAATTTCAATTAATTAATTTGTATTTACATATATTTCTTTGTGTTGATTACCTATACGATTACAGTCTAGAAATCAATTCAACTTCAAAGTGACTTCATATTGTAAATTGTCCGTTGTGTGCATTAATTTGATACAGATGAACATTTTTTGTAAGAAAAACCAAATGCCGCGCATATAAATATGACATTTCTGTCGTTTTAGAAAAAGTGATGTGAACCGGAAATTGAGTTTCAAATGATCGTATTTTTTGACGAAGATATCGTTAGCGTCAACGACTTGATTTTGTTTATTGCTTTTGCATTCCTGATTCATTTAAAACTTTTATTTTGAAAATGCAGGATAAGAAAATAGTGCCGTTGCATTTTTGATACGAATAATGTTTTCTAACATATCCAGATTTGCATACCTTTTATAAATGAGTGAATAGCGACATAAGGGACTTAAAGCCAGGATAGCTGTCAAAAAAATGTCTTTCAATTAAGACACCTTTTTAGGCGTTAAATGGAGTCCCTTAATTTTTTTGAAAGTAACTGACTGCCTCTACTAAGCATTCTGTTTATATAGACGCCTTTTCCTGTGTTACTTGTTTCTTTGGTCTGAAATTGTCCTTCCTCACAAATGGGACCAACTATTCTCCGTAAGACTTTTCTCTCGAACGAGAATAAGAGGTTAAGGTATGTTTGACTGAGTCTCGGATCCATAAGTAAATTCTGGAAGGGGTATAGTCTTATAAAGCAGCAATTTTGAATTTATAGCATTACAACAACCGCGCGTTAAGTCTGTCGGGCTTTTGACAGGCTTCTTACCGACTTTACGATATTTCACGATAGCATGTGTCATAAAATGCTACCTAAGAATTTGTAAAACGTAATTTAGCTTCAAACATCGTGCGTTGAGTTTACTTACGTTTTTTTGATTTATTTATTTATTTTATTTTGTTTATGAATTTAACAACAACAAGAAAGGAATAGCTACTACAGACATATTCTGAAATACAACGCACGATATTTACGATCTAAAAAGAGAACAAAGCTTGAGTTAATATTTCAGATTGCCTCACAAGAGTCCATTGTTTCTATTCTATGTCAAAGTTGGCACGAGCGAACTCGTGGTTTAGCTATTAAACCTGGTTTAATAAAAAGTTACAAAAATAAATGTGTCAGTTTTCATTCCTGTTCAATAAAATACTCTGTAACCGGAGCTTCCTCTGCTTTTTGAGACCTGTGGTCTGTTCTTTTTTAAACAATTGTCGTTATGTCAAAACCAATAATTAACAACGACTATTCTTAAGCTACTTTTAGACGATCAACATACATAAACTGTCAACGCGTTGATTCTTTGAAGATCTTTCAATATTGGCCGAACTGTCAAAACTATTCCAATCGGATCCAATCAGGTGAAGATTGCCAATTAAATCTATCAAGTGAAAATTGTCCGTTTATAGGTTGGTTGATTTTATTCAAATATTAGACAATTTTTTAGTAGAAAATCGGCTGACCCTACAATTTTTTAAATATAATTTTTAAATTAAAAATTAGATGATATTCTTTGGAAAGAACATCAACTAGTCGTCCAAAAATTTAAGTGTTTAGACGAGGTCGGACAATTTTTTGATAGAAAATTTGCCGACGATTGACTGACAATTTTTTTGTCTGTCACTTTCGACAGATAAAATTGGGTGTTTACATGGGTTGAAAGAAAATTGGTTAAAATGTTTTGCGAAAAATCTGCCAATATTAGAAGATCTTCCAATCGTGTATATTCAGCTTTACGTTGTTCGTGTATTTTTAGTTTTAGAAATTGTTGATTTAAATTGAAAAATTCAACTATATGTTGAATCAGCTGTTCTGTCAGATACCCACATGTACCAGAAATTCTTGGATACCTTTGAATTTCTTTTTGACATCCCACCTGTTTTGGATCAGCTGTTCGGATACTCTATCTGTCCGAGATTGGACGCATCCAATAGTTTACGTTTGTTAACAATGGTCAGGTTCAGTCAACTTGAGGCAAATATAAGGGAAATTAAGTATTTGTCAAAAAACCCCAGTTAAAGAAAAAACTCCTATGAGAACTGTTTGGCAATATGAGAAAGCCAACTGGGACGGTCTCAATGAATTCTTCAGGAACTTTAACTGGTCACTATGCTTCCTCGATAGTGACGTGGATTCCAGCGCAGATATGGTAACAAATTTAATTCTTTGTGGAATGAGAAATTTTATCCCGAATAGGGTGAAATCTATCAAACCCAAAGAGAACTCATGGTTTGATTCGAGCTGTAAAGAGGTTATTAGGTTCAGAGATGTAAGTTTCCGTTGTTATAAAGCCAACCCTACTGAGGAAAACCGGAATAAGTTCAAACAAGCTAGAAAGACCTGTAATGGTCATATTCGACGAACCAAATTTTTGCATGATCAGAAATTAAGGCAAAAAATACTACAATGTCCCAAAGGTAGTAAAAATTTCTGGTCATTTGTAAAAAACGTACGAAACACCACGTCATCCTCGGTTCCAACGCTCGTCCACAATGACACTCCCTATGTGAGCTCGATCGATAAAGCCAATTTGCTTGCAGCACAGTTTGCTGTTAATTCGACGCTACCGGAAAGTGTCATGAGTCCTCCTGTTCTTGAGAGCGTACATGATTCTATGGGACGAATCTTCTTTCGCACTCGTGCAGTTGCAAGAGTACTTAAAGACCTTGACATACACAAATCCGCTGGCCCGGATAGTATCTCCCCAATCGTTCTGAAGAGGTGTTCTTCAACGCTGGCAAAACCACTGCGTAAACTTTTCCATCTTTCCTACTCTACAGGTCTCTTTCCGAGTGGATGGAAAATAGCATTTGTCCAGCCGGTCCCTAAAAAAGGCGAATCGTCCTCTCCCTCTAACTATCGTCCAATAGCACTTACGTCCCTTCTTTCCAAGGTCATGGAAACGCTGATTAATTATCAGCTTAAGAAATATCTTGAAGAACGAAAGCTTCTTAATGACCGGCAGTATGGCTTTCGTAGCAATAGGTCCACTGGTGATCTCATGGTTTATCTCACCGAACAGTGGAACAAATCTTTACATCGTTTTGGAGAAAGTAAGATTATTGCACTTGATATTTCAAAAGCATTTGATAGAGTTTGGCACCAAGCTCTCTTATCGAAAATGCGTGCTTTTGGTATTGATGAATCACTTCTTCGTTGGATTAGAAATTACCTTTCGAACCGTTCAATACAAGTTGTATTGGATGGTTTCAAGTCTGAAATTCATAAAATAAATGCTGGTGTCCCCCAGGGCTCCGTTTTGTCTCCGACTCTCTTCCTTATATTCATAAATGATCTTTTGTCTGCCACTTCTAATCCATTAAACTGTTTCGCCGACGACAGTACCCTCAGCTTTTCATATTCGTTTTTAGATTCACATCCTTGTCCTTCGGATGTGGAACTTCAACGGCAGCGTATGATAAGCTCATTAAATTCTGATCTTGACAGCATTGTCCAATGGGGAATCAAAAACCGTGTAGAATTTAATGCTTCGAAAACCCAATGCTGTCTCCTGTCGTTAAAGCGTAACATACCCCCGATGCCGCTATCTATGAGTGGCACTTGCATCCAGGAAACTAATCAACTGTCAGTACTCGGTATGTGTATCACAGATCACCTTTTATGGAATGATCACATATTTGATATTGCCAAAAATGCTGCCAGGTGCTTAGGATTTCTCCGACGGTGTAAGAAATTTTTCACCCCTTCTGATCTGGCTGTAATTTACAAAGCCTTCATTCGTCCAAAACTTGAATATAACTCGCATATTTGGGCAGGTGCCCCTAAAACAAGTTTGAGCCTTTTAGATAGGATACAAAAAAGAGCTTTGAAAATGATCGGCGATAGAACTATAACCGAAACATTTACATCTCTCGAACACCGGCGTAATGTTTCATGCCTTTCGTTGTTTTACAGATACTTTTACAAACAATGTTCTGTCGAATTAGCCAGTTGCATTCCCCCCCTCAAACAATTCAGCCGTAATACTCGCACTTCCAGGAATGCTCATCAGTTTACCCTCGAGCTCAATTTCGGACGTACTGTTAAGTATAGAGATTCTTTTTTTAGCCGCTCATCGAGAATGTGGAATGCTTTACCCAACTCTGTTTTCCCCTCTCATTTCAATATTCAAAATTTTAAGACCAATGTGCACCGGTATCTCCTCTTAAATCCTTTCCTATTTTCCTAATACTCGCACTGTGTTTAACCGTAAACGTGTTAAGGGTATTAATATCCCCTTGAGTGCCTGTACTTTATAAAAAAAAAAAAAAAAAAAAAAAAAATTTGCAGTCAACTGCATTCTTTGAACGTACATTTAACCAATGCAATGTTCAACAGTCATAAACTTCAAACTTAGAACCCTATTACTCTTTTCCCTACCTTCAGTTGATCATGCAAAAACTACCAAAACCATTATTTTCTACAAAACACTCCTCAAGCTACAAGCCCCATACGACTTGTATTTTGTATTGTAAAGAAAATATTGCTTACCTCTTTTCCAATTTGACAAGGAACCCTATAACAAAAAACATTCAATGGAATTGTGCAGATAATAAATCATAGAGTAATAAAGTTCAGCTTTCAATTAAATGAAAAAAAAAATGATCAACTGTCATTTTGAGATAAGTAGACTTGACTTGATAGTTAGGGAGATTTTTCTTGACTCACACTTTCCAGTCAACTTTCCAATAAAATTGCTTTAGTTGGAAGGCAATTTTTTGGCAGATGGCCATTTAGATACTAGAAACTCGCCTTACTTTCAATTCCCTTATGTCATGTGAAAAGGAACAGACCTCTGTAGTTTAACCATCTCATTGTGGCGCTGATTACTTGACAAACGGTAAATATTTTGGAACTTTTGCAATATTTTCATACTATGATCATGTAGATCAACAGATAGCAACAAATAAAAGAAAACGTTGAATGCTAAACATGAGTCACTTGCGTTTGGCCGTTCATGCTAAAAAAAAAATAGTTTTGCCCACTAATATCTTCTTGGTATTTTAGCTTCTCCAAATAGGTATCTTTCAATAACACCATCAATACATATTAAAACATTTAAAATACATTTCAAAATTATTCATCAAATAAATGAGAACAATAATTGAAATCCTATTTTATGAAAAATGTACAACTTAAAAACAGAAGTTGATAGTTCTTTTCACGAACCTAGATCAACTCTAATATTCTCAATATTCTCATTCATTCGTGCAAAATAACACCACTTTCAGCATTGAAAGAAAAACATAAAAATATCGCGAAACCAAACCAATAAGACTTTTGTAAAACAATTATTTTGTTTGCCATGATGATGATAATCTTTGAATTTGGATTTCTGCCAAATTCAACAATAGAACATTTTCAATTACTTTATTCCCTTGATATTTTTTGAATACTTTGGGATTTTATATTCCCAACCAAAATAAAAAAGAAAATGATCTATAGGTATCCAAAAGTTATTTTAACAAAGAATTCTAGAATTAGAATGTATTGATGGTATGGAATTTTTTTCGATTTTCAATAATAGGTATTCTCTGTGTCTTAATGGTTAATTTAAAACAGTGAAAAAGTTAAAGGATTTTATGAGACAATTTTTAAAAAGTTTTAATGTTATGTGGTTGCTTCTATACATATTTTTTGAGGGTATAAATAAACAAATAATGTTTCAAATGATAATAGGTTGTAAAGTAATTGTTTGTTTTGGTGAATCACCTCATGAAAACATTGATATCAATTTTTAATCAAAACTGATATTAGATATAAATAAATTAGGTGGCACAACAGCTCGAATAGAAACAGGGCCTAGTGGCTTACAACTCCCAACCATTCCTGTGTGCGAAATGTGAGAATTGTCAGGAGTGGAAGGGACCTATAGTTTGTATGACGAATCTCATAGGCTAATTTGAGAAGGCACTTTTCATGACAAGAATTACTATTGGGTAATTTGTTAATTCCTCGCAAGAGGAAGTACTCGAGAAGAAAACTTAAGACAGAATTGAACCTATGACATCTGACCTGACAGTTGTACGAACTAACCATCACACCACTAGTTATACATTAATGACATTAGATATTGTTAGTAATTATGGATAATACAAGGTGATGCGAAATTAGTCGCATTATCGGAAGATGTTGTAATTATTGCAAATGGAGTCGTACGTCAATCATATGTGACATTTGTGAAAAACACACAAGCACAATACAAACAGACATGCAATGAAACGCTATGCACCGTGTGAATCACTATAAAGCGATCTTCAATATCAACAACGAAGATTAATACGAGTATTTTGAGTTCAAAATCATCATTAGTTTCTTGGACACTTAAAATCAAGGTGTCATGCACGAAAAACCGTTACATTCACTCACAGCAGTATTCACACGGGAAGAGTGATTTAACAGTATTTTTGGTGTTTTGTCTGGAGTTTTTACTGCCGGAATTGGAAGGAGGCCTTAGTGAACATGTGGTGTCAAGGACACGGTTCAATTGTACAAACCTCCAGAGCCACAATGGATATTGTTAGTGAAGCGTTTCCTTGTCACGTAATCTCTCGTTTTGGCGATTTGGAATGGTCAGCAAGATATATCTCGATTTAACCGATCCATATTTCTTTCTTTAAGGCTGTTTAAAGTCGTGGAATATTCAAAATGCAAACAATTATCACCGGGAATCTTGTGAAAAATGTGATAAAAAAATGTTGGATTCAGTCCCAAAGTACTGCCTCTTGAGGAGAATTGACAAATCCTCCAAGAGTAATTCTTTTCATGAAACGTACTTTCTCACATTAGCCGGCATTTAAACTGTACCCCGGATATTACTCGCTCACAGGAATGGTTCAAAATTGCAATCCACTATTTAATTTTAGGCATGACAAAATACCACAAAAAATAATTGCAATTTCATTGTAATTTTTGTGGAAATGGCACAAACTAAAAAGCAAGTGAATTAAATTTAATTTTGAACTAAAACATTTTGCTTTGCTTTAAAGGTAAAATGTCTTTTCGACAGATAATGTATTAAAAAGATAAATATATTACATTTTTTAGAGGATCGAAGCTAATTCTTATAATTCTTAACGCGTTTGGTTTAAAATGCCTGTACTTCACGATAAATAAGCTTTATAAATAACCAGAGGCATTGTAATTTTACGCAATATTTATAAACTTTTACACTTATTTGCATCTCCGAATTTGGAAAATAGTACATTTAGATGAAATCACTAGTAAATACATTTAGGACCTAACCAAGAATCAAATTTAAAGCTTACTTAAATATTTAACTGGGCTCTAAATACATATTTCACCATAACAATAATTACTTTTATAGTCAGGTTAAGGGCTAACGCCTGATTAAATTTAGTTGGAAAACTCCACTATTATGGACAATTTGTAAAACCAATTAGCTGCAAACCTCAAGCGTTGACATCTTTGATAAGTACGAACCTAGTAATTATTTGCAAGAAATTTTACTACTGATTAATTATTTAAAAGGTGTATAATATTCGCATTTTATATTTTGGGATCTGGCCATGGATAATCTTGATGACTTACTTGACTTTTCTATCAATTATATACGATTACATGGGATTGAAACAATATAATGACTTAATTTAAACAAAACCACACTTTTTTATTTAATTATTTCTAAAAGAGAATGATATCAATTAATTACTTCGTATTATAGTTCAATTACCAACTATTAAAACAAAATGACGAACAATGAACGGTCATAGCCCTCGACTGAATAGAAAATTGATCTACTTTTGCTTTGGCCTGGTGTTGGTTCGACGTTTACGATATTACGATATAAAGCGGTAACAAAGCCTTGATGTTATAAATCAAATTGCCTCATAAAAGCCTATTGTTTATATTCCAAATGTCAAAGACCGACCGAGCAAAAGTTACGTTGTGATTTGGTTATAAACTTACTGTTAAATATAACTTCACGGTTTGCACGCTCTATCTGAAGACATAAATCCTCGGAAGCGATCTTAGTTTTCCTACAAGCATTGTTGATTGTTGGTTGTAATATTTATTTAAAAAAGTAAATGTGAAATTACTTGTTTTAATATTTAATTGAGCGCTTGTTTTTATAAATGTTCATCGTGTTAGAAAATTCTTTTTTTATATACTTTTATACGCCCTTGCTTAGGCAACTTATTCCAAGGTGTTTATGTCTTCAATAATTAAACCGTGCGAATCCGTTAAGTCGATTTACATTAACTTCCATCTGCATATTGCAGAAAAATAGAGAGAGGTAGATATATATGTTTATCAAAACCTAAAAGTTAGAGAGAATAAACCAGTGGTAGCTCTTTTTACTTCCTATAAAAAACTATAACTTTTTGACACTTCAGTGTTGCCGAAAGCCTAAAAAAGAAGAATTGTAAAACTTTTGTTACACTTATAAGAATGTGGTAACACTGATGAAGAAGAAAATGCTGTAATAAATATGAACATGTTGGTCTTCACTGTAATCTTTATCCGATTTCCTATAATCTGAATTTTGGAAAACGTTGGCATTTTTGATCTTCCTTTCTCTCTATCCAACCAGTGTAATTTCATTATTTTATATCTTCTATATCTGCAGACTTCGAAATGCAGACATACATATGTAAATCTACCATTTAAGGCGATTTTTTTTCAAGTTTATCAACACTCAAAAATAAAAATGTGACAACCATCTTTTTGTTTCGTCTATTAATAATTCATTCATTTCACCTTCATTTCTATCAAATATTTCACGATTCACGATATATATAAAATCTATAGTATCATCATGGAGTTGTTTTTTTTACTATGTCAATCTTTTTCTCCTATAAAACTGGTACATTAATCTAATTGAATGCACATACAGCCTTAAGATGAGAATTAATATAATAAAATTGGCATCACTTATTCCAAAATGTTTGCATATGTCAAAATTTCACGAAAAAGAGAGAAACACGAAAACGGTGACAATACGCTGGAATTTCAGAAATAAGAGTCTCGAGTTCTTAAACCACAAATAATGACCAAAGTTAATGAAATTGTTGTCCTTTTCAATGGCTATTCAAGATTAGAGCCTGAAAGTACCGATGTTTTCCTATCCAATTGCACCTGCACTCTTATTAAAGGAGTAGATGGTTCTAACGCCATTGTGGATACCATGACTCCATGGGATGGCCCTAAAATACTCGAAGGTATGCCTTGACTTTTCTTAAGAAGGTTGAATTCAACTAATTTGAATCCAATAACAGCATTGAAAGCTAATTCAGTGAAACCAGAAGACATCTCCTTTGTTGTGTCCACACATGGTCACGCCGATCACACGGGCAATAATAATTTGTTTCTCAATGCTAAATGGCACATAGTCGGTCAGTGTATAATGCACAAGGATAAATTCCTGATACATCATCCATGGAGTGAGTAATATTCCAAAAAGCTACATAAGTACTTAATTATTTGTCTACAAGTCTGGCCAATCGCTTAAAGTACTGATTCATGTGGACACTGATAGCAAACTGTTTTTCGTCTATTAACAAGTGTAAACATTCCCCACAGCACCATTTGAATTAACTCCTGACATTCGAGTCATAGAAACTGAAGGACATACTCTCGCTTGCGTTTCGGTCGTTGTCGAGAATTCAAATCTCGGTGTGGCAGTTATCTGTGGTGATCTCTTTGAGAAAAAAGAAGACATTGATAACCCCGAAGTGTGGCAAGAAGTTGGTAGTGAAAATCAAAAGGCTCAATACAAAAATCGTTGTAAAGTTGCTGAAATTGCTGATTGGATTATTCCAGGCCATGGAGAACCATTTAAAGTTACACAAGAAATTCGAGAAAAACTCAAAGAACAATTGATTAAAAATAATTAACATTTTTTATTTTCGTTTTTGTTTTTTTTTTTTTTAATATAAAATACGCTCTAAAAACATTTTTATCTCTGAGAATCTTAAAGGCTAACTTGTTGCAATGTGATGAGGAATTATTCTAAGATTGTTTTTGTTATTGATGAATGATATGAGTCTATCGATGATGATAATGATAACGAGGATCATTTAATAATTTATTGGTCTACAACGTGTGTTGTGTGCACACAACCATTATCGCAGACTGTTTTGGCAATATTCGACATCTTTCGGTAAAGTTCCAAATGTTCACCACTTGTTGTCCTTGCCAGATTCTTGCGACATCTATCAGAAGCCTGGAGTGAGAAAAAAATAAAATGTTATAAGTATTGGGTATTAAATAAATTAATAATATATAAATGTTCAAATTTTGTTTTTATTTAGTTTTGGTCTTCAAGTTTGTGTTCAAAATAACCCTATCAATTCATCTTTAGCTTCAAGAAAAAGAGTTGAAAATGTGAGTTTTCAAATAATTTTCAAAGTAGTGCATGAGTAGACATTTCGAAGTATTTTTTCACCACAGAAAATTTTTCAAACCTGCCTTGAAATATGTAACTACAGGACTTTTATCGTTTCTTTATTCACTTACAGTCTTATTTAATAGAATTCGCTTAACAGATGAATAGTTATACAGTGCATAAGGATTTATGTAGGCTCTATGTAACGTTTCGAAAATTCCTATTTATAAAAAATTCTGCTATAAATTTTAGTTATACAATGCTTATATCAAAAAAAGTAACAAAATGGAGCAATCTATTCCATTTATCTGTCTATCAAATCAGCTTGTTGTCATGACAAATAAAATATACAAAAATAATTCCAATTATTTTTATGATATTCTCTTTCGAAAATCTATATTTTTTTTTAATTCTTCGTTACTTAGGCTCATTGGGTTGAACCTTTTTTTATAAACTTTTCGCCTCCTTGGAGTCGGTAAAACGCGATTTAAATTCTTTAAATCATTAATAAACGAGCTAAACTGGAGAGGCATTATTGTTTTTATTTTAATTTAAAAAATGGAGAGAAATCAAAATGACATTTACGAAATAATAACAATAATTTCCTTATGTAGGCTCTATTCAACCTCAAAACGCGTTTAGCTTGTTATGAAAATATACAACCTTGCATAAGTTTTATAAATAGCATTTTTGCGTTTAGAGGCATTATAGAGATTACATAACTTTATGTAGGCTCTATACAGCGTTTTTAAATAAGACTGTTAAAGTTGAGTATGAGTAATAGTTTTAGGTTTAGTTAAATAGGTAGAATTGGGGTCTGCTTTAAAAAAAGAATACTTTGGCTTGAGATTCATGATATATGAAAGAAAGAACATTATTGAAATCAAAGAAAAAATATAAATTCTAACAGTTTCGATTAACCCTTCACAAAATCATTAAGAAATTCCAAGCGGGTTTTCGATTTTCGTTTTAAAAAGCATTACGGAATCACTCTTGCAGCAGAAAAAGAATGTATAGGTATGTCCTATTTGATTTCAAGGCCGCTTTCGATAGAAGATCCTTCTTTTAAAAACTCTACAAGGGAATGTCAACCAAATTTAGAAGAGTCCTATAAAACTTTTATAAAGGAAATATAACTGGAGTGTGAAATGAAGAGTAAAGGTCGGATTGTTATGAAATAACAATGGGAGTAAAACAAGGATGTCTCTTGAGTCCGTATCTATTTTCCGTGTTTATCGACGACACTATTGATGATCTACATGGTGGGGTAGAGTTTGCAGGAACTAAGATAAATCTTAGCGCCAGGCGCTCAAAACAATTAATCTCTCTGAGTAGATTGCACATTAGCTACGTTATAGGTGTCCTGACTGGGCACTGCTTAATAGGAAGGCATGCTATTCGACTTGGAGCCCCTGCAAATGATTTGTAGAAGTTGCATGGACGAAGAAGAAGAAGAGACAATCTCTCATCTTCTGTGCACATGGCCTGCCTTATCACAAAGACGTAGAATCCACCTTGGAGACTACTACTTCAACGATACCAGCGATCTAAAAAATTCTGACATTATTTGTCTCCTACGCTTCATTCGGAGCTCCAATTGGTTCAACGAGTTAAGCTGATCAACTGATACCAACTTAGACCATACTTTGGTCTAAGTGTGTTGGACTTCCCAACCAACAGCCACTTTAACCTATCCTAACCTAAGATAAAAGAAAGCCCTTCTGTGTGCCGATGATGTTGTTCTTTTTGCTTATTCACCTCAAACACTACAACAAATGATCAACCCCTTGTTGTACACTGCGAACAGTAGAATTTGACGGTTAATTTAAATAAATCAAAAGCTCTGGCATATGGTATTTAAAAAAAGTGGTAACAGACTGGCCAGCAATGAAAAATGGTATTTCAAGAGCGAACTAATTGATGATAACTTTCAGATAGAAACCCATGTTAAAGAGAAACTTGCAATAAGCGCTACTTGTTTATTAGAAACTTGCAATAAGCGTTACTAAATTATTAGTCATCATTGAAACCAGACTGTCTTTACTATTTATTATAACCTTTAGCTACATATCGACTATCTTTTGATATTTAAATTAAGAAATTAAAAGAATTAGCTGAATATTTCGATATGAATTTAACCCTCAACGTGCAGTCATGCAATAGGAGAGATATCAAAAATGCACTCTATGATCTCATCGCCAAATTATACGAAAAATATAGGCTTCAATGTATCAATCATGCGACTTCAGCTAAGAAAGAGTTGGTAGATTAAACTTAATGTCACACCAAGACGATTTTCCAATAATTTGCACTCTTTGCAACATTCGGTGAGAGAAAACACTACGCATTTTATCAGACAATGTCCAATCCTGAAAAAAGAAAGAAGTCGGCTCATCCAACATGTTTGACAGCACAAGCTTATGGTTGGCTAGTCTCTGTTTAAGAAAAAACACAAAAAAAGTGAACTTGTATATTACCAGGCAGGAACTATAAAAATCAATACGATTACATCATTTCAAATAAACGATCATCTGTTCTAGAAGAATTCAGCGTTGTGAATAATTTGGAGTTCGATTCGTCACAACAAAAAACAAATCCATAGAACAACAAAGAAGAACTTTCAAAAGATCCTAATTGATGATACTTGCACTTAGAAATGAACCTGTTCAAAATCTATATAACATCATAGAACGAACAATCAAACAATCTTCAGTAAGACGCAGTCTGGCAACATAAGCAAAGAAACCGCAAAAACTCTAACGAAACTTTACAGCTTATTAAGAAAATTCTGAAAATTACTACAACATCATGAGGAGTGGATCGTTGCCTTATCCGATAATTTTGCAAGATTCATAACATAACAGGTAGCAACAAACTTTTACTTTTATTCATTTTTAAATCTTGCCACAAGCACTGGCTGGCACTGAAGAGCAAAAGATTCCAACTTTTCTTAAAAGTGAAGTCGAAAATGTGATTTAAAGTTTAAAAAGCAAGAAATGCAACATTTTCATTGGCCAACTGGTTGAAAGATATTTTCATTCAGGTTTCGTCACCGAGGAAATTCCAGAACAATGGAAGAAATCATCCACAAAAAAAATCAAGACAGACAATATAAACAAATATAGACCCATTATCAATCAAGCTTTTGAGCGAGAATCTTGACAGAACATCTTTAAAGATTGATTCAAATCATAGAAAAGTCGATACAGTGAAGCAAATTTTCTGGCAAGCATTAGTTAAAAAATTTGTGGAACCGAAAAGGATCGTATCCTTCAAAATATTGCATGCATTAGAACGGAAAGTAATGGGCGAATATTTCATACGACAATATTATGAACCGATAGACATGAAAAATGTTAACCAAAAAATAATAAACGGCGGCATCTGCTTGATCTTAATATCTCGAAACAAAAAAAAATCCTTTTGGCTCGAAGATTCTCCCAGTCTTAACATATGGCTGCCAAACATAGCAATCCACGAGTCCTTGAAAATAAACTTCAATTTTGTAGAAGAGCCATAGAAAGATCAATTCTCAAGGTGAGATTATCTTAAGGGATTAACGACGAAAATTTAAAAACCCAGAAAATACAAATTTTGGATGTCAGATGGACGATGGTCGATGAACCTTAATATTAACAAAGTGGACTCTTATAAGATAAGAAAAGAAGTGTAGACGAAAAAGAAAGAAAAGAAGTAAAGACAATTCAAGAGGTGGCTAGACGAAATACAATATTTTTGTTCAAATTATTGGAGTTAAGCTTAAGACCAAAGAATATAGAAGAACGTTTTAATTATTTGTATACAAAAAACACATTGTAAACTTTTAAGAGTGAATAAAGTGTTACTGTCCGAAATACGAGTAGAACTGCACGGTATAAAATAATTGGTACTGGCGAAATGAAGAATTAGAAAATGTTAAACAGAATAAGTATTTGGGCGTCCTGAAAACCCCGCAAATTTCCTTCAAGACTCATGTGGAAGAAAAGTTAAATTATGCAAAAATTAAAAAAAAACAGCACCTGGAGTAAAGTTTTCAAAAAAGAGTCAAGTTCTATGTATAGAATATTTGAAGCAATATTTCCTAAAAGTATGTAAAAAAAAACTAAAAACTATTCACATACACCCTAAATTTCCATCTTGACTACATGAAGAAGGGGTTCATAACCTTCAATATAAAACTACTTGCGAATTAAAATACTGCAACAAACAGTGCTTCAACCATTGGTTTCGGCTCTGTAGAGAACACAACGTTAGTGAACTAACTTATGGACACAGTCAGTGGACAATACATGAATCCTTGAAAATGTTTAGTGCACCAAATTTGCAGACTTCCACGATCAGATCAGAAATAGCCAAATGGTACTTAGGTTTCCAACATGACCTAAGATCTAAAAATTAAAAATGTAAAACCAGAGGTGACTACAAACCATACAAAGAATCAAAACGAACAAAGAACCAACATGCACCCTATGCAACCTGAGGTAACATTTAATTGCAATAAGCATAGTGTTGAAAATGATGAATACATGTCTGCGGAAATTCTATGCTTCGTATGGACGAACTTATCCAAATTTTGTTCTCATTTCAAAACAGTCCCCACCAGGCATCGGGTAGTTTAACAATTCATACGGCCGAATTGCAAAGGAAGCAAAGAAGAATTGATTTGAAAGCACTAGAGAATCATACTTGTTTTGTTTTGAGAGTTTATCTCGATCCTCATTTCCTACGTTTCCTTGAAAAATTAATACATTTTTGTCATTTCCAACCAACTAACTCACCTCTAAAGCCCAGGCCTTTGTAAGCATCAGTTCGTGTTCGGCTGTTGGCAAATTCATATTTGCCGCTCGTGTCGCCCGCGATTGAGTGACAACACTTGCATAGATATCAATGGCAGCATCAGCCAAACGTGTCAAAATAAATTGTTCGTTGACAATGTTCTTGCCGTACTTGATGAGTAAAGTTTCTACTGTCTGACCGAATAAATCAACACACTCTGCTGTCTGTTTAGCGTAGGGCTGAAGTTCTGGGTAGACAAACTGATTCAAATCAGTTCCACCCAAACCGACAGTGCGGGCCGCCCTCCTTGATGATTCTTTAAAGATCAAACCCAAATTAGCTGTTGGATTCTTGAATGCCCTCTGCAATTCCTTCAAGTGGGAGCCAGCATATTGAATACCAGTTAGGGCGACGAACAATCGAAGAATATCATTGGTTCCTTCAAAGATGCGGAAAATTCTCAAGTCACGCATAACTCGCTCGAGGCCGGTGTCCTTCATGAATCCCATTCCACCGAGAATTTGGATTGCTTCATCGCACACGAACCACGCCGATTCCGAACCAAAGACCTTTGAAATGGCCGCTTCGAGATGATAGTCCACGCTTCCGCTGTCCATGTTCTGGGCAATTGTGTAGGCCATGGATTCAGTGGCATACTGGTACATGGACATACGAGCTAGTTTCTCTTGAATGGCTCCGAATTCCTTGATTTTCTTGCCGAATTGAAGGCGATTGTTGGCGTGGTCGGTGGCTTTCTTGATGCACTCCTTCATTGTTCCCGAGAGCGTGGCTCCCATGCCAAAACGTCCATTGTTTAGAATGTTCATGGCAACTTTGAAACCTTGTCCCTCACCTCCGAGAACATTCTCAATGGGAATCTTTACATCTTCGAAGTATACTTCGGTTGTGTTGGAACACTTGATACCCATTTTCTTTTCAGCCGGTCCATTGGTCACTCCACCAAATCCTCGTTCCACAATAAATGCTGTCACCTAGAAAGAAGGAATCATTTGTAAGTTTTTAAAACATCTATCGATTTGCCACTGAATCGCTCACCTTATCCTTCTTCTCTCCAGTTTTTGGATCTTCCTGTTCGGTCTGGGCGAAAACAGTGAATATATCGGCAATTCCTCCATTTGAAATCCAAATTTTCGATCCATTCAAAACGAAATGTTTACCATCGGCACTCTTCACAGCTCTCGATCTGATGGAACCAGCATCAGATCCTGAACTGGGTTCGGTTAGGGCGAACGCAGCATACACCTTCTCAGTTGCAACCTGGGGCAGGTACTTTGCCTTCTGTTCGTCCGTACCGAACAGAAGAATTCCCTTGAATCCGATACTTTGATGGGCACCCAAAGTAATACCCACTCCCAAGTCATTGGCACCGATGATTTCGCACAAACGACCGTATTGGGTGTTTGTCAAGCCCAAACCACCATAATCGGCTGGCACTTGAATACCAAAGGCACCTGTCTCCCACAGACTATCCAGTGTCTTTGGTTCAACTTGGCTTAGTTCATCATTCTTAACTGAGTCATTTATTTCCTGTTTTTGAAAAAAAAAAAACAAACATAAATATGGGTACTTTTTGGAACTGTGTGGGGCGAAAATCTTACCAAGAATAATTTCTCGAACGGATCAATCAGACTGTTGGTGAATTCTTTTTGTTCGGCATTTAAGACATCTGGATAGGGGAAGACCTGAGATGACTCAACTTGTCCACGGAAAATATTCGCCATGAACGACATATTTTGTGGTTTCTTGGCACTGTCGGTTTCTGGAGATTTCTGCTTGGGTTGAGCATGTGCAGCTGAGGCAAGACATCTAAAAAAAGAGAATTTAGAATTTATTTATTTAAATTTGTTTCAAAGTGTTACAAGACAAGAATTGATGTTAAAATTAAATTTTGTATCAAATTTAATTCTATTGATAACCCCAAAGTGAGATGATAAGAAACCTTGAGTTTCTCTTATCGGTAAACGACCGAAGGTTGAGATAAGTTACAAAACAAAAGTATTAATACTTAAATGATTTTTGTTTTTATTTGATGAGACGTTATTCATCAATAGAAAAATCAATTTATAAAGTTGTTGTTTTAAAATTAAATACCAGGGTTTTTCAATTATTTTTATTTTTATTACATACATTCACTAAGTTAAACTGATATTAACACCGTTATATGCTAAATCTCCGATAAAAAGAAAAACAGAAAACTTCCCAATTCTAAAATTTTAAGTTAAAGTCTAAAAAGACAAACTTAAAATGTAGTCAAAAATAAATGTACCAGAAAAATCAATGTTGTTCGTTCAGTGGTAAGATGTGTATAGGGACAAATTAAGCAGTTC
This sequence comes from Eupeodes latifasciatus, assembly GCA_920104205.1. Classification (NCBI taxonomy): domain Eukaryota; kingdom Metazoa; phylum Arthropoda; class Insecta; order Diptera; family Syrphidae; genus Eupeodes; species Eupeodes latifasciatus. The sequence goes on along the minus strand of OV049924.1, from coordinate 143,697,709 downwards.
ACACATCTTGATATCCACAAGGGGACATGGAAATCTCCTGATCAATAAACTGTCAACCACATTGATCACATTGCGATCGACGCATGACAAGTCTTCAGTATACAGGATGTCCGAACGTTCCGAGGGTCAATATTGAGTCGGACCACTACTTCGTTGTAGCTAAGGTACGACTATGGATATCCCAATCCAAGCCAAAACAAGGAAGTATTGTCAAGAGACTGTCACGTCCTTTTTGAATCAATTTTGTAGCAACCTCTTAAGAAGTAATGTTCTGTCTCCATCAAATATCCAAAACCAGAACCTAAAACATTGCTAAGAGCAATTAGAGATGTTGCCTCTGAGGGCCGGAAAGCGTACTCAGCTTAACAACATGCATACAAATAGGCGCTGCACATTGAGCTAGAGCTTCTTCACGAGAAGAAGAGGAACACAGGCTTTTCAGAAGGGAATAAAAGATACCATAAGAAGCTTGCGATCAAAAAGATAGAGGGGTAACAAGAATGTCGTAACAGGAATGTGGTTCGTAAATTTTACCAAAACGTTAAAAAAGCTCCCAAGGGTACCAGCCACAACCCAAAGCCTGTAAAGAGGATCAGGAAAAGATGCTTAAAATATGGAGAAATCACTGCTCCAAATAAAATATATAACGGCGATGACGAATCGATTTCCGCCGTTTATCAATAACAATTTGACAGTACATATTTATAGACAAGAACTTTACAGAGCAATATCTAGTTTTGCCATCCTTGTCAAGCTTGTCCGTTTGTGTAGAATGACGATGGAGAATGCACGCTGCTCCAAAGTCGGAAAAGATCTCACCGATGCTTTTGATATAAAAATGTTTTAGACAAGGCGATACACTGCATACGACTTCTTCAAAATCGTTCTGGAAAGGTCAAAGCCAAGTATTGCTGTCATCAAGAAAGGACAATGAATAACATTGAAAAAACAAACGGAGAATAGTTCTTGCAAATCGCTGCTTCTTTGGACTTAGAGTAGTAAATCTTGGTTCTCATATATTTCGCTAAGGCGCTTGGACCTCGTCAAGGCAAGATTCGAGAGAAAAATTCTTCGGGTATGCATAGATGGGAGTGGAGGAGAATATACAACGGCAAAGGATACGGGCTGTACTGCGACACTGATCTAGTCAAAAGAATAAAAGTCCAATGACCTAAATATCAGGATCACGTAAGGCAAACGAAAAGACATCATCGCTCCAGCCCGGAAGGTCTTTGAATCCAATCCCGAGGGACGGCGGCGCAGTAGAGGAAAACCGCGAATAAGGTTGCGCACGCAAGATGAAGACTATCTGGAGACGCATGTTCGTTGACCCCCAGTGCCACCATAAGTAAGAAAGTATAAGTTTAAGTAAGAAAAACCTAAGAATAGTAAAAAGCCTACCCTCTGGTCCTGTACTCTGAATAAACTTCAACATTTTTGGCTTAACAGTCAGTGCCAGTGGTGAGATTTGTAACATCCATGACGAAACACATGATCACATTTTAGAAAAATGTGTGAAGTACTCATACACCAAAGAAAGAAAAACTTGGCACCACAAATACTCATATAGATAGCTATGTAAGTTAAGTTACAATGGGCAGGTTCAGACGACATAAGGGACTTAAAAGTAAGACAAGTTTTTAGCATCTGATTGGACAGCTGCCTCTTAATTAAGGCAACTTTATTGGAAAGTTAGTCAAGAAACATCTCCCTAACTAATTAGTCAATTCCACTTAAGTCAAAATTACAGCTGATTTTAATTTTTCATTTAACTGAAAGCCAAACTTTATTACTCTGTGATTTATTTATTGTCTGCACAATTCAATTTGATGTTTTATGTAAAAGGAATTGGATTTTTTCATAAACTTCTGCCTAACTTAGACCTGCGTTAGACATGTTCATAAAATCAGATTTGCGGTAGAACAAACGCAGATGAGTTGCAAAAAGATATGTTCATAAACATCACAAATGACATCAGCGTCTCGCAGAGCTGCTACTTTGAATTTAGCTTCTAATAGAAAGAAGAATTATCATGGAAAAAGAATTCAGGTTTAGAAAAAGTTCATTATGGAAGACGACGGTATTCTTTTAAATTAAGAAAGTTGAAGCGTTGTTTTTCCTTTGACATCTTGGTTATCAAAAAAAAAATCTCTCGGTGGAAACCTTCGATTTTGTGTCACGTTTATGAAAATTGTGTGACTATTTAAAATCGAACGTAAGCAGGCCTGCACACGTTCTGCAGAATAAGTTTGTTTGTTTATGATACTTGAAAAACTAACTAATAGCTTTGGTCAAAATTTACTTTTCACGAATTCAGTTGACTGTTTAATCTCAGACCGAGGGTATCCGGATAGCTTTTTGTTAGTGTTTTACGTCATAAAAAACAGCTGATTCCAATCAACTGGGATTTCAGAAAAAGGTATCCAAGAATTTCTGGTATATGTGGATAGTTGACAGAACACCGGATTCAACATATGGTAACATTTGAAGGAATCCGACAATTAATTTCAAATGTGTATGTTTTTCGGTAAAATTTCAGTGAATTATTAAATTTATCAATTGAAATTGTTATTTTAAAATAATGTTGTACTTCAAAATCTGAATGTTTGTATGCTTTTTATAAAAGGCTGTAACTTGTTTTTATTTTTAACCAGCTTTCTCAATTTAGATATCCAACTCATTTAATAAGGTATCTCAAAATACATCTATCCAGGCTATCCTACCCAACAGAAGATAAAAAAACAGCCAATATTAGCACAACCTTTTGTTGTATTTAAATTCTTTGAAATTAAATAAAGGTAGTGATAATTTGTTTAAATCCTGTTAAAATTTATTGGTTATTGTAAAAACTAAGTAAATGTGCTATTTTGTTCTATTTTCAACCAAAATTATTAAATCTACATACCTATGGATTGCATTTTTTATTATTTTTTAAAGAATTAAAAAAGAATTAAAGGAAATTAAACTAGTTAGTTAATCAGAAAATGCAACAATTATGTGCACAGTCATTTTATTTTTGTCTGTTCAACAAATCAAGCAAAAGCCAATACATTACATTATTTAGATCTTATTCAAACAATTAAAAAAATTACAAAGAATCTTTTCTTTTTAAAACTGTGCGGTGTACAATTATATACATTTCTAAGAAATAAACAACACTGTTCAAAGTTCATATAAATATTATTTCCAATAGACTTTGAACCCTCTCTAAAATTTGCGTCATAGCTAAAGTAATATGAATGCACGACGAAGCCGGGGATCATTATAAATTACAACTTTTTGGAAAACACCGGCTTAATTTTTTGAAATAATTCATATTCTTATAATTGCAATGACAAGTAGAAAAATCTAAAAATGTAAATAAATCAAGGAAACTACCACCAAATTTTCTAGGAAATAACAAATTTTCTTTGCGCCAACAAAATTAGTTCTTTTAAACAACAATATATCTTGTTTTCGTTGCCAGCAAATATGTATCTTATTTTCTACCATTATCAAGGTTGTATTTACAAAGAAAAAAGAAAAATACAATGTTGTGAAATAGCTATGAAGATACATACATTTTAGAAGCAACACAAAACAACGCCACACCCCCAAATAAATGTACAGGTTTTAGAGACTCTTTTATAGGCATCTGTTTTAAGAAATAAAATTAGAATAAAAAGGTATAGGGATTAGGGACCCATAGTGTAGATATTAAAGGAAAAGATTTAAATAAACACTTTATAAAGGTACCTACATATAGGTAAGATGACAAAACATTATTGCCCCTGACGTAGTTTGTTTTTGTATATCAAAAGTTGTTGTTGATTCCATTTACTCGGTAGGTATTTTATATAATCTTGTTTATCATCGAACTTGTTGCGAACTTGAATATGTATACCTATAGAGCTACATATATTTAAATTTGTAGGCGAAAATAAAGATTGGACTTTGTACTGACATTTATCATCGTTTTTCTTCTTTCTAAAGAAAAAACGTGGAGAACTGGGGGACATAGATTAAATAGGTAGGGACGTTGTTGTTGGTATTTTATGGAATTTATTTTTTGATTGGTGTCGTAATCTTATCATTTGAAAACCAGAAACAAGCCTTTTTCTTGAGATTTTTGGCCTAGAAAAGTTATCTTTTCTACAAAGAAACTATTGAGTCATGTTGTTTGTTAAATTTTATTTTTTTTAGGCTTTTGCTATTAACCTACCAATAGTTATTAGGATTTGGAAGTTACGTGACGTTGGAATATGCTTTCACATTTTCTGCCTTTTCCTGGGTTTTTCGGGGTGTCTGAGTAAGACTTAATGACTTCAAACTCATTTCTCTTCCTAATTCTATGAAATTGTATTAAATATCTTCAACAAATAATAGGAAGGTACAAAGGTCGTTTTTATTTTATAAATTATTTTGTTTTACTCTATTTTTATACAAAGACATCAAAATAAATTCAAGGTCTGTCATAGTCTCATAGTTTGTATGATTTTGATGAATATTTAATTTATGCAACGTAAAAGAGAAAATACGAATTTTACCTTCGAAGTTCGTTCTTGGTGAGGTTGCCAGTGGATTTTACAAGTGAAGTACCCAAACGAAACATTTTTAAAATAACACTTTTTGTTTTCTTTTATTTAACTTTTTTTTTTAATTGAAAAGACCTATTTTTTCTTTCGATTGATTTCTTTTTAATTAAAAGATCAATTTCTATTTTATTTGATTTATTTTATAGGAACGGGCACACACAAAATAATACAACAGAATTCAAAGAGCGATAAATGACGAATGCAATTCTTGTTCGATTTGTTCGTGGGTTTTTGTTATTTTGATTTTCTACTTTTACCCACATGATATATAGAGTTGTCTCTTTTTGATAGAGAAGAAACTATGAAGGAAATGTCAGTTTTATATTGCGTTGCGATGCTATGCGTCGGAATATTTGGATTTTGTTTATATGCGATCAAATAGGGGATTGTTGGTTTTGTTGTACCTACGCTGTTTATACGATTCGTTTTTCGTTTTTAAGTTTCTATTTTGTTTTTGAATATTGATTTAAAAAATATTAAAAGAGGCTGGGATGCGACCCACACTGATAACGTGTACGTCTATCAATTTTTCTAAAATTTTAACAACCTTATATATTATTTATTTATTTATTTATTTAATCAACAGATGCAAAAAAGAATAAATAGGTACATAAGTACTATGTACAAGTATGTATATACAAAAAATTAATAATTTATAATTTATGATTAATTTCTTAAAAATAAATAACACAAATCATTTTTGAATTTGTTTCTAGGCCATGCTATGTCAATATGACGAATTACTTCGTTGAACTCCCTATTTGAGCTTGAAACTGGTTCATTCATACCATAATTTGTCCTATGTTTAGGCTGAAAAAGAAGGTATCTTTTCCTCAATGGTCTAATCGAGGCATAGGTAAATACAAATTAACGATAAAAAGTTAGGACACTTTATATGGTAACATTAAATATCTCACACAAAAACTATATCATAAATAGTTCTTCGAGAATTTAGAGATTTCAGACCCAGAAGATTACGTCGAGCTTGAGAATCTGGACAAAAATTCCAGCGTATTTTACAAAACACATATTTCGTGAAACAATTCTGAACTTTCTCAATTCTATCCGAAAACGTTTGTTGGAAAGGATTCCTTATGACATCAGCATACTCAAGTGATGATCTAACTAATGAGTTATATAAAGATGAAAGCGTATAGGGATCCGAAAAGTCAGTTGAGTTTCTTTTAATGAAACCAATCATAAAGTTGGCTTGAGCGACAATATCATCCATATTCGGAACAAATGTAAACTTGGAATCAAATTAGACACCCAAATTATTTACAGTAGCAGTTCTCTGAAGAAGGATACGATCAAGAGAATACGCAAACTCATAAGTTGTGAGTTTCCTAGAGACAGAGATAGCGAAGCATTCCTTGACATTAAGTTTAAGACAGTTAACCAAACACCAGTTTGATAAATGATTGAGGTCTATTTGGAGATTAAAGCAATCATAAATTGAATTCACTTTTAAAAATAATTTAAGATCATCAGCATACATATATGTATGAGACATTGGCTGAACTTTATGTTTTTGCAAATATCATCGATAAAGATTATAAATAAAAGTGGGCCAAGATGACTGCCCTGGGGACTCCTGAGGTACATTTAATAGATCTCGAGGTTTGATTGTCAAGTTTTAATTTTTGTACCCTATCAGTTAAAAAAGATGAAATCCACTGAAGGAGATTAGAGTGAATCCCAAAGTTATGAAGCCTACGAAGCAGTATGTTGTGTTGTGGCATACAGAATCAAATGCCTTACGAAAATCCGTGTAGATAGCGTCTACTTGACTTTGACTTTCTATACAATTAATAACAAAAGAAGAAAAACATGCGAGATTAGTGACAGTTGATCTACCCGATATAAACCCATGCTGGGCATCACTTACATGTTCTTTTACGAACAAATCCAGTTTGGTCTCTACTAAACTTTCGAGCAATTTAGGAATTGTAGACAGTTTACAAATGCCTCTGAAATTTTCAACATTATTTTTCGAACCAGACTTATAAATTGGGATCAGAAAAGAAGATTTCCATTCGTCCAAAAATATTCTGGACGATAAAGATAAGTTGAATATAATTTGCAATGGAAAGCATACAGAACTAGAGCATTTTTTTAAGACAAGGACAGGAATGCCATCGACACCAGGAATGTAATTGGGTTTAAGATTTTGAAGACCATTTAATACATCAGAGAATTCTAAGTGTATTGAGCTAATATCTACTTTAGGGGTAATATCTGAAAGAAAAACCAAGTTTCCTTGTGAAGTTGAGTAAAAAGATTCAAAAAATTGAGCAAAAAGGTGAAGAGTTTTATTAATGTCAGTAGAATTATCTTCTCTAAAATTCATCGTAGTTGGAATGCCAATTGATTTCCTTTTAGAATTAATAAAACTACAGAATCGTTTCCGATCACTTTTCAAATTAAGCTCAATATTCAAAATATAATTCCTGTGCAAGAATTTGCTGAGAACCATGAATTCTTTACGAAGTTTACAGAATGTATGTTTGTCATTATACTTGACATTTATTAACTCGTATTATCTGCAGCGTAAAGTTATTCAACTTAACAACGCATTTATTACTGAAAAAACTTATTTATAAAGAAAATACACGAATATTAGAGGCAGAGAAAGCTTCAACTAGTTCAAAGTAGTGTTGAAGCCGGAATAAAGTTCAAAGGAGTGTTAAAGCCGGAATAAAGACGTTTTAGCATCTCATCTAAATGCCATTTTGACATTTCAACAAAGAGTATAAGAGAATTTATTGAATTTGTAAATGATTTAAATACTGTAAACAACTTAATTCGGGGAGAGTACCTACGGATAATTTGGGGCCAAGATATAATAACGGTTTTTGGTTAAGGGGCTTAATATAATCATTTTTTACTATGGGATGCAGGTCCGGGAGGGGCAATTTTATAAAAACTGACTTTAAATCTAAAACAAATTATTTAAAAAGAACGGCAGCACTTTAAGCTATAAATTATACACTTTTAAAAAAGCCAGAATTCTACACTTTATAATTCATTTTAAATAAAGTTGCTTTTTGAAATAATTGACTTAAAAGCCAAAATGTATGAAAAATAAAGTTTAAAAAATCACTTTGATTATTATTTTTCTCATGATTATGGATATCGATACAAAACTAATTGATAAAGTTGAATGCTCCAATTATAAAATACCTAAAACTACTTCTTTTTATGTCTTGTAGGTTTTGAGATAATTGAAAAATTGTAAAACTATGCTTCATTTTTAAAACCAAAAGTTTTCTTAATTTTAAAAGAATAAAATTTACACCCACCCCAAACCTTATAGTAATCTATGGCAGGGGGTTTCATCTCACTGTTTGCATGGTTAATTTCATATACATATATACCTTTGTGATTTAAATTTGAAAATTTTTGCTTTATTTTTTTATTTTTGAGATTGCAAAAACTACTTATTTAAGAGTTTTTTGGTATTTACTTTTAAGGCCAATTTTAATGATAAGTTCATCTTTGTGAGTCAAGTAAATCAACTCATTTAGCGTAACCCAGGAGGAGATAGAACTGAACGCGTCCCAATCTGTCAGTTTTTAATTAAATCAGGAGTTAGTAAAAAATAGGCACGTCAATTTTTAATGTGGGTATGGTACGTACGTACAGTACAAGTCTCGTCAATGAATCCATCGTCCGTACTAGTGTCACTGTGGAGTCCGTCATTGATGGTCAAGAGCCTAGGTTGTTTTGCAAGTAAGACATCTTCTAGGTGTTCACTGCGAACGTTTCGGGAGGGTCTGAAAGTCCTTTAGTTACAATCCTACACTTTTTTTCCATCAATCAAACGTGGTTATACTTTACATCTAGTATATTTTCTTCAAGGCAGTATTCTCTATAAATGAAAAGTGCCATTTATTGATGGACATGGAGTGTTGATTTGAGGAATAAAATTGTTTTTTTTTTGTTTTTCAGAAGCTTGTTGTGGTTTTTATGATCGTTTATTGTGTTAGACTTATCGGTTGTGTCGAAATATTTACCTTTGGTGTGGTATATTACTTCATGACTCGTAGAATTGGAGAACATTTTTCAACACCCATGTACTGTCGTGCGCTGTCGGTACACATATGTATGACTAGTATTCTTTTGGCGAAGTACTAACTGTATATTTAGAAAAAAGAGGTTAAAATGTATACATGACTTATCGAGCCCTTCTAGTAACAAATAGAGCCTTGAAGGCTATTGTCTTGTCTTTACTTAAGCATAATTAAAAATTTCCAATACTGACTATGGGTACAAGTTACAATTTGTAAAACATTATTTTTTTTCTTTAATCCAGATTCTTTAGATGCAAAAGTAACTTTACATGCATTTTTTTGTTTTAAACTTTCTCAAAATTTAGAAAACATAGAAACGAATAGTTTGATAAAGAATTAATTAAACAGCTATTGAAATCAATTACTTCTTCATTGGTATTTATAATCACGAGAAAATTTATACTCAAAATGATTTGTTAACTTTTGTTTCATAAATTTTGACTTTGTTGCCATTGTTTTAAAAATATTTTTTTTTAGATTTTAAGTCAATTTTTATAAAATTGTCCCTACCGCCTAAACGAGGGGAGATTGACATAAACAGGGCATAACTAAAACAAGTTGGCAAATATTTTATAAATAATAATAATAATAATAATAAATAAGGATTTGTTTGACGTGCCGTAAAGGCGGTATAAGTGCATTCACTCGTTTTACCTATTCCGAGATATTTGCGAAATCTAACAATATTTGTGTGAGATAAGTAAATTTGAAGTCAATATCTTTCTTTGTTTTCATAATTCTTAATTCGAAAACCATTTCTTGTCCGGTTTTTGTTGTTTTTGTAGGTTTTGTAAAAACGTTAGATATTGAATTTTTCTAAAAAAAAATATTTTTCATTTGATGAAATAAGTTTGATTTTAATACCTGTTTTTGTTCCCGAAATTTTTAGTCGAAAACCAATTCTTATAAATTTTAGCAGCATTTATTGAAAAATTTTATTTCTTAAAAAGAATACTGATTGGATTTTTCTAAGAGCATTATCCATAAGATAAGACTAGTTTATGTTTAAAACTTCTTCACGCTCTAACTACCGAACGATTGCAGTCACGTCCCTTCTTTCTAAGGTCATCGAATCGTTTATAAATTATCAGGTCATGAAATATCTCTAAGATCAAAAGCTTCTTAATTGCAGACAGTACAGCCTTGGCAGCAATAGGTCCACTGGTTTATCTCACCAAAAAGTGGAGCAAATCTTTGTATCGAAAAAGTAATATTATTGCACTTTATATTTCAAAAGCCTTTGATAGGGTTTGCCGTCAGGCTTTCTTATCGAAAATGCGTGATTTCGGTTTTCATGAATACCTCGTTCATTGGATTAGTAATTATCTTTCGAATCGTTTAATACAAGTAGTATTGGATGGGTTTAAGTCTCTAGCAAGATAAACCGAATCGTATTTTAGAGTGCGTAATGTATTGAAGTTAAAACTCTTTCTAAGCAGAATGGTTTTAACAGATACAGTAATGAGCATTCTAATAATGAGCATCAAATATTTGTTTATATCGCAAAAGGTTTCAATCAATTGTAACTCCAAGATATTTAAAATTGTACATTGAATCAATTTCGAAACAAGAATCGGAACAAGAACCAACAGCTTGAAAATTAGGTCTACCACAACCATGTAATAGAAACGTTAATTATAAATATATTCATTCTGTTGAAAGCAACCTCCAGCATTTTTTTGGAAATTTATAAACACTACAAGAAAAAGTACTAGATTTCCAACAACTATGTATGTTTTATTGTAATAATAAAACTAGCTATCCGAATTATGGATATTTTTTATTTACTATATTTTCAGCAATAATAATCAATACATTAATTCGTTGCCTTCTGTTTTCTATTGTTCTAGTGCATATATGATTTGACTAAAGTAATATTGAAGATGCTTTTGTTGAACTTAGACCTAAAAAACTACAGATATATTAGGATTGTTACCTACCGTGGAAGTTCTCTCTCTGTTCCTCTATTACAGATTTGAAAAGGTAGGTTTACCAATATTAATCTAGTAGAATTTTTGCATAAATACTCTAGACAATCGGATACAACTTTATTTGATTTACACAGACTTTGTTAAATCCTTTAGCAGGGCTAATTTGCATATTCTCATAGAGAAATTTCAAGCGTATGTCTTTCATGGACCGCTACTTAAATGGCTTCCTTCATATTTACTTGGTCGAATACAGTATGTTAAGATTGGTGACTTTTTTTTAAAGGAAATTAAGGTAATTTCTGGTGGTCCAGAAGGTAGTCATTTGGGTCCCTTATTATTCATAATTTTTATTAATGATCTTCCGGATGCTCATAAAAATAAATATCATTGTCTAAGGTATGCTATTTTATTTTATTTATTTACAGTATTAAGTCTAATGTAAAATTACAAATAATATATATTATGGAAGCATTAACAACAAAGCCACCAGCCATCAATTTAAATTCAGAAAGACCTCAATTATTTTGTAGATTGATTCAAGTCAAATTAAATGTTGACAAACATGTTTGTATTGTAAGCCATAAGTACATAGAACTTTATGGAATATTATTCCAACTATTCGTTGTATCCAAAGCAAATTACTTGCTCGGATTCATCAAAAGAAACTCCTTAGAGTTAAGGACCCCTATACAGTTAAAACGTTGTACTGCAATATTGTGCATCCGTTCTTGAACATAACTGCGTTAATTGTTTGGAGCTGTACAACTAAGTATAAAGTATACGCATGCATGTGAACATCATTTACTTTGCCACCTTCGCCATTTTTCGATCGATATTTTTAAATCGAAATTTTAAAAAAATAAACTGATAACTTCCCATCCCGTCTGCAGATTTGTCTTGCTTAAAAGGTTTTTAGGTTTTCGTGTTTTGTTAAAAAAGTTGTCAGTTGAATTATTCAAAAAAAAATAAAAATTACTAATAATATTTTGCATACAGTTCGTTAACGAGATTTTTAGTCGAAAACCAATTTTTACCAATTTTAGTAGCATTCGCTTACTATTTTTTGTAGATTTTAATTTTTTATGAAAAAACTGACTGTTGGATTTTTATAAAAAAAATTACTGAATTTTGAAAGACAATATTTTCTGTGAGATAAAATTAGTTTGAACCCAATATTTTTAATTTTTGGAAAGATATTTGAGTCGAAAGTAAATTTTTATCAAGTTTTAGCATTGTTTTTGTTTAGGTTTTTTTATTTTTTGTAAAAGAACTGTCAATTCGATTTTTCTCAAAATTTAACAAAATGTTGAAAACAATATTTCTTATAAGATAAAATTGGTTTAAAGCCATAATCTTAAATTTTTGAAAAGATATTTGAGTCGAAAATCAATTTTTACCAACTTTTAGTAATGTTTTACGTTTAGATTTTTATTTTTTATAAAAAAAAACTATGAATTCTATTTTTCTCAATATTGTACCAGATTTCAAAAACCTTATTCTTCGTTGCACAAAATTATTTTAGAGATAAAATTATTTTTTGTTCGTAAAATATTCGTTGTGATAAATATTTTTTTTTCATTTTTTTGATTTATATAAAAACCGTTAATTGGAGTTTTTTTTTCAAAAATATATTAGTTTGGTATCACGATACAATCAGGCCCGGATTAATAGGGGGGCTAGGGGGACTGTAGCCCCGGGCCCCATACCAAAAATAAAAACCAAAATTAGTTGACCCCACCCCAAAATCCAAACTCGAAAGCTATATACCCCAAAAACGTTAAACATACATATATAGCCCAACTCGCAATTAATCCCATAAACTTTAAACCCAAATAGCTCAACTCGCTAGTATCTCCAAAAAGTCAAACCCACATAGCCTAAGTCGCTATTAACCCAAAACTTTAAACTCAAAAAATATTAAATCCATGCAGTCTAACTCAGCAAAGGGTTTCCTGATTGAAAAAAAAATTGAATTCTATGCCTCATATTTTTTTAAATTGAGAAAAAAAAATTGTTTAATAATTATTATTTATAATGTATACTTACTCATTCAATGTAATAAATCCTAATTACTACATAATTTGTTACTTTTAATTTTTAGAGTTTTGAATAATCAAAAAGAAATGGTCTGACAGTCTGACGGTTTTGAGTTCATGGTTTTTGGATTAATTACAAATTGGGTTATGTGGGTTTAACGCTTTTGGGTTTACAATTTTTTATTTGCGATTGCAAAATGAACACATTTAATTTTTTAAAAACGTTAAAAAGAGCCTCTGATGAATAATTAGCCCCGGGTATCAAAAATTCTTAATCTTATCGGGGATTGGAGCACTTGGGGGATGGTTAGGTTAGGTTAGGTTGAAGTGGCTGTCCAAGATGGAAACGGACACACTTAGGCCAGTTTGATGGCCCATTGTGATACCACATGAATCTTGAGGTTTCTTCCTAAGCTCAATGGAACCAGTTTGAGTCTCTTACGAAACAAGAGAGGCTGCTTATGCCGATATGATTTAGATCGTTAAAGAAGAATTCTCCTAGGTAATTCTTGCGTTTTCGAGCCAGAGCAGGGCATGTGCAGAGAAGATGAAGAACTGTTTCTTCCTCTTCCTCGTCCATACAGCTTCTGCAGAGTCATTTGAGAATACGCCTAATCTCGTGGCGTGCTTTCCTATTAGACAGTGTCCGGTTATGACACCTATTATCGAGCTTATATGCGATCTGCTTAGAGAGAGCAAGCACCTTGAACGTTTTAAATCCAGTGTTGGCCAGATGTTTTTAGTGACTTGACACGTGGTGATGTTGTTCCACCTGGTGCCTGCCCTCCTCACAGCGTCTTGCATTAGCAACAGTTTACAAGTAGCGATTGGTATGCCAGTACGTGCCAAACGTGGTAGAATGGGCTGTACTGTACCGTTCCTGGCGAGTTCATCTGCCTTACAGTTACCTGGAATGTCTCTATGGCCCGGCACCCAGCAAAGGTGAATATTAAACTGTTGTGCCATCTCCATTAGAGATGATCGACAGTTCTGGACTGTTATAGAGTTTGTAGAGACAGAATCCAGAGATTTAATAGCGGCCTGACTATCTGAGAAAATACGGATATCAGATGTCGATATCACGTTTTCTTTAAGCCAGGACAAGACTTCTTTTATCGCCAAAAGTTCCGCCTGGAACACGCTACAATGATTGGGAAGGCGGAATGAGAGACTTAATTTCAGTCGTTCAGAGTACACACCTCCACCAACCCCTTCTTTTGTTTTTGATCCATCTGTATAGAAGTGGATTGACTCGTCTTCCAGGAATGTCCTATCCTCCCAAAAACATCTGGGAGGTATAGAAATCTGGAAATTTCTGTCGAATTGTAGTTGGGGGATGGTGTAGTCTGTGTGCTTTGGGATTGATTCTAAATAACTAAGAATAACGGAGTGGCCAATGTTGTTGTTAGTCCACTGCGACGAAGCTTTGAGGCGAATAGCAGAACTTGCAGCTATTTGTTTGCTAAAGATGTCAAGAGGTGTTAGGTAGAGTAAGGTGTCCAGTGCCGCAGATGGGGTCGTGCGAAGCGATCCGCTTATACATAGGCAAGCTGAACGTTGGACTTTATTTACTTTATCTCGGTTTATACCTTTTTCTAAAGCAGTCCACCATACTGCCACACCGTACATTAAAATCGGTCTGATTACCGATGTGTATAGCCAATGCGTGATTCTGGGTTGCAAGCCCCATTTATTACCGATCGCTTTTTGGCAAGAAAAGAGAGCTACAGTAGCTTTTTTGACTCTTTCCTCTACGTTGCGTTTCCAATTTAGTTTTTTATCTAAGACAAGACCCAGGTATTTAGCCTCGTCTGAGAATTTTAATTGGATTCCTTTAATATGGGGAGGGTTGACAAATGGAATTTTGTATCTCCTCGAAAATAAGACCAAATCGGTTTTGTGTGGGTTAACACCCAGTCCACACCGACCAGCCCAAAGTATTAGTCTATCTAAGGCATTTTGTAAGAGTTCTTTTAACGTGTTAAGATGCTTTCCTGAAACTGCTATAGCAACGTCGTCCGCATAGGCACTTGGGGGATAGCTTCTTGGATTTTCGATGCGTCAACTCCTCGGCGCATCGTCTCTGAGAGCGTGGACTCCCAGCGCCCCGGGTTATTGGGTTGCCTCGCTTGGGGTTTAGGACGCTTTAGGTTATTGGGTTGGCTCGCTTGGGGTTTAGGACGCTCTGGGTTATGAGGGGTTGGCTTGCTTGGGTTTTATATCTTTTTAGGGGTTCTTAAATTTGAAATAGCCCCGGGCCCCCATTTTCTTTAATCCGGGCCTGGCTACAATATATATAATTTAAAATTTAATTCAAGTCTCTAGCGTTTTTGGTTCGTGAGATATTTTGGTTTCACCAAATTTTCACCTTTTTTTTTAAATTGCTATGGTAAAAAACCACCTACTCAATTTTGTTGAGAGTCCTTTCTGCATTATTATTTGTATAACAAAATTTATTTGAATTCCTTACGCACGCACAGAGATATCTCTAAAAATCTTTTATTTAGTTTAGACTCTCGAGACCTTGAAACGTCGAGAAATGTCAACATTTCCAATTTTACAAATCGGACCGATTACAATAACTTCCTATGGGAAGTTAAAAATCGGTTAATCGTACCCAATCCAATCTAAATTAAAAATAGTACGGAAAGCTTTACAAAATCTAAAATTTTGTTTTAGGTTTTTAAAGTGCGCCAATCCATGCGAGTTACAGATTATAGTCCGACAGTATTGTTCAAAAAGTCAATATCCACCATGTACCATCGCACAGTGCGTCGATCGTATGGGGAAAGTGGACAAAATTCTATTTTCCGTAGTTAAGTTGATTTTTAGTAGCAAAATTATTTTAAATGCAATAATCAATGAGTTTCTCCAAAATTCGTGTCATATTTACGCCCCCTGCCACGCCCACTTCTGAATATCGATTATATCTCAAGATCCACTTGAACAATTTGATTAAAAATTAGGGATTTAATTTTGTAGCTAAGTTTAGAAGCACAAAAAAAGTCATGTCCACCCACTGACACGCCCACTGTTAAAGATTTTGTTACAACATACACTGTCCAAAAATATATTTTTAAAAACTTTAAAACAAAAACAAAAGACAAGAAAAATAAAAACAAAACATAAATATTTCAAACATATACATATGTATGTATGTGTGTATTTATGTGTGTATTTATTTAAATTACAATTATTTAAGAATCCGAGTCAGATTGTTCAATATCTTCAAAACTAGAAGTAAAAAAAAAGGCGAAGAGGTATCAATGCCTTCGCTTGTTTGGAGGTATCGAGCAATTTCTTCTTGACATTTCTTACATAATCTCAGCTCTTTTTTCTAAGATTAGAAATTAAAGGATCGGACTTGAGAAGCAAGATCGTCAAAATGTTCTGGTTAGTGTTAACACGGGATGACTTTCTTGCGTGACCAAGCCGATTTTTTTGGAATTCTTTACGTGTTGCTTCAAGCGCTTCTTCGGACAGTAAACCAATTGAAATTTCGAAAGACGATATAATGTCTGGCCCATAAATTAAAAGTTTATGCACACTTATTGGCATGTAGTACCAACTGTAAAGCTCTAAATATAATTCCCTTACTTCAGCGAGTAATACAGATAATTGACTTATGTATATCAACAGTTAGTCCTGAAGCCAAAACTCTCAAGACTATTGAAAATTTGTATATAAGCCGTTCATCAATTCATGTAATTTCCGCTGTTAACTGTGAGTTCTTGAAAAATCTCCTTGCTGTATTGCCATCATTTGTCGAACCGAAACCAGACTTAGGCTTGTCGATATTAAGACACAACTGTGTTTTTAACATGGTTTGAATTTTTTTTTTTTCATCAAACACTTTCTTGTTTTCGGAGTCTTTTTCAACTCGACAAGCATTCGAAGCACTGAATGAATAGTGAATAAACCAAATCGGAAATTTTCTTCAATTACTGGTTTTTCATGCGCTTGCACCAAATTCATTTCCTTAGGAGTTGCTCCACAAAGAAAAAATTTGGATAATTGGTGTTTGATAAAATGTTACATATGCTCCCATCGACCATTGCAAATATCAACTTAAATGAAATGTTTAAACTTCAGCCGTTTTTGGTTATGGTCTTGGGAGTGGGTTGTTCTATAAAAAGGAAAAAAAAATTAAATATCTTTGCTACATGTTTCCTCATTTCTTACAAGTTCTGGGCATTTCTTAATGATTATGAACTTAATCGGACGGCAAAACATAGTAGAAGAACATCTAAGATTTTTCCGTAACTCAACACCGGTAGTTTCTTCAACCAATTTTAAAGGTGATAATGCTATCAAAAAAAGATCCTCATCCGTGTTTTTCGAATCGGAAAAAACTTGTTTATATTGGCTATGACCGGAACTTCCGTCAAAGCCCCATTTAAATGTGAGAATGGCATGTGTGTCGCCCTTTACTTCAGAAATATCGGCAATACTTTCAACAGTTTTTTCGAGAAGTTCCTGAAGGTCAACAGAGGCAGTGGTTTCCGAAACTTCTCTTTTTTTCGAAAGCATTTGCTTTTTGAAATTTCTCAACTTACTATATAAACTAGGAAATAAATCCTTATGAAAATCTTTAACTACAGGTCTCAATATATTATATTTTTTTCGGAAAGATCCAGATCTAAGTATAGTGCTAACATATCTTTAAGTGGTAATGTTTTTTTCCATCTTACAAGAATCAACTCCAATACCAAAGGAATGTTCGGAAACTTCCGCAGTGAATCTCAACTCTTCAGATGAATTGGAGACTAAAAGATTCACAATTCTTCTTTTTTTCATCTTTATTGACGCATCTTAAAATGGAGCTTGAGGTCTGCCCCGACTAGTTTATGGTCCATCATTAGACGATGTACTCTGTAAGTGATTTAAAATGCTGACAGGAAGTGTAAAATTGTTATTAAACCAAGCCTCGTGTCGCTTCTTGAAAAGAGTATGATTCCTTGAACATAGCTTCCATTTCCGTTCCAAGTTTCTATCAAAGTTTTTAATTTTAGACCTTAAATTATTTTTTATTGTAACGGGACAATTATTTACTCTTAAGTCAGTCAAAATTGAAGTTAAAATATTTTCAATTCTCGATTCTTTAACGAAAGAAATCCATTTTTCATACATTTGTTAATTTTTAATGGTTGGACTTTGACATTCAAAAAGTTGAATATTTTAAAGGTTAGCAAAGATTAGCAAAAAGCTTTTGCATTTTTGCAAAGAAGAATAATAGGACAATGCAATGACACTAAACATTCTGCTACAGCTTGCTACAGTCTTTTTAAAAGCTTAACCAAAGTGAAAAAATGCCTTAAAAATAACCTTTTTTTTTCAATAATTCATCTAACTTACAAATTATTTCAAAAACCAAATATAATTAGTCATACCAGCTCTAAATGAATCCATTATTAATAACCACTGTCCAAAAAAAATTGTCTTCTATTACTTTTCTTTCACCAGCTAAATCACTTTGCACAAAATCGCGTTTCACAACAAGACTGACTATAATTACCTTATTATGTCTTAAACAAGTCCGCTAATCTATCATATAAAAAAAGCAAACAACAAAAAAACTATAATTAATAGTTATTCAACATGTGCTAGACCCGAATCAAAGCCTAGTAGAACAAAATTGCATTTTTTATTTTTTTTATTTTTGTCCACTGGTCAACGCACTGTGCATCGGTGTGAACTTAAAGTTGTTTGCTATTTCTAGCTCAGCGTATTTTAAGGACACTTCAGTTCCGTTTTTTTATGGCAATTTATAGAATGTTAAAATTTAGTCGTTTGCACTTATACGAATTATAATAAATTGTTACAATCCCATTTTTCTGGTGGGCATAGAAATGAACGATAATTATAATTTTCTCGAATACAAATTTTTCAATTCGATTACATAATTTGTCGTTACTTTTGACATATTACACATTTTTTAAATGCACTTTTGAAAAAGAATATGTCTCTTCTAACTTTTAACTCACATATGTTTTTTATTTGTTCTAATGAAAGAAAAACCCACCAATAAAACCAAGTTCAAAACACCAGTACATAAAATTTCCATGTTTCACCTTAAAAATTTCCAAATTTTCAAACATAAGATATTTTGGAATATCCCACCATCATCATTCGCGTTTTGTTATCTATTAAAATATGACACAAATTATTGCTCTGTGAAAACCAACATGTGTGTGTTGAGTGTGGTGAACTCTTAACAGAACAAATTCAAAAACTACAAGATGTGATTTTTGTTTTTGAAGACCTTAACATATGTATATATTCATGTTAGTTTGCTTGTATTTTTCGTTCAACCACGGAGATATTAATTGTAATACACGTTTTTATATATTTATAACAATCGTGGGATGATAATGCAATTTAATTTGCATAAACCATATTTAAGAGTTCCTCTTCCTATCTAACCTATACCAAAATAGGTACAGGAAAAAGGGTTAATGAAACGCAACAAAAAAGAAACAAGATAAAACCCGGATATAGGGGTACATATACAGAGTAAGGGGTGTGGATAAAGCACATTTAGATGTTTAGGAATCTATACTAGAAAAGAGTTTTTTTTTTTATTTTACTTGAGCCGCTGTTTTCCAACTTTGATTGTTAAGCGAATTGAAATGAAGTAGTCTTAGTTATTCTTACATTTTATTTTGGCTCACTATATTTTTCACTTTGAATTCTCTACAGGCCAGCATTTGATAATATCAGTGAGCAGACTTAAGGTTTGTGAATGAATAAACATTATAAATTTGCTTCTTGTTTTTAGAGTTTATTAGATATAGGTAAATAGACAGATACAGATTTTATTAAATTACAGTAAAAATTACATAATATCAGACATTTTTTTAACAAAAATCATTATAGCATGGTGATTGCTAATTTTATTTATATAATTTATAATTATATAACAATACAAAGTTCATGAACAATACAAAATTATTTCAAAAATTCAATAGAAGCACAATCAGAAATCTTCGTTCATTATAGAAGGTCTACATATGTATGTATATCTAAGCGCAATTTTGCAAAATTCGTAAAGTTTTACAACATTCATTTCATTCAATAAACTTATAACCTGATTTTTATTTTTTTTTTCCCAAGAAGTATCCTCTCTTTCTGTTAGGGGCACATATTACACTCTAGTGGTAAATCTGGCCTGTGTGGAATGTAATTTATGTCGACTACGTAGTGTGACCAGACCATAATAGAGATCAAACGGACATTATTGGAATCCTGAAAATAGTTGTTCTCTGCAAGGTTATGATTTAAACTGCTGTAAGTTGTTCTGTACAAAGAATTAGACCCTTCAATAATATATTCAGTTCTACATTTCGCATCATACTTTAAAATGACATCATACACGATGTTTGTATGGGCTGATAAATCTGTTAGAACGGCTATTCCATTATAAAGAATTTACTCTTGCCACCTTCTTAGACATAGAAGGTGCTTTTAACAACGTCCTTACCGAATCCATAGAAGAATCGCTCGTTAAGTTCGGTGTAGAAGACTTCATTCGAGAATGGATTATTTCCATGCTCAGTGGTAGGAAGATTCGAGCCACTCTAGGCAATACAATCGCAACAAAACACGTGAGTAGGGGAACACTCCAGGGTGGTGTCCTTTCGCCTCTTCTATGGCTTCTGGTCATGGATACAATTCTCGTTAAATTAGAGAGATGTGGAGTGAAGGCGGTAGCCTATGCGGATGATTTGGTGCTATTGGTGTCAGGAAAGTACACCTCTGTGATTAGTGAAATCACGGAGTCAGCTTTGAAGAAAGTTAGCAGCTGAGCCACGAGTTGTGGACTAGGAGTTAACCAAAGTAAAACTGAACTGATGCTCTTTACCACCAAAACTAAAGTACCGCCCTTCACGCAACCTCGACTCAACGGTCAAATCCTATCATTGTCTTCCAGTGCAAAATATTTGGGAGTTATGCTCGACCCTAAATTAAACTGGAAACTAAATATTTAAGTACGGGTTAAGAAGGCCTGTGTTGTCTTGATAAGCTAAAGAAGGTTCAGAGAACAGCTTGCGTGGGCACCACAGGGGCCATGCGTACTTGCCCAACGGACGCCTTAACCCTTTCGGTACGAGAGTGGGACAGAACAAAGAATATTTATATGTAAACGTACCACTCCCGTCCCGAAAGGATTAAACGTTATTTTTGATCTTCTACCAATCGACCTTTTTATTAAATACATAGTTTCCTGCAGCGCTATTAGGCTGAAGGAATCAAACAGCTGGTTTCAAAACCTTATAGTCACAGCAACACAACGAAATTGATTCCCTCAGATATTATCTCGGTAGACACTGACTACTGCACTCCTACTTTAAGCCTTAGTAAGGGTTTTAAGGTTATTTTCCTATCCAGAGAAAATTGGGAGGATGACATCGTGTCGATAGGTTTCGACACAACCATCTTTACTGACGGCTCAAAGATGGAGTGCGGAGTTGGTTTTGGGATCTTGTCTGAGTCCCTAAATGTAGCTAAATCCTTTAGGCTTCCTGACTTTGCTAGCGTTTTTCAGGCTGAACTGCTGGCAATAAGGGAGGCATGTAAGATACTTAAACAAAGCCCAAACCAAAACCGAAATGCGACTATCTTCACAGACAGTCAGGCAGCTGTCAAAGCCATTAACTCGGCCACATCCTCATCTAAATTGGTCCAGCAATGTCGCGATGAGCTTGCGAGCCTGAATATTAACCCCAGTGTCACCCTGATCTGGGTTCCGGGCCATAGTGGTATCGTGGGAAATGAACGAGCTGACGAGCTAGCCAGGCAAGGATCGGCCCTTCATAGCTCACTTGCGGAAATGGTTAACATTCCTCTTGGTGCTATAAAGGGTAAAATCTTTTCCATATACCAAACTGAATCAAACCGAAGGTGGAGCAATTTACCCAAATGCATTATATCTAGGAAGATATGGCCCACCTATAATAAAACCCGTACAAACGGTCTTCTATGCAGGCCATGGCAAGACATAGCCAGGATTGTTGCGGTTTGTACCGGACATTGGACTATAGGATTTCATGCAGAGAAGTTGGGTATCTCTTACAACACCTTTTGCCGTAGTTGTAGTGACCAAAGAGAAAGTGAAACGATAATCCATTTCCTCTGCAAATGTCCTGCTTTGGCAAACACTAGAATGAAATGCTTTGGAAAAGCATTCTTTCACGAACTTGATGAGCTATCTGAGACAAAGATTAGAGACCTAATCTTTTTTCTCAATGCGACAAAATGGCTCTAACATAATCGCTATGAAGCTTCTCTATAAATCTTTCCCTTTCTATCACATGTCAAACGAGTTTTGGTATCAAAACGGCGCACTACAGCGCTAATTGGATCTCAGGCTAGGTTGCCTTGAGATCGCAATTTCTACCTACCTACCAATTTTATAAATAAGAACAAAATTTAATTCACCAAAATTAAACAAGATGTTTGTTATACAAGAAAATATGATCGAATAATAATAAACTGAAAAATATCGACCTTCAATATTATTTCATATTAAAACTATAAATATTAATATCACAAGTGTTTTTATAGTAAAGTATATATGTATGTATATGTATATACAAATAGTAGTACCCGTGGCATGATGGTTAGTGCGTTGGAAAAAAAAAGTGCATTGGACTGTCATGCCAGAGGTTTTGGGTTCGATCCTTGCCTATGCCATCTAAAGTTTTTTTCACGGATACTGCCTCTTGCGAGGAATTGACAAATTCTCCAAGAGTAATTCTTGTCATGAAAATTGCTTTCTCAAATAAGCCGTTCGGATTCGGCTTTAAACTGTAGGTCCCCTCCATCCCTGACAACAGTACTCGCACACAGGAATGGTTGAGAGTTGTAAGTCACTAGGACGTAGTTCTCAACGGACTTTTGCGCCATACAATTTATTCATTATAGTTAATTATATATGTATACTAACGAAATTATCGATAGGTATATTTAAATTAATTTGACATTCCTCAGCAAGATATTGCCATTTTACCAACTATTTTGATTTTGTATCGTTTTTATGGGCACTCTTTTCACGACCCGTAAAACATTCATTTTTAAAACGTTAAGCAAAAAGTCCGTTTTAAACTTCGATGTTTTTATAAACAAAGGAGAGAGACCCGTTTCCAGCAGATGACGTTGTTTGGCGTATTTTGCGTTAAATAAAATATTCTCCTAACGCACTTTAGGAGTTTTTCAACCGAATTGTATTTCTTACATCCCCATACCTGCGATCCATATAAAAGTATGCTCTCAGCTAGCGCATTAAAGACTTTAAACTTGCCACTATGCGATGCGCTACACACTTATTCATGAAGCATTGTTTCCATGTCATGTTAATAACAGTTTTCGCCTTACAAAATTTCTCTTGCAAGTGTTACTCCATATTAAAATTATTTTTAACAGTAATACCAAGGTATTTGTAATCACGCACACATTCAATATTTTAGCGATTATGCTTCATTTTTCGTTTGATTACGTCGACCACCACTTTCAATAGTCATAACCTTCGATTTCAAAGTTGGGTTTATTGAAAGTTTCTTTGAATTTAAAGAATCTGGATTAAAAAAGAAACTTTGCATACACACAACCTCCCTTTGCCTCCTTTGCTTACAGTCCCCAATACATACATATTTCACTGTTTATACGCCATAATTCTGCAAACTATATTGTTTTATTTTACTTTAAAAATTGGCCTAATTTCGATTTTTGAAAGTGAAATAAAGCCACAAATTTGTTACGCTTTCTTGACGAGTTTTTGGACGATTCAGCATTTGTTTCGTTTAATTTTTGCATTTGGCCGATCAAATTTAAAACTCAAAATGTCGTAGTGACCAAAATACTCGTAAACCAACATTTTGTCAGAATGCTCAAATGTTGAAACACATGACATCTTTTGGGCGATATGTCAATTGGTAATTGGGCGTTTTACTTGGAATTTCATAGTACTCAAACTCCCAAACGTTCGGTAATATTGTCCAAATCGTACAACAACAAATGACATTTTTTATTTGGAAATGTGCGCTCTGCAGAATTTGAGGCATTGGTCACATTCACAAAGCTAGTGGCTACGTAGTCAAGGGATTCTGATTGGCTAAATCTAACTGCAAAAGTATTTGAAATTTCCCCTCCGACGTAGTGTAAAATTTTCGGCTACAAAGTTAGTGCACACTGGTTTTGACGTTTCACAATCAGCTGCTCGTTAAGGACACCAGAATTCAAAATGAAATTAATCGTTTAGTATTTAAATACAAATAAAAATCACTCATATTAGGTCCGTTCGCGTACTTTCTGCACTAAAATTCGTAAAAAAAAAAACAAAAAAGTAAGCGAACGGGAAAACAACAAATTTTTCACACAATAGGTCCGTTCGCGTACTTTCTGCACTAAAATTCGTAAAAAGAAATATTTTAAAGAGCGGGTGTAAAATTCTCTCACCAAAAAAAAAAACTACAAAAAAGTAAGCGAACGGGTAACAACAAATTTTTCACACAATAGGTCCGTTCGCATACTTTCTGCACTAAAATTCGTAAAAAGAAATATTTTAAAGAGTGGGGGTAAAATTCTCTCACCAAAAAAAAAAAAAACTACAAAAAAGTAAGCGAACGGGAAAACAACACATTTTTCACACAATATTACTGTCTTGTTGCTGTTCTTTGAAAATTTGTTTTTAAATTTTATAACTGACAGCAAAAGCGAGCAATTTATTTAATTATTTGAATTTCTATCAAATTTGAAATTTTCACAAATCAGCCCAAAGAAATTTCATGGGCTAAAATTCGTAGGTTGGGGAAATATTTTACTCTCTCGTGAGCGCCCTCTTTTACGAAAAACTACGAAATTTTTGAGTACGCGAACAGGATTTGGTTAAATTTCGTATTTTTTAGTAAAATTTGACTGTTTTAGGAGGGTACGTGAACGGACCTATTATACCTTATATTCGGTTTTATTGAATTTAAAAACAAAACAAACTATTTAAAGTACTGAAAACACAAATGTTTCCTGTATTATATATGTATTTGCATTTGTCATTGATATGACAGTTCCGGATTGACTAGCTTTGTAGTGAAGTTTTGCATTCACAAATCTAGTTGAATTTCGACTTCGTAGCCACTAGCTTTGTGAATGCGCCCAATGTGTCTTTCGAAATTGGTTAAAAGGGTCTTATGTATTTTTTACACACGCTTGCTTTTACACCAGTTTTTCTTTAATTTGGTTGCAAAGTCGTGCGGGTATCACGCGTGCCTAAAAATAATTACGCGTGTAATCACAGAAGATGGCAAGCCCTTCATATGTTTTTCATTGTCATGCTCATTGCAGGAAGAAACTTTACGGCTGATTCCCCACCCTCACTTGGCCTTTTCTGACTCATTTAACACTTTTGTTTCTCCCGCATTTACTAATATTTTTTGAAAATTATTAAACATAAACTAATCATAACTTTAAAAAGAAAAATACAAAAACTTACACACTTAAATTAATAGTTAGTAAAACGTAGATTCTCTTAATGTCTGTCACAAAATTCATTAATTTTTGTCGCATTTGACAGACCAAAGCCAAAGAAAATAACATTCTTTGCCAGAACTCAAGATATGGTTAAGAGCAAGTATAAATGGAGGAGACTGAAAAAAGATAAAGCAGGATACACATTCAAAGTTCCGAGATACTCGTATATCCATTTACGCTGAAAGATTAGAGGGGCGCTGTATATCCTTTCGTCTTCTTGACTCAATTGAAAACAATAACCTTTTTATAAATGTGAAAAATAATGAAGCACATTATGTAGTTCTTTCTTTCGCTTTCAATTTAAATATGTGCTACAACTGCAGATTTTTGTATAGCCTAGGTAAGATTGTGGTATAGGTACTGTTATTTAAATTTCAGCTTCTTTCCACTTTACATAATGTTTTTGATGTCACTGGCATCAAAAAAGGAAGGCTTGACAAAAAAGAGTTAATGAATCTACGAATTAACGACCGTATGACCACAATTATACTCGACTTAATAAAAATCTAAATGTGAAAGGGTTGTGTTCTTTTGTCAAAAAAAACTGGAACACAAAGTGCAAGTGTTGTGATATGAAGTGCATGAGTTTTCTGTGTGTGTTAACATTTCTCAAGGCAAGGAAAGGGTTAATCGTAAAAACCAACAACAGTGCAAATGAAGTTACATTTTTCAAAAATTTCATTTCTTTTGTTACGCAGGAACCAAAAAGGGTTGTGGGTTGTCGACTGAGGAGGATAGGGATTTCTTTTTATTGTTGATACTATTGTATTGTGGAACATTAAGGTTGAATGAAGGGAGTGGGTGATCTTGATCTGCATAATTGTCATTTGAAGTATGTAGTGCGAGATGTTAATGATGTAGAACAGGTTTGCGGATGTTGTTTTTGGGCAGGTGCAAGATTTTCTGTTTAACCGATTTTTGTTTTTATTTCGAAGACATAAAATGTGAAACAAATGACAATATTCAGTCATATTACTTAAAGTAGGTCAATGTTTTTTCTCTGAGCACCTATCCATTCAAATGGAATATAATTATGTATTTTCGTTTTAATCAAAATTGTTTGTAAACTACATGCTAAAGCAAGTTTTCCAGTGTTGAATTAATAACTCTTTCAAAAACTTATCTTTCATAAATTTGACAGTGGAGTTATGGTAAGTATTTATAGGGCTGTCACGCCAGTGATACAAAATTCAGTGACAGCTTATAAATGGCCAGTTATAGCTATCATTGAAACCAATAAATTTGTATCAATTTTTGAATGAATATTTGACTGTGTTTTCTTAGGATTAAGTATGCAAATCTGTTACTGATGGATTGGAAATTAATGTAATTGCACGGTTATTTTTCGCTAAAAAAAGAATTTTTCAATTTCCCGGATGGAAATTCATTTTCCTGAACAGCTAATTCTTTTATCATTTAAAGTGGAACAAAACTACTGATTTGTGTTTCAGTTTTACACGATTCCATTGATAGATTTCTGACACCAAAATTTTCCGGTGATAGAAATTTTTCAATGATCGATATAACGACGTGTCAAAATAGTCCCAATGATTGGTTTCATTGATGAAAACCAATGATAGCTATAAGTGGTCGCTAAATACCAACAAAGTATTTCTTTTCCGTAAAAGAAAACTTAACTTCAAGAATTGCCAAGTCCTCCAAAAGGATCTGTGTCATTAGGGTTTCGATTTTTGTATTTATAATTACAAAAGGAACTTATATCACTTATGATTATCCAGCATGAAACTGAACTTCCAAGGAAGTTTTATTTTGTAGAAGAAAAATACACAAATTCTTATAAGGGGTCAGAGAATACTTAGCTCGATATTTGATATTTTTTTGAGCCCAGTAGATATCGGGCCTTGCTAATAATCAAATCTTATGTTGAGGTTAAAATTTGTGTGAAATTGACCTAAATGCTATGGACTTAATATTAAAGTCAACAGAAATAAATTTAAATAATTTGAAATCTAAAAAATTGGACTTAACATTTAATGTTTATAAGCAATAAGTTAAGCTTTAGGCAACGGCCTAGTCACTGATAAAGCATCGGCTTGATAGATGCGGTCTGATACTGGATAGATTGGCAGTTCCGCTAATCTACCACGTCAGACGACGAACCGTGGATAGGCGACTCCTGCACAATCGGGACGTCATGGCACAAGGCGGAGCAGAGCTCCTTCGGTTCAGTAGGGCTGTGTCCGAACGGGACCGAACTGATAGGGTGAAGCAGGAGAACCAGTTTTGGTGGCTTCAATCGGCACTTGATAGTGTGTAGTCGGGATGGGGTTTTAAGCTTTGGCCGACTTACATACTTGTTTTATAGTTTTAGGGTTTAGTTTTAAGTAGAATAGACATGGTGGCACAAAAAAAAATACAAAAAAAATACAAACAAAATGACATGGAATAAAAAAAAATAAAAAGAACAACATCTGAAAAACAAAAAACGTTAGATAGTTAGATTTGCTGCTGTGGTTGTTCTAGTTTTAAGTAGTTTATAGGTAGAATAGGTAGTTTTAGTTAGCTTTAAGTTTTATATTAAGGACCTTATTTTAAGTAGTTTTTAAGTAAAAATAAAAAAGGATATTGATATTAGTTTTTTCTAAATTTTTTAATGAATAAAAAAATAAATAAAATGAAAATGAAGTTCAATAGATCTTAGGGCCGAAAGGCATTAGCATTAAGTATTATTGTTTAACTTAGAGTGTTACCAGTAAGTTAGTTGTAAGTTATGGTTAATTAGGCTAGTTTTATGAATTTTTGTCTAGCTTTAAGACAGGTTTAAGATTGAAGTAGAATTTGAAAAAAAAAAGCATCGGTTCCCATCGATCACCGAAATCAAGCATCAGTGAGCGCGGTTAGTAGTCAGATGGGGGACCGTCTCGAAACCTACCGCGTGC
Organism: Eupeodes latifasciatus; assembly: GCA_920104205.1. Classification (NCBI taxonomy): domain Eukaryota; kingdom Metazoa; phylum Arthropoda; class Insecta; order Diptera; family Syrphidae; genus Eupeodes; species Eupeodes latifasciatus. The sequence continues at coordinate 143,669,673 of OV049924.1, read as the reverse complement.
TATTGTCATGTGTTCTTTCTAGTCTGTTGTTCTTTCTCCTTCTGTCCTTCTGTCTTGTATTAATGTCTTGTGTTGTTATCACCATATAGTCTAGTCGCTCAAGGTGCTGTGTTCTCTACTCTGTACATTTATGTGCTGAGTAGTGTGAAATGTAATGTAATGTAATGTAAGTTAAGTTTATTTTAATCAAAAACAATTAACTGAAGATGAATATACAACTCTTTGTTTTCGATTGCATCGGCCTAACGTTATTATATGAACTTTCGTGATAAATATCCAGAACTATTCTAGTGGAAAAGAAGTCGAGGAAAAAATTCGGTAGAAAAAAATTGTTTAACACGGCTTTATAACGACTACCGTTAAGTGTAAAATTGTCCCCAGCCTCATTTTTGAAGAAAAGTGGTCCAATGATGCCACGTCAATCTATGTGCTCTCAACAATAACGTGGAAGCTTTTCGAGTCTTACATTCGTCAATTTTGTTTGTTACGTAGCCGTCGAGATTAAAACGCTGCCTTAAGGCGCAAACTTCAAGCGAAAACGAAACGGGCGAGCAGAATTTTCCTGAGGTTAGTAGGTGGAATGTTGAGCTGATAGTCTTGAGATCAATTTCGAATTGATGCTTGTAGATACAGTCTCAGACTCTCGACTGTAGCAGCCAAACCACAATCTCGTGTTATATCGATCGGGCTTTGGCATGTGCAATAAAAACAATGGACTCTTATGAGGCAATCTGAAATGTTACCTCAAGCGTTGCGACCGCTTTATAACGTAATTTCGTCAACGTCAGACCAAATACCAGGCCAAAGTAAAAGAAGATTTATTTTCTATCTTTGTATATATATTTGAATAGTACTATCATGAAACACAAAATTTTGTTACGGAAGGCGGACCATGGGGGCGCTGCCTGTACGAAAATTAAGTGTGGAATCTAAGAGCGACTGGAAGTATAAAAATATTGAAATAAATAAATAAAATAAATTACTCAAATGTAAACAAAAATCAGTCGTTGCCAACGTTACTGAGATTTTTTTATTCATACCTATCAATGTATAAAAGGTATGCATATACAATACATTTAATTGTATGTGTTTTAGATTTGTTAGCAGAAAATTGAATTCATTTGATTTTGGATTTTCTATTTTTGTGAAATCTGAAAATTTAAAAGCAACGTTTTCAAATTTAAGTTTTGATACAATGCTTCGTTGCCATATTTTGATTTTTTCCATAGCAAATACATTCGATGTAGGTATTTTTTTAATTTGTATTTTTTAAATTGCTATGGTAAAAAATCACCTACTCAATTTGTTTGATTGAATTTATTTTTTTTTTTATAAATAATTTAATCAAAGAAAAAAATTGTTTTTGTTTTTATTAAGTCATTATATTGCTTTAAAAATCTTAACCTGTATGAATCACATTCACTTAAATAATTGAATTACCTATCGCTGGCCTTTCTACTTTTTTTTCGCCGTTTTTAAATCCCTCGGACTCACCATAGCTCATAACACCGAACGAAGAAAAGTAAAGAAGCTCATCAATACCCAAAATTTAAAATTCGCAATATTATTAATTTTAATAATAATTATTAATCAGTACCAAATTTTATTGCAAAATTACAATTAAGTCGGTATCTACTCATCAAAGATTTAATTGAAATGTAAGTCAACCGCCCGAGCTTTAAAGTCACGCTAGAGTCACGCTTTTTGTCACATAAAATCGTAAATAAGATCAAAGGCTTATTACCGCCGGACCGACCGAAGCGGGGTTATGATTTGGCGAATAGTGTTGTCGACTTACATACCAGTCGCACAAACTTGCGCGGTAGGTCAAAACTTCTCTTCTAAAAACGAACTTTTTTGATCTGTCCAACACTCACTTTTTTTAATATTTCCCAAGTGTCAAAATAATCGTTATTTAAAAATATACTATGTACAAGATAGCCTACTCTGTAAATTAAATTTATTTAAGGAAAAACTATTTTCTTTAAAAGAAATTGTTTTTATGCTCAAAAAGTGTTTATTTTGCTCAAATATCCAAAACTGGGTTTCTGCGAAGAACTTTTAAGACTGTCTTTTGAAAAGAAAATAACTTGACATAAATTTATAGACTTTAATAAAATAAATTTTTTGTTTGTTAAATATTAACCAGTTTTTCATCAAATATTTTTTAAAAGGAGTCATGCATTTCCAGACCTTTTTAAAACATGCATTGGGGGTTTTTTTAGGCGTGTAGTTTTCAATCTGACAATATTGTCTTGGGTAGTACCCGTGGCGTGATGGCTAGTTCGTAGGATTGTCATGCCAAATCTTAAGGTTCATTCTCACCCTGTGACATAAAGTTTTTTTTTCCACGGTTACTGTCTCTTGCTGCGAATTGACAAATCCTCCAAGAGTTATTCTTGCCAAGAAAAAGTGCCTCAAATTAGCCTCTCGGATTCAGCTTAAAACTCTAGGTCTTCTCCATCCCTGACAACATTAATCGCACACAGGAAAGGTTGAGAGTTGTAAGTCACTAGGCCATAGTTCTCAATGGACTGTTGCGCCAACCATTTTTTTTTTGTTAATATCGTTTTGGAGTTGATGTTTTTGACAGCTGTCACTTAATGTATGCTCAGATTGGTTTGCCATTTCATAATGAATAAACTTATCCTGAGCAACATTTGCAAATCGTGCAAATTTATTACCAATTGGCCATTATATTGGTCACTTGATTTAAGTTAAGTTTAGTTTGCCATTTCATTTTGATGGATTATGTGAAGTCGATTCTCTACGTTGACAAGTTCGAGACGATTGACGCCTTGGAAGTTAATATTCGCCGCGTTATTGCTGACATACGCCCCCAATGGCTGCAAAAAGTGGTGGAAAATTGGAGTTTTCGGCTGGAATTCATTCGAGTTAGCAGCGGGGCAAACGCGGGGCATAGTGGCAAACCGTTTTTTTTTTTATAATAAAGCTGAATTCTTGCCATAACATTAAAGAATATACGTTTTATTATTTCCTGAAAACCACACGTCCAAGAAACAGTCTTTACTTGATTGTTTTTTTAGTGGATATTTGTCGTTTGTTTTCTAAAAATTTGAATTCTTAATATTATTATTTAGTACCCGCAACTGCAATTTAATATTTCCCATATAAAACACACATAAACTTTGGATCTCCTTTCATTAAATTTCTATAGCTCAGTGGCATTCCATAGTACCTATAGGGTTTTTTTAGTGATTTGCCATAAACAACTGAATAATAAACAAAAGATTTGACAGATGTCACCAAAACAAAATGGCCGCCACGGGGCGGGCGCCAAAATCTACCCGCACCAATTTAAAAAATCTATATGTCGGCCAGTAAAGGATGATCTTCTGAATTTAACGCTCTACGAAAGTATGCCTTGCCTCTTGGTACGTCTTGAGACTGTCGGGCCATAAAATTATTCTTTTTCTGCCATTATCTCGTAAATAGTAAGAATTACAGAACAAAATTATAGGATAATGTATAAGAAATTTAATTTCGAGGACAAAAAAGTCCTTGCCACCAAACCACTAAACTTGTTAATTGGGAAGATCAATTATCAATTAATAAATTGATAGATTATTAAATGTCATTGTCACTGTCAATTACCTACCAATATTGCTGATATTTTTGTAATTATCTTTTTTTAAATTAAAACAATTATTTCGTTTGTGAACAACAATTTCCATCAATTTTCTGGTTAGCTGTCAATTTGTATTCTATCAATTCACTTTCCTAATACGGATTTTTATTTCAATCGGCCAAATGATTGATATTTCGCAATAAGAGTTATCAGCTCTTGAAGATTATTATAATTTCTAAACTTTGAATCGCCAATTTATACTTAATATAATCTATATATATAAAAATCAATGCCACTTTTCGTTGTTATGTTATAACTCAACAATGCCTTTACCGATTTGTCTCATTTTGGTCTTGAATTATTCGTGGAAGTCCAGAGAAGGTTTGTACGTAGAGAAAGTTTAAACAAAATCTTGAAAAAGTGTAAAATCAACATCTTTCTCTACTCCCATATACAAACAATTTGTACTAATACTTTAAAGCCAATTTGAACCTTTGGCAAAACAACCGAAGACAAAAAAAGTGACGTTAGTTCTGTCAAACAAATTTAATGTCATCATATGTCATTTCATTCTATCAGCGATAATAATTGCTTTGTTGTGTTTATATTTTCCAAAATATTGTTGAGTTATTGCTTTGTGTTTATATTTTCCAAAATATTGTTGAGTTGTTGAGTGAAGGTAAAATGCCACGAGCAAGACGACCAAACATAGGCCGGCGAACGCGTAATGCAAATCAAGTGGCATTATTTAGACGATCTCAGACTATAGATGAACGCGCACAAGCTAATGCATCGCAGCTGTTGATCTGTTGACCCTGTACCTGTACTTAATCTTGCACGGCGATAACGAATACTATGTGCTGTAGATGAAATGCTGCGTGCTGCTTTTAATTACAATAGTCAGATTGATTATAGTATGTACGGATACATTGGAATGATGGACGCAATATGTCCACATTGTGATGCGGCTAACTCTCCAGGTTAAACGCCCGGCATGTGTTGTGCTAATGGTAAAGTAAGATTGCCAACATTAGAAACTCCACCCGGACCATTGTATTCATTTATTTTTGGGACATCTCAAACGTCGAAGCAATTTTTGAGTAATATTCAACAATACAATTCGGCATTTCAAATGACTTCTTTTGGTGCTACTAAAATTATTAGAGATAATTTTATGCCGACTTTTAAGGTAAATACCTCAACAGGATTGTCCCATGTTTATATCAATCTGAATCATAAAGTCTTAAAAATTCTGATTCAACATCTATGTACCTAAAATTGCATACATGGTACAAATTCAGGGCCAGATTTATCATCACTTTCGTTACATCATTGATTCTAGCGACTATTCGATCGGAACAGAAAATTGCATTGGCACTTGCATCTTCTTGAATTACTGCTACATTATTAGAAGGTGGTCGGACCGCACACTCTGCATTAAAATTGCCATTGAATGTACAGGTGGTTGAAACTCCAACTTGCAATATTTCGAGAAATTCTGCTATGCAAAAGTTCTGCGATTAACGTCAATTATTTTATGGCGAATAAAAAATCAATAGAAGCATTTAATCGAACAATGCAAGATTTACGCGGTAATCAACAGCTTTTTGGTGGTGCTCTGATATTGCTGTCAGGGGACTTTCGTCAAACATTGCCTGTCATTCCTCGACCAACTCCTGCTGATGAAATAAACGCCTGTTTGAAGTAATCAGTTCTTTGGAGATATGTACATATGTATGTACGAAAATTGACACTGAATATTAATATGCGTATTCACCTACATAATGATGCAACTGCCCATGAGTTTTCAAAACAATTGTTAGAAATTGGTGATGTCAAAATACCAATCGACACAGTACCAACGGATTGATCACTTTACGGAACAATTTCTGTACAATTGCGCAATCTATAGATGAGTTGATTGAATGTGTTTTTCCGAATATTCTTCAGAATTACAGAAATCATGATTGGTTGAGAGAAGGCGCCAATTTGAATATTCAACAAAAACATGTATATGACAATCATGCAAGCCGTTTCCAATAATGCAGGTGGATTATATTTCTTGGATGCACCTGGTGGTGCAGGCAAAACTTTCATTGTATCATTGATTTTAGCGACTATTCGATCATAACAGAAAATTGCATTGGAACTTGCCATTGAATGTACAGGTGATTGAAACTCCAACTTGCAATATTTCGAGAAATTCTGCTATGCAAAAGTTCTGCGATTAATGTCAATTATTTTATGGGATAAATGGGGAATAAAAAATCAATAGAAGCATTTAATTGAACAATGCAAGATTTACGCGGTAATCAACAGCTTTTTGGTGGGGCTTTGATATTGCTGTCAGGGGACTTTCGTCAACCATTGCCTGTTATTCCTCGATCAACTCCTGCTGATGAAATAAACGCCTGTTTGAAGTCATCAGTTCTTTGTTAGAAATTGGTGATAGCAAAATACCAATCGACAGTACCAACGGATTGATCACTTTACCGAACAATTTTTGTACAAATGCGCAATCTATAAGGGAGAACGCGCCATTATAGCACCGTAGAACATTCATATCAATGACATTGATTTTCAAATTCAAACGAAACTGCCAGGTTTAGTCACGATCACGACATATAAATCAATTGACAGTGTTATGAATCAAGATGAGGCAATGAATTATCAAGTTGAATTTTTAAATTCATTGAAACCGGCTGGTATACCACCGCATTGCTTGAATCTGAAAATTTGTTCTTTGATTATATTATTGCGAAATATTAATCCACCAAAACTGTGTAATGGCACCAGGTTGGCAGTGAAAAATGTATTGCCAAATTTGATTGAAACTACAATCTTAACTGGTAAATTAAAAGGAGAAGTGTGTTTGATACCGCGTATCCCTATGATTCCAACTGATATGCCATTTGAATTCAAAAGATTACAATATCCTGTGTGTTTATCATTTGCGATGTCCATAAATAAGGCCCAAGGGCAAACACTTCACGTTTGTGTTGTCAATTTTGAGGAATCATGTTTTTGACATGACCAACTTTATGTTGCCGGTTCGAGAGTCGGTACCCCCAACTGTTTATTTATTCATGCTCAAAATGGAAAAACAAAAAATATTGTTTATGCAACTGTTTTAGACTAACCCATATAGACCCACCATAGTAAGAGTACCCAATTGTTTTTTATTTTTTAGTTTTTACTCTTTGCTGATAAATATAATATAAACAATATATCATATGGGTCATTTGGACTTTTTAATAGCTAGCAATTTAAAATATTTTTTTATTTGAATAAATGAACTTAATAATTATTTTTTGACGTGACAACGTCTTAAATTAGGTTGTTAGGGAGTCACTTATGAAAAAGTGTAACGCCCGGTAACGTAACGATGAGTCACCGAACGAGAGAGAGGCCCGCCGAATGCCTTGCGTCTCTCTCCCACTCAACTATGATCGGTCTGCCGCGCGCGCAGCACTAGAGAATTAGGCGCATTGAATCGGCGCATGCTTGTGTCTCTGTCTTTGTCTTTCTCGAACGTTCTTGGCGTTTGAAAAACAAGAAAGCGTCATAATACAAGTTCTCACGTGTGGTTAAAGTATCGTCAGCTGTGTCTGTAGTGAAAATGTGGAGTGCTTAGATTCGTCATTTACAACAACTACAAAAATAAAGGTAAATAATTGTACACTGATATTTCATTATCGTAAACTATGATTGATTGATTAATTGTTAGATTGACACAAAAGTTGAGAAACTGAGTTTATAGGTTATGTCATACTATTGATAAATGTTGATAGTGTTAAGTAAATTATTAGTTTAAAAAATTTGTGCAATTCTTATTTTCATTCAATTCCTTGTTCCTATTGTGCAATTTAATTATATTCATATCAATAAATATTCTACCGAGAAAAAGACGTTGTCACGTAAAATCTTCGCCCGTAAAACCGACTTTACAGGCAACCATTTTTTTTTCATTACTATGCCTTATACGTAGCGAAGCACGTACCAGGCCGCTAGTATTTAATATATTTATACATTTCAACGACCAATATTTCGAAAAATTACAATATTATTGGCTATATCAACAGTTTCAGACATTAAAAAAAAACACGCTGGTATCGTACATAACTTATCCCACTAATTTTAAAAAAAAAACCTTATAAGGGATGCCTCAGTTACTTTTATATTTTTTTCAACCACCCTACCACCCAGCCAATCAACACCTCAAACCACAAAATTGAAATTATGTTATCCCATTATCCTATGTTTCAATCTCTGACTGGACCTAATTCAACAACACTTGTTTCCCCTAAATAACTAAATAATGATAATCAAGTGAATTACTTTTTTTGCACCGCCATCCACCAGCCGAACCTTTCTCAAAACCTACCCTTCCTTCATGTTCCTGTTTGTATAGCTCTACAAACCTTGTCTCTGTTACTGTTATTACAACAACAGCAACAACATACCCAAATACTTAAATAAAAATACTCACCACCATTTTTACTTCTGTCATTGTCGGTATTCGTTCATCATCAGCATCACACAACGTCACCATAATAACCTACCCTCAATCTCGAGTTCGCGGTGTATTTTCCTCCAATTTTTGTATACTAATATATATGTATATATATATTTCTTAGCAGTCAGTGCATCTCCATAACTGACATTTGTGAAACTGTTAAAACCAAGAGGGGGTGGATTTGATGATTGTTTTGATTCTTCGATTCCACTCTGTTCCACACCTGTGTGTTTCTTTCCATGTGCATTGCATGTGGTGGGATTCTGTCTGATAATGGATGAGCGTGTTCGATGGAGGCGATGATGGTGGTGGATTTAAATTTTTTAACCAAACTATCTTGTATCTTTTGGTAGCCAGCCCGAATCGGTCGTCGTATCATCTTCATCCTTGGATTTGGTTGAACATTCGGTTTCGTATATCGGTTGCGATAGGACGTCTTTGAGCGCGTAAATACCAGATGGTAAAATACAAGAATACGATTTAAAACAAAATCAAAGACAACCGGCACTTATTTATTGGAGAAAATTAGCATTTTTCAATTCTTCAATTTAAATATCCAAGTAGTGAGCAATCAACCTTGCGGCAAGTGGTGTTCCTTTACCTACACAGCAAAACAAAACTCTCTGGGCATCAATTAAATTCAATTAAATTTAATTTAGAAAAAGAAAATATCTTCATTTTACGCGGCATTTTTATTCAAGTCTTCAAGTCAGTGGAACTTTGAATGTGCATTTTAGTTTTTTTATACTTGATTTACTATGTATTTTCTGACTTTGATTTACATATAAATAATCAAATTGTTCTTTCGTCATCGTTTCGTTGTCCAGCTCGTCTTTATTCTAATTGAACTTTTTTATTAATCAAGTCTGATTTTTGATTGTATACTTGTGTGTGATACTCGTGTTTGTTAATATTAATGAAATCTACAATGGCTGATGAAAGTTTACATTCACCGTTAGATCAAAATATCGATTATCATATAGTGACATTATTTGAACGTTTAGAAGCAATGCGTAAGGATACAAATGGACATCCTTCCATAAGTGCCAGATTATCGAGTACATTGCAACCGAAAAGGAGTATGCATGCAGAAATAAGGACTTTGGAATTTTGGAGGTGAGTGTTTTTATTAATGCGATACGAAGTACATATGTATAACTAAGAATTATAATGCAGATTTTGGATTATAAATTCTGAAATAGTTTCTTGGGGGGTTTTGTAGAGTTTTAAGAATGAAACAAATTAAATGAGATTTATGTCTCTTGGTTAAATATGCACACACACCTCATATATACCTTTTTCTTGAATGAAAACTGAATTTTTTCAAAAAAAAAAATTAGAAACTAATACAATAGTTTGCTTTTTTTGTAAAATTCTTCATATTGGTGGCCTTTTTTACCTGTTGGCTAATTGGCTTTATTTTCTGTTAGTTTAAATACTACATTGGATCTTCCCGAACCAAACAAAAGATGTTTTAACATTTTTTTTCATAATCCATAATTTTTTCCTTGAATGGCGCCCAACACGATATCTTATACAATCCGAAATTTCATATCATGAGCTTCTATATATGTATAACTAGCGGCCCGTCCCAGCTTCGCACGGGTAGACATAAATAGGTACAGATATTTGAGTTATAAGCATGCTAATTAAAACGACCATGAATCACTAAATTAGAAAACATTTTTTTTGTCCTAGCATTAATACTCTTCGCAGCGTATGCGATGAAAGACATTTTATGGCTAATTTTTTACACCTTCGGTTGGTTTTAATAGGAATCTGTGATAATGTAGCTTTCTAATGAAAAAAAGAATTATTAAAATCGGTCCAGCACTTTTTGAGTTTATTCGTTCCATACAAAAATACAAAAATACAAATAATTCCTCTTTATAATATACATAAGTGTAGATAAGCAAGCTCACAATGTTAATTATTTCAAACATACATATGTATATGATTTACAATTTACAATATAATTATTAAGACAAATCTCGCGTTGGGCGCCATTCTATTTTTTTAGTTTATGAAAAAATTAGCATTGTTGCCTTTTTACTTACTCGGCCAATCAAACAAATTAACGTACAAACTTTTTAAACTGCCTTAAATACCCTTTTGCTGGAATTATAAGTGTCAAACTAAATTTGAAAATATGCAAAATATTTAAGAATCAACCAAATTTACTGCTGTCAAGAGGAGCCATTAAATGTGTTAGTAACTTCATTTGTTAAACCTTATAAGAGGTTTCGTGGTGTAAATACTAGCGGGCAGTGGCTAACTCATTTGTGCAGGATAAGCACTTTGAGTAGTTTATTTTCTTCTCCAAAAGGTCCTATCATTCTTTATATCACAACAAAGTTCATCGAAATTGGTTCCGCGGCATACTCGTGAGAGTGTAACAGTCAGACAGATTAAGTTTGAGAGACTCTTGTAGATTTTACAGCTCACGTGGGAATAACTTGCGGATTTCAGATAGTTTAGCATTTCATCAGTTAATATCAATTCCTATGTACAAAGTTTAAGATATATTTACCTTCTGTTTTCAAAAGTCTATACAATTCCTTATCAAGCAAAATTATTCAATTTCATAAAAAGTAAAGGACCTAGTACAGTTCCCTGATGCACACCATTTTATTTCATATTCGTAAGAAGTCCAAGCCAGTTTCAAAATTTAATTTTATTATATTTCCATGAATTTAAGAAAATACTTTAAATGTATTCATGACACAAGCAGAGGCTTTAAAATCATTAACCCAATAAACAAATAAATCATTTCATCAAAAGAAACAAAATGAACGTGCCACAATAATTATCTGTAAATTATCCCTGTCAGCGTTTAATCCGTTCAATTTATTTTCCCGTTAAAATAAAATAAAATGATATAAAAAGGAACACAAAACAAAACAAAACAAAACAAAATCCTTCAGCATGTCTCTCTCTCCCTCTCAATTATATATCGATAAAAATTCAACAGCTTCTGACAGAAGCACGTAATCTCTTCTTTCATTAAATGATTTCTCTGTGGAGCTATGCAATATAGTTGTTGGTAGGTTAGGTATACTTAGGTAGATTTATTTCTAAAGCATCCTCGCGTCTATCTAATTAATTGAACGCATTTTATAAAGAAGGTCAATAGCGATAAAAAGTGTTCATTGTCTTTCCTATTTTTATTTCTATCTATTTATTTAGATAGGAAATTTCTGCTTTCACTCTTTTTACTTAAAACTTCCTTCCTCTTGTTCTGATAGAGAATCTGGATTCAATTGATTGTTCCTCAAAAAATCCTCCTTCTTCAATAAATACCCGATTGATGATAAGTGTGACATCATTGTTTATATATTTATAACAATCTCTCTTGGTTCCCTGATTCTTACAATAGCCCCATACTTCCCATAGAATATGTAGAAACCTATGTAGATACATCTACTGCTATCAGTTCATCAAATACCTAACCTATATCGAAATACAAATATTGAATCAAGCAAAATCCAATATCAGCAGCAGAGTTCATTCGTTCAATCGTTCCATTTCGTTCGAAGCAAACGAAGATGGGTCTTTGTTGTGTCGAACAGCTGTATTATAGTTAAGGTAGATAGGTAGGTACCTTGCCTATAATACATATAACCCGCCAAAAGGTATAGGACACAACGAATGGCACGGACGGTCGTCGTCGTATAGAGATACCTTGAAGGAAAAAGAGTGTGCAAGTAGCAAGAGTCCGAATCGGAATCCGAAGCAGCTGCAAACTTATTTATCATCAAGAAAACACTGCCAATATACAGCAACAACATTAAAATAAGGCAATTTATCACATGGAGGAGTTTGTTTTGTTTTCTTTTTCTTTTTTAAACGTGTTGCATGGTTCAATTATTAAGAAAAAGAAAAAAATAAGAAGATAAAATATAACGAATCGCATCACAAAGAATTAAAAAAAAAATTACAGGCTTCTGCTCTCTGGTGTCTTATAGGGTCCAAGGAAACTGTCATGCAATTTGCTTGAAGATTTTTAATGTCACCCTTGACTAACTGATTGAGTGAGTGACATTTCTTAAAGGAGAAATGTCTTTACGAATACGCAAACATTGAAGAAAAACGCGCATTTCTTGTGGTCTATTATGTGTTTTGAAAGTTATTGTGTTAAAAGTCACAGCTTGAAAGATTTTTTTTTCTTTTGATTTTATTCTTTTGCTTCATTTGGGTCTGATATTTCTTTATACCTATTCGCTATAGTGTCACAATTTATTGTGTCTGTCAGTAGCCAAAAGACAGTAATGTCAAATATTGGGTTCGAACACAATAACTACCTTAGCTATATTCATAGAAGAAGTGAGGAAGTATTATTTGGCGCCCAACACAGCATTTGATAGTCTTTTTTATCGAAAATGTCAAACATAAAAATTAACATAAATTGTTATTTGTAAAGAAGTGAAAAAGGTCCAATGATATCCCTTTGAAAATTAAATTGATTGAGGTTTTATTTTGTGATAATTGGCGCTCAACGTGAATACAAAAGAAATTTGATGGAATACCACTATACAAATAAATTTTGTGCATAGTTAACCAAAATTCAAGTGAATTTTTCTTGAATTAATTAATTCTTCGTAGGTAGTAATGTTTTAAAGAACTTTATGATTTTTATCATTTACTTGAAATTTAACCATCACGAGTGATTTTACACAGTGGTGCCCAAAGTACTTGAATATATTTTTTGTGATCCAAAAATTGGCACGAGTACGATAACTTTGGCGCCAAGATATACATAATAACGGTTTTTGGTAGAGGGGCTTAATACAAGCATTTTTTACTATGGGAGGGTTGGTCTATCTCCCCCCGTTTAGGCGGTAGGGGCAATTTAAAAAAATTATTATAAAGGGTGTCCCAAAACTAACGCAAGATTTGAATTTGCCGCCATTTGTGCAGTGAAGTGTTGGCAACCCTGAAAAAAAAGCAATTTGACAGCTAACAGTATAGGGTTATTAAAAATGGAGCGTTACACGAGAGAAAAACGTGTCTTCATTATTAAAGAATATTTCAAAAATAGTGAAAGCTTGGCGGCTGCAGTTCGAAAATTTCATACAAAATATGGTCGGATGGCGATGAAGCACATTTTCATCTTGATGGTTTTGTCAATCGCCAAAATTGCCGCATTTCGGGTTCGGAGAACCCACATGTGATTGTCGAAAAACAAATGCATCCACAACGCGTAACTGTATGGTGTGGATTTTGGGCTGGAGGCATAATTGGGCCATATTTTTTTGAAAATGATGCTGGTCAAGCAGTGACTGTTACTGGTGCTCGATATCGCGACATGATTACACAGTTCTTTCTGCTGTGTTGGATGATATTGATGTGTCCAATATGTGGTTTCAACAAGACGGTGCCACATGTCATACAGCCCGTGAAACAATTCAATTACTGCATGAGACATTTCCAGGTCGTGTACTCTCTCGTTTCGGTGATCAAAATTGGCCTCCTAGATCGTGTGATTTAACACCATTAGACTTCTTTTTATGGGGTTATTTGAAATCACCAGTCTATGTCAACAAGCCCACAACCACCCGTGCATTAAAGGAGGAGATTCAACGCTGCATCAACGAAATTCAGCCACATTTATGCAGAATGGTCATGGAAAATTTCAACAAAAGAGTGCGCATGTGCATGCAAAGCCGTGGAGGCCATTTGTCCGATGTGTTATTCCATACATAACCCTATCCTATGTACTTTACGAGTCAATAAAAATATAACTATCAAAAGACTAAAAACGGCGTTTTCGATTTAATTCAAATCTTGCGTTAATTTTGGGACACCCTTTAGATGTTAATGTGTGACGTTGCGGCACGAGTACGATAACTTTGGCGCCAAGATATAATAACGGTTTTTGGTAGAGGGTCTTAATACAAGCATTTTTACTAAGGGAGGGGGGTCTATCCCCCCCGTTTAGGCGGGAGGGGCAATTTAAAAAAGTTATTATTTAAAATGGAAAAAAATAATTAAAAAATAACGGTGATACTTACAATTAAGTTTTATACATTTTTTTAAAGCCAACATTCTGTTTTATTAACCAGTTTTTAATTCAAGTCAAAACTATGCGTAGTTTTTGAAAAATTTAATTTTAAACTCAAAATTTGAGTAAAAAATGTTAAAAAAAAGGTTTAAAGTGTAATTTTTCAATACTTTAAGATAACTACCATTGTTTTTATTTCAGAATTTATTGATCTTATTTGTTTTTGGTCAAAAACTGAAAACTAGATGATTTTATGTCTTTTAGTTTTTGAGAAAATTGAAAATAACCACAACTATTATTTTAATTTAATTCTTTTTCTTTTGCTTGAGTGGTCTTATTTTGATAGTAACAATGGTAGGTGCGAGTTTGGGTGTATGCAACAGTAAGGTGTGTGCGAGTTTGGGTGTATGCAACAGTAGGATCTGTAAGGGGGGCATGCTGCCCCCCTGCAACCCCCCTGCTTGGGAACACTATAGGATTTGGGGTGGGTGCAAGTTGGAGTGCGTGCAAGGGGCACGGTTCGGTGGGTGCAAGATGGGGTGCATGCAAAGTTTCTTTTGCATTTAAATAAGCTGGATTTAAGAAAAATTAATTTACCCTAGGTGTATCTTAATCCATATTCGATTATTACTATCAAAAAAAGACTACGTTAATACTTAAGCAAGGAAAAAGTAATTTAATTAAAATATTTTTTTTGGTAATTTTTAATTTTCTCAAGAACTAGAAGACATAAAGTCATCTAGTTTTCAGTTTTTGATCAAAAACAAATAAGAGCAATGAATTCTAAAAAAAACAGTACATAATTTGAAAGTTTTGAAAAACTACACTTTAAACCTTTTTTTTAATTTTTGTTTGGCATACATTTAGTTTAAAAAAATTTGTTTCAAAAACTATGCATAGTTTTGACTTGATTTAAAAACAAGCTAATAGACAAAAATGTTGGCTTTAAAAAAAGGTATAATACTTAGTTGTAAGTATTACCGTTATTTTTTAATTATTTTTTTTACATTTAATGTACATATTTTTTTAAATTGCCCCTACCGCCTAAACGGGGGGAGATAGATCCCCCTTCCATAGTAAAAAATGCTTGTTTTTAACTGTTCTATACAAATCCGTCATTAAACTTTGTCGCCAAAGTTATCGTACTCTCCCCCACAAATTTCTATTTCACGCCAGGTGGCATTTTGTCTTGTAAAGTTTAGTATCACTCAAAACTATTTCAATAAAAACAATGGCGCAAAATTTTAAAGCATTCTCGTTTAATCAATAAATCCGACTCTAGTTAAAACAGTTCTTTATTTAAAAAGTCTTCTTTAATTTTTTTATAATTAAAAAAAAACTTTAAACAACTCTTTTAAAGAAACTATTTAACAATTCTCTCAAAAAGTTTGGTATCACTCAAAACTATTTCAATAAAAACAATGGCACACAATTTTAAACAGTTCGTTCTCGTTATTTAAAAAGTCTTGTTTAAATTTGGATTAATTTTAAACACTTGTAAACAACTTTTCTTCATTAGCAATAAAATAAGTACCTGAACTACACTGTGATAATTTATGTTTGTCTTTTTAATTTATTAGTCTCTTGTTTTTAATGTTAATTTATTAAATAGTTTAAATTTTTTTTCGTTTTCATAAGATTTAAATAAGATTTAAAGAACAAAACAATGTAAAATACAACAACGAAAAAACAACATATCATAATAAAACCCCTGAAGAAGTCGTGAGTAGCGACGAAACGTTGGGTAAAAGATGGAATAAAGTTTTTTATTTGCATTTAAAATCAATTGACCAAAATAGCCTGCATTACTAAACATAAATCTACAACAACTCTTCTAACTAATGAACCTATTCAACAAAATGACAGCAAACTTTTGTGGAACATGTCTAATTCTGACAGCTTATCAAATCAAACAGAACGAAAAATTAAAAAATAAATAAAAACAAACGTCAATTTCTCTATATCCTGCAAAAAAAATAACAAAGTTATGATTTCCCATAGAATAATCATTCTAAGCATTGCCCTAAAATATTGAAAAATTAGATTTTTTCCTGTTTATATCTGAAATACACTTACCAACATCAACTAAGTAGACATTTTTCCGAAAAAATGTAAAGACACCAAGATTTACAGTTCTGGAGAAATGGCTCCCTAATATTTAGATTTTCAATTGAAAATCCAAACATGGCCTTATCAAAACGGTATTTTGAGTCAAATTCAAGATCTTCGAATGGATAAGCTTGAAACACTTTTGGCTTTCTCAATCTTGAAAATCTGAAAAATATCAAAATCTTGATCTTCAGAAATCATTTTTCTTTAATTTCTTTTTATGAAATGGCAAACGTCAAATGGATAGAAGTAAACTTTATTAAAAAAGATAAAGATTCTTTTGGCTGCTTTTAAATTTAGACGAGTGCTTTAGCGTTAAAAGTTTAAAATTATCAAAGAATCAACCCTTGTTCTAAAACTCATTTTTAAAGTCGCCTTCGAATTTAAAAATGATGCTAGTGTTTCCACATTACTATTTTGATTTATCTGGAAATGAAAATTTTTTAATTATGTAAGAATAAGTTTAACATTTATTTAGGGGTGACTTTTCATTATCACAACACGAGTATCCTTCTGTCACTTAGGCAGGGGTCTCAATAGATTATTATTAAGGCGAGAAAACACCTTTAAATCATACAAAAACATGATTTCTTATTTGGATTTAACTCTACTTTTTTTGTATTTTCTTTTTTGAGCCACTGTACACGACTAAAACAAGTTTTTTTTTTTGAATGGATAGTACAGTCTACAAACAGAGAGGTATGCAACCCCCCTGGTTGGCACTCTATAGGATTTGGGGGTGGTGCGAGGTTGGGTACACTCAAAGTTTCTTTTGCATTTGAATATACTAGAATACAAAAAATCTCTTTTTTGTTTTATTTTAAAAGAACCTACCTTAAACTCAATGAAGTTTTCTTAAAATGTATGAATAATTTGAAAATATAATCTAAACAGAATTCAATAAAATCCCAAAAAAAATCAACTATGGCAACACTGAAACGAAAAATAGAGAAGAAATTTCAAAAGCAAACATTTTTGTGTGTGTTTTATTTGAAAAAGTAAACTTTGAAAATGAATTTAAAATAAAAATAAATGTTTTCTCGTTCTAAAATTGCGATAATTATTATTTATTTGCACATATCTATCAAATAAAAAACAACGAAGAATACCCGTAACTTCGGTCATTTAATTCAAATATGATGATCCGAGTTGTTTAATTTTCTTGATCTGATCGGATCGTTGTGATACTAAAACGCGGCTAATAATAACACAAACTGAATAAGAGGTATGCGAATGGCGCCCAACGTGGGTATCCTAATAAACATAAGTGAGCTCTTAAATTATAGAAAATTTGAAATGTTCAGTTAATGTAAACGATTCATTATGACAATAAACCAATCTAAAGAGAAAAACCAGCTCTTTTTTAGTTCAAAAATGGCATATATTTTTAAGTGCTGTTTTTCTAACCATTACTAATTGAATTTTCTTTACAATTCTTTAGGGCATTTTGGCAGTTACAGTGATTATATGTATATAGACAAATAAATTCAATTTTATACCCCTCTCTCTCAAAAATATATCCCTTAAAGCTCCTACACAATCCAAAATAACCAACTTTCATAATAATACCTTCCTAATAAATCTTTGCACCCTTCTTCCATCCCTTTGTTTGTTTTTTTGACCATAAAACACTATTAAACTTTATTTACCTATTATACAAATAAATTTCCCTTGTGAGCAATGCGATGTATGCATTGCATAGGTATAACATATACATAACATCTAGTATAACATAAATTTCTACATTCTACTATAATAAAACTAAAATAAATGCAATAAAATATTAATATTTACATCAAAAATTCCTTCAATTAAATTCTATTCTTCTTCTACTCGTGTATATGTATGTACATATTACAGGTCAATAATCTGTGAGTGTTTGGCATCGTTCTTCTATGTTTTCATTGTTTGTGGAGCAGCAGCTGGAGCTGGCGTAGGAGCAAGTGTATCATCGGTTCTATTGGCTACAGCACTGGCATCTGGTTTGGCTATGGCAACATTAACTCAATGTTTTATGAATATCTCTGGTAAGTGTTTTTGAAAAGTTTTTTTTTTTTAAATTTTGTTTTGTTTTATTTCTATAAAAGAAATCATATAAAACAACTAAGTTTATAGCTATCTCCATTATTTATAGAAAATGTCAAGATATGAAAAAGTGTACACTTTTGCTTAAGCTAAACAACAACTAAAAAAGGAAGAAAACAACAACTTTGTGCTTCCCAAAAAACACCCTATGTGTAGTGTATATAAAAGGAGTAAAAACCCTTCTTTGTTTAAACACAATTAGTTCTTGAATTTTTGTTTTTACTGTCAATGTACTCTTCTCTCTCTCTCTTTATTCTATCTTGGTCTTTCAAAACAAAGAGAATGTACACCCTTTATCTTCTTCAATCATCTTTTCTTGCTTCAAGATTTGATTTTAACATTTTGCTTCGTTTTTCGTCTTTTGAAAGGTTAGAGCCTTAGCAGAATAGTAGTTAGAGTTGGAGTTGGAGTTTTGGAGATAAGGAAAGAAATCCTTCAACCATGGCATTTATTTGATTCTTTGTATTTTATTTTCTCCTTTTATTTCAAGAGCAACAAGTGCCCTTATTCTGAACAAAAAAAAAAAACAAAAATCACAAGCGAAACGGAACCAATATGGAAGTTCCTTTTCTTCTTCTTATTTACCATGATTTGCGGTTTTGGTGGTTTTCTATTATAATACACTTTCGAATTCAAACCTTAAGTTGTTGTTTTCAGAGTTTGAATGGAATTTTAAATGAATTGTCACTCTATGGTTGAGAGATTATGTGATGTTTGGATTCCTTATACTCGTATATCATTTTGGTTCTCAAGTTATAACTTCAACAGAAATGAATTTGTAATTTCAGACTCTATCTTTTATGTTCTTCTAATTTTTAAGGGTTTGGAGTAGGTATTTTCTTTTCGATATGACATTTCATTGATAGTCAAATTTCATTCGGCTGTCAAAAATATTATTTTGACATTTTTATCTTGGTGTTGTGTTTAGAAAATTGAATCATGGGTTTTGTGGTGTGGTTAAACTTTTGACAGCACAAACATTAGTGTTTTAAGGCTGTGGTTTAAACGTTCGTTTAGCAATATTTTTAAAACCAATGAATTTCATTTAGAAACAAGATATGTAAATGATCAAATATTTTCTTGTGTTTGAGAAAAGTCAAAATGATTCACAAAAAGTGATCCTAAATGAAAAAAAAACACCACACTCTCCACTGTGATGAAACTGACACTCACATTTATCAACCTATTTATCAAAGCAAATACTACAGGGTTTTCCATTTTGCGGTTTCAAAAGTAAACGTAAACAAAACTAAAATATTTTGTTTTCATGATATGTATTTCCTTTTTTATTATAAATTTTGAACGTTGACATTATGAGTGAAATTCTACATCATCTAAATGACCACAACGCGAATTGTTGCAAGCATCGATTCTTTTGAGGTAATTTTCGACCACTTTTTGAAAAATATTGGGCGGTATCTCAGCCATAACTTGACGAATGTTGGTTTTTGAGTGCTCAAGAGTTAAAGGTTTATCTGCTTAAACACGGTCTTTCGCGTAGCCCCACAAAAGAAAAGTCCAGCGGTGTCAAATCGCATGATCTTGGTGGCCAGTTGATGTCGCCGCGACGAGAAATTCCGCGGCCAGGAAATGTCTCTGGCAATCTTACCATCTTGTTGAAACCACATATTCTCCAATTCGTATTTTTCAATAGCAGGCAAAAAAATTGGTTATCATATGACCATAACGCTCCTAATTGACGGTGACAGTTGTTCCATCGTCGTTTTCGAAGAAGTAAGGTCCAATCACACCTCCGGACCAAAGAGCACACCAAACAGTAACTTTTTGTGAATGTAATGACCTCTCTTCATTTACTTGAGGATTCTCAGAACCCCAAATACGAAAATTTTGTTTATTAGCATACCCACCGAGTGAGAAATGTTCTTTGTCGCTGAATGATATTTTGTTCAAAAAATCGCCGTCCACCGCCTGTTCTTCCTGTAAGCAACAATTCGACGTATCTACGAAGTTGTGAATGATCAGATGATTCAAATGCAATATACACAATAATGTGCCAGACAGTCCTATTTCCTGAGAACGATAAGGAATTGACACATTCGGGTCTTCGGCAACACTTTCAATTACAGCAGCGATATTTTCAGTGCTACGTGCGAAACAATGAGACAAAGACCTTACTTTCCCTCGCGATTAAGCATTTGTTAGATTCATCACTAAGTTATGACTGTAAACAAAATTAAAACGTTAACTGAACTTATAGCGTAGTATGTTTTACTTATTGCTAAAATCTCATAAAAGAGGGTGGTTAAAACCAAAATAAAATGCAAACAAAATCTTATATCATCTGTAAAAGTTATATAATTTTTCATAAGGAACTTTGAGAGCTTTGACTGTGTACCCAACTTAAAGAATTGTGTTACCACCCCAAAACACAAAAACATCCATCTAATGGGTGAACAATTTCCACCATCAATCAAAATTAACTTCCTGTTAAAATTAATTTACCTGTCAAAAGTTACTCCATTTTTTTTTAAATATATTTCCAAAATTTTGATTGATTTTAGTTTTGCCTACCTTTTGTTAAACCCGTTCATTCATTAATTTTATATTTTGTTTTCTCTTATCTCTCACTCACAAAATGTTGCTTCAATTTATTTCATCCCTTTATTACAGGTGCACATATTAATCCTGCAGTGACGTTAGCATCATGTGTCATCCGAATAGTAACACCATTGCGTGCTGCAATGTACATAACTGCCCAATGTGGTGGTGGAATAGCTGGGGCAGCTTTACTTTATGGGTAAGTCAAATGATAAAAAAAAGCAATTAGATGTATTTTAAAAATTCTTTTTGTATATAACTTACAAAGGTATTTAAAATCCTCAAAAAGAAGCAACAAATATTATATGAACTGGGAATTGCATTTAATATTATTTTATCCCATAAGTATTAAGTTAATTTTTTTGTAAATTCTGCTTTAATTTTTTCTTTAAAACAAAATCAAAAATGTATGACTTGTAATCAAATCTGACCTCTGACATGTCCCTGTGTGTTTCTGTTTGTTGAACTGTCAGTTTGGTTATGGCTAGTTGGTTCACTGACATTTTGTGTACAAGTACATTTCAACAATATACAGTTAACCAAACAACCCTTGTAACTTTAGCCACCTCCAGGGTTATGAACTCTTAAACTTCTTCAATTTCATCCGTTTAAGACGATAAGTTTTTTTTTTTAGTTTTTCCCTTATTTCTTCTACACAAAACTGTGATGAAAATATTCCTCTTGTTTTTCTGTTGACAGTTCTTAATATGTTCCAAGTTTACATAAGGTCATGTATCATAATGTTCATAGTTGCTCAGAATAGTGTCTCCAACACTTGTCTCATATTTATTGTGTACATAGCTTCTTCTACTCTTAACTATATGTGGATAAGAAAGAAAATAATGAAACAGGAAATAAACTTGAATGACTATGAGGCTAAGGGTAAGTACCTACCAGGTGTAGATGATGGTGTATACCTGTCCAAGCATATTGTACTATTCCTTCCTATCTGTCATTTTGACACTGGGTAATTCTATTCTTCTTTTTTATTTTGCATTTTATGTTTTTGTTGGTTATCCTCGCATTTTCATGTTCTGTGAGATCTTTTTTCTCAGGACTCGCACCTTGCTTCATCTCCTGGTTGTAGAAAATGCAAGAGTAAACATTATGCCCTTGTGGTAGATGCTCGACAATGGACATTTGAGCATATCAAATGTCATGATGTTATATTTGTTTTGCATGCGCCCTAAAAATATTGTGTTGTCTCGCTTCTCCTAAGAGGACACATAACTTAGTGATGATGGGAGAAACTCAAATGTCAACAACAACAACAATACAAATTGTCATTTTGCCAGAAAACAATACAAATCTATATGCACATACCTTTGCTCTGATGACAAATAATACGAATATAGGTTTGTATGTCGGTGTTCTGCACACAAGTAGACAAAAGAAAATAAAAATCAAAAACTAATGGGCTGCTCCGAAATGACAGTTTCAGGAAATGCTAATGTCAAGTACATCACCAACCGGAAAAATGAACTGTTCAGCTATTTTTTCGGAGGTTGGCACCAAGAAGAAGAGTGTATTGGCAAACTTAATAGAAAAGAAGAACAAAAATAAACTGCTAAATCCTCATCGCAGTTTCCTTATTGCATTCCGCATGATATATATTAAAATGGAGGAAGAAAGGTAACAGAAATAAGAGTAGGTACCTAAAACGCTAAGAAATGGCCACTTGCTGTTAAAACTTCAAAACCCTTTTTTCTTTTCGTTTCGTTTAGTTCTGTTTGTTTTATGTTGAAAATCATTTTGGCCTCAATTTTAACATTTTTGCCGTGTGCTAAAATAAAGGTAAAGAAAAAAGGAATCAGCAGAAGTGGAAAATGGCATTTCTGACAAAAAACAATAGCTACAAGGATGGGGGGCCCTTCAAACATTGACGTCGTCGTCGTCGTCGTCATCCTCGTCCTCGTCGACTGACGGACGAATTTATTTCTCTTCCTCTCACCACTTGTAAAATTGAAGAAGTCAGTCAACAAAAATGAAAGCGAAGTGTAAACGTACCTTTTTCCTGTGTGTTTAATGTGTATTTTTGTTGTTGTTTGCTCTAAACTGTTGGTTGAATGAATGTTAATATATAAATGTTACATTTAACTCCAATGAGAACTAATATAATTCTGGGAAAAAGAATTTCATTTGCACAGAGAAAGTTTGTTAATTTTTGTATTTGAAGTTCTCATGCAAAATTTGTTTTGTGGTTTTGTTGATCGTTTGTTGTTGCAATTATTTTGTCCAATATGTTGTGATTATTCTTGTAAAACAGTAATTTCAACTTTAAATGGCCAAGGGCTTTTTTGGTTTTAAATAATATGAGCTTGGTTTTGTTCGAACTGCGGTATAATTGAATTTTCGATTGCTAGAATTAAAATTATTGGCATTTGAGATTGATTTAAAAAAACTGACATTTCGTGTGAACTTTCAAAGACCACCTGAAATATTTATAAAAGTGTCACATATCTGTCAACTTTACAACAAAATGTCACATCCTTGTTAAATATATAACTACGAGTAGTTTGATTGAACAGATACGAATTAACCGATTATTTAAGTCAGGTTTGATTTAAGACTCACATTTTGTAGACTTTTAAGAAGTTTTTCTAAAGGATCATAATATTTGTCTCATTTCCCTGTCTCAAACGATAAAAAATATAATATGGAAACGTGCGCTCGTAGCCTCAAAATACCGAGTACTGTCAAATATATAAGGCAGCACATTCGTGCGTGCTGTCAAAGTCTTATTAGAATTCTTTTGAAGTTTAGATCTTACTCACTTGAACTGTCATTGAGTTAGCAAGGAATTAATGACATTTCCGAAAAGCTTTGCAGAACATTTCCAGCAAAAATGTCATGGGTCTTTTTTTTGTCAACTTTGTTATTCAGATTTTTCTTAAAAATAAAACCCCATAAAGTACTCAACGCCATCAGGATGTCATTCTGCGTAACGCACTTTAATCTTAAAATGAAAGACTTCTTTAATTTCATCGGATTTAACAACATCTGGCAGTTGGAAAATTAAAGCAAAGACCAAGAACATTTATATACAGTATCTGCTATCATAAATCTCTGAGAAGAACCAATCTTATTAATTTCATTCGCACTCCAGGAACGTTCCATAAAAGATCTTTCGTGTTTATATGTTGTGTGTGCCCATTACCTATTTTAGGTAGACAATTATATATGCACATACATACATACACTGAACTGTTGTTTTTTTGTTTAACTTAAAAAAGGAAGACTTCATTTCGGCCAAAGACTTCTTCTCAAGCCACATACCAACATAATGTACCTTCAGAAAAAAGGCGGGAAAGAAGAAAAATTAAATCTTTACCACGCACTTCCATTCCATCGTAAGGCCCCCAAAAGTAAGAAGATCATTTTCTTCTTCTACTTCTTTTTCTTCCAAACATCAATCTGTCCATCTGTGGCAAGAACCAACGCAAAAAAAAAAACAAAAAGTGAAAGATTTTAAATTCCAGTCAGTGATCTGAAATCTGGATAAACGATGATGGTGCTGGCTGGATGTGTTTTCTTTTCGGGAACAGATGTTGTACAGACAAAAGACAAGGAGATGCAGACAATTCCCAAAATATCTTTTTAGGTATACTTAATAAAAAAAGGAACGATTCAAAAGAAAGCGTCCTACATTACAAAAAAAAATATCTTTATACCTCCAAAATAAACAACTAGAACCCAGCCTTGATATAGATAAAGGATCTAGGATCCTTATTAGATTCCCTATATCTGTTCTGTATATAGGCACCGGTTGTAATCTGTGTGACGTTTCGAATTGAATCAACATTTTTATTTTCGTATAGTGTAATGCGTAGGTATTAAGTGGCTTATACTGTGATTTTGTGTGTGTGGCGAAGGAAATAGGAGATCCTTTATCAAGGATTCGTTCCACATAAATTCGAGCGATAAACAAAGATAGAAATATAGTAAAATTAAAAAAAAAGTAAGTAATAAAACAAAGATAGATAAAGGTTAGGTATATTTCCTATTTGACGCAGATGTTTTCGTTGCAGTTGAATAGAATCATAGGAATTTAAAACAGAGAAAACAACAACCTTAAGACGAAAGCCACGCACAGGATGCGGTGATTATGAGTTGTTTTTGTGATTATAGTTTCTTCAAAAAGGACAAGTATCCTGAAAGTTTTTTGTTTTACTTTTATACGAAAATAAAGTGTCATAAATATTGAAAGATTTAATTTTATTAAGTTACGTCAACACTGGTTTAAGTTATAAGACGTTTATAGCTCAATACCTCAAATAGAAGGACAATTTAGAAAAAAGAACTGTCATTATAATGTTTTTCTACACTCATTTCATATTTTAATAAATTATTCATGTTCATGTTTGATAATTGAAGTGCAATTTCGAAGCTACATATATGTCAGTCTCTATTGGTTTGGGCTAAGATACAGAACGTTCATTGATATTTTGAATGCCAAACACGCTGTATTTAGAGAAGAAACAGTTTAACACAGCGAATTAAACTTTGCTTGATAATTGAAGTGCAATTTCGAAGCTAAACATCATTCTCTATTGCTTTCCGCTAAGATACAGAACGCCCATTGACATTTAAAACGCCAAAAAAGTTGTTTTTACAGGAGAAAAAGATTGACACATCAACTTTAACAGCAACGAAAAACTTTAAAAGTCAAGTTAACAGCGCTTTTGGTAGCATAAAAACGAATAAACAAAATGGTTGAAAAATTTGCAAATTATAT
The DNA here is from genome assembly GCA_920104205.1 of Eupeodes latifasciatus. NCBI lineage: Eukaryota > Metazoa > Arthropoda > Insecta > Diptera > Syrphidae > Eupeodes > Eupeodes latifasciatus. The sequence continues at coordinate 143,644,079 of OV049924.1, read as the reverse complement.
GCCTGCCCAAAATTTGCACAGCTACAAAAAATTTAGGGTTTAGGTCTAACTCAACGATAGATGACGTGTTGTCGATGTAGATTTATAAAGATGGAATGGAAAATAAGGAAAGAACAGCAAAACATAAGACAGAAGACCAACACAATTGCGAAATCTATTTTGTTGACTCAAATATGACCATTTTGTGTTTGTAGTTACAAAACATTTAATACAGAATGGGACATGAAGGTGAATAAAATAAAATAAAATAAAATCAATAATACACCAAATCACAAACTTCATCGAATCTACTTCAATTTAAATCTGTCATTTTCTATGAAACGATAAGAAAAACTCAAGTGACAACGTGTAAATATCAATTGCAAAATATTCATCAAAAGCAATCACTTTGGGTTGATCTCTTGAAAAATAAAAAAAATATAGAAAATGTTATGACTTATGAGACGATGGTTCAAAGATAAATAAAGACATTTCAAAAGGAGCAATAACATTCGTATATATACTTCATCTTCTGTCACATTTAAAAAAAACTTATGCACACACCAGGGAGACATGAAGCTCCTTTAAAAAGTACCTAATACATACCGTACCGGCAAACCTAAAGTAAATAGGTATCTTCTGCTTAGTATTTTGATATTTTTTTAAGGCCACATGAACATACCAATCTATAAAAAGATATTGAAAGAAAATCTTAAATCGAATAAAGGCATATTTTTGATAGAGAAAGTCTATAGGTAAGGGCTTAGTCATACTGTCACTTTAACCCTTTTTTATCTCTCCTGCAAAAAAGTGCATAGCGAAATCCTTTATGGCTTTTTGATTGAACATAACGTTGGTTGAACCACTTCAATACACACTAAAGGGGAATAACGAACAAAAATATTCAATACGAACCCTAAAAAAGATCTGTTTCTCCCCAAAAAGAAACTCATATCGTGCATGACCTTAGAACTGTCAAACTAATATGATAAAAAGAAAGGAACATAAATACAAATGTCATCTAAATAAAAACCGAAATCGAATGAGGTCATGTGTGTGCATTCTTTTTTTATTGCGATAGTCTGGTTTTTAGAAATAAATTTGTTTAGGGTCATATTGCATTGTACAAAATATACCTACTTGACAATAAGGTTAAGTAAAGAGGATTGAATTATTGTAGAAAAATAAACCCCAGCTATTTAAGATTGCGCATACAACAAGAACGATTTATGTATATATTTTATCGAAAGGATTGTTGCAATGTGCCATGAGAAAACTAGGTCTAAGGTTTAAGTGGTTATGAACAATAATATTGTCGCTGGTTTATCTAGGTGTACAGTACACAATCGTATAGGGGATGTTGTGGGTTATTGACATTTTTGGAATAACCCGTTTTAGGTTGAGATTTGTTTTCATTCTGTTATTTTAGTGGGAAAAAGGGTGTGATTGTTAGATAAACTTTTTGATTTAACAGTTTCAATTTTTGATGCATTAAAGTTCATCTGCGATTGAGCTTCTGTCATTTTTTATCCAATAAAAAAATGTCCATCTTTCGTAATGTCAAAATCGTCAATTATGTACAGTTGCTAGAAAATTCAATATGAAAAACGTAAAGTGATCAAAGTATAATACATACTGTCTAAAACTGACTGTCAAAACAATTTATTTTGACAGATGCCTTAAATACTGGCATATAACATTATTTCTATAAGGAAGCCGTTAAATAATTACACCATTGCGTATATTTTAAGGATTAGAAAACCTTATAAAGTCGAAACATCTGCTTTCAAGAAGTGAAAGAAGATTATATACTTTGAATTAACTCTTCCACAACAAAAAACAGAGAAAACATGAAAAAAGCAGCACACTTCAAATAAACCATAACCCAATAATTACCATGCTACGCGCGTTATATGAACATGCCTCATCGCTAACGCGTCGCGCCACTGCAGCCTTCGTTGATGCCACTAGTGGTGTCCATCCGGAATTGGATATCGTTAAATTTTGTCGATATATCTCTTTTTGTCTCGAGCTGCATTGTGGATTCCTAATTATTTTTTGGGCATTCTTTTTTTCGAAGAATTAGTGTGTTGCATTGAATTGAAACACGTGTCTGAAATTTAATTCGACCCAAGTTTTAACAAAAAATGTAAAAGAAAACTAACATAAAAACGAGTTAAATATGCAACGCACCTGCTGCTGATTCTGCCCGACGACAAAGCGTCGCGTCGCGTAGTCGTTGTAGCCATCGCCGCCGCCCGCCGGCCGTCTTTTTCATCATGATGGCCCATTCGCGTTCAGAAACACAAGCTATAATCCTTTTTGATTAACCCGACAACAACCATCCGACAAACGGACACGACGACGACGGTACCAGGCACACACGGACTCACACTCAACACCACAGGTCCTAAACAATTTTCGTATTCCTTTTCATCATCGTTATCTCGATCTCTCGCTCTCTATCATTTTGATTTTGATGATGAAAGGATGAAGATAAATTATTATCAGTCATAGCAGTGTCAAGCGCTTCCTCTATTATTGTCTTATATCTCTGGAACAGGACAATAATTTGATATTCGCTATCCAAGTCATGATTTGACATTTTGGATAATTCACAAAAGGATATCGAGAGTGAAATGATACTCGTATGACTAATAATGTTTTGAAGTAAGTTTAGAGATTTCATTTATAAAGGAAGTCACTTGACACTACTTGACATTTGAAATAAAACAGTGTGTGTGGTGCCTAAGATGTATTGTATTCAGATCAGATGCAGTCCCGAAAAAATTGATACATCTGCATTGAAAAACGAATCGAACAAGGCTTCCAGCCAGAATTCCCCAAAATATCGAATATAAAGCCAAGCTAAAGATGTTTATCCATTCAACCGGATAAGTAAATTCACTCAACCAGTTCAGATTGGGGACAGTTCGTTTTCGTTCCTCGAATCGCAAAAAGGATTGAATTCCAATTGTCATCAGAGCAGTGGCGTTTCTTCTTTAGCAAGCAAGCAACAACATAAAAATAAAACAGGTGGTAGTTGTAGGTACCTAACAACTCGGGACAGAGCCAATCATTACAAATCAGCTCAGCAAAGGTGATTGTACATAAAGTTGTATAGTGAAGAAGAGGACAACCTTGCTGGAGCTGAGCTGACGTCGATTTTAGTTGTTGTCCGTTTTGTGATTGACAGGCGAAGGGAGATGAATGTTGGAAACCTGGATAAATGCTTCTTTTTTTCTTTTTGGAGGCTCAACCATCTACATTCAGTTAGTCCACCAGTCCAGTCAGCGGTTGTTACAATTTTTTGGCATACAAAGTGAGGTCACTGGTTTTGTATTTTTTGTTTTTCTTCAAAAATTCGTTGAGAGAATTTGTGTTGATGTTGCTGTAGAGTTTGTTTGTTTGCTTATATTTTTTGTGTTCGAAGAATTTCAATGAAATTTTAGAGAGAAGAGTTGTTGACCTTAAAAAAAAGATTTCAAGACAAAATAAAGGAGTATTTGATGGAATACCTGCTTTTTTTTAAGAATAGGGTATTTTGTATTTGTATAACTTTTTTTATTATACAAATAAGTATATTTTCTGCTAAGGTCATTATTTCAATATGGAATATTCAATTTGTTTGATATTTTCAGATACTTACCACACAACTGCCAATCTATTGTCAAAACTAATGATGTTAATTTGTGTGGTGAATATGAGTTGAAAGCATAATGTTCCTTAAGATTTTTCCACTTGAGTTATTTGAAAATGGAAAACATTTAATGTTTTCAGATCTCCACCACACAACTGTCAAAACTAATAATTTTAATTTGTGTGGTGAATATGAGTTTAAAAGCATACAATTCGTCAAGACAAAAAATACACTTTTCCAGATTTTTTTCAATTATTCCTTTTTTTATAAGAACAGGTATGGTGAATATAAGCTGTTAATTTCAAAATCCCCAAGAGTTCACCATTAGACTTCCAATTTTAACTAAATATTTGACACTTGTACTTTTGTCTGTTTTCAAAAATGAAAATTTTCAAGAGTTATCTACTTGTCTTCCATTGTGACTAATGACAGACCTGGTATGGTGAATATACATAAGTTGTCAAACACCAAATGACTGGAGCGTTTTAAATTTTGCAAACCTACAACCACCAGTTGCTTGTCAAAAATGGTCTTGTATTGTCAATCGTCAATCGAAATTAATTAATATTTTTTTTTCAGAACTATGTATGTATGTAGGTTAAACACTACTAGAATCCCTCATAATTCACTCAGATTTTTGTACATGAAGCCCTGTAGTATAAACAAAGGCAACTAATACCTCGTTTTGTGGCACCTCAATCAAAAAACGAAAAAAAAAAAGCAGATGCACCTCGTGCAGTCTTGTAGATAAAGCAATTCAGACGACCCCCTATGTCTATAGTATTTTTGTGTATCCTTTTTCTTTGTATTTACCTACCCATGCATATTTAACCATGTCTACCTGCAACAACAAAAGATGTGCAACATGTGTCCGTTTCGTTTTTATTTTCCCTTATAATCTTTTGAATTTTCAATCACGCAGGTAGAGTTACACATTTACATGCCGCCATCATTATAATCATCCTCATCGTTTCTCGTGTGTTGAAACTACCTGTCCGGTTTTTTACCTTTATATCACCACCATCCTTACAATCAAAATTGTTTTATTTAAAATAAAATCTTACTTCCCCCATTTGTTTGTAGCATTTCTGCTTCTGTAACTTACTTTAAACTGCATTTCCAATTCAGTGCATTTAAATTTCTGCTTCGGTGCAATTTTGTCACCTGCTTTATTCTTTTTGTCTGAGTCAAAACCAACTGCTTTTTATTTTAGGTAAACGTCAACGAGGTTACTCTATCAATTTGCTAAAATCATAAAAATAACAAGTAAAAGGTGCGAGTTGCTGAACCGGATTTTTAAAATTAACCAAAAGCAGCATGTGTTTTTCCCTGTATTTTTTTTCCTTTTTGAAAAATCAAGGTTTTAAAACAACACTAGCAAAATAATGTTTCAATTTTGTAAAAACAATTAAAATTTATAAAATTACATAAAGCTGTCTGTAGGGGGTGTAAATAAACAGTTATTATCGTTGACTTGCATAAACATCGACACTTAACTCGAATTTGGGAAAGAATAGAAGTTTCATTTTCACATTTTAAAATAAACCAATGCAGCTATTAATCGTGCTTTAATAATTATTCCGACCTTCGTTGGATCAATTCAAATTCAACAGAACTTTAAGAATATCATTATCATTACTGTTAACGAGCACTTAAAATCATTACATTAATTTGATTTTCTTAGCTTTCACGATTATGACATCTGTCATACTCGTCATAGTAATGTTCGATTTCGATGCATTTTATAATGACAGAAGCATTCTCACACCTATTGAATTGTTCTGTTCCATTGTTCCATTTACATTTAGTTCCGATAAGGCAGTGTCTAGACTGCGTTAAAATGTAAATTAAATTTCCTGCTATGATTAAATTTTGACGTTTGTTAAAAAATGGGATCAAATTTAGAATTTTTTTTTGTGTAAAGTAAGATCTCGTACATAATTCTTAAGGCATGTACCTACTTTTCTGACAGCAGAAAAAAAAACAAGCGTATCCCGTATCCTGTATTGAATTCTAAGTTCAATTAACACTGTCGCCTGGAAAAAAAACACATGTAGATATGTTACGTACAACACAGTTTTTTAATCCTCATTCATATGCGTCTCGTTTTTAAGTATAAAATACTTAAATTCTTTGTCGACTGGTTAAGCATGCGACCAGGCACAGCAATATAGTTGCAAAGTGTGCAGCTGAAAAAAATATCTCAACAAAAAAAGAAACAAAATGTGTGAAATGAAAGATGCCCACAGATGACTTAAGGACCTCTGGACACACACAAATTTTGACGTCTGTTTTCTTTTTGTGTTTCTTTATTTAGGTATAAATTCACCGAAAAAAGTATAAATAAAAAGTGAAACATGAAATGAATTAAAAATGCAGCTGCCTATTGGTTTCATATTCCCTTAAATAATTTAGGTGTTTTTTTTAAGGAATAAGCTGCACGTGCACAGGAGTTGAAAACAAGAATATATACAAAAACAGGAAGCCACGTTCCTGCGCCTGTCAAAAGTGTAGGTAAAATTGTTTTTCACAGAAAACGGCCTCTGTAAACATAACTCGTAGAGTGAAAATTTAATTTCTCTGTTGATTATGGTGATGGTCAAACATAAAAATTATAATCCATTAAGGATTTTCACTTTTAAATAACAATAACGCATATCATTTTCCATTTTCCTTGCTCTTTATTAATACCTAGATATGTACGTTGACATTTTTTGTATAACTCCTTCTGTGGTAAAATAAGGTCAAGCTATGTATGATCGGGAAGCGAAAAACTTTTAATTGCATGTCGATATAAAAATATTATTCTTTTATTTCGTTTACATTACACACATTTTTGATTTTTGGATAATATCCTTACCATCATCTTCCAACATCATCGTATGGCGGTCGTTGTTCGTAGGGTTTGTCATCAACCGGCAACGGTTGATTGAACTATGAAATTTCATTTTAAAAATACAAAACAAAAATGAGTTATACATTTTCACGGTTCTTATAAATTGTTTGATTGCTTTTATACGAGTATGTTTGTGAGCGAGTGTTTTTATTTTATGAGTACCGAAGCAAATTTTACAAAATAATTGATCAAATGCAATTAAGATGTTTTTATTTTCAAAAGAGGGTTTCTTTTGGTAAACCTAAATGCAGTCATTTAAGTTTTAAGTGTAAACTTGCTTTAATGTGCGCACCCTCTTAAAAATACGTACATACAACTATGTAGGTGTTCTTTTAAGACAAAACACATGTGTAGATATGTCTTTTGACAGCAACGTACGGTTGCAGCAGCAGTGGCGGGCGGAAGAAAATGTTTTTAACACTCTACACATGTGAATCATGTGTTAGGAAGGAGGCATATTATGGCGACGACGACGTAGACGACGACGACGACGTGTGTTCCGTTATTCCTCTGCTCCAACTTGACTTTATTAGTTTGATTTCTTTCGAGAAAATAATTTAGAAGGAGAGAATGTGTCAGAAATTTTGTTTTTTTAAAATTCATATTATATTTTTTAAATTAATGGGGTAGAGAAGGTTAAAAGTGTAGTAGAGAGGAGTTGTTTTTTAATGGAGCCACTTATTAGGTGGATTCAGTTATTTTATCAGAAAAATATGAAACATTTTTAACGAGATGTTATAATGACAGCCATGGGAAATGTCATTTACCCCTTAAAGCAAGAGCAAAAGAATTTTATGTGCACGATTTTTTGTGTTAAAAGTTTCCGGGGATATTCGTGAGATTTATTCGTTTAAGGTACTTAAAAGGGCGAGTTTCTCGATTGAAAGAATGTAAAATCTTTAAGCCGTTAAAATTAATTCAAAAATTAAATGTCAGCGTTGGCGTCCAAGAGAGAAAATCATTTTTCAGATTAAAGAAACAAAGTTACAGCTGAAATCCGTTTAGTCAAAGCACAGATTTTGTCTAATCAACTGAAATCTACATTGTATTGACGTAAACTATGGAGGAACCCGGGGCCTGATTATGAGGTTCGCGGCGGATCGTTTTCAATTCGACCTTTCAAATTCGACTCCCGTCGTATTTCCTTATTAACGAATTCGCGGCGAAGCGAAAATAGTTCTTCCTATATTCCAGTGATTTGACACTTTTGGTTTGACTTTTTCTTCCTATATTCCAGTGATTTGACACTTTTGGTTTGACAGCTTTCCACAAATTTTGTTTCGTTTTGATTAAATTTGTAAAATGTGCGGTGATTTATTTAATAAACAATATTAAATTTAAAAAATGGAATCAATTATGGTGTATATTTATTTTGAAAGAGAGGAATTTGTTGCAATGCCCTTATTTTTCTTCGTAAACTCGACGAGAGCAAAAAATTGATGTCGATTTGTTTGCTTGTTTTTATCGTTCCTTGAATGAATTTTCTAATTTTATATTTTATTGTGGATAAATTATAAGAAAATTAAAATAAAGCTAACTCACATTTTTATATAATTACAATCAAGAAATAATCCATGAAATCTAACAATGAATAATAATAAAAACTCTTTCGCCTGTGAATCCGCCAAAAAAAAAACTGTCGGATTTTAACTCTCCAACAAACATTATGACATTTCAAATTCGCCTTCGAAATCGTTAATTGGTCGAATTCAAAACGAAGAAGGCGAAAGCGAAAGCAATACTTGAAAAATTCAACTCGCTAGCAAAACGATTCGCCGCGAACCTCATAACCAGGCCCCTGCGCTGCGTAAGGTTGGTATTGGTAAGGCAAGAAATATGCTTGAAAGAAATATGATGTTGTTAAAAGTCTACTTTCTGTGAAGTCAAGTGCTGTCAGTCCAGACAATATTAACCCTAAAACATACATAGTACATTAAATATGCATTTAATACTATTTTGATGTCTGGAGTTTTTCCGAACCTTTGGAAGATAGCAAAAATCATACCACTTCCTAAAATGCTATAATCGAACTGAATATAGACGTACCATATTTGTCTAAAGTCTTTGAGAGAATTTTTCAGATACAAATCAAAGCTTATCTCACAGCAAACTCTTTGCTCACTCCAAAACAATCTGGCTTCCGGAAAAAGTACAGCTGTGCAACAGCACTCATACGTGACTGATAAAATAAGACAAGCGCTGGATGAGGACGTTTAAACTTTATTAGTCTTGCTTGAAGAAATAAGACAAGTGCTGGATAAGGACGATTTAACTTTCTTACTCTTGCTTGATTTTTCTAAGGCTTTTGACACTGTCAATCATGTCATTCTTTGTAAAAAAAAAACTTATGCAGCAGTTTAATTTTTCTGCAAGTTCCGCTTAGCTTTTATATTCTAATTTGATTAATAGGAAATAAGCAGTTCAAATTGTTGACTGTTTGTCCAGTTTTTGCCTACTTCGTCCGGTGTTCCTTAAGGGTCGTTATTGGGTCCTCTTCTATTCTGTATTTATGTCAATGAGCTTCCAAATATGATCAAAAACTGTTCTTGTCATCTATATGCCGACGACTTTCAACTTTACTTCAGTTGTCCTCTTGGACTTATTGGGCATGGTGCTTCTTATATCAATGAAGACCTTGACAAATTTCGAACTGGTCTAACTTAAATGGTCCCCCACGTACTTTATGGGTAATCAAGAATTTTACACCAGTAAACACACGCATGTTGTTTGCAAAGGCTTTGTTTATACCAATCTTAATTATATGATTGTGAATTATATATTGCAATTGTAGTTGTAATAGTAAACGTAAACTTAATGTTGCCTTTGAATATTATTGTTCGCTATGTTTTCAGCCTACGAAGATATGACAGTGTATCCAATTTTGCACCCTGCTGCTAGATATGTCCTTTAATAATTTCCTTAAATTTCGTAATTTGTTGCTACTCTCTGATATACTGCTAAAACCACCAACCACAATACTCTTTTGAGAAAATGAATTTCCCTTCCTCTATCTAGAAGATCTCTTCAATTGATTCATTTTCGCTATACATGTTTAACATCTGAATGTCAATTTTTGATAAACTTAGTCCGACTGTGGAACTCTCTCCCACGCGCTATTAAGGATTTCCAAAACGCAACAAGAATTAAAAAGGCTTTAAAAGATTGTTTTTCAAACAGCATTTAAATATTTTAAATTATATTATTCAATTGTAATTAGCTTTGTTCTCATCAATATTTTGCTTGCTCTATCAATTTTTAATATTAGCTTGTAACTAATTTATAAGATATTGTATCTTACAGTTTAAGGCAATAACGAATAAATAAAATACAATTAAAAAATGAAATGTAGTTTGACAGTTGAAACGACTATGACTTAAGTCGGTGTTCACACTAAACTCTTTAGAGTGGACTTATTTTCATATTTCAAAACCTACAATAATTCTAACTTTTTATGTATTGTGCTGCTAGAACAGAACTAATTTTTTGTACTTTTACTATGTTTAGATATTCAATGAAATAAAATAAGCAAAAACCTCCCCCCATTACAAATCACAGCATCGTTCCACCACACTATAATATCACCACATAGTGAAACTTTGGCCAACAACTTACTTGCTGCTGATAATACACGCTATATGGTTTGGCTTTTCTATAAAAAATGTTATGTTCCCCTAACCAACAACCCATTTACATATGCTCCAATTAAATCGCGTAAAAAGGATATATGCAATGCACCTACCTTCTGGACTAAAAAAAAGGAACTTAAATTTATTGAAGTCAAAGTTATGTGAAAGGCACTTGTGACGCATATGTTACACTGCTTCGTTAAACTCTGACAGGTTGCAATGTAATGAATGCGGTCATAAGCACATTATTTTTCTATATATGTATGTATGTATCTCAAAAACCAATACCCTTTTCTTTCCATACTCATGTTTTTGTTGTTGTTTTTCTAGAAGTGTATACGACATTCCAATTAAGTAACCTTTTGTGTACCATGACCTCTCTTTTATTATTTCCAATTGTTAGATTCGAGTGGTATAGAAGGTAGAGCATGTTTTTTTTGTATTCCTCCTAACCAAAACCTAACCTCAATGTGTAAAACAATTAACAAAACCATAAAGTGACAGGAGGAAGGAAGCTGCTAACAAAGATCATCGCATAGATGTACCGGTTTTACCTTCCTTATAACAACGGAAATGAAATATTGAAAAGAATCATCCCGCAAAAAAGTAAAAAAAATTAGGGGTGAACACAAGGAAACAAAAAATTACAGAACGCATAAAAAGTGCCATAAATTTCCGCATATTTGACGTTTTATGAAAAAGCCTATCTCACAGAAACCGAGAAATTCTAATTCAATATGATTTTCTATGATTTTAACCTCGAAAAGGTTTTCTATCATATTCTATCTTCTAGGATAAATATGTTTGTAGATTATGAGGGCATTTGAAATGCATGCATATGATGCTGCGACATATAATTTTTATTGAATATGCATTTTGGTTAACGAGATGACATTTATTTTTTCCATAAACGATGTAATTTATTTTGACTGCTTATGTATTCTGTATTCTGTTTTTATTATTATTTATTGTGTCTGTCTCGGTTAAGTGTTTTGTACTTGTTTTTATTTTGTGTTTGTATTTCTTTTTATCTTAATTGGGAATGGGGCAGATTGAGTATTAGTTAAAATGACATTTTTTAGGAAAATGATGATATAAGCAAATATGAACATTAAAGGTGTTTTTCATTGATGAAAAGACATTTTTTTCTGATTTTACTTTTGGGATGAAACTTTTCAAATCAATGCAGATTATTTTTAACTTTACGAAGTATGTAAATGCTCACATTTAGCTCAATTTTTGTAGCATGTCAAATATAAACTTAAAAACTATATCAATACTTAAATCCTTCGTACGTATGCAAACCAAATTTAATTTGTTTACCTAATTGTCTTTTTATGATTTTTTCCAGGGGTAAAATAAATTAATTTATTCTTGGTCTAGATCTTTCAAAACACAAATTTTCGGTAGGTTTTCGTGTTTTGTTAAAAAAGTTGTCAGTTGAATTATTCTTAAAAATTTAACAATTAACAACTATATTTTGTATATAATGAAAAGGTTTGATTTCGAAATATATTTTTGTTTACGATATTTTAAGTCGAACATCAATTTTTACCACATTTGCGTTCTATTTTTTAAAGGTTGTATTTTTCTATGAAAAAACAGACTGTTGGATTTTTATAAAAAATTTACTGAATGTCGAAAACAATCTGTGAGATAAAATAAGTTTGAAGCCAATATTTTTATTTTTTCAAATTCGAGTCGAAAATCAATTTTTTCGAACTTTTAGTAATGCTTTTTTTATGTTTTTTTATTTTTTGTTAAAAAACTGTTAATTCGATTTTTCTCAAAATTTTATCGAATGTTGAAAATAATATTTTTTATAAGATAAAATTAGTTTGAAGCCAAAATTTTTAATTTTTAAAAAGATATTTGAGTTGAAAATCAATTTTTACCAACTTTTATTCATTTTTTTTTTTAGGTTTTTATTTTTTTGTAGAAAAAACTGTCAATTCGATTTTTTTAAAAATTTTACTGAATGTTGACAACGGTATTCTTTAAAAGATAAAACTAGTTTAAATATCTCAAAGTTTTAAAAAGATATTTAAGCCAAAAATCAATTTTTACTAGCTTTTGTTAATTTTTTTTAGGTTTTTAATTTTTTGTAAAAAAAACTGTCAATTCGATTGTTCTCAAAATGTAACTAAATGTTGACAACAATATTTTTTAAAACATAAAATTAGTTTAAAGCTATTATCTCAAAGTTTTGAAAAGAGATTTGAGTCGAAAATCAGTTTTTACCAACTTTTATTCATTTTTTTAGGTTTTTATTTTTTGTAAAAAAAACTGTCAATTCGATTTTTCTCAAAATTTGTCCGATTGTTGAAAGCAATATTTCTTATAAGATAAAATAATATAGAAGCCATAATCTCAAATTTTTGAAAAGATATGTATTTAAGTCGAAAATCAATTTTTACCAACTTTGAGTAATGTTTTTTTTTTAGGTTTTTATTTTTTTTATAAAAAAGTGTCAATTTGATTTTTCTCAAAACTTTACCAGATGTCAACAACGTTATTCTTCGTTGCACAAAATTGTTTTGGAGACGAAATTATTTTTTTCATACATTTTTCGAGGTGACGAATATTTTTTTTTCAGTTTTTTTGATTTATAAAAAAAAACCGTTAATTGGATTTTTTTCCAAAAATATATATTTGTTTGGTATTGCGTTACAATATATAATATAAAATTTAATTCAAGTCTCTATCGCTATTGGTTCGTGAGATATTTATGGTTAACCAAAATGTTCACCTTTTTTCTAAACTGCTATAGTAAAAAAACCATCCACGCAATTTTCTTGAGAGCCCTTTCTGCATTATTATCTGTATAACAAAAAGTACGAACGTACGTACACACGCACGCACAGACACTAAAAATCTGTTGTTTCGACTCTAGGGACCTTGAAACGTCAAGAAATGTCAACATTTTCATTTCGGCAAATCGGACCGATTACAACAACTTCCTATGGGAAGTTAAAAATGTTCAGCTAAGGATTTGACAGCTCTATTGCACTTGTTTACACGTACACGAAGTTAAACTAATGCAATTACACAAAAAATCTATTTTGGCGTAAATCTGAATTAACCCATGGAATACCCCATTAATGTCGATGAAAAGATGAATTTCAACAACAAATTTTGGGTGGTTCTCACGCATACATAGAATTAACTAATCAGTTTTGCGCGCAAATGTCACGCAAACATTCCATCACTTTATGAATCGCTTAAGCTTGTAGGCAAATCAAGATGGCTACCGGGGATTTTCAACAGTGTTTTTGCTGTCAAATGTCATAAATGGTGTTCACATTTGACTTTATTAAGGCTTTTCATTTAGACATGTCACTATTTGTCAAACTAAAGTTTTGTTGTTTTGCTTTATTTTTTAGTTTTAAAATGACAGTTCATGTGACATTTAACTTAAGAATGTAAATACAAAGTGACAAGTCATTCATAAATGAAAAAAAAATGAGCAACATTGGTTGAGAATTGGAAAAATTATCTAAATAAAATAATGTTTAATGTTTCTCAAGTTTAACAGATAGACATTTGATTGTTTTTTAAACAAACAGTTTCCGTTTGGAAATTATTTTTGTTATTTAACTCAAAAATGATCAACCAAGCATTAAATTCTATACAAACTATAGCAATAAACCATTATACAATTTTACACTTCAACAGAAAACTAAATACGAGTATAGATACAAATTTATATACATAGATACTACATATTTACCACTTCAACATTAGACATTTATAATTACCCCCAAACCAATGTACACTCCAACAAACCCATTAAAGGGGGAGACACTCAAAAAAACCTCTTAAATAAAACAATTGTCATCGTCAGTTATTATTTAACAAACCAAACTCTCACTCCAATCCCAAAAAGTCCAAACTCCTCTCGGGGCCAATAAAATTCTGGAAAATGCATTTCACACAGAGAACTAATATCTTTACTTAAAATGTTCACTCTACGAACGAAATATGTAGATTGTACAAGTGTATCTCAATTCTACAAATGAACAATACCACTTCTGAGAGCAGAGCAACGTAAAGGCGACAAAAGAGGGCTATACAATGTCGTGGCTTCAGAAATGGCTATAGGCTAAAGGATAGAGGGAGTTGGAGACGGTCGGCAGCAGCAGCGTGGCGGCGGCGGTGGCAGGAAATGTTGGCAGATCTGCCATGGGTACGCTCTCCTTTATGTATCGGGTGATTTTTTTGAGGTTAGGATTTTCATGCATTAGTATTTGACAGATCACGCGGGATTTCAGACATGGTGTCAAAGAGAAAGATGCTCAGTATGCTTTGACATTTCATCATGAATAGACTTACTAACGAGCAACGCTTGAAAATCATTGAATTTTATTACCAAAATCAGTTGGCAGAAAATCCGCTTTTTTATCGACAAATTTTGTTCAGCGATGAGGCTCATTTCTGGTTGAATGGCTACGTAAATAAGCAAAATTGCCGCATTTGGAGTGAAGAGCAACCAGAAGCCGTTCAAGAACTGCCCATGCATCCCGAAAAATGCACTGTTTGGTGTGGTTTGTACGCTGGTGGAATCATTGGACCGTATTTTTTCAAAGATGCTGTTGGACGCAACGTTACGGTGAATGGCGATCGCTATCGTTCAATGCTAACAAACTTTTTGTTGCCAAAAATGGAAGAACTGAACTTGGTTGACATGTGGTTTCAACAAGATGGCGCTACATGCCACACAGCTCGCGATTCTATGGCCATTTTGAGGGAAAACTTCGGAGAACAATTCATCTCAAGGAATGGACCGGTAAGTTGGCCACCAAGATCATGCGATTTGACGCCTTTAGACTATTTTTTGTGGGGCTACGTCAAGTCTAAAGTCTACACAAATAAGCAAGCAACTATTCCAGCTTTGGAAGACAACATTTCCGAAGAAATTCGGGCTATTCCGGCCGAAATGCTCGAAAAAGTTACCCAAAATTGGACTTTCCGAATGGACCACCTAAGACGCAGCCGCGGTCAACATTTAAATGAAATTATCTTCAAAAAGTAAATGTCATGGACCAATCTAACGTTTCGAATAAAGAATCGATGAGATTTTGCAAATTGTATGCGTTTTTTTTTTAAAAAAGTTCTCAAGCTCTTAAAAAATCACCCGATACATTGAGAAAGGAGCCTACTTGAAAAAGACTCGTCGTATAAATCCTTTTGTTAAAGTATATCAGTTCCACACTTAGAAGGTTTAAATAAGACTGGAGAGCATATAGCTAACTGAAAAAAGTGGTATCGTTTCGTTTTGGTGGGAAACCAGAAAGGCTTAAATTTCTTCTCCTTGCATCTTAACGTACAAAGTACAATGTTGCAAAGACGACAGAACACAAAGACAGGGACAGGAAAAAGAATCCCATTTTCCATAAAATATGTGCGATGACACATGAGATAGAGACAGAAGAGTAGTTGGTCCTTGGTTTGTTGGTACTGAGCCCAAGTGGTCTAATTATGCTAAAGTGTTTTATGCGAGCATGTAAATGACTTAAGATTTTAATCTTTTTCTTCTCACAAACAAAAATTATTAAAATTGGTCCTTTTTCTTCCAGACACATCATTTATGTAGATGTGTTATTTCTTTCCATTTAATAAATTATTTTAAAGAAAATACAAATCAATTAAATGTGTTTGCAGCGTTAAAGTGATTTAAATTCTTGTGTATCCTCCCTTATGTTTATTCAAATGGGGGGGTGCCATACATAGTTTAAACCACTAAAACAGTGTTTTATTGCCAAGTGTAAACGTTGTATTTACAGACAGAACACACCTAACATAAATATAAGTAAAGTACTTCACTTCATGAATTTATCCTATGTTTAGGGGTGTAAATAAATGTTTTACAGGTTCAAAATACATATCATCCAGAGAGAATTATGTATGTCTGAGGTTAAATTCATTTTACAACACGGATCATTAAGTTTTGAATGCAATTATTACAAAATCTTCCTATTCCAACACTCTTAATATATAATCGCCACCATCATAACATCATCATCTGGCGGTGCCCTTAGGACTTAAAGGATCATCCGCATGTAGCTACATAATGTGTGTTTTTAAATCGGTCGGTCGTGTTTTAAGGGAGTGTGTAATAGTTTTTCGAATTTCCTTCTTGTTGTTTGTGATAAATTTATTTGCATATCAATTTCGTTTTATCGCTACTTGATTGAAATTTGATTGCAAATATATCCTGAGGTCTATAAAGGTACCCCTTTTTTATAACTGTCAGATAGATGAAGTATAGTTTCTTTGTATGTATATGTATATGTGTTTGAAAGAAGAGCGATGACATTGTAATTTTTATGCACATAACTTTTTTATCAACGCGAAAAATTAAAATTCATCAGAAGAAGGATATTTTTGCATACCTCTTCCGATTCGTAAATATTCCATCATCATGAAGTTGTTTAAAGGATATGACAGTTCGATGACTGTTTTATGACAGATATGAAAAGTATGCAATATGTTAGAGTGAATTTATTTGTAGTAATAAAAAAATATACATGTATGTATGTATATACATATGTACATATACATTCAATTCATGTTGACATTTAAAAAGTAAGAAAATTATAATGTTTGATATTTAGACGAACTATTTCTATTTTGATAGTTTGGCATCACTCCTTTCCTGTCATTTCGATTGAAATTCAATTTGCTTGAAATGAAAGATGTTGATTTAAAATTAATGAATTAGCTCGATTTTCCAAATTTGATCTGCTTTCAGCATTTTAGATTGTGTTATTTCAAAGGATTAAGTTAAGTTCAACTATTTTTTACGGTTGAACCTCAATTAATCTATCGAGATACATAGATGGCAAAAATCAATAAGCTACGGATAAAGTATCGAATAATGTTTCAAAGAATTATATCTTTAAAAAAATTAATTTTAGGTAAAAGCTGAACTCCGTTTTAAATGTCTTTTCTTCAAGTTCTTCATCTTTCCATGAGAACATTTTTTCTCTCTGTCTTGTATGTCGTTTCATTTTGAATTTGAAAAAATAAACTAATTAAAAAACACCAAATTCAAATTGTCTCTGTAAAAATCAAACCAATTCCAATTCAATAATCTATTTTTAAAATGTGATGATAATTAAAAGCATTTATGTATACTCGAATAAAATTTCGAATTATTCTCCCACGTATATAATGTACTCCATTGACCCATTTAAAACAAAATCTCATTTATACATACATATATGTAAATGTTTTTTGTTTTTGTTATTTTAATTTTTTAAATCGATGCAATTAGTTGAAAATATGGATACATAGTTAAAAATCATTGTTATCAATAAATTTCGAAATAAAAACTAATATTTTGACACATCCTGACTACACTATCCATCTGTCAAATTATTATTATTCGAAACATTAATGCACAATCATCATTGGATTTTACTGTTTAAATTAAATTTTCTTATGAATATGTAAGAGCAATGGATTAATATATCATTAAATGGATTATGTAGGTAGATACAGTTGTCGTTGTTATTATAGCCCATACGCATATATGTATAATTATATTTTGATATCATCATAAGG
Source organism: Eupeodes latifasciatus (assembly GCA_920104205.1). NCBI lineage: Eukaryota > Metazoa > Arthropoda > Insecta > Diptera > Syrphidae > Eupeodes > Eupeodes latifasciatus. Next base: position 143,626,372 of record OV049924.1, on the reverse strand, counting down.
TTTTGATGACATATCCTCGCGTTCGAAAATTTAATTAAATTTTTAACTCACATAATATCAAGAAACTTCTCATCATCATCATCGTCATCTTTGTTTATTGTTGAAATAAACTCAAAAACTTGTTCTCTAATTTGCAATGCTTGTTTGTTTATTTAAATTCAAAAATACATACATACATAGGCCAATTTTCACATTCAAAAATCCCACAAAAGAAGAAAGAACATAACCTCTTTCCCTTTAATAAAAGAAGAAACAACACTATATAAACTTTCGAAATTGAATTAATTGTTTACACTTGTGAATGTGATAGGGGTCTAGAAGGAGAGCAAGTTCAAAATCATATGAACTACAACTTCATCGTTTTATGTTGAGGCAAGGTTTTTCATTGATTTATTTTGTGTGTTGAATCTTGAATATGATGTTCTACTTCTACCTCTATTTCCATATAAGATTTGAAAAGTATTGAGTTGGGAAGAGGGAAATTAAATCAGTCGCCATTTCGAATTAAATTGCCATTTCATATGTGAATGTTATAACTCTGTGGTTATGTGACATTTCATACGTCACCATATTGGCACCATTTGTCATTAAGTTTTTCGCAATTCGATTCGAACAACAAATCAAAAAGGCAAAAACTATATCTGTCACGGTGAAATTGAATTGAAGCTAATTTTTAAGTGTTCTGTCATTATTTTATACTTCCCTGCGTATTTCCTTTTTTTTATTATTAAGTATTGAAGGACTTCCCTTGATTATCAATTGGCGTATAATTTTTTATAACCTTCATTCAGGGTTGAAAATTATCTGTTCTTTTTTTTTTTTGTTATCAAAGGGAGAGTTTTGTGGCAATTGATGATGATGGTTATTTTGAAAATTTAAAATCACTAAGCTTGATTTTTCACTCTCAAGTGGCAATTGATACAAATGTAATCATTATGGACAATTGACAGTTGTTGTGGTTTGATTTTATGAAATTTTCTCTGGATGACTCTTGACAATCTGTGGGGATTTTGTTTTTATTTTTCTCTCCGTTTTTTAGAAAGAGGAGAGGAAGAAGAAGAAGTGATGGATGTTTTTGTGGTTTTGTTCAATTGTCACATACATATGTCAGGAAAATAGGTTTTATTAACTTTTGGTGGTTTTGAAAAGACGTTTTGGTGTTTTTGATTTTTGGATATTTATAATTGTACTATGGTAACAGGTGCAAATTAAGAAACTTTCATCATGAATGTGAGAAAGCTCGATGTTAGAAACGTTTAAGTGTGAATTATGCTTTAACGAAATGACATTTTTAATGATGAGTACGTTTTATTAAGTTCTTTTAAACTGTCAAACAGGTGTCACATAGAGCTAATTTTTGACAGTTTTGTATGTTTGGAAGTGTGATAATATGTCGTATCTTAATAGCCAAAGAACAAATTTACTTTAAATCGAAGATTAGAGTTTTGACATATTTAAATATATAAATAAATAAATCGATTTATCTCATAACAATGGATAATCCCAACAGATCATAGAGTATTTTAAGAATCGACAAGAAAATCACAGGCTGATAGGATTGTTCATTGTGGGTAAAATAAATCAATCTTTTTTTTTATTTTAATCTGTCAAAATGTCATGTCATTATATATGTATGTATGTATGTATATATATTATATATATTTAAAATTTACATAAAGGTTTTTTAGATTTTAAGGGCCGATGTTGATTTTGAATAAAACACAAATTGTTTAGGAAATTATTGTCATTTCTTTTTATTATGAAAATATTGGTATAGTTCAATTATGTATGGAACAAAATATTGGCCTTCATCCCCATCCCATGGTCAAAATTGACGATGACGTTGAGGCATGATTGAAGTTCTTTGCCGTTAATGTGCCGAATTATCTCACACTTCAGCTCTTGAATTGTTGCTGGCTTATTGACGTACACTTTTTTTTTAAAAAAAAACCCTAACGAAAGAAGTCCAACGGTGTCAAATCGGATAATTTTGGAGGCCAATTGACGTCTCCACCACGTGAAATACCACGGCCAATTAATTTGTCGCACTAAAGAGCCATTGTTTCGTTAGCTGTGTGGCAAGTGATACCGGCCTGTTGAAGCCACATATCGTCCAAATCTATACCTTCCAATTCAGTCCATAAAAAGTTCTTTATCATTTCACGTTAGCGAACACCATTCACAGTAACTCCCTGACCGACCTCATTTTCGAAAAAAAAATACAAACCTATGATGCCGCCAGCCCATAAACCGCCCCCAAAAATCACTCTTTGTAGGTGCATTGCTTCTTCAACAATCACTCTTATCGTCACACACTTATCATTTCCCCAAATTCTGACCATTGACGACACTTGAAATGGTCAAGAGGCTTTAGTTCTTGAGTCAATTGCACCCAGTGAGCGTGTAAATGTAAGTCACAAGTCTTTATGCATAATGTTGATCAACGACTAGCGTAAAAGGTGCGATTGTTAGGCACGACACGACGACGATTTGAGGTGGACGACCCCTTGGCCACACTATCGCGAACCGCAATGTTTTCTGCAGTACTAACACACTCTGGTGTTTTAACATCTCCTACAATCCCGGATTTCTCAAATTTTGGATTTTTCTGATTGTTCGCACATTTGGACGATTCAATTAACCAAAAAAAATCACGAAGTGCACGATATCCATTTTGATTAGAACGCCCATTTTCATAATAAGCCTGACTAAATTTAACGCGTTGCTCGATTTTGTATCTTTCCATGGTTCAAATTGAATTAGTCTAAAATTGAGAAATGTCAAATAAAATGCAGAATAACACTTGACGTTTAAGGTGTTTTTCACATTTAACATCGGACCTTAAAATTTAACCACCCTTTACAATTTTATCTGTCAGTTTGTATTATATATGATTGGTTATTTGCTCGATTGTGAAAATAAAAAGCTGTACCTCAAAGTATAAAAGAAGTTTCAATTGAATTAGTTGATTAGTGTTAATTTTCCTTAAAAAATACTCGTATCTCTTATAGGTTTCAAAATGCAAGTGTTCCTTATCCACTTAACAAATCACACCTAATCCATCATCTTCTCTATATAATCAACAATCTAAATAAATTGCCTCTATTCAGCAATGAATATGCAAAGAGCATATGCAAAAAACATGCCTAAACCTCCCCGTTTGTGATCTTATTTATCAAAATCCGATAAGTTATTCTTGCATGTTATTTAATTTCTTTTTTATTAATCATTTGATCCTATTACTTATGCAAAACTACAACCAAATAGAAAACCCTAAAAAACCCACATGTGTGTCAACTTATACTTTTCCAAGTACTTATGTTTTATACAAACAATAGAGAGACTTCCTTCACTGATGATGATCTAAAATCTGAATATTCCTATACCAACAAACAAGACACACAAAAAACAAACCATGAAGAAAAATCAGGAAAATCCCTCAATTAAAGAACCATAAAACTCTTATCTACCGTACGCTATATTGATCGCAAAACAAACGAGAGACCAGAGTTTTCCATAAACCACCACATCGTGCCGTGCCGCGCCGCGCCAGTGATGATGGATAAAAAAGCTACCACCATCATAGGTATCCGGGAATGGCAACAGGAACAGATACAGGAACGGGAAAACTTCTCTCTGCCCATTTAATTGAATATCAATTTGAGGTTAGGTAATCGATCAAACTCGTCTCCAGTTGTGTTATGTTCACACTGAATAATAAATTAATAAAATTCGAAAAAATAATAAAATCAAACCATAAAAAAAGAAACCAACATAAATTGTTAACCACAAAGGATCTACTCTCGGCTCGGCTTGAATATGTCATGTGGTGAGCATGAGCCCCCTGCACTATATATAATTCTTAACATCTGGGAGTGCGAAAATATTTGCATACCTCGTTGATTAACAACAACCAGGGACACACAAGAACATACACAACACATTGACATGGAGAGGAAGTGAAAGAGGGAGAAGCGAGTCTTCCACACTTGGTAGTGACCCGATGGGAACTCAAAACACAAAACAGGAGATCCCACCCTGATTTGCATAAAATATTTATGTACAAAGGATATGTTTTCTATATTTTCTTTTGCCATACATTTTTTCTCTGTATGTTTCTTGTGTTGTAAAATGTTTGAGGGTAAAATGAACCCCTTTCTGTGTGAAGGATCCTAACTTGTGGTGTACCATATCCTGGTTTTGGAGAAGGACGACGAACGACGAGAAGGAGGTGGGTTTGGATTTTGGATTTTGGATTTGTCAAGTCTATTAACAGACAATTCGTTTAACAAATAAATTCAACCTCCAGCAATTGACCTTTCCTCTGGTCCAATTTCTATCTCATTTCCGTCCCTGTACCCTGCGTTGTTCGTGTCCTATTGCATATTTTATTGTGCCATTTGACACTTATACAACGAGAGTGAGTAAGTATACAGGGTGTGGTTACAAATCTTATCATTAAAACCCCTGTGGGAACAATGGAATTAGGTTGGCTAAGATTGTTGTGCAAGAGTTAAGTGATTCCATTCGATTGTATGTGGTTTTATTTTAATTTCTCCAATCTCTATCTCCATACACTGCTCCATCTGTGGTTTGTTTTTTGAATTTATTTTTAAACTTCTTGGTCACCCTATGTTTTAACTGACAGCAGCAGCCATGATGGTGATAATTGCAACAAATTTATGTGATGCCAGGCTAGGACTGCGGAGTTACTTAGCTTTTTCTCTGTTGGTATATAGGACTTTCTGATGGTGATATTTAAAGTCTGTCCCCTTTCCCATCCCCCCTTTACGACGTATTGCGTGGAGAGAAGGGATTTAAAATTTGCAATCAACCTCTTCAAACGACCATACCGACGACTACCACGACGCCGCCACTGCCGCCAAACCAAAAGACTGTTTAGTTCTTGACCGCAAACAATTTATTGCTTATGACGGTTGTGTGTTTGGTTGGGTTTTTGTACTTTTGTTTTCTCTCTTGTTTTTCTTCATCCATTTACTGGTGTGTACAGAAAGTAAATTCCTCCTAGTATATTATTTGGGTTTGCTTTGGTTCTTTTAGTGGGCATTTTGTTTTTTGGGGAGATGTGCTGTCATAATTAATGTCTTCTTGAGGAGTTTTGTACATTTAATTGAGTTTTTTTCATCAATTGGGGTTTTAGTTTTTGGTGATGTTTTTGTTTCAAAAAGTTTGTTTTATAAAACCTCTCACGAAGAATAAGAAGTTTTACTCTTGTAAAATAAGAGCGAGAAGAGAATGTCAAAAACATTGGGGACTTTAACTATACAAAAAAAAATAAAAAAAAAACCCTAACGGTTTATGATACTCTCTAATCGTGTTTTATTTTGTTTGTTTTCTCTCCAAAAAGTTTAACTGAGTCTTTAGAACGGTTAAGGACTTTGGAGATTTGAGTAAATTAGAATTAGTATAGTTTGTTAAGAGTTTTAAAAAAGTTACACAAGTTCAAACTGGGTGGTTATATGGGAAATGAGAGAAAATCAATTAAAAACTATTTATGGTTAATTGTATTCTTTATTTTTTCCTTAAGAAAGTCAATCAAACATCGATTAGGTAATATTTATAAGAAATTATTAAAAAGGTTTTGTTTTTCGTTTTTGTTGGTGTTTCAGTCTGAAAATTCTCTTGAGAACTTCATTCGTAGAACGTATTGGTGCCTTAAGTTGGGCGCCATTTAAAGAACATAGGTTATTGTGGCCTACAGTCCGCAATGCTTGGATATGTTTGATGTTATGTTTTATTGTTTATCAAATATAAGGATGGTATCTGTATGTTTTTCTTTTTTCAGTCAGGTGGCACTTCAAAGAAGTGAGTTAAGATATAAAAACTAACAAAAGAATGTTTAGAGAAAAACTGATTTATATGTTTGATTTGTATTTCTTTAAAGTACCTTTGTTTGTAGTTGAATTTATGGATAGATTAACAAATGCTATCTGTTTAAAATATATAGCGAGGAGACAGTTCCTGACAAAATAAGATGCTCCAAAATGTAAGCTGTTTTTAAGAAAGGTGACAGGAACCAACCAGAAAACTTTAGGTGCATTTCTGTGTTAAACTCATTGAGAAAATTGTTCTTACAATTACTTTACGTTAACGAATTGGGTTGAACAAAACAATATGGTCGATTGTTAAAAAGCAAGCTTCCATTCAAGCTCTTCAACTATTAAGCATATCTTTGTGTTAAATACTGCTGCCAGGCGTTTTATGGATACCAAGAAATCTCTATATACTTTCTTTGTTGGCTTGAAAGCTACATTCGACACAGTTAATAATCTACAGATTACCCCCTTACTCTACAGTTGGGATCTCAAAATAAACATCTTGAAGTCTAGAATTATGGTTTTCAGATCATGCAACAGATCTATAGGTAATTGTCGAAATTGTTCTCTTGGCGACAATATTATCGAAGTTGTGGATAAATTTAAATATCTAGGTTATAAACTTACATATAACTTACAAGTGCATGCGCATGTTAAAGGAAAAGTGAAAGTTGCCAAAGTAGCTTTAAACAGCATGTGGTTGATACAGTTTCCAAATTTAAAGTGTTCAACACTACAGTGAATAGCTGCCTCTGCTACGGTAATGAGGTAGGTATATGGTTATAAGCATTTAAAATAACTAGAAAATTTCCAAAGATATTTTTTGAAACGATTTTTCTGGCTACCTAAAACCACCCCTAAATATATGTACCATCCATACAGAGTTTGGCTTTGGCTTACCTTATATTTTTCTTAAAAGCGGATTACACTATCAAGATAATGAGTCGAGAAGACCTAAACCTTCAAAAACAATATCTTAAGATAAGTTTTGGTAGTGGATACAGCCCAGTCAAAAACTGGCATGATCTAACTGTTTTTAATGAATTTCCGATCACATTGCGAACCAATAATATCGAAGAATTAAACATATCTGCATACGACTGCATAGCTCGCAGAGATCAGAGGTTATACCAAAATTTCTAACGCAAAGAAATACCGAGATATACATACATATATTTAAACCAAGAAGTCACCACAACTCTCATTTCTTAAAATGTGTTATTGTAGAATACAAATTGAAAAAATATCAAAGTAAAACCTCTTGTTGAAAAACTCACAATACAAAAATGACAGATGTAGATATCTTTTAAATCGGTTTAGTAGTTTTTACAAAGTTTTAAAAGGTTTAAGCTAATAAGTCTCACAACTCTTTTATCATCTTTCTGTTTTAGATTTATTTATTAATCTTAATCTTGTCTAGTAACCTAGGTCCGTCCCATCAAGAAATCATATAAATTTCTAAAAACAGTAAGCTCAATAATCAAACAGAAGAAATAAACAACCAAAACCAAAATAAACTCTTTATATTCTATCATAAAATTTTACACACATCCAATTTCCTCCTAAAACTTTCGCATCAAAAGACTCATCCCAAAAACCTCAAATCATAATGAAATCAGTCTAAGGTAAACCAAAAAGTTATATAGTTGAAGTTTCTTTTGTTTTTCACTTCATGGCTTATCTAATTTCTAATTCAAACTTTTACTCCACACACAAACAAGTCAAAGATGACACTATTATATGCATGTTTGTATAAAGTACTTATATACAAAATACCCTTGATAGAAATAGAAACAACCACGCCATACCACCTCGTCTTTTCTTAAGATTTAAATAGCAAACGACAAAAGGGAATACTCTATTCCTTATAGCTGATGTATGTATATGGTCTAAGAAGTGTGTTCTTGTTCTGTGTTCTCATTTCGTTAACTCAATCTTGTTCTCGCAGTATACCTATATGAACATACCTATCTTCTATATCTTCTAAAGAAAACTTTACCAAACTAATTTGTGACACACTTTCCTCGGCATCTTCTTCTTCATCCTCATCTCGTTTGTGTACATCTATAGTAGAAGTATATTATTATTATCACCATCATCATCTTCGTTGGTGTTGCAAACTCAATAATAACTCTCTCACGAATATAAACCTATTCGCACTATTAACTTATCAAGTACACCAAAATCAAAAACAAACAAACTCCTTGAGACGCAAGACCCCAAAATCTTTTAGAACATAACTTGTTCTTCTTTTCTATGTTTTCCATTTCTTCATACCTTTAGTTCTTTCTTATGAGATAAAATTTCTTCTTTAATATCCGTATAGTCTTGAAAGAGTCTAAAATACTGCGATGATGGCACCAGATTCTAAACACCTTATACCTTTGTAGCTATAAGCTTCTCTTCATCTTACCTCTATAATATTATTTTATGTACGATGTGCAATGTGCCACATCTATCGTGCGTCATCGTCCTTTCTCTCCAAGTGGGCAAATATACTCTTTTAAATGCAAATGTCAGGATTGGATAGGACCTTCCCTATAACACTCGTATCTACTCATCGTCTCCTTTATAGAAGAGAAGTTGTATTATATACGAGTCTATCTACTTCTAACTATGTTACGAAAATCCAGGGCACTTGTATGCTCCAGGAAATTCATGTTTCCATCACACACCACTAAACTATACCTACCCTCAAGACTCAGCCTCAGCCTCATCCTCAGCTTATACCACTTCATATGGAACAAAAAAAAATATATTTAAAAAACACGACAGACAAGGGCTATCAATTGAGTCACGGAGAACGAGAAGGATCGCATCAATTCAATTTACAGTTTACAGTTTACCATGATCCAGTATCAATTTCTCAAAAAGCGACTATAGATACGAGTGTCGAGTATATACAAACGTTCGAGTATGGTATTCTAGATATTTTACGAAAGTTAACCCGCATTTTGTGTCGATTTGTAATTGAAACACGAAATCCTCCTCCTTTTTTATCTGATATAGTTTTTTGACGGAGGGACCAATCTACCAGCAGCTAGCTATAGACTCTATAGCTCTATAGTCTCTACTCTCCTCAGCTCTGCTCTGAAACTGTATATTATACTCGTAAGTTCGTACTAAAAAGAAGAATGAGGTTTTCTCTTTATGTCAAACATGTTTTCCATTTCGTAAATTTTGAACAACCCCTAATTTTTCAATTGTCCGGAAAAACGATTGCTTCTGGTGTGTCATGGATACTTTATCGTACGTATACTAGGTATAAAAAATACACGCAATTAATCAAATTTGACGCATACAAAAATATACATGTACTATGTATTTCAAAAACTAAAAAATTCAATTGGAATTATGTATGTACAACGATAGACAGAATTCCGGTTTTATCTTTTTTTGTTTTTCGAAGTCCACTTGTTCGTTTTTATTTGCAACATGTGTCAAAATCCTGATGGGGTGGTCACATCATACACCTCACACACAACCGCTACTAGCGACAGCGGACTGCAAGGACAACTGACGTGATGCTTTATAATTGACTATATCAGTTCCTCAAAGTCTGATACAATTAGTTTTTGTGCTTTTTTAATTTTCGAAACATTTTAAAACTACTTGTACATATCTGCGTTACGTGTTGGACGAATACCGACCACATTGAGTGTGCCTTGCAGCAAAATTTAAGGGATGTTTGATGAGAGAGGGTTTTTGTATGCATGTGAATGGAAAATTCGGTTTTAAAATGAAATTTAAATATTCAACAAAGTGCGATGTAAATTTTTCGAACACTTGTTAAAGTGTTTTTTATTCAATTGAACGAATTAAGTGAGTAAAGGGTCAGTTGTTGGGTACTTGAATAAATATAAGAACAGAAAAACCGACACGTGAACAGGTTGGTTTGAAGGGTTTATGTTTTTTAAGTGAAAAGTTTCCCATAGTATAGAAGTTATGGCCAAAGTATACTCGTAGAACTTCAGAGTACAGATGGGAATCATGATCATCATACAAATGATGCACATGATAAAATCTTTAAGTTCTTTTTTGTTTTGTTCATGGAATTTCAAAAAAGTTAGACATCATGTCAGGATGAAGATGTAAACTAAAATTTTGAGAAGAATTTTTTGAAAGTTTAGGTCAACTTAAAAAAAAAAAAAACTTGATTTTAAATTCAGGAAAATATATGTCGACAAGTCAAAACAAAACTGAAGTAAAAGAACTGCTTCTTAAATGAGTACACTTTTGTTAAGTTTTCTTATTACTATTGACTTTTTAAGAGCTATCGGTAATTAAAAAAAAAGTCGTTATTTGAATCGATAGTACGGTCGATAAAATTTAATGTTTGAAAATTATTACATTCAAAAGATGACCACGACTGCACTTCAAATGGTTCATTGCCTAGTCCTATTTTGGCATATTCTTACATTTAGAGCCGATTTCTCATTAATAAATTTTTGATAAAAAAAAGTCAAACGGCAAACTTTTCAAGAACACATTTTACTACAAATTCGGCGTTGTGGAACATCCTGTTTGGCCTTAATTTATGCAACAGCTGAATTTTGAAAGGCTTCACATTTTGATCCTTTCGCCAAATCGTCCATGTAGTGGAGTAACAGAGCCCAGTTGCGGCGAACGGCGACGAATTGATAATTCATGGTTATTACTAACACTGGCCGCCTATTCAACTGACTTAATTTTCGCGGGAATATCCGGGAAAATTCGATTCTTTTTCCCAAAACTAGAGTAGTTTTAGATTTAAACGCGTCTAGAGTTCAGATACTATTCGCGTGAACAGTGTTTGGGGGTATTCATAAACGTCAGCCTAACTAAGAACTGTGTTATCTGCATTCATAAAGTCAGATTGTCGATCGAACTGCAGTACCTACCGTTCATAAACGTCAGACTGTCGTCAGCGTCGGGCAGATTGTGCAGCTGAATTTGTTTGGATGCAGAAAGATAATTTTTAAAGCTTAAAAATTGTTTCGTTATAATTTTCTTTCTATTTTTCCTTTGCAAGATATTTGTGCCAATTATAATTTTCTTTTCTTTTTCGGTAAGCAAATCAAAAATCAAGTTCAACAAAGTTTGTTTGGCAGCCTTTTTTCTCTGACGTTTATGAACTCTGTTTACATACAAATCGGACTAAGTCAGACCTTTTTGTTTACTGCAGACATTCTGCATTGGTAGTGCGTTCACAAATGCATCAGAAAAGAAATGCGATTGTACTAGCGCAGATTTCCTACGTTTATGAATACACCCTTTTTCTTGCGTATAGTTCCACACACAAAAATCTAACGTTGTCAAATTGCATGATCTTGTAAGCTAGTTGACATCACCAAAACGTGAAATTACTGCCAGACCTTTAAGTTATATTAAGACACCTGAAATGACAGTTGAGTTTGACAAGTATCGAGTCATATAGCGCTACCATCTTGCACTCACGAAATGAAGGACCCTTTCCTTAAATTGCATAACTAAAAATAACACATTGGCACAATTCTAGCTCCTATTTCTTTAAGTGAGTTTAGAAATATTGTTTGCTCTTACCAATAATAAACGACAAGCTTTCGTTTAGTAAAGTAGACTCAGCGAAATTATTTTAACTGTGGAGAAAAATAATTTCGTTAAGTGAAGTTTTCAATCTGACTGTACTTTTTTCTGAGTTGGTCTGTTTGACAGCTGTCATCCGATAAATGCTCAGTTTGGTCTGCTATTTCATAATTAATATACTTATTCCTAAACAAAATTTTCAAATCGTGCAAATTTATTACCAAAACAATGGTTCGGTTCGCGTGGCGCCACGAAACAATCAATTTATTGAACGAAACTTTTGGCGTTCAAGAAGGTGTGATTTAACCCTGGATTATTCTGTGTTGGGTTATGTAAAGTCGTTTGTCTACGCAGATAAGCCCGAGGCGATTGACGTTTTGGAAGAGAATATTCGGAGTATTATTTTTGATACGGCTCCAAATTAAAAAAAAATCTTCGGAATCTTCTAGCCAACTGCGCCGGATGCTTGCACAAAATTATTTTTAAAATATAACGGAAGACCCTTATCTCTTTATTTAAGCTAAATTATTGGTCAAAACATCAATTTATTTTTTACTGAAAACCACACGTCTAAAACAAACACCCTTAACTAGTATCTACAAACGAAAATAATACATCAGTATACCTGTCAAAAGTAAATAAAGCTTCAGGAGCAATCATAGTTGGTTTTGCTTATTTAAGCGATGAACAAAGGACTGTAATTGTGTCTGTATTCTAGCAACATAAAAATAACATATTATGACGTTTTCTAAGACTTAAAAAAAAAAGAAACTTTTCTCTTGGTTTTAAGATTTAACACCAGCATTAGGTCAATTAAATGACGGTAACGAGTATTTTCTGTCATAAATATTTAAGATCAATTAGAACTGACAGATCATATCCACACGCAAAAACTGACAGTTTGTTTTTTCTTGTTACAAGTTTTGTTCTAAGAAAACCAAGTTGCTTGCTTGAGTTCATGAGGTTAACAAAATTGACGCTATATATGAAATTCATTAAATAAAGGATAACATTTCATTGATCTATTACATTTAATTTCTTTCATAGATATTTCAGATCAATTAGAACTGACAGATCATAAAATTAAAATAAATTAGGTGGCGCAACAGTCGCGAAGAGAACTAGGGCCTAGTGACTTACAACTCTCAACCATTCCTGTGTGCGAGTATTTGCAGGGATGGAGGGGACCTACAGTTTTATGCCGAATCCGAACGGCTAATTTGAGAAAGCACTTTTTCATGACAAGCATTACTCTTGGAGAATTTGTCAATTCCTCGCAAGAAGCAGTACCCATGAAAACTTTTTTTTTTAATTAAGGTGGCACAGGCAGGGATTGAACCCAAGACCTCTCGCATGACAGTCCAACGCACTAACCGTCATCCCACGGGTACTACTACTCATATCCAAACAAAAACTGACAGTTTGTTTTTTCTTGTTACAAGTTTCGTTCTAAGAAAACCAAGTTGCTTGCCATCACTGAATGAGTTCATGAGGTTAACAAAATTGACGCTATATATGAAATTCATTAAACAAAGGATAACATTTCATTGATCTATTACAATCAATGTCTATTGTTCTATACGCATTACGCAATCGAAAATGATAAATATAAAAAAATTAAATAGAGCGGAAGTGCGCCATGAACCTAAATGTGTACGCACATGTAATGTATAGTAACTCATCTCATCTTACTTTTATTCTTCTTTGTAAAATTACCCGCCACTGATTGCCGTCTTCAAATTAACAGTTAATGCGCCAATATTCTTATTCTCCTTTTTTATCCTTATTCCAAAAAAAAGGACAACAAATTCAGCATCTCAAATTACTATGAATGAAAGAGAAATGCTCCCCCTATGTGAGATGCGTAGAGTCAGTCGTCCCTGTACCCTGTCCCTGGTCTCTCGTCGTGATTATCATCGTCGTGGGAACATCGACCATTTATCAACATGAATCAGCGTAATGTATACCCACCTACCTTACCTTTTGCTTTTAAGGTATACTTGCATGGGATTTCCAATAAAAAGGCGATAAGGAAGATGAGAAAGACATTTGATATAACTTAGGTAAAGCATACCGATATAACGACTACGAGCGACGCCGATGCCGACTCTGAGGACAGACCAAGTGCCAATTACTCGTACATGTTCGGACCCAATAACAATTCAAAAAAATTAAGAGGAGCACCCTGCAGAAACCAAGATTGAACTATCGTCCCCTTCTCCTGAATCCTACCAGTGTCTTAGAAGTCGGGAGGTCTGAGATCTCCGTGTGTGTGTGTTCAGGATCAGATTTAATCAGGTGCCGAAGAGGTCTTTCGCTTCTTCTCACAAAGTGGTCCAATATTAAATTTCCCTTTATTATATTCCGACCCGACCGACTCGACTCGACTTTTATAGGTATCGTATCGATGCATAAGCAGGAAGCTCCTTATAATATTCTCTTTTGGCGCATATCCATCTCATAAGTAATTGAATAACATTACCCAAGACATTGTTGCGAGACGCTCAAAGTGTCCGAAATTGAAAAATTAATGCATATTGCATACTCCAGAGCACCAGAGCTGATGACGGAGAGGAGAGCCATCATCAGCAACAGCAAATGATACCTTTATTCCCTGTGAACTTATGTGTGATACTTTACCATGGATGGATACCCATTGGTATAGATAGGTATTGTTCCTGGATGTATGTTTGGGTGGTTCGATGTTGATTATAATATGTATGGTATATGATAGAACAGGAGGAGTCCAGAGATTCCCTCTCATTGATGATGATGAGCATCCAAAAGAAATGATGATGACGATGATGCAATCACTGCTGATGCTAAAAAAGTGAATTATGGGAAAAAACAAAGACGATGACCGGGCCGACAACGTAGACGACCGACGACCGACGACGACGGACGATAGGAAGAAGAAGATTCTCTACGTGGGAACTTTTTTGTCTCCACCGAAATCGCCAACGATCACCTTCCATTTCAACGTTTTACACCTTTTTTGTCCGCATTTTCTCGGGTTCGGGGACTCCTCTCAATCGTCCTCGCATGTATCTCAATCAAAGCAGTTCTCTTCTTCGTTAAAAGATACTTTAACTGTATGTAGAAGATATAAACATATCTACGGATATAGTCCTGGGAATAGTTTTAACTTTTTTGTTTTGTTTGTTGTTCTGGCGGATTTTTCTTTTTGTCTCTTTTTGCTGTTATGGGTTTTCTTTATTAATCAGGAGTAGACAAAAATAAAATGCAAAAGAAGGAATTACAAAGATATCCTACATCGTGTCGTGTCTATCGAAATGAAGAGGTAGATGAAGATTGTAGCTAGATGAAGAGAAGTATTAGTATAATGCGAGGATTGGGTTAAAGCGGGAGGGGAGAGATTTGACCCATGAGCATGCAATCTGTCGACACGGTTCCATATCGCATATCCAATAAAATCCCATCTTTATACGTCCTTCGTAGTCGCATCTCGTCGGGTTCGTCGTCGTTTTGAGACAGCTAAAGAACTTGGAGACTTGAAAACACGTCTATACTATATTATCCCGAACTCTCAACGCGAATTCTTATAACAAGGGTTAACTAACACAAGATAGGAAGGTATTGCGATGATGGGAACCTATTTTTATTTTATTTTTCTTGAAATAGTTGCCCAGGAAGAAGAAGAAGAAAAAATATACATAAACTTTGGTGTTCGTGTGTGAAAATGGTTATACTCGTACATATATTAGGTGCCATGATTCCCATGGCACACAAAAATTATGATTCCCATCATAGTTATATAGGAGGTTCGGTCCTTGTTCATGATGATTATAATTACGCCAAAAACGCTACGACGCGACGACGACGCGGACGTCCTTTTGATTAAACTTCACCAGTCAGGAATGGCAAATTTGATGGAAATGCGTCCAATATAGTAGTTGTTGTGTGTTGAAAGAACGAAACAGTTATGATCTAGATTTGACATTTTTGACAAGTCGGTTAAGTGGATAAAAACACCACATCTAGGGTAGGCTTTAATATTTAAGGTCACACTAAATTTATATATGTAAAGGGTGTCCCAAAATTAACGCAAGATTTGAATTTGCCGCCATTTGTGCAGTGAAGTGTTGGCAACCCTGAAAAAAAGCAATTTGACAGCTAACAGTATAGGGTTATTAAAAATGGAGCTTTACACGATAGAACAACGTGTCTTCATTATTAAAGAATATTTCAAAAATAGTGAAAGCTTGGCGGCTGATTTTTCGAGCAAAATCATCCTAAGCGATGAAGCACATTTTCATCTTGATGGCTTTGTCAATCGCCAAAATTGCTGCATTTGGGGTTCGGAGAACCCACATGTGATTGTCGAAAAACAAATGCATCCACAACGCGTGACTGTATGGTGTGGATTTTGGGCTGGAGGCATAATTGGGCCATATTTTTTTGAAAATGATGCTGGTCAAGCAGTGACTGTTACTGGTGCTCGATATCGCGACATGATTACACAGTTCTTTCTGCCAAAATTGGATGATATTGATGTGTCCAATATGTGGTTTCAACAAGACGGTGCCACATGTCATACAGCCCGTGAAACAATTCAATTACTGCATGAGACATTTCCAGGTCGTGTACTCTCTCGTTTCGGTGATCAAAATTGGCCTCCTAGATCGTGTGATTTAACACCATTAGACTTCTTTTTATGGGGTTATTTGAAATCACAAGTCTATGTCAACAAGCCCACAACCACCCGTGCATTAAAGGAGGAGATTCAACGCTGCATAACGAAATTCAGTCACATTTATGCAGAATGGTCATGGAAAATTTCAACAAAAGAGTGCGCATGTGCATGCAAAGCCGTGGAGGCCATTTGTCCGGTGTGTTATTCCATACATAACCCTATACTATGTACTTTACGAGTCAATAAAAATATAACTATCAAAAGACTAAAAACGGCGTTTTCTATTTAATTCAAATCTTGCGTTAATTTTGGGACACCCTTTATATCCCAAATTCTATATTTGCTTAAAATATGAAAATTGTACACTTGGCAGCACTGATAATTGAATGACATTTTAGCTGTCAGTTGAGTGAACAAATTTTTTTAAATTTTAACAAATTGGGATAACATCAGTTAGAAAACTATGAACGTTTTTTACTTTTAAATTTGTGTTTAAAAATAAAATTGTTCTTAAAACTAATTTTTCTATTTTTTGTTCTCTTCTCTTTACAGTGTCACAGTACCTGGTTATCAGGGTAATCTTCAAGCTGCCATTTCACATAGTGCCTCATTAGCTGCATGGGAACGTTTTGGTGTTGAATTTATTTTGACATTTGTTGTTGTCTTATCATATTTTGTATCAATGGATTCATATAAGAAATATTTGGGAAATGCCGCTTTATCAATTGGCGCTGCTTATAGTGCATGCAGTTTTGTTTCGGTAAGTAAAAAAAAATACTTTTATTTGTTTTCGAAGTTTTAAAAACGTGAAATGATGGAAAAGAAAGTGAACAAACTATTAACGTTTATTTTAAAATAAAATAAAATAAAATAAAATAAAATAATAATCTGTCACATAAAATTAAGCAAATTTAAATTTTATGCAATGTACAAAATTACCTTATTTTGGATCGAATGAAAACCAAATAGAAAAAGGTTTGATAACTGATGACTTCAAAAAGAAATTATTTTTTGAAACTAAAAGTAGTTTAATTGCTAAATTTTTGAAAGCAATTGTTCTAGTTATAGTTTTGACAGCAAAAATGCAAAAAATGTATTTAAAATGTTTTTCGTATGAGAAGATTCATTTGACGTTTCATTTCATTTCGCTTCCATAAATTAAAAAAATTGTTTCTTAACTTCTCTACGTCTCCTTTGATGGTCAAGTAGATGCGAGATAAAATGATGAGACGTCAAAAGAGTCAAATGTAAACACCGACTTATAGGAGAAACAAATTGACACATCAACTTGAACAGCAACAAAAACTTCGACTCCAAAAATCATGTGAAATAGATTAAAACGACAACAGCGCTTTTGACAGCATAATAAAGAATAAACAACAATTTCCTTCCATATTTTGTTTGCTTGGCTTTGATTTAAGTGTGGATAAATCTGAACATTTCACCTTAAAAGTTGGTTTCATTTGCACAGCGACATTAAATTTAAGGGACACTTACAGCTATCATTGATTTTAATCATGGAAAATATTATTTCGAAATTTAAAAATGATTAAGAGAGTCATTATTTGTTATATTTTATGTCAAAATGAAGCTAATTATTGTAAGATTAGTTTTCCTAAAAAATTACTTTATTTAAGCCAGAACTTTTCTTTTATAGTTGATTTTAAATTTTTCAATGATGAAATCATTTTCAATAATAAGCTGATCTTATATTTCACAAGTCGGAATAAAATCGTTCCACTAAAAGCGTCCCATTTTCCTTGTGTTCCCACCTGTGAGTTTTACTTTCAATGGTCAATAATAACCTTAAGGCGCCAGTTATAGCTATCATTGGTTTTCATCATTGAAAACAAACATTGGAATTTTTTTGACAGGTCGTTTATAGCTATCATTCAAAATTTCTGTCATTGAAAAAAATTTCGTGATTGAAATCCACCGAAAAATTTTTACTGACAGAAGTCTGTCATTGGAATTGTGTGAAATTGGAACTTAAATCAATGAAACGATTCATTTCACTTTTGAACATAAAAGTATCAGCTGTTCAGGAAAATAAATTTTTAGTCCGAAAAATAGAAAAATACATTTTTAGGGAAAAGTAAATGCGCAATGCAAAAATTCTTTGTGTGATTTCCGATCAATCAGTATATAATTTTCATTTCTAATCAAAGACACTGTCAAATATCGATTCAAAAATTTTTCCGGATCGATTTCAATGATAGCTATAACTAGCCCCCAAATGCTTGATTTTTGAGGACAAATTATTTCAATGACAGGAATATTCAATGAAAGCTACATATGTATGTATATAACGAACCTGTCAAAAAATTTCAATGATGAAATCTAACGTTGATATCGATATCGATGCCATTTAAAACCAGTAGCTCTAAAAAGTCCGGTTTATATTTCTAACATTTCAAAGATCTCCAAATCCTGCGAAAGAAAAACAAATTTTTTCACTTTTGGTGTCTGAAAAGAGAATTCTTATGATTCGCACAATTTAAAAATGATGAAAAGAAATGAAAAACTAATTTGATTGCTAGGTGAGAATAAATAGTGAATGATGTTTATACATATTTTATTCTCCTATTCTGTCAATCCGTTTGAGAAAATTCTAAAAATTATCAGAAATATAAACTGGCCTAATCTCTTCCTCGCTTTGGAAATAAAAACTTGTATAATTTTTTCAAAAGTTACTTTGACAGGAATGTTCATAATGCTGGTCTTACACTACTGAAAAGCGATTGAACGAATTAATTTGACAGAATTCGTGTAACTCCAACATTGACATTTTTAAGTCAAAAATAATTAAAAACATTACATATACATTATACATATATACAAAAAATATTTCAATAAGATTCAAAAATGTTAACTTGAAAATTTCATAAGTAATGTAGGCCCTTAAAGCAATATTCACATGAGCACGACCAACGAATAAACGAATATTCGTCGATTTTGACATTTCTTTCACATGAGAGTTTTTAATTCGTCGCGAATGAAGTTTGACATTCACCACCGAAATCAAAACAAGAACGATTTTTTTAGTGGATAATGTGGAACGCGAATAAAGTTTGACAGTTCGTATCAACTATAATTTTTTTCGCGACGAATAAATTTGTTTTCTTAAATTGATTAATATATGATATTGAAAAGTAAAATCAAATAGAAACTATATTGCTATCGTTTTGTTAAGAATTTGTGTGGAAATATGTCTTCAAACGTATATAAACTCACATTTTGTAATTCATTCGTCGTTCGTTGGTCGCGCTCATGTGAATGATGCTTAAGTACAAGTACAAATTAATACAGGTATAGAAAGGACCTCAAATACCTATTTCAAATAGAAACATATCAAAAAGTCCTTCGCCAAAGAAGCAAATATATGTACGTAAATATCAATTTTGAAACACCATTCACACTGACACTGGCAAGAAAGAAAAAGAACAAATCTCATAAATCAAAAATCCTTATAAACGTCTATAAGTATCCTTTCTTAGGGATACATTCATATTTATATGTAGTTACCTGCAATATAAAATAATAGAATAGTATACCTGAGATCTGTTGTCTAAAAATTCCATTTCTATTCTATACCTACCTGCTCCTAGCATATAGAAGAAGAATCTTCATATCCTTTGCAATCTTATAACACTATATCACCTGCATTGTCATCAAGAAAGGACTTTTCTATACTCTATACTCTATAGTTGCATATACCAGGTACCTAGGTAGTATATGTATGTATAGGTACCTAACCTACCTCGATTCCCATATATTCATGCATATGATAAAGGGCGAAAATTACCTATTGAAAACCTCTGAACGAGATAGAAATCAGGAATATATAAGATTTTCCTTTTTTCTGTTTCTCCTCTATATTTATCGCCCTTCCTTCAGAGGTCTATGGAACAAGGTGTATAGTTTGGGCTAGGTACCTACCTACTCTTGGAAAGTTGAAAATTCCAAAAGGATTTTTCTTTTCTTCCAATTTTTGTTTTTTATTGGATATGTAGGTAGATACGAGTATGTATTATTATCTCTTCAATTTTATGATGAATAAAATGAACAACGCAAATTATCAATTTCCGGGATGTGGATGTCTCCAGGCTTTGTGTTCTTTCATCACTACCTTCTCCATTTTTGTTTTTCCAATTGAAAGTCTTTCTCACATTTTCACTCTGAACAAAGTTGCAATTTGCTTAAAGGCAACCTCAACACTTCATTTAAGTTAAAGAAATTAAATTTAATTAGAGTGCGGTCAGAATGATTTTCTATATTTCTCATAAAAAATTTGAATGTTGACCGACGCGAACGCCACGTAACGGTTTCAATAAATGTTATGGTCTTAAAGTATCAATTTTTGACTGCAACAAAGTAGGAATTGAATATTGATTCGAAATAAAATTACACTCATGGGAGCATCATCAGGACAATAATTGGGACAAATATTGAGAAGTGGTATAATTTTATGTATGGATGTAATTATTATGAAATTCCAAGTTGAAAAATCTGGTCGCTCATTAACTTATTTTGTTTGTTTTCTTTTTTGCACTTTTTGGGTTTCCTTTTTATTTAATATCTTATCTGGCCTAACTGTGCTGATTTAACTCCTTTGAGATTTGCCGGCTGATGATGGAATGGGATTCCAGGTCTCGCCGTCCGCGTCGTTGGTTATAGTGGTCGGAGGTACATACATCCAAGACCCAACCAAACCAAACCAACATCATCGAAGTGATTCCATCATTAACAACAGAAATATAAAATCCAAAACATCTTTTTTTGAGAGGAATGGGCACTGGGCACCTCTGTCCTATGTACCTTACCTAAATATTTAAGAGAAACATTCCTCAAAGGCAGGTGTTTAAGGCACCAGTAGGGGATACCTGATGCCATTTTATACAGTTTCACATCAGGTAGTCGAGATTTTTGGTAGTATAGGTTAGGAGCTCGGTTAAGTTCGCTTTAGCCAACCAACAACAAGAAAAAGGTTTTCTTTATTTTTATAGCATGACATTGGATTTTATTCCTTCATTCCGGATTTGATTTGGGTGGAAACATAAATATTCCATGTTTATTACAGATCGCTTACGAAAGCGGTACGGCCAACGGGTAAAGTTTAAACCGACCGAGGATGGGAATAGGTAGTGTAAATATTTGCAATTTGTGACTTAAGGATTTTATTTTTGGCTGATAGGACGAAGGGGAAGAATGAGAGGTTGGTTTTTAATAATGGGTCGAATTATGTGCTAGTTACGTAAGGTAAAGTTATGGCGTGGGATCTTAACAGCTGGATACAGAAATACCAAATTGGCGGTAATGTTTAAGAAAAATTTCACTTTTTCTATGAGTTGTTCGTTATTTTGATCAGGAGTTAAAAAAAGAGTTAAAAAGGTACAAGAATAAAGTCATGTTAAACTATACATTTAAGCTATCGAAAAACTTTTTAATTTATTTTCTATGAATCATGTAAACACAAAATTTATCTGTCAAAAGTGACAGAAAAAAATTGTCAATCAAACGTCGACAAATTTTCTATCGAAGAATCTGTATTTCGTTCCGAAAAACAATTATATTGGAATGTTATTTTCGTTCCGCCTTTAAATTGTTGCTCTGTAAAGAATGTCAAAGTGACAGAAAAGTACTCAATACTTTTTCTTTTAAGGGCTAGTTTGTATATTTATATTGCCATCTGTCAAACCATACCAAGAAATCAAAATAAACATAATGGATAAGACAAAATTATATTTGGCTAGTTTATATTTCTATGATCTCAGAGATGTCCGTATTCTCAGAAATATAAACAAAATTTCTTATACAAATATCTCATTTTTGCTGTCAGATTTCTGGGAAGAGAATTTTTGTAATTTAATTTCTCAAAAAATCTCTGTAGCACTATTTAAAAAGGATAAAAAGAAATGCAGAGATAATTTGATTCAAAAACACTCTAGTAAAGATATAAATCCTCGGTAGCCATATTGGTTTGCCTAAAATCTAAACCGGAAACTGGCCTCATAAAGTATTTCTTAGTGTGCGTGTAATTTCTCCTCTAATTTATGAAATTTCCCCTAAAAACTCAGTAAATGTGTCTATGTATGCGTGAAAACACGTCAATTTTACTCGTTGAATTCTTCCACATTACAAATACAACAATGTTAACAAATGGGTTTTGAAGGGTGATACGTACGAAGGATTTATATCTTCATTAGAGTGTTTTTGATTTGATTGCTAAATAAGAAATGATGATTGGGTTTATATTTGATTCTCCTGCTCTGTCAATCTGTCAGAGAAAATTCTCAGAAATCTAAGAAATAAAAACTGATCAAATTTCTATAGAAGAATTGAAAAGATTTTTATAAAATACAAAGCAGAACGTTAAGTGACAGGCACCTGAAAACGTAACAATGCTTAACTACTTTTTATGCAAAATAACGCAAATTAGTTCTTCTCCACAATTTCTTCTCTAAGACAAACTGATATTTTAATGAATTCAATAAACATCTGGACTATTAAAAGACCTATTCTTTCCATATCAAATTTGTTTCGTTTTTAGGAGTTCTTGATGCAGGAGTAGTTTTCAGTATTATTCTGACTGTTTTATTTAATTACATTCTTAAAACAAATGCCAAAAAATCGAAAAGATAAATCTAATTGGTCTGACAGATTACAATCTCAAAACAAAAAAACAGCCTCTCGATGATTTAAAAACGTCAAATCTGAGATTTTGGAGAATCGTCAATATAATTTTTTATATCGTCATTATTATTGATGTCCTTCTTTCTATAGTATAAAATGCTAGCTGTCACTTACGTAACAACGTGAACAAATTCGTTAATTTCTTGTATCAAAAAGATAATGTCGTGTGTCAAAACGATAATCTAAAACAACAACGTCATTTTGACTTTTCATTATTTTATCTCACTTATGTCTTTTTAATTTGAAATTGTCTGCCTCGCTTATATTTATCTCTTTTTAATCATAAGATTAAAATATGAAACGTCAAAAAAAGCATAAATGGAGGACTCAGAATTCAACTTAATTTATTTTTGAATTATTATAATTATTTTGTTTAAGATTACGAAACGAAAAGACCAATATAATTAACGCAACAAATCAATGTCTGGAAAATTTAACGAAAATTAACAAAACAAAAATTTTAAAGGATTTTTACATTATGAATTCTTAAATGTCAGATTATGAACTTTTGTCCATTAGCTATCGCGTGTAACAGTTTTTTAAGAAATTATATTCCTGGTTCAGCTCAATTTTGAAGTCAATTAAGGCAGACCTTGAAATGAACAAAAATCAAAGCCATCATTTCATTAAATTTAAAGATTTTTTTAATAAAATTTATCTTAAATAAAACCAAAGCCAATTTTTGTTTATTCTTGTTTTTCTCTTTACAGATGCCTTATCTAAATCCGGCTCGTTCGTTGGGTCCTTCATTTGTTCTCAATAAATGGGACAGCCACTGGGTCTACTGGTTCGGTCCGTTGGTTGGTGGAATTGCTTCGGGTCTCCTTTTCGAATACATTTTTAATTCACGTCGCAATCATCGCAAATCAAAAGAAAGCATGGACAACGATTCATCCAGCATGCATTCTGAAGATGAACTAAATTACGATATGGACATGGAGAAACAACAGATGCAAAATCCCAAATTCCAAGGTTCTCAATATCGTGCCCCAACCGGAACACTCACTCAACAAGGTGGCTACTGTCAGAATTTATACACCACAGCGCCATTGACTAAATTCGAACAACCCGAACCATTGTATGGTGGAACTCGATCGATGTACTGCCGTTCACCACCTCTAACCAGGACCAATTTGAATCGTTCACAGTCGGTTTATGCCAAGAGTAATACTGCCATTAATCGTGATATAGTTCCTCGTCCGGGACCATTGGTGCCAGCTCAGAGTTTGTATCCTCTGCGAGTATCTCAGGTGCAAAATACTCATTTGCAGAATCAGAATGTTCAAAATCAGATTCAACAGAGGTCGGATAGTATGTATGGTATGCGCGGTTCTACACGTCAATCTCAACAACAGCAGCAACATCAACAGCAACAACAACATCCACAACAACAGCAACAAATGCAACAGCAAGCCGAAAGACCTCAGGAATCTCAAGGCTTCCAACCTGTCTACGGAACACGCCACAATCCTACGCCCAACGATGGTGGACTCAAATTCGATAGACGTCCCGAATCAGTATATGGACTAACTCAACCTCGTGGTCGTGGACAATCTGCACAATCTGATGACAGTTCTTACGGATCTTACCATGGATCAGCGATAACTCCTCCGGCTAGAAATCCAAATGGTGAGGTTATGATGTACATTCCACCACCACAACCCACACAACAACAAACACACCAACATCAGCAACAACAACAGCAGCAACAGCAACAACAACAGCAGCTTATTCGAACGCAATCAGAGAGAAAAGTCTCCGCTCCAGTGGTGAGCGCTTCATCCCAACAAACCCAACAGAGTGTTGTCGATGGACGACAACAAACTGTCACATATTCCACCTCGGGTCAGGGACCACCACCTCAACAACAAATGGTATCAGCACAGCACTACAACATGATGCCAATGAGACAAAATTAGAAAATAGACAAATACTAGTTGGCTTCTCAACAGGCCATACTATAAACACCACTTCCCCATAAATCTTCCTAAAAATAATGTTTTAAGTTCTTTTTGTTTGTAAATTTACCAAATTTTTTGTTTTTATAAAACACATGACTTTTTTTTAATGGAACCTTAAACCTAGCCCAGCATTTACATTTTTCTTTTTAATCGAAATAAGCGAGGTCTTGACCAAATTTCTCTTCTTTTAAGAAGAAAAAGACCAATAGAAAGGACATTTATTGCTTTTCAAATGATATAATGACAGATCGATATGACTCATGACGAGAAGTGTCGAAATTCCTTTATGATTGTGCTTAAAAAGTTACGCAATAAACCAAATTCCAAATATGACAGTTATTCAGATATATTGTGGATTCGAGTGTTTGGAAAACATTTCTTTATTTTGACATTTCATCATTTTTCTCGCTCTTACTGTCTATCTCTTTTTAATCATCAAGTAGGAGCAAGAGAAAATTATACGTCAAAAGGAAAGAGTTTAATGTAAACACCGCCTTATGGCTTTTTACGTTTTTAACAACCTAATGTCGATTTTATAATTTATTTGCTTTAATGGATAAACTAAAATGTTTTATAACTCACTGCCACCTCCCATCTTACTCATTTAAGTTTATATTTTTTTGTAATAATTAATTAATAAATGTTTAAAAAGGAGAACCATTTAACATTAATCAACCCTTGACTGATTTCTTATATTTGAAAAAAAAAAAACACTACAAAACTAAATATTTATAATAACATAAAGAAATGAGAATATTATAGAATTTTTTAAATTTTAAAAATAAATACAAAAAATGTTCAAAAATCTATTGAAACTTGAAACTATGTAGAAATTGTAGACATTCAACGAAATCTCGCTTGTAATCGATAAAAGAAAACAAAAATAAAAACATAAACTAATTGTATATTATTTTATTTAAGTTTAATTTATGTTTTTTTTTTTTGTTTTAACTTAATACAAATATGTATGTATATTCCCGATCATTATTGAATAAATAGTCGCATAGATTAAAGAATCCGATTAGTAAGCTGTGGAAGGAGTCAAATGTCAATTTTGACATTTCTATCATATTAAAAATGTCAAAAACTAGTTCCGAATCCATTCGCAACTTATTCTCTTTGGATCCTGTAATCGACATGAATATGAAAATATTGAAAAGGCGGAATGAAGATATTTTTTAATTTGTTAATTTTATTTTTATTTTATAAGAAAAACTGTAAATATTTTTGTTTTTATTTCTTCTATACAAAATATGTATATGTGTTTTTTATTTTAGAATTTTTAATCTTTATATATATATAAATATAGAATTATAGAAAATAAGTTCAAAATTTTAGCGAAGCAAAATATAACATATTGAAATCTCAGAAGAAATGATTGAAGTTTATGATTAGGATAATGAAAAAATAAAATAATTAATTGCTATATACAATATTTAAGAAACTCTAAATTATATCCGCATATAATTATATTAATTGTGAATAAAAGAGAGTTTCAACTTTAAAAATCCAATAATTGAGTTTTGTTTTTATTTTTGGCTGTTATTTAATTGTACCTACGCATATTTACTTTATTTTGAAATAATTTCCAATAAGTTTGTAGAATACGTTACCTTCGGTTTGTTGAATAATGCCCATCACTAGCTAATCTCTACACGCAAGAATTGAAATACATACAACAAAATAAATGCATTTGCGTTTGCGGGTGTGCATATGCATACATGCGTATTCTTTATGTATTTATATTCTATACCAATAAAGTGTAGGCAGCGCTTTTAAGTATTCGTGAAGTGGAGATCAGATTAACAAAAATAAAGACAAAAGAAGAATGAAGAAAACACGATGGTAATAATGGGCGAAACTTATACCTGCTTTCAAATTATGTTCGCCTGGTAAATCAAGAGATTTTTTCTATGAAAATTTTAATGTACGCAGAAGGAGTGGTTTTCTTCGTACGTTTGGGATACCATTTATCGTCGTCTATGTCTCAAGAATATGTAGAGATATCGACATAAAATAAATTTTGTCGAAAGGTGCAAAAAGGACTATACAAAAATCGGATATCTCACGATCGCATAACGCTGGCAATTTCAATTAAATTTTATATTATATGCCAAAAAAGTATTATTTGGAAATAAATCAATTAGGGTAAATGCGCGAAAGATGCCGCACTCAACCAAATTCCTACTACTAGTCATCCAGGCAAAAACCTTTTTACCTTTTGCTCGTTAATTATTCAACCAAAAAGGCATGGCAAGAAATGGGTCGTATCGGATATGTATCGGTATTTGTTCTTATTTATTTGGTTTTTTTACGAGTAGCTCCCGAAGTTTATTTTAGCTATGTACCTATATGGAAGTTTTTAAGTTTGCTGCAAAAAGCCCATGTAGAAACGAGTTACACGAGTGTGTGGTCCATAGATGCCTCATGTTATTTGTGCCTAATTAGAATTTTAAAGGAATTTAAATCAAACTAAAACGAGAAAATAGGATCCAATGCACGATATGTCGAAAATGGCTACATAGAACTTATACACTATATAAAAACTAAAATGTGACCTTCACACAGACTGTGGAGATGCTCAAAAACGACTAAGAAATATTTTATAATAAAATTAATTTTTTAAATGTAAAAGGCCGGGACGGAAATTCATTTTCCTGAACAGCTGATACTTTTATGTTCCACTGTTTTGTTTTCCAATTTCACACAGTTCCAATGAAAGATTTCTGAATTTGTCGGTGGATATCAATCAGGAAATTTTTTTCAATGACAGACATTTTTAATGATAGCTATAAACGACCTGTCAACAAAATTCCAATAATTGGTTTCAATGATGAAAACCAATGATAGCTATAACTGGCCCCTAATTCATTTAATATTCGGCAATACATGTAGAGAGAGATCTTACACTTCATAGATTTTATTTTGTATGAACAATTTAATTTCATTTCGGTGTTTATTTTACGTTTATAAAAAAAACAACATTCGATTTCCAAAAATTCAATTACCGTAACGTTTTTTTATATATTAAAAACATTGAAATGAATGTTTGTTACCTCGAATATTTTACAAACAATCCAAAATAATGGTATCCAACAGAGAATAACTTTTTTGACAACTTGTAAAATTTTTAGAAAAATCGAAGCAAGTAAAAACTTCTAAACTTTTTCAAACAAATTTTATCTTATAAACAATATTGTTCTTAATATTTTATACAATTTATAAAGTACGAGTAAAATCCAATTCACACAAAATTGATAAAAGCTGATGTCCGATTGGTATGTATATTTCGAGAATAGATTTAGGTTTTGGCTTCAAAAATGTTTCATTTTATGAAAAATCTTATTTTTAACGTAAGGGGCGGCCGGTTATAGCTATCAATAAAATCCATCAGTAAAATTTTTGTTTTTAGTTTTTAAACATGTTACAAATTTATTTCTAGCAAAAGATTGATGCAATAAGATGAATCCTATATTCAAGTATTTTTTTTTTTCAAAAAGAAATAATGCATTTAAAGTTTTATTTAATTTATAAATCCATTTTAATTTTTTTAATGATGAAATTTCATTTTACTGAATAGCTGACTGCCAAAAGCCAAAAAAAAATCCATTTCGTTTTACTGTTGGTGTTCCAATTTTTTACTGTTCCGATCACATCATTAAAAATTTTACTGATGAAAGCAACAGTAAAAAATAAGTCTGAGACGCGAAGCCTCAAAGTGACATTTAATTTATTGACGTAAATTTACTGATTGCTATAAACGTTCATCAGTAAAACATTTCAGATTCCTCCTGTTTCAAATTTTTCTGATGGATTTTTGATAGCTATAACCGGCCCCTAAGAATGCTCTTGAAAAATCCAATCGGTACTTTTTCCTATAAGAAATAAAAACAAAAACAAAAAATATTGTTATAAAATGGTTTTTGACCCAAATATTATGTAAACAAAAATGTATTAATCTCACAAAAAATTATTGTTATCAATATTTTATTGAACTTTTAGAAAAATCGACACACGGGCATGGATGGAGGAAGTTATCAGTGTGGTTCTGATTCTAGCCTCATCTGATTTACATAAGTGATTGTAAAGGTACATATGTCCAAACCAAAGAAAGTTTCTGAAATGTTTCTCATTTGCTTTAAAAAACATTTCAGAAGAAATTCAGAAATATTTCCTTTTCTTCTGAAATGTTTCTTTCAGCTAGGTTCCCAATATCGAATAAAATGAAATCGAAATTGAAAATCAAAGGAAATTGTTTTCAGAGTTCTAATATTCGATCAGTTTTTTAACTTCGAATACTTTTCGACATATTCACACCAGTCAATAAATAATTCAATTGATTGGTCATAATTTGTATAAATTCTTATGTTTTTATTTTGTGGTTTTCAATAAAGTGAATATAAAATATTAGTGGTTTTTATTTGCATTGTGTTGGTCCACATACTAGCTAGGGCTGCTGTAGGTTTGCAGTTCTTTGCAATAAGAAGTTTCCGCTAATATAGTTTGGGAAAAATCTTGGTGTCGAAGCTTAGTTTTTGAATGTCTCAGTTTGAATAGAACATTGTTTTACTCCAAATGTTATGGAAAAGACATTTAGCGTGTTGAAAAATAATTATAAAAACTTTGCCCGTTCCCTCAATTAAAAAGTAGAAGCTGCAACTTCTCACTAACCAAGTACATTACATAAAGAAGTTAAGGCCTATTTCCTTTAAAGTAAAATACTACAGTTTTCAAACAATTACATCTTGTCGAATTCAAATCACACCAAATTACTCTGGTCGAATTCAAATCACTTCGAAATCGCAAATATCGAAATGTAGAACACGGAAATTCACTTCGTTTTGAGTTACAAAAAATATAAATCGATTTAGATAAAAGTGAATTTCAGAACTCCAATTCATGTTTTGAATCGATTTCAATGTAATTTCTAGTGAAAGTGAAATGTAGAACCTATCTGTTTTTTTCCTAGTTTATGTATACATTTTGTTGTTTACCTAATCTAATCTAATCGGAAAAATGAAAGAGAACATCGCCTTTTTTGATTTTATTTTAAAAATTATCATCAAGTGGTTCCCACAAAACTATTTTATATCACACCTTTTTATCCACAATTTTTGCGACATTTTATATTTATATTAATATCCACTTAGGTGCACTTTCTTTCTTATATACATAAATGCTTGGGAAACAAATACAAATAATTTGAAATAGGAAACATAGACATTTCAGAAATGAGCGTCCAAACCAAAGAAAACATTTCAAAAACAGAGAAACATTCTTAAAAATTTCTGAAATGTCTCAAAAATTTTTCTTTGGTCTGGACAAACCTGAAGGGACTAAGCCAACCACAATTGATTGGCGGCCAACTTTACAGAAACTAATGGGTGATTTTTTTGAGGTTAGGATTTTCATGCATTAGTATTTGACAGATCACGCGGGATTTCAGACATGGTGTCAAAGAGAAAGATGCTCTGTATGCTTTGACATTTCATCATGAATAGACTTACTAACGAGCAACGCTTGCAAATCATTGAATTTTATTACCAAAATCAGTGTTCGGTTCGAAATGTGTTTCGCGCTTTACGTCTGACAAATTTTGTTCAGCGATGAGGCTCATTTCTGGTTGAATGGCTACGTAAATAAGCAAAATTGCCGCATTTGGAGTGAAGAGCAACCAGAAGCCGTTCAAGAACTGCCCATGCATCCCGAAAAATGCACTGTTTGGTGTGGTTTGTACGCTGGTGGAATCATTGGACCGTATTTTTTCAAAGATGCTGTTGGACGCAACGTTACGGTGAATGGCGATCGCTATCGTTCAATGCTAACAAACTTTTTGTTGCCAAAAATGGAAGAAGTGAACTTGGTTGACATGTGGTTTCAACAAGATGGCGCTACATGCCACACAGCTCGCGATTCTATGGCCATTTTGAGGGAAAACTTCGGAGAACAATTCATCTCAAGGAATGGACCGGTAAGTTGGCCACCAAGATCATGCGATTTGACGCCTTTAGACTATTTTTTGTGGGGCTACGTCAAGTCTAAAGTCTACACAAATAAGCCAGCAACTATTCCAGCTTTGGAAGACAACATTTCCGAAGAAATTCGGGCTATTCCGGTCGAAATGCTCGAAAAAGTTACCCAAAATTGGACTTTCCGAATGGACCACCTAAGACGCAGCCGCGGTCAACATTTAAATGAAATTATCTTCAAAAAGTAAATGTCATGGACCAGTCTAACGTTTCAAATAAAGAATCGATGAGATTTTGCAAATTTTATGCGTTTTTTTTTAAAAAAAAAGTTCTCAAGCTCTTAAAAAATCACCCGATATATTCTTTTTTACGTACCAGGCGATCATGTTGACAAAGAAGGTATGTTTTTTGGTTTGCTTCGCACTTCGCAGCCATAGGATATCCATATATGAATGCGCATATCTACTTAACTTTAAGACTGTTAATACAACGAAATAAATACATTTGCGTATGTGCATATCTACATATTCTTTTTTATTTATTTTCTATACCAATAACATGTAGCCGTGTAGGCGCACTTCTAGGTATTGGTGAAGTGGAGATCACAATTATGAAAATAAGGATAAAAGAAGAAAGAAGAAAATGGGTGAACGTATGTACCTGCTTTCAAATTATGTTCGCCTGGTAAATCAAGAGATTTTTTCTATGAAAATGTTGAGATACGCTTTAAGATTTGTTATTTTTTATAGGAAGTTATTGTGCGTTGTAATGTATGTTTGGAATACCATTTTTCGTCGTCCATTTCTCAAGAACTTCAAATTAATTTGTTTTTACAGATAATAATATCGAAAGACGCAAAAATTACTTTTTCTCACGATCTGATAACGTTAGCGACTTCAATTTAATTTTATATTATATATTATGACATGATACCAAACTAATATAATTTAAAAAAAAAATCAACTAACGGTTTCTTATAAATCAAAAAACTCGAATATTTTAGGAACAAAAAATGATATTAATTAGAGAGTTATTTTATGCAACGAATAATAACTTTTTTGATATTTTTGAGAAAAATCAAAGTAACGTCATTTTTACAAAAAAAAATTAAAAACCTAAACAAAAAAAAACACTACTAAAAGTTTGTATAAATTGATTTTTGATTTGAATATATTGGCAAAAGTTTAAGATATTGCCTTCAAACTAATTTTATCTTAAAAACAATATTGTTTTCAACCTCTGAACATTGAATTCACAGTTTATTTATAAAAAAATAATAATATGCAAAAAAAAAATACTACACACAAAATTGGTAAAAGCTGATGTCAGATTCGTATATTTCGAGAATAGATAAAGGTATTGATTTCTAAAATTATTTCATTCTACGCAAAATTGTATTGTTAACGTAAGATAATGTTCTTTTAAAAATCCAATCGGTTTGTTGTTCAAAAAATGCTGCTAAACTTTATAAAAATTGGTTTTCGACTGAAAATGACAGATATTGAGATGAAACTTGTTTTATCATATGCAACATATTTTTGCTTTAAAGATATTTTTTTAAAAAATTCAATTGACAACTTTTTTTAACAAAACATGAAAACCTACAAAAAACTGACAAATGGTTTTCGAGTCAAATATTATGAAAACAATGCAATAAAAGATATTGACTTTAAAGTTACTTACCTCACATAAAATATTGGTATTAATATTTTATTGAAGTTTTAGTAAATCGAAAATCTTTTTTTTTGAGATATTTCAATTTAATTCTCTTCCAACCCGTTGCTTCATGTGCATGGGTAGGCCATCCAAAAACCATTTGCTTACATTGTTGTACTTGTAATGTTATTTCGATGAAAAGTTGTGAATATCACTAACAATTTTTCGCTTTCTTTCACGCATACATAGATCTAACTAATCAGTTAGATGCAAGGCACATTCCTATGGACAAATGCGAAACAAAACAAAAAAATATGCCTTTTTAGCGATGGGCATTATTCAAAAAATCGCAAGAAAGGTATTCTACAAACTTAACTTTCTTAAAGTCAAGCAGATATGCGCATATGATCCATATATTTCCTATGGCGGCGAAACATAAAATATACCTTCTTTGTCAGCATGATCGCCTGTTACGTAAAAAAGAATTAGTTTCTGTAGAGTCGGTTGTCTGTACAAAAAAAATTGTTTTTGGCTTTGGATTCCCCTGAAGGAGTGTCCAGACCAAAAAAACATTTTTGAGACTTTTTAGAAACATTTAAAAAACATTTCACAAACAGCGAAATGTTTTCTTTGGTCTGAACGCTCCCGAAAAGTGTCTAAAATGTTTCTCAGTTTACCATTTGAAACAGGTAGAAACCGCTTGGAGTCGAAAAGTGTAAAGTAGCGAGAATTGATAGGTACAAAGCTATGGAATATAAAAGCTTTGTGGGATCAACTTGATGATAGTTTTTAAAATAAAATCGAAAAAGTCGATGCTTTGTCTCAATATACAAAAATTTCCGATATACAAAAATACATATGTGAAGATGAAGAAGATTAGATAGAAAAAAACACAAACAATGAATCGTTTTCAGAAATGTTTTTCAAAGCGTCCATACCAAAAAAGCAAATTGGAAACATTTCTGAAATGTTTTTAAACAAATGGGAAACATTTCAAAACTTTTTTAAACAATGTTTCCTAAAATGTTCCTTTGGCGTGGATACAACTTTAAATGCATAAACGGGTAACAAAGAAACATTTTTCTCTGTACATTACAAGTACAACAATGTAAGCAAATGGTTTTTGGATGGCCTACCCATGCACATGAAGCAACGGGTTGAAAGAGAGTTAAATTTAAATTTCTTAGAAAAGAACAAGGCTACATTTTTAGGACGAAATTCGAAAGAAGACAAAACAAAAAGTTACACCTTCTTTAGCTTCTTAAGGATGGACCAACAAAAATTTTGACTTATGATTGGGGATGGATTTGATACACATTATATAAAAAAAAAGGCCTGAGCACACAAGTTTAGAAAACTGTTTTTTAAATTTAAAATGTTACGAACTCCCAACCTGAAACTCATACCATAAGAATTAAAACAAAAATTATATTATTTAACTATAGATATAGATCTACTGATTGTTTATTGTCTTAAAAAAGTGCTTCAATCCCAGTCTCCAATTCCTCTGTCTCCACCTGGCCATTCAAGTCACGGTTGCCACTTAAAAAAAAAATTGCATGACTAAAGCTGAAAATAAAAATGACCAATCGTACCAAAAAAGGACCAAAATAATTTGTGTCCGCAATGGCTTTTAACTTCCTATAGAAAGTTATTGTAATCGGTCCGATTTCTAGAATTGAAAATTTTGACATTTCTCGACGTTTCAAGGTTCCTAGAGTCTAAATAAAAGATTTTTAGAGAGATGACTGTGCGTGCGTGTGTACGTACGTTCAGGAAGAATAACGTTTTTGATATCTGGTAAAATTTTAAGAAAATGGAATTGACATTTTTTTACAAAAAATAAAAACCTTAAAAAAACAATAGTAAAACTTGGTAAACATTTACTTTCGACTCCAGTATCTCTTCAAAAATTCAAAAAATATTGGCTTTAAGCTAATTTTATCTCACAGAAAATACTGTTTCCGACATTCCGTAAATTGTGCATAAAAATCCAACAGTCAGTTTTTTTCATAAAAAATTAAAACCTACAAAAAATATTACGCAAACGCTACGAAAATTTGGTAAAAATTGGTTTTCGACTAAAAATCTCGTTAACAAGAACAGATATTGAAATCAAACTATTTCATCATACTCAAAATATTGTTGGTAATTTTTATTTTTTTTTAGAATAATTGAACTAACAACTAGCAAATCACGAAAGCCTACAAACCTTTTAAGTAAGACAAATCGGCACACGGGATGTGAAGTTATCAGTGTGGGACGCACCCCAGCCTCATTATTTTTTTTTTTCAGATCAGAATATGTTAACATTATGCCAGGAGATCGAATAAGTCAGGAGATCGAATACTATCGCTAAATAAAATTCATATAAAATTAATTCAAAAAAATGTTTTTGCAGACCAAACGCTATGGTTATTTTTGTCATCTTGACG
The DNA here is from genome assembly GCA_920104205.1 of Eupeodes latifasciatus. Taxonomy (NCBI): domain Eukaryota; kingdom Metazoa; phylum Arthropoda; class Insecta; order Diptera; family Syrphidae; genus Eupeodes; species Eupeodes latifasciatus. The sequence goes on along the minus strand of OV049924.1, from coordinate 143,591,623 downwards.
CTCTTTGGCCAGCATTACATTATTAATGGTACCAAAATTAAGTCTGCCTTTCGTTTTTTTTTATCAAAGTTAATTCAAAAAAATTCCTCTGAGCAGCAGCTGAGCTGTGAGGAAGTAACATCAAGTTATAAACGAACTAACTTAAATTTTGAAAACAATATTCATTTTAAGCGTTTCTATGATAATTGAATTTTTCCCAAAATTCTTTAGGTATGTATTTTATTTTTGAGATTATAAAAGGAATAGAGTCAAGTTATTTTTTTTTCAATTTCTTAAAAAAGGGACCAAATGGAATAAAAAATGACCATGCGACCAAGGGAGAAAATAATGACCAAATTTGGTCGTAAAAGACCAAACTGGCAATCGTGCATTCAACACAAAATGAATTCTATTTTATGTCAGTTTTGATTAGCTAATGTTTCCATTTTTAGCTGTGTTCAACAAACTACACTGAACTACTCTGTGAAAGTGCAGATTTTTCATTTTTATTGAGAAATTGTCTACACTGACTTACATTGATTAGCGTTCATTGATCTGAACTACTGTACTCTACTTTTGAATATTCTGGACTACCTTTTGAGCTTTTTTTTATAATTAACGGGCACTCAAGGGGTTATTAATGGCGCAGAGACATAAGGCCCAGGGACATAACGCCCAAATTTTTTTTTTGGGGCTTATGTTCCACCCGAGTGGGACATAAAGCCGAAATTTAATTTGGGCCCTAAGTCCCACCCAAGTAAGTCCTAAGTCCCAAATTTGTTAAAAATGGGACATTGTCCCCAAATTTTTGCAGAGCCAAAAAAGAATATAAAGTTTTTGTATTTCAATACAATGAACAATAATTTTTTGATACGGTGATAATACAAAAATTAGGAAAAACAAAAAAGTTTATTTTCAACATTATTTGCGGGATCTCAGGATTTTAACTCCCTTTTTCGGGGTCACCCGCTCATGCAACTCCGTTGCTCCGCTTAGGGTTTGTAAAGTCGCCAGGCAGGCGCCTATATCAACAACTTCTTTCAATAAAAGCACCTGTGGGTGGCCCGCTTCGCGGGTTCTCAGGATTTGAACTCCCTTTTTCGGGGTCACACCCGCTCACGAAATTTCGTTGCTCCGCTTATCAACAACTTCTTTCAATAAAAGCACCTGAGGGTGGCGCGCTTCGCGGGTTCTCAGGATTTTAACTCCCTTTTTTGGGGTCACACCCGCTCACGCAACTCCATTGCTCCGCTTAGGGTATGTAAAGTCGCCAGGCAGACGCCAATATCAACAGCTTTTTTGAATAAAAGCATCTGTGGGTGGCCCGCTTCGCGGGATCTCAGGATTTAAACTCCACAAAACAAAGTCTTGTAGTATTGAAGTGCTCCAAGTTGTGTCATTTGGTGATTCTTATTAAGTGGGACATTAGCTCCAACATTTTTATTTGGGGATTCGGTCTTACTTGGGTGGGATTTAGGTCCCAAATAAGATTTCGGTTGTATGTCCCACCCAAGTGAGACATAAGCCCCAAAAAAAAAGTTGGGCGTTATGTCCCTGGGCCCTATGTCCCTGCGCCGTTATTAATACCCTTAGGCCTCTTTCACACGAGACGGTTTCGTCCGTACGATTAAAATCCGTACGGTTTTTATCGTACCATGGATAGTAAACTAATAAAATTAACTAAAGCTTTCACACTGGACGGAGACGGGTTTTTTCCGTACGGACGATTTAAAACATCCGTCTCAATGACTGAGATATACTTCGGCCGTGTACGGTTTTTTTCCGTACGGAGAAAATCGTCTCGTGTGAAAGAGGTCTTAACATGTTTAAAGTTTAAGCACAGTGCGAGCTTTAGGGAAGGATTAAAGAGAAGATACCGATGCACATTGGTCTTAAAGTTTTTAATATCAAAATGATAGGGAAAAACAGAGCTGGGTAAAGCATTCCAAATTTTCGATGTGAGGTTAAAAAAGAATCTCTATACTTGACAGTACGTCCGAAATTGAGCTCAAGGTTAAAATGATGTGCATTCCTAGAAGTACGAGTATTACGGCTGAATTGTTTGAGGGGGGAATGCAACTGGCTGATTCGACAGAACACTGTTTATAAAAATATCGGTAGAACAACGAAAGGCATGAAACATTGTGGTGGTGTTCAAATGACGTAATTGTTTCGGTTATAGTTATATCGCCTATCATTTTCAAAGCTCTCTTTTGGATCCTGTCCAAAATACTTAAACTTGTTTTAAGGGGCACATGCCCAAATATGCGAGTTATATTCAAGTTTTGGACGAATGAAGGCTTTGTAAATTACAGCCAGATCAGAAGGGGTGAAAAATTTCTTTCACCGTCAGAGAAATCCTAAGCACCTAGCAGCATTTTTGGCAATATCGAAAATGTGATCAGACCATAAGAAGTGATCTGTGATAAACATACCGAGTACTGAAAGTTGATTAATTATGGATGCAAGTGCCGCTCATGGATAGCGGCATCGGGGGTGGGTTACAGCAGATGTCATTATTTAATTATATTTTGTGAACTATTATTTTAAATTTTATTATTTAAAAATAAATCAGAGCTTACTCTTAGTGTAATAATTCAGTGTTCTCCAAAAACCAGATTATATTAGAAAAAAGTAAGTAGAGAAGTAAAAAAAGAAATATTAATACAATACTTTGAAAACTCTTCCAAAATTGCATTTTTAATTATTCGTTCAATTTTACTTTTGACAGTTTTAATAAACCCGTACTGCACACTATACTGACAATTTTTGGGTTGAACACACCTTTTGCGTAAAGAAGCATATTTAAAAAAAAATAGACATACATCTATTTATAGGTTCCCAAAATTAAGTGAAATGAAATCAAAATTGAAAATCGAGGGAAATTGTTTTCAGAGTTCTTAAGCTAGGCGGGCACATGCAACTTTTTCGAAACCAAATAGTTCGAACGTTAGTTGCCCAAAGATCGCACACATAAGCAACTCCGAAAGTAATCAACGAAATAAATCAATACACAGGAAACATTTATTCACCTTGACTAAATTTGTCTCTCTCTTGCACTTACAGAAAATTATTCAACGATTTAGTGGAATGTCCGCGCAGTTACCTATAAAGCAATATTCACATGAGCACGACCAACGACCAACGAATGAACGAACATTCGTCGATTTTGACATTTCTTTCACATGAGAGTTTTTAATTCGTCGCGAATGAAGTTTGACAGCCGAACACCATTCACCACCGAAACCAAAACAAGAATGATTTTTTAGATTAAGTACGCGCGATTATTTTATTTGTTGCGAGTGTGGATAATGTGGAACGCGAATAAAGTTTGACAGTTCGTATCAACTACAATTTTTTTCGCAACGAATAAATTTGTTTTCTTAAATTTATTAATATATGATATTGAAAAGTAAAAGTATGCATCATAAATCAAATAGAAACTATATTGCTATCGTTTTGTTAAGAATTTGTGTGGAAATATGTCTTCAAACGTATATAAACTCACATTTTGTAATTCATTCGTCGTTCGTTGTTCGCGCTCATGTGAATACTACTTAATTCCTTGTGACACAAAGTAAGGAATTGGTTCGAGGTGATCGTCTTGTTTGTGTGAAAACGCAAACTAAGAAGTTGCTCGAATGGGCGACAGAATGGTTTCTGCATGTGCGCGGACTGTCATATAAGTCTATAGTGCTCAGTTTAGAAACCAAACATTTTCGAAACTAAAAGTTGCATGTGCGCGCCTAGCCTTACATTCGATTGATTTTATAACTTCGAATACTTTTCGAAATCACTTCAAGTGAAATTAAAGCAGCTGTCATATCACATCAGTCATAATTTGTATAATTTCTTATGCGGCATATACATTGTTCAAATGCTTGTCAAGCATGTGAGAGAGTATTAGTTAAAATGAAACACGTATACAATGTGTGTATGCTTGAAGCAAAATCAAAATGTTTTGATTTTTCTTCAATCAGATAGACAGCATTGACATAATGTATATTCGAAATTGATTGATTGATCAAGCAAGCTTATTTTTTAATATTTGTCGAAGAGGAAACATCGGGTATCGGAAAATTAATTACGATCAAATTCGCAAAAAATATTTTTCCCGATACAACAACCGCACGTCTATTCACCTCAAAATTAAAATAAATATAAATGATTAAAAGCTTATGCATGATGTGTGTATATGACACGTCAAACAAAATTTAATAATACATTCTCACATGCTTGACAAGCATTTGAACAATGTATATGCCGCTTTACGTGTTTATTTGTTCTTTGCTTTTTAATTGAATAAATGAAAAACATTTTTAAAAAGAATGTTGTTTTGGTATGGATAAAATATTTGATGTTTTGAAAAATGGTTTTATTTTATGATTTGTCCCTTCGCCCAAACACAAACTAGAGAGTAAAGAAGTTGAATTTCTCTTGTCGAATTCAAATCACTTTAAAATCGCAAAAGTCGAAATGTACATAAATTCGCTTCGTTTTAAGTTTGAAAAAAAAAATGAAATCGAAATCGATAAAAATGAATTTCTGAACTCCAATTTAAATTTTGAATTGATTTCAATTTTATTTTGAGTGAAAATAAAATGTTGAACCTAGCTAATAGTCATAATAGTATGATGTTGAACATTTTTTTAAGCACACGGATTTTTGTGTGCTTAGAAAAATATCACGCTTGTGGGATTGGCAGCATACATTTTAAATAATAAATCCTTGTTTCCCTGGATTGTAAAAGATATTTGAAAATGTGTACTATTTCGCAGGAAATTTCAAGTTCCAAACACAACTTTTAGTTAGTACAATAATTTTCAAATTATTTCAGCGTCCTCTTGCGGTTCCTCTGAAAACCATATTTATTCATTACATACTTCAACCTCGCTGCATAGCTTCTCAAACTTCATCCAATTGAAATGTCATTTTCATCAAACAATCTATTACAAATTACAACTCTAGTTAGAATTGCGCCGGTCAAATAATTCAGCAACAGAGCAAGAAAAGAAAACAACAAATAATTTCAGTCAGCTGTCAAAAATCTTCCTAAAATCCTCGAAAGGAGATGCAAAAAAGTTATTCAAAGAAAATTCAAAAATTAAAGTAGAAAATAATCAAAATATAATAAAATAAACAACATTAAATAATCACCAATTAAGTTTTTGTATTTTGAATAGAGTGTTGTTTTTTTAAAAGTTGAATTTTCTATCCCAAAGAGACGAAGAACTTTTCATTTAGTTTTTCGTAGTTGTCGTCGTTTCTCGCTTAGGATTCTCTTGTGATTTTATTTTGTTGAAAGGTTTTTTCTCCCCAAAGAGGAGACATCAATTATAAAATTTTCAAGGTTGCACAAAAATAATAGCAGCCACTTGCACTTTTCACCCTTACCTCTTGCCCAGCACCTCCCACACCCACATCCTTTGTAATAAAAAAAGAAAACGTAAGAGAAGGAGGAAGAAGAAAAAATCAAGAAAAAGAAATGGAACCGCCAAGCACATTCCATCCCTGCGACGAAGCTGTTATTGCAACAAACGACGATGCCAGCGATTGCAAGAGAAGCGCTGTCCGACTGGGCTACTGGAAGGACGATTACATTGGGTTTTTCGTTCGCAATCAGGAACGCAAAGCCCCGGAAATCAATCGGGGCTACTTTGCGCGGGTCAAGGGCGTCGAAATGTGTGTAGAGAAGTTCCTCAAGGTCTGTAGATATTTTCTATTTTATGTTTGTAGTTTGTCTTTTTTTAGTAACGTCTGTTGCGTGTTTGTTGAATCGCAACAGCAGCCACAGTCAGAAGTCCTTGAACTTTTGCCTATTTCATTACCCCTCTTCTACTTTGCTTTTTGCTTTGATTCTATTTCTAGAAAACAAACGGTAATTGCCAGATAATCAATCTTGGTTGTGGCTTCGACACAATGTACTGGCGTCTGCGGGACACAGCGCATCAGGTAAAGAATTTCATTGAACTGGACTTTCCCACTGTCACTGCCAAGAAATGCTACACCATCAAGCGCAATAAGGTGCTTCTCTCGAAGATTCACGACGAAGATGGTGAGGTCAAATTGAGTCCGACAGATTTGCATGGACCAAGTTATCATCTAATGGGTGTCGATTTGAGAAATGTTGACGAAGTCGATCATAAGCTGCAACAAGCTGAAATTGATTACACATTGCCAACGATTTTCCTTGCCGAATGCGTTCTTGTGTATATCGAAGCACAAAATTGCAGAAATTTATTAAAATGGATTGCTAGTAAATTCCAAACTGCTGTTCTTGTCAACTATGAGCAGGTGAGTTGCAAGTTATATTATAAGAGTAGTTAAAAACACTCATTCATATATTCAATGTTTTGTGTTACCTATGAGATGAGGGTATTTTTTAATTTTTGATACTTAAAATATTTTGATTAACGATACAAAATGATGAGCAATTCTTGTTTTTGTTCTAATCGCACTTGTGTCAACATTATTCAAAAATTCTTGTACAAATACAATCAGTATTTGTACAAGAATTTTTAAATAAGTAACGCTTCGGGTAGTGTTGAACTCTTATATGTTGTTGTCAATCAATTATTGTTTAATTTTTAAAAACTTAAAGGCCTACGAGTCTAGAAATGGTAACTTAATTTATACATAGTATTTATTTAACGAATGTTGCTTGAGGTTGCCCTGAATTCAATAAAATAAGATGAGTTATGTTGGAAATTTTTCTGCGATTTTCAACGATTCTTTGAATTTTTCTAAGTTCCCTGATCTTTGGAAATATTCATACCTTATGTCAGTCCATAAAAAACTTTAGAAAAATGTAGTTACAAATTATCGTCCTATAGCGAAGTTGTCTGTTATTCCTAAATTTTTTGAATCCCTTGTCTGTGACATAATTTAATTTGATACAATTGTCTACTTTTTGTTTGGGAGCATTCGAAAAAGACTTAAGATTTACAGGCTTTAAGCAAGGCATTGGAAAATTTAAGTCAGTCATGAAAATCTTCTTAATAAATTAAGTAACGAGAGCGTTAAGTGGATTTCGTCATATATCAAAAATAATATTATAGCGTCATGTTCAGGAGTAATCCTTCATGCGAATTTAAAATCAATTCTGGTGTACCTCAAGGAAGTCACCTTGCTCCATTGCTGTTTATTTTGTTTATTAATAATTTCCCTTCAGTTTTAAATAGTTATATATCGCTAATCTATACAGATGGTGTTAATTTTGTTCGAATTATTAACTCTTTTCAAGCATTGTAAAGAGCTACGAGAAGGTCTTAATCAATTTTGGAAGTTGTGCATTGAAAATAGTTTGATTTTAAATATTGACAAATGTAAGACAATATGTTTTACACGCAAACGTAATATTATAAATTATGACTATATATTGATTTCGTCATATTTAAATAGAAAATTCAGTTTTTCTGATCTTGATGTTGCCCGAAATTAATATTTAAAGATCACTTTTATTATATTAAAAAAAAAACCTAACAAAACACTTCGTTTCGTCAAAAGATTTTCCCGAGACTTCCGTGATCCATAATTTATTAAAATTCTGTGTATTTCTTTTGTCAGACCAATTCTTAAATAAGGCTGCGTTGCATGGGCGCCATACTACTCCGTTCATATTGATAAAATAGAAAGTATTCAACGTAGTTTTTTTAAGATTTTGTCTTCGTTTTTTAACCTGGCCTTTAATTACTTCCATACACTCAAAGTCACAGTAAGTATTTGCATTCTGCTTCATAGCAGGTGTATTGAATGGAAGTATTTTATGATCATCTATTCTTTGCCGATTGTATTCCAATCTAAGCCAGCCTAGAATAAATTTTCCACTTAGAACTATTTTCAGCAGATGGAACTATGACCTTAACAGCCCTCTTAATCAATTAATCAGTAAATTTGACAAATTTTCTATACTTATTGACTCTACAAATAACAATCTCAAATCTGCAAGCTTAAGTTGTAATTATGTTAGTTTTAAGTTAAGATGTACACATTTCATAATAATTTATTGTACAAAAAGATTCAATAGTCCTTCTGAAAACTAAAAAACAATGGGCAGGTTCAGACAACATAAGGGACTTCATATGCAGTCACTGCACTCTTTGAACGTAAATTTTGACTAAGGTAACTAGTAAGTTAGCCAAGTGTCTTAAACTCCTAACTAAGAACTTTACTTTACTATGCTCTATCTTCAGTTGACAGTATAAAAACTACCAAAATAATTGTTTACAAAACACTCCTTAGATAAGCTATAAGTACATCACAATTCACAATGTGAATTGTAAAAAAATATTACTTGTTCCTTTTCTAATTTGACAAGGAATCGTTTTACATAAAACATTAAATGGAATTGTGCAGAAAATAAATAATTTACAGAGTTATAAAGTTCAGCTTTCAGTTGAATGATCATGATCAACTGTCAATTTGACATAAGTTGACTTGACTTGTAGTTAGGGAGATTTGTCTTGACTAACTTTCCAGGCAACTTAATTGGAAGTCAATTTGTTGGCAGCTGGCCAATCAGATGCTAAAAACTTGCCTCGCTTTCGTCAAGACCCTTTATAGTCTAGCTCAGCCATAAGCATGGAACACCATATGGTAAGACAAGAACTTTATAATATTTTGTAATTATTGTTGTTTAATAATATTATAAAATAAATAAATTGGGTGGCGCAACAGTCCGTTTGAGAACTAGGGCCTAGTGACTTACAACTCTCAACCATTCCTGTGTGCGAGTACTGTTGTCAGGGATGGAGGGGACCTACAGTTTTAAGCCGAATCCGAACGGCAAATTTGAGAAAGCACTTTTCATGACAAGAATTACTCTTGGAGAATTTGTCAATTCCTCGCAAGAGGAAGTACCCGTGAAAAAAACTTTAGATGGCATAGGCAGGGATCGAACCCAAGACCTCTTGCATGACAGTCCAACGCACTAACCATCATGCCACGGGTTTAATAATATTAGCTTAAATAAAAAAGCAGTTTCACTCTAATGACCGACCTCATTTTTGAATTCAGCCCTTAAACGTTGTGGACCTATATCGGCAAGCATTGTTTCCACTGATATTTTCCGATAACTCTATCTTCAGAATTTAACAGAAGTCTGTGAGAAGTCTTTAAGACTCGCTCTCCAATTCTGAATACAAAAAAACAATCTTGAGGATTAAAATATGGTATTCCCAAGAGCAAATCTTAAGCTTGACTTTTTTGTCTCACCAGAATCCTGTAGAAGAATTTATTTTATCTATTTTAAAACCCTTACCTTCACATTCGGTCCCAGGATGCAGGATGGGACCCTGAGACTTTTAATCAAACCATTACAGAACCGTAGTAATGGTTACGTTTGACCCTTAGAACAAAAGTTTTAGTTTAATATAATGATGTCGCATTTGTTATATGTAACTTCTTTAACGGTAAAAATCTTTTCATGGGAAAAAAAGAGCCCTTCGATTCTTTCTTTAGAGTTAACAAATGATCTGTAGAAAGTGGTATTCTTTCCCGTACTGCTTTCATAAGCGTACAAATGTAAGCAACGCACAGACGACTATTTTTAGGGCTGTCATTCCTAAAGGCATAGCAAACTCGCAGAGAATCCGATTATTTTGGATTATTGTTGAAAACACAATTCTTTTAAAAAAAAAAAAAAAAAACATAACAATTTTGATAGAAGGTAAAATAAAAAACCAGAAAAGTTCTGTTCTGTTTCTTATGACTTTCTTGTAAAGGGTGTAACAATGTTGATTTTATTTTACGATATCATCCAAATGATGTTCGCTTTTTCAACACATTCTTGCAGCCGCATCCTTACATTTGCTATTGCTATATCCATCAATACGTAATTGTGATCCTTCACTAGCATACATACTGTGTGAAAACTTTTCAGCATTGTTTTGCGAAGGATTCTCGTAAAGGATATTAATTTAGATAGTGAACAATTTGTATTTTGTACAGATGTAGCTTTAATTTCTTTTTCCCGACCAGTCACTCACGGCGACTAGCAATTACGCAAATTCTAAGTCCGTCATCCGTCCGTAGTGTTCGGAAAAGTAATGATTTTCGGGGTCATCTAAACTTACTATATTGGTTAGAGAGAGGATCGCTTGAATTAGCCTTTTGAAATTTTTTCTCTGTACCGCATTTTCAGATTGATTTTAGTTAAAAGTGGTTAGAGCTGATAGAAAATCCTAAAAGTCATTGATTTATTTCGGATCTACACACAATTTAAGTTTTGGTACCCATTAAAAAACTAATGTTGTCAAGTTTTTGTTTTAATCCAAGGTAATTTTTAATCGGTAACTATGCGATGTGTGGATACTACATCAAAATATAATACCGCTTTAAAAAAGGGCTATACATTTTCCAAGAATTCTTGTTTATTTTTTTCTTTTTCTTCTGTAAGCCTTAGGATCCATAAAACATTACAGAATTTATATTTTTCAACTATATTTTCAAGGTTAACATGAATGACAGATTTAGCGATGTTATGGTCAGCAATTTACGCGCTCGCGGTTGTAGTTTAGCCGGTGTTGAATCATGCCTCTCACTAGACACACAAACATCACGATTCATAGATTGTGGCTGGACTGGCAGCCGCGCATGGGACATGGTACAAGTCTATCAGAGTATTACACCCAGTGAGAGACATCGAATCGAAAGAATCGAAATGTTAGACGAAGGTGAATTATTATTGCAACTATTTCAACATTACTGCCTTGTGGTAGCATGGATTGGTGAACTTTTCCAGGACATCGAAATTACGTAAGTTAGTGCCATGAAACAATTCATCAAATTCAATAAATATTTCAAAAATTAATATTTCTATTTCGATTCTTCTTTCTTTTTTTTGTGTGTCTTTAATCTTATCTTTTACATACGCATACACTAATTTAGAGTTGAGAAACAAATGTCTACATTGAATATTGACTAAAGAGCAGACGTTCGTTTACCAATTATATATTTTGAGACGGTCGTCAGTATGTAAGGGACTTAAATTTCTTCCTTGTTTTTTTTTTTTTTTTTGAATTTTTGTTTTTACAGGAACTTCCAAATAAATTAAATAAAATAAAACATAATAAAATAAAAACAAAAAACATGTCAAAAGTGAGAGAAAAAGAAAGTTGTTGAGCAGCATTAAAGAAGTTTTTTAAAATTGTATTTGACTTGATTTTTGCACAGTTCTTATATATCTTAAAAATAACTTGGTATATGTGTTCTTATTTTTGTTTTAATTTTCTTTAAAAGAAAAACCTTTAAATGAAGAGATATTTATATGAAAAATTTATATTTAATTTAATATTAAAGTGAATTGTGAATAATATACGAATATAAAGACTTTGTTTTGTTTTGAAAATACACATTTAACTTTATTTTTTTTTTGTTTGCAAACAAAAATTGAAACAAATAATATTTACCTGCTATCATTTTAAAAATACTTACATTATATGTATCTTAATAGGAAAAATGCCTACTTTTTTGCTTTAAATGTCATCTTATAATATATAAATATATATATTAATTAATAATAATACCACCTTAACTTAACTTATAATTTGTTTTATTTTTTACAATTCTCTTATTTTTTCTTTTTATTTTTATTTTTACAGTGTGAGATAATCTAATTGACGCAGTTTGCATTTTTAAGTCGTTTTCTTCTGAAAACGATTTTTTTTTAAAGAAAGGTTTTAAAAGTACAGGGTTATTCATTTTGCGGTTTCAAAAGTAAACGTTAATAAAACACGTGAAATATTTTTGTTCATGATATTTCTTTTTTATTATAAAATTTGAACGTTGAAATTATGTGTGAAAAACTACATCATTTAATCATATTGGTCACTATCTCAGCCATAACTTGACATATGTCGATTTTTAAGTGCTCAAGAGTTAAAGGTTTATCTACATAAACACGGTCTTTCGCATAGCCCCACAAAAAAAAAAGTCTAGTGGTGTCAAATCGCATGGTCTTGGTGGCCATTTGTTGTTGAAACCACATATTCTCCAAGTCGTATTCTTCAATATCAGGCAAAAAAAGTCGGTTATCACATGACCATAACGCTCGGAATTGACGGTGACAATCGTTTCATCGTCGTTTTCGAAGAAGTAAGGTCCAATCATACCTCCGGACCAAAGAGCGCACCAAATGGCCTCTCTTCAATTACTTGAGGATTCTCAGAACCCCAACCCAACCCACTCACAGCAGCGATATTTTCAAAGGTACGAGTGAAACGATGATGCACAGGCCTTACAATATCTGTAACCAATCTAGTCTCTTCAAATATCTTCACAATTTTGCCAATTGCTTGCGTAGTTGGAGGATTATGTAAACCATAATCTTCTTATAAATCACGATATGTGGCTGGGGCAGAATCGCCATTTTTGTGGTAGGATTTAACAATTTTTGAATTTGAAACCGCAAAATGCATAACCCGTTATTTGAAGATTTCACATTAAAAAGAAAAATAGATATTTTACTGTGTAATTTCTTATATGGGATATAATTACAAATTATTCTCGTGGTTTTCTCAAATCTCGTTCAATTTAAAACTTTAATTTTACCTAGTCGTCCCATGAATTCTATCACAAGACTTGAAGACCTTGTTACTTCGGACATAAATTTGATATAAAATGGTTACCTTATATTTCTAAATATTTACGTTATTAAGCAATGAATAAATGTCAAATTGATTTCAGTTTCGCTTTTGTTACTATGGAGTGAGGCGCTAAAGAAAATAGAATCGCAATTATTGCCTAACATAGGTAAGGAATGAGTTATTGTTTTATGAAAGCAGTACGGGAACGAATATCACTGAAAACCCTTTGGAGAGAAAGAAATGCCCAAATAATTGGAGCATCTACACATAAAGAACTATGGACGCTCTACAGATCATTTGTTCATACCTTGACTCTAAAAAGGTATTGTGGGAAGAGTCAAAGGGCTTTTACTGTGATACGCGAGAATTAAGCATGAAAAGAATTTACCCTTGAAAAAGTTTATAATAGAGAAAACGATACCATTTATGCTACATCATAATATCAAACTAAAACTGTTGTTCTAAGGGTCGAACGAAACCATCACCGTTCTTCTGTAATGCAGTGTTTTGTTAACGAAAGTGAAAAGTTGTACCATAGAGATTTGGTAGAGGGTTTGGTAAAGGTTTTAACAGGATTCTGGTGAGACAAACATAGCCAAGAAAATACAAAATTACCTTAGGGTCAACATCTTAGGTCTTAAAAAAGCTTAAGATTGGCTCTCTGGGACTCAATATTTTAATCCATAAGGTTATTTTTTTGTTCAGAATTGGAGAGTATGTCTGAAATATCTATCACAGAAATTTTAAAGTTCTTAAGATAGAGTTAACTGAAGCAGCGTCTCACTTTTGATCGATGGACACATTCGTTTAAGGGGTGGAATTTAAGCTGTAGTCGGTAATTTCAAATGAAACTACTTTTTTAATTTAACTAATATTATAGCCAAATAAATATAACAACAATGAATTCAAAATATTATATAGTTCTTGTCTTATAGTGTTTTATGATTGTAACAAAACTTAAGGCACGGCTAGATTTTACCCATCACATTCATCGGATGTGATGGATTCCAGCACACCGCAAACCTCATCATCTTAGAATTTTGGTTGATTAACTGTATCCAGATCCTTTCGCAGTCGAGGTTAGTTTGGCTGCCGACCATGTTATGGTGTTGGTATTTTATCGCAGTTAGCAGTTTTGCTACAGTGACATCTGTTTCTGAGTTTTCCAAACTGAAGAAAGGTTTTTACTGCCATATCACTAGTTGTCGTACAGTATAACTTGAAATTTACTCAAGATGGAAGAAATGAGCTCGTATAGTCTGAAAGACTTTTTTGTGATCTTTGATTTGCATTTCTTCTTGCTACATGTCGGAAATTATTAACTTTTTTTATGAAATGCGATTTTAAACTCAATAATCAAAAAATCCCACAATTTTAATATACATACTAACATTTACCTATCTTTAGGTCTCAGTTTTTCAAACGAAAAGTGTGTAGTCTACCTTACATATTGGATTGGGCCATCATATAATCGAGTTTATGGCCCTCTTAATGAATAGTGAATCAAACAATTGTCTTAAAACGAAATCTATGATTTCGCAATATTTAGAAAACTAAACTTCAACGCTACATACAAATCAATGACGCGAAATGACTGATTCGAAAATTTTCAGTTGGAATAGAAAATTAGATTTGTAAAGATGGCGTTTTAAGCTTGTATATTTAAATTATTTTGTTTTTAGTGCATCTTTACTTTTAATCTATAAGAATTTATGAAATAAAAACCGAAAAATATATTTTTCAAAGATTTTTCTTAGTAGGTGTTTATTTCGCTGAATAATTGACAAGCCAAGAAGTTACTTAAATAATTTTTATAAAATTAAAAATATAAAAACAATTCAAAAAGTTATTCTTTAATGCAAAAAATACATAAAAAACAATCAAAACACATAATAATTGATTATTACATTATGTAATTTTTATAAATTTTAAATAGCTTTCTTCTAATTTGCTTACAGTTTTTTTAGAAGTTATTTAAAATTCTTGAAGTACTTTATCAATTCTTTTTTATTTTTGTTTATTACTTTTAAAATTCTTCAAAAAACTTTTATTTTTTGTAATTTATAAACACCACTTTTCGCTTTTATGTAATTTTTATTTCAATGTTCTCTGTGTATTCCACGTTGTGAAGGCTGTTGTACTTAAAATAAAAAAGAAATTAATAAAAAGAAAATTCTTTAAATTTCATGGTAAATGTCTTTCTCTAAATAAATTAATAAAAAAAAAACAAATAATTTGCTAAAAGCGTGTTTAAAAAAAATTAAAAACAAAAATAAATGTGAATTTATATCGAAAAAATAGCTTGAAAAGAAAGCTCTTTAAATATATTTTATTAATACAAGAATAATATAACAAAAACTCTTATACCTTAACTAAATAAAATAAAAAACAAAAAAATAAAACTTAGATATGAATTTAAAATATTGTATAATGCATAAAATTATCATGTTGTGTAAATGTTTACATTAACAAAAACTTAAAAAAAAAACTATATAATAAAAATAATATATTATTATATGAGAAATGTTTTATTTGAATTCAAAATACGGTTCATGCAATTTGTCTCTTTATAGGTTTTACGTTTAACACCCTGTTCTATAAGGTACTACATGCAGTCATACATATGTATGTAATTTATCTTAAAATTAATCTTACCTTTTTTCACGTGAAAGTATTAATCAAGAACTCAATTTCTGAGACTATAAGAGAGTACAAATGTATTATAATAGCTAACAGAATTTTGAGCTTATTTTGTAGGGAGTCACTAAAATTTAAATTAGAAAAACTCACCGTATTTATTTTGTTTAATTTTTTTATATTTATGTTGTGGGCATAAGCCAATTGTTTTAATTCTCTGTACAGCCTTTTTATTTTGCATTACCTCAAAAATGCTATCCTTTAGAGAATCATATAACGATTTTGATAGATCTATTTCCTTAGATCCCAAACCAATTTTAAACCTTAAATAAGCTTCTTTTCTACTTCTGTACTGCTTAACACCTTCATAAACCTTGCGTCTCAGCCAACCACATACATTTTTGATGATATTGAAATGCATTCCCCTGCTGAAAAATCATCGGCAGCGTTCCAAAAATATCCTGGAACTGAGGTAAGCTTGTTATTTTACAGTTTACAGAAACGAAATTATGGCACGCGCCATCCATATAATAATTATGTACCTATATCCGTCCGTTCCATGCAGATTGAACTCCTTTTCACCTGAAAAGATCACTTTTCTCCGATAGTTTGCAATTAAATGATCGGAGATTTTTGGTCAAATAATTGGTGATTGCAAAAAGTTAGGTAACATGTACCTGCAAAAAAGTTTGTTTTCAAAAATATAAATGCAATATGATTTCTCAAAAAAACCTTGAATTTTCAAAATCTGTATTTGAAAATTGTTAGAGCGGTTTTTTTTTAAATTAATTTTGTATATATTATATATAAAAATATTTTGACTATGCAGTTACGAGTATTTACAGTTTATTAATATACGTTTAACATTTCAATTTCGTAAAAAAAATAACGACCCGTTATTCAATATCTCGAAATATCGAATTTCAAAAAAAATGTTTAATATTTTTTTTAAATAAAAATAAAAACAATCACATTTTTGATCATAAAGGGTGATTTTTTAGCTATTATCTTTTTGGCAACACTGGTTTAAACAGCTGATTTAAATAAGAAGAATTGTCGATTTTGGAGTGAATATTAGCCAGAAGCATTGAAAGAGCTACCAATGCATCCAGAAAAAGTTACAGTTTGGTGCGGTTTATGGGCTGGTTGCATTATTGGACCGTACTTCTTCAAAGATGATGCGAATCGTAACGTAACTGTGAATGGTGAGCGCTAATGTTGCATGAAATAATCTTCAAACATTAAATTATATGGACCGTACTATCGATTTAAATAAAGATTTCATGCATTTTTCTGAATTGTATGTGTTTTTTTTAACTTTTCTATAGCTTTTAAAAAATCACCCTTTATGCATCTGGTCTCTTCGAAAAATAAAATTATTTTAAAGCTGAAATAATTGTTGCTCATATTTACCTATTTTATTTAACTATAATATTCTTGCGAAAATCTAAAAATCATACAATCATCTGTCAGAAATGACACTTGTGTATGACTTGTGAACTGACTTATTGTGTATGGCAGCAATAAAGCAACTTGAGGGACGAGGGATCATCCTTCGCAAGTGGTTCTATCGAATGGCTGCGTTCAATCTCAGACAGATAGGGTATCCGGATACCTTTTTGATAGTTGTTTACGTGTAAAATAACAGCTGAGATGTCAAAAAAGGAATCCAAAGGTATCCAAGAACTGATTCAACACATGGTTGAATTTCAAGAAACTTGAAAATTGATTTCAGCTTTTTGTATTTGTTGGTAAACAAAAAGATACAAAATGTTAGTTGAAGTTGTATTTGAGGATGTTCTGTACATAATAGACGATGAAGAAGCTATTTGCCTCCGAATTTTAGAAGGTAATTATGATCTTTTTTTTTAAACTTCAAAATTGACTTATTTTGTTCTCGTTATGTACACAGATGACCAATTTACTAGGTAGTTGAATTATCCATTAAATGTTTTATGTTACAACAATTTTTACTTCGAAGCTTAAATGTTTATCTGCTTTTTGTAAACAGCTGGAAGTTGTTTTTATTTTTTGACAGCTATCTCAATACAGCTATCCAAATCGTTCAACAAGGTATCTAAAAATCCACCTATCCATGATACCCTATCCAACACGAGATTGAACGCAGCCAATGAATTTCGTGCTTATGCACCATGTTGGTTCCTACAGTTCCTGTTTATTTTTTTTTATCTTTTTTATTATTTTATTAGCTATTTTAATTAGGAATAATGCATTTCAAAGAAATAATGGGTGATTTTTTTGAGGTTAGGATTTTCATGCATTAGTATTTGACAGATCACGCGGGATTTCAGACATTGTGTCAAAGAGAAAGATGCTCAGTATGCTTTGACATTTCATCATGAATAGACTTACTAACGAGCAACGCTTGCAAATCATTGAATTTTATTACCAAAATCAGTGTTCGGTTCGAAATGTGTTTCGCGACAAATTTTGTTCAGCGATGAGGCTCATTTCTGGTTGAATGGCTACGTAAATAAGCAAAATTGCCGCATTTGGAGTGAAGAGCAACCAGAAGCCGTTCAAGAACTGCCCATGCATCCTGAAAAATGCACTGTTTGGTGTGGTTTGTACGCTGGTGGAATCATTGGACCGTATTTTTTCAAAGATGCTGTTGGACGCAACGTTACGGTGAATGGCGATCGCTATCGTTCAATGCTAACAAACTTTTTGTTGCCAAAAATGGAAGAACTGAACTTGGTTGACATGTGGTTTCAACAAGATGGCGCTACATGCCACACAGCTCGCGATTCTATGGCCATTTTGAGGGAAAACTTCGGAGAACAATTCATCTCAAGGAATGGACCGGTAAGTTGGCCACCAAGATCATGCGATTTGACGCCTTTAGACTATTTTTTGTGGGGCTACGTCAAGTCTAAAGTCTACACAAATAAGCCAGCAACTATTCCAGCTTTGGAAGACAACATTTCCGAAGAAATTCGGGCTATTCCGGCCGAAATGCTCGAAAAAGTTACCCAAAATTGGACTTTCCGAATGGACCCCCTAAGACGCAGCCGCGGTCAACATTTAAATGAAATTATCTTCAAAAAGTAAATGTCATGGACCAATCTAACGTTTCAAATAAAGAATCGATGAGATTTTGCAAATTTTATGGGTTTTTTTTTAAAAAAAAGTTCTCAAGCTCTTAAAAAATCACCCGATAGAATTAACAAAATTTCCAAAAATAACAAAACAAATACATACATATGTACATATATCTACAAAAAAAAGTTCAAAAGATCAAATGACAATTTCCTCTATACACATCACAAACATGAGCATGACATTTCTCCAAAGTGGTTTAACTTTTAATTAATGTATGTCCAGAAATTCAATGAAAATTGCCAACTAATACTTTTTTCTTTTGTATACAATCATATAAATATGTATGTATGTATGTACAATTGTACATACAATAATTTTAAATTATTTAATTGCTTGTGTGCCCATATAAAAGTCATTTTATATCATACCTACATACATAGATACATATATCAAGCCAAAATACACCAGACTTGTGTTTGTCATCATAATTCGTAATTTGATAATTCGATTGAAACAAAACACCAAAATCAAACTTAAATTCTCATTTTTATATGAAATGAAAAATAGATGATTTGCATTGTTAGAAGGAAGTTTAAAGTCTACCACTTTGTTTTATGAACTAGCTTTTGAATTGTTGAATAAGACAGACAGTTCTTTTTTTTTTAAATTGTTGTAATGGCGAAAAAAATAATTTGAGTGCCATTGTTACAAAGTGTTGCAATTTTTTAGAATTATTTAGGGACGAAAATTGACCTGTAAGAAATTGTTGATCCGCCAATCTTTCAATCAAAATTAAAAAAAAAATGTATAACTCTAAATACCAAAATGAAGAACGAAAGAAAAATTTAAGCTGCTCTTGACTTACGTTGGAATTTTAATGAAAACACTTGTCGACAAAATTAGATTTTTCTTTCTGTAGCACAAACAAAACAATACTTTCTTAAAGGAACAAAAGATCCTGAATTCGATAATTGAACTAGAATTTATCTTTCACATCAGGTTTTTAAAATATGCCCCTTTAAACATTTTTAAGACAACCAAAAACGGGTTTTTTTAGGGTAAGTTAAAACTTAACATCGCTTAACAATTTTACGATGATTTTGCAAAGCACAGCTCTACTCGTATGTCTTCTAGATGCAGTTAAAATCAATTTAAATTGATGAGATAAATAATAAAACATTTCCTGAATTAAATGTTGAGTTTTTTTTTAACAAAAGGATGTAAATCAAAGAGAGGCGTCAACGAAAAACATTGATTTATTGTATAATTCAAATTTGTGATTCGATTTAGATGACGAATAGCTCTTAAATTAATTGTTTTCTTCCAAGCCAATAAAAAAAAACAAGTAACTATTTTACACTTCAACAATGAGAGTAGGAACTATATTGTAATGACGTCACATTGTTATAAATCGTAATTATCTTGATTATTTAGATTGATCTTAAAACAAAATTAAATGAATTTATGTTTCCCCATGGACTGCAAAACCAGGTAAAATTTGTGTTTTGACAGATCTAGATCAAGAATCAATTGATTTATTTTACCCCCATTAATATGACGTTTGGCAAAAAAATTTTAAGTCAAATTTTTAAAACCACAAATAAATAAAGAATAGAAGCCAAGTAAACTAAATTTAAAATATTAAGCAAAATGTATGTTAATTTTAACTGTATTTCGTGTGAGCTTCTGATGGAAAATCATACATACATACATATGGTTGATTACTGGTTATACAAAAGTTGGGTAACTTTTGAGGATATTTTGTTTACGATATTTATTAAATCGAACTTTTACAAATTCGGGTGTATATGATGGCTAATCTAATTAATATATTGTTCCAAATCGGGCCAGTCACTTTTTTGAGTAGGTACTTAGTAAGATATTTAAAAAATTCAGAATTCGACTGCCAGGGGACTGACGTGGTTGCATAGTACATACTGATAAAATACACAGTTTTGAAAGTATTATAATGAAATTTAATAAAAAATTAGTAAAAATCTCTTAGGATTTAATAATGGCACATGTGTTTTAAAAGTATTAAAATCACTTAGTAGTGCGAGAAAATACTATATCAGTTTTCAAATAAGACTTTTGACATTTAAAGTAACGTTATTCACTTATCTTTTACTACTTTCACATAGTTTAACTAAATATTTCAAAGTAATCAACAAACAATATAAACAAAATCTAACAATATTCATCATAAAAGTACTAATGATGAAGAAATGAAGAACAATAACAATATACCTGACACATAGATTGACGCCAACTGACTGACGAAAAAGACAAAATTTAAGATAAGATAGATAGATAGATACAATTCTTTATTTCGATAGATTTTACAATAATAAAAAGATATGGTTAAGGACATGGCTTTGCTGTCGTCTGCCTGAAAAATTTGAGATTATAATCAGGACTAATGTTTTTTTTGTAATTTCGAATATCAGCAAACTTCATTTTAACAAACAAAGTCTAATACATATGTATGTACATATATATAAATAAAAATAAACTTTAGATTAACAAAAAAATAACGACTCACCATAGGACTGACGTGTTGACTGGTTTAGCACGTGTATAGACAACAAACATAACCCAATCTCTGGTACAGTTATGGTGGCTGTCAAATTGTGCGACCCGCAACTAACTTTATTACCAACATTCAAATTCAAGGTGGGATTTGACGTTGAGTAGGTGATATTTGCGCAAATTTCAAATTTAAATAACACACAACGGACTGACGAATGAAATTGAACACAAAATTTCGTATTTTTTTTAAATAAAGTGGAGAACACTACATTATGAAAGTTGTAGTATATATTTAACTTGTACATCACAGATTGTAGTAAATTGATAAGTTTTCTCAAATCAATGATAATGTTTAATAGACTGTCACTTAATTGTTGGTTTTCGGGGTTGTGACATGCCAAAGGACTGACGTTTTAAGAACTAATTGTGTTTTTTTAATAACTTGTATTCAAAATGAAGAACTGAAACTTAACTTTTGTATAATCACCTATGTATATATCTCTCTTCAAATCAGAAATATACCTCACAGAATGAATGCACTTAGCAATACTTGATACTGAGTATTTACTGCATAATTCTGTAGTTTAAAATTATGTAAGCATAAAAATAAAAACCGTTCCTTATACAAAATAGATCCATTCAATAGTTTGATGCTGAAGCAATCTACGAAGACATAAATATCACCCTGACCAGAAAAGCCTCTCCAAACGGATCTGAATTTCGTGGCTTTTTGAATAACCTAACAATAATTTAATGTGAATTGATTTTATTTAGAAAAGCCCTCATGTTAGAACTTATTATAAACAAAGAAAAGTCCAAATCGCGTTTTCTTTGATTTTGTCCACAACAATTTGACTCTCTTCCAATTATTCATACTATTACGTATTACCCCTATTATAAAAACGGCATGGTACGAGTATATTATGTATGTATGTATACTTAAGTTAGGTCAAGAACTTTAGTGACCCGCTTTCTGCTTCAATTCATTAACATCACTTAAGTATAACGGATTAAAAGAGACCAAATTAGATTCACCCACCCGTTTTGCCCTCAGTTCGTCATCATACTGCTCTCTCGGCCCGTAGCCTAAGCTTACCATAAACTAGAAACATAAGTCTACAATTAGATTTAGCTGGATGTCGTATAAGGTTCGTTCATTCATTAGAAGATACGAGTACAGAAATCCACAGATCCACAGATCCACCCATCTATCTATCTATCTTAATGTTTTTGTCTTGTCTTGCTACATAGCTGTACAGTAGCTGGGAAGGGGCGAGTGAGAGAAGGAGTAGTAGGGTTACACTTAATTAATCGAAGATCAAGCGGTAGGTGATGTTGTTGATGACTTGGAAGAGCATCCCCTTGAATCCCAGTTCCCAAGTCACAATCGCAATCAGCGGAACAAGATGACTTATGTATATAATGTTTAATGAACTATAACGTCGGTCGTTGCGTTCGTCTTTCATGATGTTGATGTAGCCTTTGAGTGCGATGATTGAATTTTGTGAGGAGGACGGTCTCAGTTTGGCTGACCTGAAGAGGTCACCGAATTAGTTGACAATTTCTCGCATCTTGCTCTTTGTATACATTGGTACATATATTGACTCTCGTGATAGAGGTGGCTTGGCCATCAATTGATGGTGATTAAAACGAATTACGAGATGAATTTATTAAAACAAATTTTGTCATGTGCGGAATTGACTGTAACAAATAAAGGCATTTTTCATAGTAAAAGATGCAAAACAGATTTACTTTCCTTATTATTGTGAATTGAATTGAGATTCAAAAAAGGCTTCACAGAATCTTGGATCGGATAGAAGAGTTGCTGAATTTTGCATAATTTCTAATTTTATATTAAAAAAATAATTTTATTGTAAATTTATGTTTCCATTTAGGCGCTTTCACTGCTTATGCTTTATGTTTGCTAACTGTAAGGAATGCAGATAATACGGGACTACTAAATACATATATTTAGCCTAAAAGTGAAGTAACAACATTGATTCTTCAATTTTCTTTATTGTTTGGGAAGATATAGAAAAATTCCATAAATTCGAATGATCAACAAGTAGTTGATTTCTTTTTTCAACAGTCATGCGTGTTTTTTGAAAATGCAGTCCGGGGTAGTTTTGTGTGTTTCTTTTGGAATTAGGAAAATAATATGAAATAAGGGTAGTTTATGGAAGAATACTTTTAACATTTAATTTTATATAGTTAACAGTTATGTTGTGCACAAAATATTATAAGTAATCTAAGAATTTGTTGGGAAAGCATACTTACCTGGCGTAGGGGCTACCGTGATCAACAAGGCGGTTCCCCCGGAGTGAGGTCTGGCCATTGCACTACGGTTGGATTGACCTTCGCGATTGTTCCTAATGTGAATAACTCGTTCGTGTAATTTTTGGTAGCCGGGAATGGCGTTCGCGCCGTCCCGACATAATAAACAAATTAAAACTATCTCAAGTAGTAAAATTAAAAGTTAAACAATAACATTTTATTACTATGAAAATGCAAAATGTATTTTTAATAAAACTATTAAAACATCTCAAGATTCTCAAGTAGTAAAATTAAAAGTTAAACAATAACATTTTATTACTATGAAAATGCAAAATGTATTTTTAATAAAACTGAAGCTGTAGCTGTCCATTTATAGATTTTATTGTAATAAAAAGAATTTGTAGCGCACTTGGCGTATACGCTGATTCGAAGTAATTTTAGAAGGAAACAACTGTGCACGGAATTAAAATTGATTCTTAAAGATTGTTGAAATACAAGAAATACTTTTATTTTAAAAGAAAATTTTATTTAATACATACATATACATATGTATGTACATATATTTTCATAAATGCATTATGGCTGAAACACAAATACGCTTCGTCTGCGTTACGATGGGCGTGTTTTGAATGACATTACTAATATGACATGACTTCTGTCATTAGAAACTGTTATTTTTTCTCAAAAGTTTGTTTTGATTTTTCGTGCAATAAAAAATATGAATTTTGAAATCAAAAAACTTAAATTTATCGCGGAAGTAGCTTACACAACCTATATTGGGTATGTTCAGCTCATGGAGCAAGAAGAAGCGCAGACTCAGAGACGTTGGTGAGTCCGGGAGCTCAATCTACGGAGTTCTTTAATCTATGAGAAGTTATTCGAAACTCATTTTCTGTTCTACAAAAATGAAACGTTTTTAAGAAAAAATTGTATTGTTATTCTACGTATATTTCAATAACTTACTTTTTCCAATAACCAATGGGAATCCCTCCAAAAGCAATTGCATTTTGTTTGTTGACCTTTTTTACAGCTGTTGAGCTGTCAGACAAAGCAAATGTTCAGTAAATTTGAACTAGAGCATTCGTTTGGAGTCACATTACGTTCTTTTCCTTACGTTTGTCAAACGAAACGTTAGGTCAAAGCTTCATTGTGATAGCATGAATTGAATTCATATGGCTGAACTCGTAAACGTCAGGCGAAGACGAAGCTGAAGCGTGTTTGTGTTTCAGCTGTTACTGCCATCATTAAATGGCTACTTTGACTTCACTGTCCGGTCAGCATTATCGCATAAGTTAATAGTGTTTTGAATGTGTCATCTTAAACGTGTCAAAAATGCTTGACTCTTTATTATAGATTACGTTCGTCAACAATGTCGAATCACTTGGTGGAGGCTTTCTTTTTGTGTTTGAGCTTTGACCGCCACTTTTCTACAAAAATCCATTAACTTTAAAGCGACAATTACACGGTCAACGCGTTAACTTTCTGACGTCACCAAAAAATCAAAATTGTCTCTGTCAACGCAAATGTCAATGTTCACATTGTCTATCACACAAATGCCACCCTTCGGTCAATGTGATGGTGATAGTCCCAAAAACGAGTCATCGTGTCCAATAGCATTGAATCAGACATTACACGGTCACAGAATATTGTCAACGCTTTAAATCAACAATGGGTGTCAACCTGAGCGTCAATATACTCATCAACATATTGACAGCATTTTTCGTTGACAATTACACGACGTGAAACTTATGGCCTTTTAGGACGGATTTTGACATAATTTTTACGTCAGAGAGTAAACGCATTGACCTTCTAATAGAAGCTTAACTAATGTATTATTCGCATTTTCGAAAAAAAAAATATCAAAGGTAGAATTTGTAGGTACCTATACAAAACTTGAAGGCTAATGCTGACTGAAGTTATAAAAAGAACAGACAACAACTTACACAAACAAATACTGCTTGTTTCTTTACGTTGCGGTTATAGGTACCTCCTTTTTAAAATTGGCAAAAACTGGCTTTGGAACATGGTATCCCTTTCAATTTAGGCAAATTCAATGTATCAGATTGGCATAATATTTTGTAGATTGCATTGCGAAAATAGTCTACCAAAGGTATCAGATGTACATATGTATATGGATACGGCTAGTCTACTTCTAATGCTGTATCTATATAAAACTAGGTGAAAACAATTATTTTAGAAGGGACGTTCCTGCCTCTGAGTATGGTTGGAAGCTGCTGGTTCGATATATTTCTCATGCGAATAGTATGTACATACATATTTGAACTTGTCGTGAATAATACACATCGTATACCTACCTATAACTTTGTTTTATCTAAATTAAAAGCTTCTGAAATTTAAATTTGTTTTCACATTTTTTGTTTTAACTACACTTAAAGTCCTATATTGATAATCTTGAAAAATGTATTCTATATAAACATAATTGTAACAAAACAATTGTAATTTATTTCTATGTATGTTAGGTAAAGTATTCATACCAACAAAAAGTTACTTAATCTAAAATGCGACTACTTTTCTTATAACAGCTTGTTTGTATTAAAAATGATGAGAATCATCCCTTATTACCGAATACCAGTACCACCCTTAAGAAAAAGACAAACATTTATTTCACAGCGTTTTTATGTTTACTTCAACTTTTTACAATTCACACTCATTCTAAGCAAAATAAATTGTATAAATTGATAGAATTCAACAAACAAGCATACTTACCTGGCGTAGGGGCTACCGTGATCAACAAGGCGGTTCCCCCGGAGTGAGGTCTGGCCATTGCACTACGGTTGGATTGACCTTCGCGATTGTTCCTAATGTGAATAACTCGTTCGTGTAATTTTTGGTAGCCGGGAATGGCGTTCGCGCCGTCCCGACATAATTAATATCTCATATTTAGAATTATTATTAATATCACACACAAACATTGTGTTTCAAAATTTTAATAAAATAAAATTTGTCACCATCGTTGGTGAACAAATTCTTTATAAGTGCCATGCCAATGCTGAAAACAGAAAATGCCACTTTATTAGGAATTAGGTTTAGCTTTAGGACTTCAGTCACCTGGAGCCTGCACACAATATTGGAAAATTCCGGAGATTTCATAGGTGGAATGTAATTTTTAATTTATTTATTGCACCCAAAACTGAAGGAATAATAAGAACTTACAAAACATAAAATAATTACATAAATAATAAAAGATTTTTTGTCAATGATGACTGTTAAAGAAGCCCAAATAACTTAGGTATATTCTTAATACCAAAATGGTATGAAGTGCTGACAAGTATCATCCTTAATTATTTTATTAAACCACAACGGTTTTATTAGCTTAAAAGAAAACTTTGTAAAATTCTTTTGAGTCGATTTTTAACTTCCATAGGAAGTTATTGGAATCGGTCCGATTTATCAAATTGAAAGTTTTGACATTTTAAAGTCTAGAATCCAAATCAAAGATTTTAAGAGAGATGTTCGTGTATAAGTACGTTTATGGACATTAAAATAGAGACACCCAACAGTTTTAAAAATTCAATTTTTTATTGACTTGAACAGATTTTTTTTCCAAGTTTGGTCTTCATTTTCTTATTTTTTTTCTTTCAAACTAAAATTACCCATTATTTATACCTAGCAAAATTATAACTTAAAATATTTTAAATTCATAAATGCATGAAAAAGAACAAATTTCGTGGACATTAAAATAGATATACCTACCAATATTTAAAAAAAATTAAATTAAATGCAAACCTATTCTGGATTTAAAAATTATTTTAATATCTGGTAGCCTGTCCCTTAGCTTTAATTACAGTGTGACATCTGTTGAAATAATCGGCGGCATCTGTCAATTAAAATATTGTACCATTCCTCCACAGTTCGGTTTAATTTATTGTTAAATGTTTCCCAACCGCGCATTTTAAATCTCCCCCAACATGTTCTATGGGATTTAAGTCAGGCAATTGGGATAGGCACTCCAATACGCTGATTTTTTGGTCCTTAAAATAATTTTGAGCAGATTTGGATGTGTGCTTAGGGTCGTTGTCCTGCTGTAGAACACATTCGTCCGCATAAGGCAGCATCGTATCCTTCATGGTATTCACCTTCATATTTTGATCCATTTTACCCTCAATCAAATGTATTGATCCAACGCCATAACAAGACAATTAACCCCAAAGTATGATACTAACGTCACCATTCTTGACCGTTTTCTGGATGTATTTGGGATTTAGTTCTTTCAAATTAAGCCATCACTTCCGAGCAAATTTTTCTTTGTTCCGTCCATCAACACAACATTCCTCCACTTTTTGCCTCCTTCTGGCCCACTCCAATCAAAATGATCGTAGGTGAATTTAAACCGCGTTGTTATAATTTTGTTTTCCTTAGAAAGGGCACCATTCTTGCTATCCTTCTGAGCAAGTTAGCTTCAACAAGTCTTCTACAAACAGTTCTGGATTGTTATTGAAAGCTGTAGTTTGTTTTTTATTTCCCTTATAGACGTGTAAGGATCTTTTTTTGAGGCGCAAATGATCTTTCAGTCTTCTCTTGGGGTTCTTTTGCTTGGTTTTCCCAGCTGTTTTTTGGCTCTCATCGGTTAAATTGTTTTTACAATCAACTTGAGAGATCTGCTCATTATTCTGGCTATTTCCCTTAATGATTTTCCCTCACTTCGTAGAACTAAAATGACAGCATTCTCTTCAAGAGAACAATGCTTACCGCGACCCAGGCAAGAGTACGATAACTCAGGCGACAAGATATTATAACGGATTTCTTAAGAACAGTTAAAAACAAGCATTTTTTACTAGGGAGGGGGGTCTATCTCCCCCGTTTAGGCGGGATTAGGCTCTTATTTGTTTTTGATGAAAAACTGAAAACTAGATGATTTTATGTCTTTAAGTTTTTGAGAAAATTGAAAATAACCACAACTACTATTTTAATTTAATTCTTTTTTTTTGCTTGAGTGGTCTTATTTTGATAGTAATAATGGTAGGTGCGAGTTTGGGTGTATGTAACAGTAAGGTGTGTGCGAGCTTCGGTGTATGCAACAGTGGTATGTGTATGGGAAGCATGCTGCCCCTGCTTGGGAACACTATAGGATTTGGGGTGGGTGCAAGGTGGAGTGGGTGCATTAAAGGTGCGGTGGGTCCAAGATGGGGTGCATGCAAAGTTTCTTTTGCATTTAAATAAGCTTGATTTAAGAAAAATTAATTTACCCTAGGTATATCTTAATCCATATTCGATTATTACTATCAAAATAAGACTACGTTAATACTCAAGCAAGAAAGAAACGGTTCATCTCCAAACAATCAACAAGCAAAAAAAAATAAAACCCATGTTATTTTGCACAAGAGAGTCTAACTTTTTTTGATAACGGTTAAAACTACTTCTAATGCATGTTGTTGTTTTAATTCGGTTTAATTCTTAGCAACTGTCTCTGTGTCTATTTTAATGTCCATGGTTGTATGTATGTTCGTTCGTCCATACGTTGGGGAAGCTTTTCTCGTCGTTCCTATCTCAAGAACCAGTATACCTACATATACCAAATACTATAATAACACAGAAAAATACAGTAAGGGTGGTTTTTCACTGTAGCTATAAATTCAATTAACGTTTGTGTTGGGTTTGATTTAGGCAAAAACTGAAAATTCACTCACAATTGACAGAAAAAACATAAAAAATAATAATTAAGTAAATGTGTGACTACCTTAAAAACCAAAGTTGTTCAATCTGAAAATTCCAATTCAAACCAAAAATTTAAAGCCTCCAGTGCAAGTTCAAAAAATGTTGAATAGATCCAATGAAAATGATGTCAATCATCATCATATGTATGTGAAAATAACGGCTTATATTCGAACTAAATCTAAAAGAAACATTATAGAACCTACCAGAAATCAACAATCCGGTTAAAATTAAATAAACAAATTCGCGCAAACATCACATAAAACTAAATCAAAATGTTTTAGAATCCTTTCACAAAGATTATAAGAAATTTCTTCATCATAATTAAATAATCCTGAAGACTCATCATATCTATTTCTATACACGAAATGAATGATTTGACATGCAAAGTGTGCACAGGGTATAAAAAGATAGAGTATTAAAAAGATGAGCTCTATAACATGTTTCTTCAATAAGCGCCACCTATACGTGCGCAAAGTGGATAGAAATCTCACAAAATTAAATTGCTGCGGATTCTCTTCTCGTGTGGACCAGGAAACGATATTTTATCGTATCAACGACAGGCGCATTGCAATTATATAGTATGAATAATAAAAAAGAAAATACCATTAACACTGGCATCATTACGATCCGCTATAAAACATAAATCATAAAAATATACAAACAGTCTACACTTCTATAGCGCGGACTGGAGCGAACCAGGAGTACCTAGCACGTAGTGCAGTGTTCCTTCTGTCAAACATCGGCTTAGAGGTCTTAGCGACGGCTACGAGGATGATGATGACGATGACGATAACACCGCATCGATAACCTTCCGAATCAATTTGAATTTCGATTTCTCTCTATTAATTTCAATCCGCGCACAAACCATTAGAAAGAAGAGTTCTTTACGTTAAGCTTATAGGTACCTATAGGCATACATACGAGTATATGTAGATGCCATTGGTTCTACGTTCTCTTGCAGAAGATCGCAATCCAGGGATAAACTTGTTCCATGGATAAAAGAACAACCTGAAGATATACTCAGTCATGATGAACATGAACACAAGATACAAATAAAAAACAATAATCACGGAACAGAAAAACATCTTTTCTGCATTTATCTGCAGTACCGACGCGGTGCATACCGCCACCACCGCGACCACCAATGCCATTATTGCTAATGTAGTGTATGCACTAGCAGACCGGCTTGATATCTCGAACAAACTCCTCCATCCAACCAACCAACCAACTAACCAACCGGTAAATATCCTCGGGGACAATCAAGCAATGACAGGGAAGAGAACCCAAGCCAGAGTACAACTACGTACTACTCGTATCTGTAAAAGAAACATAATTTCCCAATCACGATTTCGAACCATATAACACCTACTCGATCCCTAATGATCTGGCTAATGTTTCCAGTTCCTGACATTCACCGAATACAAGCAACTCTAACGCCCTCTTGCCGCCTTATTGTGTACGTTATTGTGGTACAGTGTATTGCTGTATACAGTGTACAGTACAGTGATGGTTGATCATGAAAAGATGCCGAGATATGCATTCTCTTATAACGGTATATCGAAGACGGTCGGTTATATTTATATGGTGGGTGACCGTCAAAAACATTTGCATGAAGAGAAGTTATTTCTTATACCATCTAGCTTAGCTATATGTATGAACGGATTGGCAAAATCAGCCGCCCGCACTTCCAAATGGAATGGAATAAAGAAGAGCAGTGGGGTATTGATTGAAGAAAAGGGGAATAATATCCCATATTCTATACCTAAATGATCTAATGTTGGATATAATATTGCCGAGATTGTCAAAATAGAACCTGTCAGAAATTGACACTGTGACTTAAATGACCCGGTTATTATACAACAATTTGCAGAACTTATCAGTTTTTATAAACGTCAAAATTGGCATTTTGAGGAATGTATTACATAGTTATTAAATTGTTTTAAAGTAAATGGTGACATTTTTGTTGGACTTCGAGTACTTGTACGCAACAGGCTACTTTATATTTAAAAGATCAACATAATATAAAAGAAATGCCAGTTACAGTCCTCAATAAACATTTTCACTATGGAACCAAATTTTAAATAACCTATTTTTAAGGGCTTGACATTTTACTAAGTACCTAGTTATTTTCTAATATTTAGCAATTTATTAAGCTACTCCAAAATGTTAAACCTTGCTTTTGTTGTGCTAAGTAAAACTAATAAATTGCAAATTTCCTTTTATTAAAAAACTGCCATCCGAACATGCCTAAATAGCGACAGTTCGTGAAAATGAACAAAGCAAACAAGCTTAAACGTAGCTATAGCGGCATATACACGCATCAAAATCTCATCAAGCATGTGAGAGTGTGTTTGTAAATTCTTTTTCGTGTTGAATATACACACATCAAGCATGAGTCATCAATCATCATTTTTTCGTAGATTTTGGATGTGAATGGATGTGCGGATTCTTCGTTAGAAAAATATGAGTGACATGGACGATTGTTGCATAGCTCTGGGACTAGCGCTGGCGTTAAAAATGAAGAGGAAAAATTTGCGGAAAAAACGGATCTGGATGAAAGAGTGGCTGAAAAAACGAAAGCAGTTTACACATGAAAATCATTTGTATGAACTGAAATTAAGTTCGCCAAGTGACTTCAAAAATTTCGTTCGCATGAACGAGGAAACATACAACCAACTTCTGGAAATGATAACGCCCAAAATTATCAGAAAAGATACCGCAATGCGTCTGTCAATAACTCTTCGGTTTCTGGCTACAGGCAATACATTTGCAGACTTAAAATTCATCAGTGCTATTTCTGAACAGTCTATTGGTCGTATTGTCATGGAAACGTGCGAAGCTATTATTGAAGTCCTAAACGATCATATCAAAGTAAATAAAACATTATTTTTTCAATGTAAATATTTTTTACTTGTATTATTTTCTCTGTATTTTAAATCAAAATTAGAAATATAACTATTTATATAGGTATAACAACGCTGGCAATGAACGGTACACTTCAATTAATTCTAACAAAAAATTTTTATCCTCCATCATGCACATTTAAAAATATCCTTCCGAATGATGTCTTCACTCTAGCAACGCAAAAACAAGAATGATGCTTGATCAAGCAATCAATCACGAATACACACTCTTCAATCACTTGTCAAGCATAGACCCCTGATTGAAGAAAAATCAAAACATTTTGATTTCGCGTCAAGCACACACACACTCTATACGTGTTTCAATTTCACAAACACACTCTTACATGCTTGATGAGATTTTGATGCGTGTATATGCCGCTTATTAATTGGAATTCCAAACTGTAGACTGGACCATTTTTTCCACTGCTCTTATAACATTAAATGTACAGATGTTATATGAATTTTACAAATTGCTAAAAGTTTAAATAGTCATTTCGTGATTTTAACTTTAGTTAATTGTTAAGAGATAGTTACACAGATGTTAAAATCGTTTAAAATTAGGAAAATCATCTTTTAAGATGGCTTTTACATTTAACTTAATCGTTTGAAATTTTGCACCTTTAATTTAAGTATATACATACATACATACATACATATGTGCTTCGTACACTGTCTAAAGAAATTAAAAAACCAAAAAACAAAGTCTAAAGCGCCAGTTATAGCTATCATTGGTTTTCATCATTGAAAACAAACATTGGAATTTGTTTGGCAGGTCGTTTATAGCTATCATTAGAAATTTCTGTCATTGAAAAAAATTTCCTGATTGAAAGCCACCGAAAAATGTTTACTGACAGAAATCTGTCATTGGAATTGTGTGAAATTGGAACACAAATCAGTGGAACAATTCGTTTCACTTTTGAACATAAAAGTATCAGCTGTTCAGGAAAATGAATTTCCGTCCGGAAAATAGAAAAATACATTTTTAGAGAAAAATACATGCGTAGTTACACTTTTTTTCTCAAAAAAATTCTTTGTGTGATTTCCGATCGATCAGTACATAATTTTTATTTCTAATCAAAGGGAAACACCGTCAAATATCGATTCAAAAATTTTTCCGGATCGATTTCAATGATAGCTATAACTGCCGCCTAAATTTTTCGATTCCAAAAAAGAACATTTTTTGACAGTCAGTTAGAAAAAACTATCTGTGATTCTCAGATATTTTCACAAAATATAAAATTACAATGTTAGGTAAGTAAAATCAAATTTTGCTTTCCGAACAAAATGTGTTCATCTATCAGCTTGACTAATGTGGTTCCTGATTTTTTCGATTGCCAAAACTAAAGGGTGTTTTTTAAGACGTATGGTTTCCAAAAATATTATTTATGTCAAAAAATGTAACTTTATTCTAATGATAATGGTTTGCCATTATTTTTTAAAACTGAATGAATTTCAGATAAGGGGCAGAATTTTCTTTGTTTAGGAGTAAGTCTATTTATTAATCTAGAGCTTTCCACATTAATTGTAACATGATTCCCTCTACCCATAGAGCACACCAAACAGTGACCTTTTGAGGATGTAACGGCAGGGCGTCTCAACAACACCATGCCAGAGGCCTTGGGTTTAATCCCTGGTAGTGCCACTTACGAGTATTTGTTTTATTTTAAATCAAACTGTTCATAAATCAAGTGACAGCTGTCAAAAAAACAACAACTCAGAAAAAGGTATTGCCATATTGAAAATCACAAATCTAAAAAAATACCCATTATATCCAAAAATCATTTAAAAACATTTTGTTTCTCTGAAATACGGAAGTATGTATACACATGTTATAACGGGTTATCTATTCGATTTCAAAAGTATAGTATATAAGTCAAATTAAGTTGTTAAACCAATTTTTTTGGCAGTTGAAAGTCTGACCTTTATACAAAAATGGATCGCATATCTATCGCACAACTCATACAAATTATTAAAACCTACTACAAAAATTGTGATTCTGCCACAGCCACATATCGTGATTGAAGAGGAGATTATGGTTTACATAATCCTCCAACTACGCAAGCAATTGGCAAAATTGTGAAGAAATTTGAAGAGACTGGATCGGTTACAGATATTGTAAGGCCAATGCATCATCGTTTCGCTCGTACCACATGAACATATCGCTGCTGTAGGTGAAAGTGTTGCCGAAACCCGAATTTGTGAATTCCTCTTCGTTCTTAGGAATTAGGAGTGTCTAACGGCACATTATGGCGTATTTTGCATTTGGATCTACACCTACATCTATATAAAGTTCAGCTCACATAACACAACATTAAAAGCCAGCTGGCCATTCACAACGTGCGTCGTAGATACGTCGAATAAGTGCTTGAACAACAGGCGCGGCGGTGGACGGCGATTTTTCGAACAAAATTTTCTTCAGCGACAAACCACATTTCTCACTCGGTTCTGAGAATCCTCAAGTAATTGAAGAGAGGCCATTACACCCACAAAAAGTCACTGTTTTGTGCACTCTTTGGTCTGTAGGTGTGATTCGAAAATGACGATGACTGTCACCGTCAATACGGAGCGTTATGGTCATATATGATAACCGACTTTTTTTGCCTGCTATTGAAGAATACGACTTGGAGAATATGTGGTTTCAACAAGACGGTGCCACATGGCACACAACTCGAGCGAATATGGCTTTATTGCACGAGACATTTCCTGGCTGCGTAATTTCTCGTCGTGGTGATATCAACTGGCCACCAAGATCATCCGATTTGACACTGCTGGACTTTTTTTGTGGGACTACGCTAAATACCGTGTTTATGCATATAAAACTCTTGAGCACTTAAAAACCAACATTCGTCAAGTTATGGCTGAGATACCGCCCAACATGTGTCAAAAAGTAGTCCAAAATTACCTCAAAGAAGTAATTTCTTAGTATAATAGTTTTTTATTCGCTTAAATTAAATCTAAAATTTCCAATGAGAAACTCCAATAAAGCTATTTGAGTTTGTATTTTTGACACAAATGACATTTTCCTCATTTTTTAATAAATTTGACAAATATTATGTCTACAACTCCATTTCTACTGTGTTCAGTCAGTTATTCATAATAAAAGACATTGTTTTAATTTTCTCAATCCACTATATTTAATAGAAAACGCCACTGTTTAATGTTTACTAACTTAAACTTAACCTCACGATCATTACATCTACCTTACCTTTCCAACCAACTTAAGTACTACTCATATTTCTCCCATTGTGTATCATTCAACAACACTTCTCCACCTTTCCAGTCTTTATAAGAGTCTCAAGAATTTAAGGAAAATAACACAAATCACTAAAGTCTAAGCTACCTTTGTTATATTTTGTGTATAAGCCACTATAATTCACATATTCAACCAATTGAACCAAAATTTAGGCCACAATCGTGAGTCTACCTCAGCCTCTCTCTCTCTCACAACTCTCAAGCAAGCTATAATTCAACCCCTTTTAACAATACTTTGTATTCCAACAACGTGTTGAATCTTATAAACGACAAACCAAGCGAATAAGCCTTCAATTCGTCTACGTGTTAGTTTGAGAGCATTGAGTTATAAAGCTAGCAAGAGTCAAGAGTTACACTATACTCACAATTCGTCGAGACCTTTTAATGACTTCAGCTTATGGTGATGGTAGATATTGGTGCTGGTCTGGTGCTATAGTGCTAGTGCCTGAATTGGATGAAGCAACCATACTTCCATTGTATTGCCCATACCAAGCGAACATCAGTCTATCGTAGTTACTCGTCGTGTTCGTTTCGGTGCTTTGGGAAAACTATCTCTTTGGATAAAATATACCTGCACACACACCTCTCTAGCTCTAGACCTAACGAATCTGCCAAGTTGGGCGTTGTCGCGCCTCTTCTCTTTTTTTTTAAATCTGGCAGTTATTTTCTGTTTATAACTAAAAATGATTTCGAAATGTTTATAAAACTTCGTTTTTACCATACTTATCATTATTTCGTTGTAATAAATTTCCACCTGTGATTTGATTAGATACTTTTTTCGTATTATCTGACGTAGGTATGCCTACCTAGACCTACCTGTATTGTGTGAACGAAAATAAATAAAAGTATCTAGATAAAGAGTATCTTGCGAAATCCGCCAATAATACACCTGTGTGTTCTTACAATATAAATTGATATTTATGTATTTTTATTACAAAATAAAGTTCATGTGAGTGAAGTTGAAATAGAAAAATTCTAAAATTCTAGTTAAAGTGTAATTTTTCATATAAAATTGTGTTGACTGTATTTTTATTGCCTACAAAGAAGCTACCATAATATTCTACAACCAACACCCACCCTAAAGTGGTTGGTTTTAAAAATGCAAAAAGGTCAGTGCACTTTTTCCTCTTCTTTTACAAAATAACTAACTGAACTGCAACCAACGCAACGCTGCAATTTTGATCCAAAAGGTAGCGGGAAGCATTTAGTCCTTGTTCTATATTTTGGTTTAAGAATTCTCATACAAAATTATTTCCTTGTCCAGTTGGTAGTTATTCTCTGAAACAAAACAAAAAGGCCATACCTTTTACCAATACTTAGAAAACTGCAATACACTCAACCCAACCCACACATTTTTTAAAATTTTTGTTAACAATGTTTTGAGAGCTCCCCTCTTTCCTCTTTCTTAACTAAATTACGGAATACACTCCAAGTCATAAGGATAGACGCAGTGATTGTTGACAAGTAAAACTGATAAAACCACCATTACGAGTATATGCAAAATCTCCGAAGAAGGATATGTAGTAGGCGGTTGTGTTGTTTAGCTCTGAAAAGAGCATGGTCTGAACATTCTCTAAACAAAGCGTATTCTGAGCGCTCAGAATTATTATCGAAAAACACCTGAACAATTATATGTCATTATTTGACAATTGTCAATTTACATCTTAGTTTTCTTCTACAGATACAAGAAATAAGATTCAAAACAAATTATAATCAAACAATTGGCAATTTTCAGTTTAAATTGTTTTCCAATTTTACCTGTTAAATGCTTGTGTTCAGCTTTCAACTCGGTCTGCTTATTGATTTTTCTCTGAGCTTATCCTAAGCGCTATGAACACGCTTAGAACACGTTCAGAACGAAACAGAAAGAAACACACATTTGGAGATCTGAACGTTCAAAGGTAAAAAATAAACACAATTTTTTTTTGACACTTGAAGGTCTTGCACACCTAGCCTAAGAAAGTAGAGTATAAGGTCTGTTCCCAACCTTGACCAAAACTACCAATTGTCAACAATTTTTGCTCAAATGCTGCTCCAGACTACACAAATTTAGTAGTTTTGGGCAAAAGAGAGCGCACAAAAGAAATAAAATAATTTCCCCAACTGAAAAATTTTGCCTAATAAATGTCTTTGGGCAGAAATTGTTGGTTTGTCAAATGTCATATTTTGGTACTTAAGTTGACTGTCCGTTCGGTTTGTTTCGCATTGATGGAGTGGCAGACAATTTTTGCCATACTCTTTTGGCAGCTTTCTTCTTTCTGGAAGAATTTCATCACCGCTCTTCAAAATTTGACATACCAACAACTTCTGACCAAAAATCATGGGAACAAACCTTATGTACAACCAAATAAAGAACTTGCCAACTTTGAAAGACGTAACTGAAAGGGATTAAGAAGACCGACTAGAAATAAAGTCAAAAACTACTGATATAAATTGGTTTTGTTTCTGACTAAAATGTACAGAAACACCAGCAACAACAAATTTGTAGAAGTTTTTTAAGAGCTTTAAACGATAAAAATGTTTAGCACAGCGAAAAACACGGAAACTTTTTTATAAACTTTCGCTAGATTTATCTCTGATAATAGCTGCTAAGTGCTGAATCTAATGCAATTCTGCAAAATTTTGCAAAGGCATTACAGAAGAATTAATGTTCCATTTCTATTTTTTCCAGTAGGTTCGTGGATTCCTTAAATAATGGCTGACATTATGATTACTGCTTTTGCTTTAGTGAGCTATAAACCGGACGAAAAACATTTATCAAAGTATTTCCTCCAATGCCAAAAATTTGTTCCAAACTATTATTTTTGAAACACAAAATTAAATTCTTGTTTGTAAAAGAGCCATCAAAATGTTGATTCTTCTAATGTGTTTATTCTGGTCCAGTTTCATTTGTCAAAAAATGCCTGCATCTATCCTAATGACTTGGAGTGTACATTCTTACCTGATGTCTGTCTTTGTATCTTTTTGTTTGTTATTATTGTTACCACACACAGGTATGTAAACCTTCGACAGGTGGTGTTACCAGACTGAAAACAATAACAACAAAAAATATAAATGTATAAATTATGATTCATAAGAAATCATTAATTTGTATATTGCTCATTTTTGTTTTCTTATTTGTTTACAGGTTGATAAAGTTGATAGCTTCCATATTGATGACGCGATATCTATGTAACTTATAGCATTTTTTGTAGTTAAATATTTATTTTATTTTTGTGCAATTGATAAAAAAATATAAAACGTGACTAATTTTATTTTCACGCGTTTAATTTGTTTGTTTGAAATTCATTTTAAGATACTGTAATTCGATATGCCATTGATATTAGCTTCAATGCAGATTTAAATGCAACAAAAAGTTTATACGTTATACATTTGGTGCAGTTTCTGAGAACTGAAGTTATTAATAGGTTTTATTTTTTGAATAGATTTTCTTAAAGATAAATAAACAAGTAGTGTTAAATCTAAATGATTACTTAAACTATCGAAATCATTTAAAATACACGTGGCTGATGGGACTTGATTTTATAGCTTTAAACTAGGTAGCCTGATGTATTGTTTGTATTGAAGATGTTGTTCCAACAGGTTATGCAAAGGAATTGGCTTAAAATATTCTTGGAAATTGGGAGAACATTTTTTTAGAAGATCAATAAAATATTCAAAGTTATCTCTTTTTCATTCTTAGGCCGAATTTGTCAGTCCATTTTGAAATCAAGTTTTTCGTTCTTTTTGAGATCTAAACTTAACTCACTAAAATTGATTGAAAGAGTGCTGTAACGATTAATAACACAAGAACGGCTGGGTTAATTTGGTCATTATCATATTCGTCACGGCCTATGACTATTAAACTATCCACAAAACTCTCGGAAGAAATTATTGTTTAAAAAAATTACAGCTCCCATAGAAATTTCACCTCATTAAAAGTCTTGTTTTAGAAAATGTTTAAGGAAGTGAATTGAATATAAAGGTGCGTCCAGACTAAGGACACATCTTTGAAACATAATAATTTCTGAAATGTTTTCTTGGTCTAGACGCTCGCGAAACATTTTTGAAATGTTTACTAAATGTTTCTGTGTTTTCTCATTCCGAATGGGAACATTTATTTGTTTCCTAAGCATTTACAACTGAGTGTAGAAAGGGGGTGAGTGGCTATGAATATATAGATATAAATTGTAGTGAAAAGTGTGGAGCAACGAGAATGTTATCCAATTACTAAAAATGTATGAAATAAAAAAAGTTTTGTGGGATCCACTTGACAAACATTTTAAAAATAAAATCAAAAAAAACCGATAATTTATCTGAAATTTGTGAAAAAGATGAGGAAAAAACAAAATTCAGAATGATAAAACACGACACTATCAGTTCTACTTCTTTAACAGTCCATTTTCTCGTACAAAACTTTAAACATAAATGGGAAACACAAAAACATTTCAGAATGTTTCTCAAAGCGTCCACACCAAATAAAACAAATCAAAAACATTTCTGCAATATTTCTGCAATGTTTCTGAAATATTTTTTAAACAACTGGGAAACATTTCGGAAACGTTTTTTAAACATTGTTTCCTAAAATGTTTCTTTGGTGTGGACACACCTTAACACTTTTGATTTTAATGACATTTGTAATATAGTGAGTTAATTTATTGACCAATTTGTGTACTTATTGTGATTAGTGGAAATATATTTTTCCGCCGACTTTTTTGGTCACTATAGTTTTTGCAATGAAACAATTACTTTACATTAACAAAAACAAAAACTATAGTGACCAAAAAAGCCGACGGAAAACTATGTATATTTCCACTAATCACATTTGTAATATAGTAAAAAGCTTCTCCGACTGAACCTATGGTGAATCCTTATGTCTATCAGTGCTATTGTTATCAACAAAAGCAATTCGTCAGTATTATGGTATCAACTTTCGATTTCTATACCTGATAACATTTTGCTGTTGTTTCATGCAAAATTTTTGCCTTTCCAACAAGCATTCATGGAAATTTTGACTGATATTGATTAAAAGTCATGACATGTATTGAATTTCAATACATCCAGGACGATAAAAATTATCGAATCTAAACCGACCTTGAATACTTTTAATCATTGGTCAATGCCAAAGAGGCTCTAAAATTTCTCGAAATCTGAATAAACATTTCCTTCTGCGTTTTAACACATTGAACACAAGGAATAGTTTTTTGAAACTTGTCGTAAATTTTGCAGTTATGCGAAATTATAAATACTTTTGAACTACTTAAAGAGTTTAATCAGTATAATGATAATTATTCTCAGGAAAGTTAAAGCCAAAAACAAAATAGAAGTCCATGGTTCTTGATTCTCTTGACAGCAAATTGATGAAGTAGTTTAAGCGTTGGCTGAGTATCATCACATTTTTGATTGCTGGGTGAATAAAATCATTTAATAGAGTTCTTTTTTCTTTATGATATGGAAAATATCGTCAACGGAAAGCAAAATTGTGCTATAGCTCCAAAGGATATTTTAAGGACTTAGAAAAATGTTTCTTGTCGTTGACAATATTTTCCATTTTCACGTTTCCATCTTCATTTTAGGAAATGTTTCTATAAATCGTAAATCAGCTGAAAATAATTATTTTAAACTAATAAACAGCTCATTTTCTTCCATTCTCGACAAGGTCTTTGTTTCTGTGCCATAAAAACACATCAGGTTGCGCGAAGGCCAAGATCGTGTATTTTTATCTGAAATGAATGTCTTCTCAGTCTAAATAAACAGCGATTGGTGAGAGCTATTCTTTGTTTCATCTATGACATGATGCCATCTAACGATTATATCCGAGTCCCCGACAAAGGCTTGTGCTGTTCTCAAAAGTCTGAAGTTGTCACCAGGGTAAAAAAATTGCCACCAGCTACAAATAATTATACTTACAATTCTGAAAGGTTACAACAATTCATTTCTTTTTCACGGACAAATTTTAAAGTAGTTGACATGAACGTCAAAGTAGATTTAAAAATTGGGTAGGTATAGGTCAATTTAGGGAGATTGGTGCAAATTTGATCCACCTAAAGGTGTTCTAAGAAGCCCAGATCAATTGTATATCTACTATACTTCATTCTCTCTCTCTAATTTATTCTCGGATACCAAGGTTGCTTTTTACCTCTGCTAGATAATTAAGTTTTTGATTAAACTTTCAATTGCTATCGAACGTTTGATTCTAGTTCTACTTAATTAAAATACATAGGAAACATTTGAATTCCCTAATATGTATGTTCTAATTAATCTGGCAACATTCTTTTAACCCAAAAAACCTTTCCCAATCTTTATGGCTCACTATATACCCATACATAAAGTTCTTTTGTCTCTTTGGACTTCTTTAAGATCACCATATCAACTCAATATAACACCAATAGTCAAGTTAGCTTGCCTTTGGCATTAAGTTTCATGTTTAGTGTTCCTACCTTCTGTTTTGACTTTCTTGCTTTCATCGTCGTCGTCGTGGTCTTCAGCAGTCAGCACCTTATACAGAAAAGTTGCTTACAAACAATTCTGAAACAGAAATTAATTCAAAAGAGTGAACGTTTTACACAAAATATGACGTCAGGTTTAAGTAGATTTGTAAACTACGAGTATATAAGGCCAAAAACAGGTATTACCAAGAAAAACGGTTACGTGTAAGCAGAAAACCAGTTTGACATATAGGAGGCGCATTTTACCTGGATTTCTTGTTTGTTGTTTTGTTTGCTCTGCTTTATTGACATGTTGCAACATTTGGTAAACAAAACACAAGAAAGAAACAACAACAAAATAGAGATCAGAAATATAAATAGAAATGGAAAAAGGAAGGTATTATAATTTTGTAGTTCGGTTTAGGTTTGAACTTCTTAGACTTTCGACTTTACTTGTCAACTTGAAAACTATTTAGTGCTATCTCTTTCTTGTGTAAGTGTATTTAAAAGCTTGACGTAAAGGGAACACTCACTGGATGCAG
The DNA here is from genome assembly GCA_920104205.1 of Eupeodes latifasciatus. NCBI lineage: Eukaryota > Metazoa > Arthropoda > Insecta > Diptera > Syrphidae > Eupeodes > Eupeodes latifasciatus. The sequence goes on along the minus strand of OV049924.1, from coordinate 143,549,777 downwards.
ATGGAAAACAGACACACAACAAAAAAAACAGTTTTCTCATTTTGAATTAAAAATTCAAGAAACGTTCACATTGACGATTGACAGGAAACGTGTGTAGAATGGAATGCTAAACCAGCCGCAAAACCGCATTTATCCATTTCCATCTTTCTATCAGAAGCTAACCCATCGAGCTCTATGAATCACAGCAAGGATAAATTTTTCTTCATTAATTCTTTTTCTTTTTTTTTAACTTTTTATTGGTTAAGTTAAAAAATGTATTCATAGCATGTTGAAGTTAAAGATGTGACCAAACTAAACGTTAAACATTGGCGCATGTTTGAACGGTGGTTTCTAGCTGACCACCATCAGAGAGAGGGACTGGAACTCGAACTCGCACTGGCACTCTAACTCTAAGTAGCATCTAGCTTGAGATAAGTCGTCAAGAGTCATTATATTCATGACATGCAATGGGAAAATAATTGCGGATGTTATAGAGCTTTTTGTCTTCCTGGCTTGGCATATGTTTTTCTTCTTGTATGAGCGCCACCTTTAAAATGATGTTGACAACAACTTTCGGACATGCTGTACTTGTGCACGACACATAACTGGTTTTTGTGTAGACCAATTTAAATTTAAACCTGTAAAAGACCGTAGAGTAGTGATATAGAATTATTATTATAGAAGTGCGTGAGCTATTTACAGATTGAATGATGAGTAAGTTCTTTTGAGCGTTGAGAGCGCGATTTGTGGACATCGTTTTAGATGACGGATTGTTAATTTTGTTATGCGGTTTTGACGTTGGGAGCATAGGTATGCGCATTAACCTATTTTTATGGGTGAAGTAGTGAGTGGAATGTAAATTCTGATTGATGGTATTTAATTCCAAAGATTATATCTTCGCTGAGCGGAAACAAGAAACACGTTCTAGGTTGAAATGTTAAAAGAGATATAGATCAAAACTTGATGTTTCCCGTATAGTTTTTTTTAGTTTGAAAATGATTAACGCCAGTTTTCTTCCTGTTCCTCTTTGAATCTGTCACATAATTCTAATCTAATCAGCCAACAACTGGTTCTTAAATGTTGGAGTATATTATTCTGAAGTACGGGTAACTGCCAACCAAGGCGTGAACTTAAGTAATGGGTTTTCCCATAGTAACGGATTAATTTTGACAGCTCGTGGCAGCCATATTGTTTCGGAGATTCACAAGGTGCCAATGTATCCAAATTAAGTTACTGTTTGGTGCTGGTTTTGGGCTGGAGGTGTCATCGGAATTGAATTGAATTTGATGATATGGACACCGAAGACATATGGTTTCAACAGGATGGTGTTTCGTGCAACACAGCTCAAGACACAATCGATACTCTGCCCGAGCGGTTAATGGCATGGTTATCTCGCACCTGGCGCCCCTTTGGGGCTGGCTTTCTTATTTTATTCTGCAGAACTTTAAACCTTTTTTTCGTGGAATTTAAAGTTTCCTTAAGGTTTTTGGTGATTTTTAAGGGTTTTTGATGGTTTAAAAAAAAGTTAAGTTGATTTTTTGAAATTGTGCGTTGTAAGTAGGTATACATAATTATGGACGGGAAATTGTCTATTTAGTTATTGCAATTGAATTTCAATTACATAGCCATATGAAATATGATATAAAAACAGTAAAAAGGTATTATAATCTGTCTACAATATTTTCACATTAAAATTATTACTCGAGCACAAAGTGATTTGTTTGCGATTTAAAAACATAAGTGCCTACAACGACAAATTACCTTTGCTAATGACTTTAATGAGGTGAGAAAGTACCATTTACTTGTCTACACTTATATCTCTTAAAATAGTACCATAGATAAAAGGTGTCCTAAATTATAAAAAAAACAGAACAATTTGACAAATGATGAAAATTGCATAGGTATAGAATTCACAATATAATATCAGCAGTGATTCGCAATGCTTTATAAGTTGTATCTTTTCTTTAAATAATTTCTACTTAACTAAGACTGCGATTTCAATTTAAGGAATTTGATCAGCATGATTATTGATTAGCCCGTATATTAAAGGAGCAAATTTAATTAAAATCTTTTGTTAGTTTTCGGACACCCTTTATTATTTATATGAAAAAGTATCTATTTTTCGCATTTATTCTTCAATGCTCTGTCTGCTTTGTTTTGAAATAGATATAATTAGAGATATTTTGTAACATCTATTGGTTTTAGAAATCGAAAGGAATAGGTATCAGTTTCTTTACTTATGTACCGACGTAAAAAGATTTAATTACAATAATATCACTGAAGCATTAACGTAATGCAAAATAAATTGTACCTTTATTTATTAAGATATGTATTTGAATTGTGTAAATACATGAACTCAGATCATGTAAGATTTTAAAAGTCGAACACCTAGGTATAGGTGTAGTTTAAACCATTGAATAATGATGAAGAATAGTTTTTTTTGTATAATTTCTAATTTCATTCAATTTTATGTCATGCGATTCAATAATTTTTTTCTAAATAAAATACAATTGTTATGCATTAAAGGAAAACGGTGGTTTTTGTGCATTCTTTCTTTAGGGTTTTCTGGCAAGCATAAGACTGAAAAGAAAACGTATTGGATCTCTTCTGATATTTTGGTATATGATTCTTTTGGTTATGGTTAATAGGAAAAACGTTATTAAAGGATTTAAGTTGAAAAAATCTGTTAAAAAGTGTTAAAATCCGTCTGGCAAGGGGAAGGATGAAAGAAAACCGTCTTGGACACACATTTTTAGAATCACAGGAATTCGTCTGATATTTTGGTATGTGATTGTTTTGGTTATGGTTAATAGGAAAAAAGTTATTAAGGATTTAAGTTGAAAAATTCTTTTAAGAAATGTTAAAATGCGTCTGGCAAGGGGAAGGCTGAAAGTAAAACGTCTTGGACCTTGGACACACATTTTTACAATCAGGAGAATTTTTCTGATTTTTTGATGTATCATTCATGTGGTTATCATTTCGACCCAAAAAGTTGATTTTCGCGCATTTTGGCGGCCGTCTGGCAAGGGGAAGGCTGAAAGTAAAACGTCTTGGACACACTTTTCTGACATCAGTGGATTATCTACTATTGATTGTATATTAATTTAAGTGGTTATCACTTCGACCCAAAAAGTTGATTTTCGCGCATTTTGGTGGCCGTCTGGCAAGGGGAAGGCTGAAAGCAAAACGTCTTGGACACACTTTTTTGACATCAGGGCACCATCCCCTATTGTTTATACATATGTATATCCATTTAAGTGGTTATCACTTCGACCCCAAAATCGAAAAAATGACCATTTTCGAACGAACGTGTGTTTCAACTATAAGACTAATTGGAAACATATTATAGTTGGCGTGTGTTTATAGCATTTAATTTTAATCCAAAGCAAACCGTGTTTTCCAAATCGAAACTTTAGTATTGGGGCGAGTAACTCTTACTTTTGATTACGACCGTAAAACGCCTTGAAAGGTTGGCTATCAGGCCTTGACATCTTTTCCCAGACAAATTTTGTACATAGTTCATCAATGTTTTTAAAAAGTTTGGATGCATTATTGGATTTTGTCTTATCTTTATCTCTCTTTATGTGCAACCCCACATATTTTCTATCGGAGCTGGCTGAGCTGAAAAAACCAAAACTTTTATTTTTTCGATACAACAATTCACTTTGAATTTTAAATGGACGTCGCACATTTTATTTTCCATTAGATTCAAATATGTTTACTTTGGACTTGAAGTCATATGTATGTAGGTTAGGTTAAAGTGGCTGTTGGTTGGGACGTCCAACACACTTAGACCAAAGTATGGTCCGTTGTGATACCACATGGATCAGTTAATCAGCTTAACTCGTTGAACCAATTGGAGCTTCGAATGAAGCGTAGGAGACAAGTAATGTCGGAATTCTTTAGATCACTGGTATCTTTAAAGTAGTAGTCTCCAAGGTGGATTCTACGTCTTTGTGATAAGGCAGGGCATGTGCACAGAAGATGAGAGATTGTCTCTTCTTCTTCTTCGTCCATGCAACTCCTACAAAAATCATTTGCAGGGGCTCCGAGTCGAATAGCATGCCTTCCTATTAAGCAGTGCCCAGTCAGGACACCTATAACGTAGCTAACGTGCAATCTACTCAGAGAGATTAATTGTTTTGAGCGCCTGGCGCTAAGAATAGGCCAAATTAGTTTAGTTGCGACACAAGTGGTGGTGTTATTCCACCTGGAGTTTGTTTTCTCTATGGTATCTTGCTTTAGCATGAGCTTATGTACATGTAGCTAAGGGGATACCTATGCCAGCATTGTGAGCTAGCAGAGGTAAAGTTGTTCCGCTTTTTGCAAGTTCGTCAGCTTTGCAATTTCCTGGAATGTCTCTATGGCCCGGCACCCAGAAAAGGTGAATGTTGAACTGTGTAGCCATCTCCGTAAGAGATGATCGACAATTTAGGGCTGTTTAAGAATTGTTTACAAAATGGAAGGGTTTATTCAAAATGTTCTAGCGCATGGTTTTTGACAAACAATGCAATCCACTTTTGGAAAGACGTTTCCTTAACAATAATAAATAAGGTGGTGCAAAAGTCCGTTGAAAACTAGGGCATAATCACTTACAACTCTCAACTATTTCTGTCTGAGGATAATGTATGAAGGGGACCAACAGTTTTAAGCCAAATTTGAACTGTTTTTATGACAAGAATAACTCTTGGAGAGGCAGTACCACTTTAGGTGGCAGAGGCAGGGATTGAACCCAAGACCTCTGGCATGACAGTCCAACGTACTTACCATCATGCCAGGGACGATTCCTTAGTCCGTGCTATGATTTCATAGCTTTATCAGGATAAAATAACCAAGAATTGCTCTGTTAGACTATAAGATGATGTTCTCTTTGGGTTTGTTTTCTTTTTTCTCTCGTTTCTAAATATTTGTTTTGGAAAATGTCAAAATTCAATAACTGTTTTCCTTTTCTGTCATTGAAAAAATCCAGGAAAGAAGAGACAAGTAATAGATATGTATGTATGTATGTTGAATAGTTAATATGGTTAATTTGGGAAAGAAAACAATAAATGTTTTTTTTATCTTTTTCAATTATTTGTCCACCACTGTACAGGTATAATAAGTAATAATAATTTGTCGGAAGTGGAAATAAGTCATAAGGAACGCCCAAATGAGAGTAATGAGCAATTTCGGAATGTCACTTTCTCAAGTGACATTTCTTAAATATAGAAGAACTGTCTTTTGATCTAATCTTAGTAGATCATAATACTATACCTACTTATAGCTTTCATTTAAGACACGCCATGTCAATGGGAACGAACAGATAGACATTCCAATGCACTATAATTTATAACCGTGTCTCGAAGCTATCTTTAGACATAACAATATGCAGACATAGGTAGTTTGTATGGTAGGTATGTATCTACTACTAATGCTCCCCATTCCTCCATTGAAGACTTATTCAAGTTTTCTTCGTTATCATGCAAAGCGAGAGTGGAATCTCCCATGCACATTCAAAATGTAAATCTATGCCTCTAACCAGCTGCACTACCACATTCTTTTTTTTTACCACATGAAATTATTTATGTTAATTGCCATTGTTGATTATTTTTATTTTTTTAATAAGATTTTCTTTCTATTTTATTTGATGATGGGTGCATCATTTTTTTTTGTACTTCATTTTCTTTTTCTTCTTCAAGTGAATTTAGTCATTAATTTAAAAATGAAAACCACTAAACCAAGCAACATACTAGCATAGCACCGGGAAATGATGACTGACAGAAACTAGGACAAAATCATCCATTTTCATTGGAAAAATAATAATTAGACACACGTTCATATACATCATCATCATGCAAGTTTTAATTTCTTTATTATGAAGTTAATATGCATGTTAATGAAGAAGATACATAGGTGAACTTACCCAGTCAATCAGTTTTTATCCAGCTTAGTACATTAAACAGAAGGGTTTTCTAATAAGAGGGTTAATTTTAATTAGCTCGCTGTATGTGCAGCTGTCACTTTTGAAGCTGTCATTTTTTTTGACATTTAAGTAAGGACTTTCTTTTGGCGATATGTTTGTAAAAATGTTACTAAATGCTGATGACCTTGTCATTTTTGTTGTAACTAACCCGATAACACTTCAGCTTCAAATAATTAAACTAAAGGTGTTTTGTGTTCTATGGACTCAAAAAATTAGGTGGGGCAACAGTCCGTAGAGAACCAGGGCCTAGTGACTTACAACTCTCAACCATTCCTGTGTGCGAGTAATAGCAGGGATGGAGGGGACCTACAGTTTATATGCCGAATCCGAACGGCTAATTTGAGAAAGCACTTTTTCATGAGAAGAATTAGAATTTTTCAATTCCTCGCAAGAGGCAGTACCCGTGATCGAACCCAATACCTCTCGCATGACAGTCCCACTAGACATCATGCCACGGGTACTACAATATGGTCATTTTTATATTAAATTGTTTATTAAATATGTACCTACCTATTAGTGGCAAATGCTGTTATCCTTTAAAACACAAAACGAAATGGTAATTTGATTCTATGTTAGGTAAAGTATATCCAATAATACTGCCCATAATCTCGTAAAGGCCCTATATCTACAAAATTTTCGATTTTGAGTTTTTTGCATATTTGGAGTTAGGGCATTGTCTCCGATTTTTCTACATTCATTTCTTAACCTCAAATCTTCAAATAAGCCAGAAAAACACAATTTCTAGAAGCCCTAGCCCCTAACTACAAATCATGTGCATCAAAATTTATAAAAAGCCCTAACTACCACATAGGGCCTTTTATAATACACTGCATAGAGAAAGCATATTCATGTTCTTTTTAAAAAAGCCCTATGTGGCAGTTAGGGCTTTTTATAAATTTTGATGCAAGAAATTTTGTAGTTAGGGCTTTTTTTCTGGCTGCAAATTTGTATGTAAAAGGTTGTAACCTCGTAATAATTTTAATAATGCCTTTAAATTTGTGTGTCATAACTCATAACTAAAATGTTTGAAATAAATTAATTGAATTTTAATTCTTATTTCATGTTTTATTAAGGATTTTAAAGTATAACGTAAATTGTTGTACCTACATAGGGCTTTTTTTTCGTCCAAAGCTAAAAAGCCCTATCTACCTTATTTTCCAAATGCATACAAATTTTGAGTTTAAAACTATTCCAAAAAATAAAGCAATAAAAAAGCTTTACAAAAAATATTTTTTGGTATTTTTCACTTTTTACCTTCAGGTCGCGGTTAACCATTTAGTGTTTTCATCATCATTTATCGAAATAGTGAAAATGTTAGTTAGGGCCTTTACGAGATTATGGGCAGAATAGTATCTTAACCTACATCCTACAATGACTTCTTTTCTTTTAACAGCTTGTTTTCTGTATTTAAAGTGATGCTGCAAATATGAGAATCATCCCTTATTACCGAAACCAGTACCTACCACCCTTAAGAAAAAGACAAACCTTTATTTTACAGCGTTCTTATGTTTACTTCAACTTTTTACAATTCACACTTATTCTAAGCAAAATAAATTGTATAAATTGATAGAATTCAACAAACAAGCATACTTACCTGGCGTAGGGGCTACCGTGATCAACAAGGCGGTTCCCCCGGAGTGAGGTCTGGCCATTGCACTACGGTTGGATTGACCTTCGCGATTGTTCCTAATGTGAATAACTCGTTCGTGTAATTTTTGGTAGCCGGGAATGGCGTTCGCGCCGTCCCGACATAATAAACAAGTTAATTCTATTTAAATATGTCTTTTATATTTCGTCATCTTTATTTGGATTAATCTAATTTAATTTAAGTATGTTACAGATTTTGTGAGTTTATTTGTACGTAATTAAAAAATAAATAACATCTGCATAATATGGAAAATATGTTAAACAAAATGTGATTATGTTGGTCATTTTTACCTACAAGAGTGGTCATTTTTATTTTCAAATTTGGACACAAACTTTTTTTTTTCAAGTGGCAACCGTGGTCCATTTATAATGGGAAAGAGATAGATTTTATTGTAATAAAAGGAATTTGTAGCGCACTCTGGCGTATACGCAATTTTTCTATTGATTCGAAGTAATTTTAGAAGAAAACAACTGTGCACGGAATTAAGATTGATTCTTAAAGATTGTAAAATAATGTTGAAATACAATGAAATACATACTTTTATTTTAAAAGAATATTTTATTTAATACATATTGTACATATATTTTCATAAATGCATTATGGTTGAAACACAAACACGCTTCGTCTGCGTTACGATGGGCCTGCTTCGTGGTTGCTTTAAATGACATTTCTAATATGGCATTTCTAAAATGACACTTCTGTCATTAGAAACTGTTATTTTTTTCTCAAAAGTTTGTTTTGATTTTTCGTGCATTAAAAAATATGAATTTTGAAATCAAAAAAATTAAATTTATGGCGGAAGTAGCTTACACAACCTATAGTGGGTATGTTCAGCTCATGGAGCAAGAAGAAGCGCAGACTCAGAGACGTTGGTGAGTCCGAGAGCTCAATCTACGGAGTTCTTTAATCTATGAGAAGTTATTCGAAACTCATTTTCTGTTCTACAAAAATGAAACGTTTTTAAGAAAAAATTGTATTGTTATTCTACGTATATTTCAATAACTTACTTTTTCCAATAACCAATGGGAATCCTTCCAAAAGCAATTGCATTTTGTTTGTTGACATTTTTTACAGCTGTTGAGCTGTCGGACAAAGCAAATGTTCACTAAAAACCCGTTTGTTAACATTGTTGTATTTGTAATTTTGACAATTAGTCCATGAAAAAAAAAAACGATGCCGTGGGCTAGCGGCATTTTGCTTAGAAAAAAAAATGGAGGGGTTAATAAGTTTTTTCAGGTTTTCCCTTTTACTTTTTTCGATGAAAAAGTCAGTTTTAAGCTTTAATTTTGCAGGCATTTTGTGGATAGTGAACCAATGTACCTTTTTGTCTTGAAAAAAGCATGTTCAACATTAGTTTATTATAATTAATTTACTAATTTACAGTAATCACTACGAAATTCTTTAAATTTCATAATTAACCTTGAATTATTGTATCAAAGTTGCGTTCGAAGAACCATCAAGTTAAGGGTGCGAGCGCAATTTTTTTATTGAATTCTAATAAATTTTCGTTAATGAACGGCCCAAATATTTTTTTTTGCAAGTAATTAAAATCTGTATAAATTTAACCAATCCAAGTATATTTATAGTTTGTTTTTAATGATTTAAGCTTGCAACTATTTTTCAATTCCATTTTGATTAATAAATATTAAATTTAAAAAAAGAGTTATAATCGAAAAATACCTTATCCATAACATTCTTGATTGATGGAAACATACAAGTATTTGCTATCAAAAAAAAAACTATGCATGGAACACCAATGTTTTAAAAAAATAATCAGAAAGATTATAGCGAACCTGTTGAATAAATGCAGAGCAAATAAAATACAAATTTTGACATATATCACAAAATGAAAACGTCTTAAAATCGTTTTGAATTCTTGCACAACTCATTCAATAGATCATGTAATCGAAATGAATGTTTATTGTTGACGTACAGAAGATTTTTTTAGTGAATTCCCACAGTTTAACGCAAAATATAATTTTAATTCATTCATTAAAATTCTAACTGTAACATAGTCCCTCAAAAAAAATTGTCAGGAATATTTCTGCAACAAACAGAACTAAAATTTGGTCTTGCAATTATCGAACTGCTTAAATGATGAAAATACTAATCTAATTGAGGAATCTGAACTAGCTAAAGTTGGCAATGGAACTTCACAAGTATGCTTCTCGTAGCATTGTCTGTACAAAAAAAAATACGGAGGCACCCGCCTATTGTTTCCACCTGAACTTCTAACGTCGCCAAAAAAATGCTGTAAGCAAACTACAGCTGAAAAAATTGTCTGTTTGGTTGTTTTACAAAGTATTGAGTTAGACTTGTGTCCATTTCCAATTATACTTAACCAACTGCAGCGCATGTTGCGTTCGCAAATAACTTAAGTAAACAAAATACAACACTAATAAATCATTAAATAATATGTATTTGTTCAATTTTTTTTATTTAATATACATTTACAACATTTATTTGGATGGAAATTAAAAAGCTATACAAATCTTCCAATTTAAGACCATGTCAGCACTTCAGATTCTGTTGGTTAAGATTGTTTAGTTTTTGAACGAGGCCATGAAACATTCAAAATGAAGCATTTAGATGGGGCTGATTACTATAATGAAGCATTTAGATGGCCGAAACACTAAATGTGAGAATGTGTTTGGTTTTTTGCATCATTTCACGCACACTTTCTCACATTTAGTGTTTAGTTAGCTTGTTGGCAAACCGAAATGTCAGTCTGAGATTCCGGTCTTGGTAATGGAGTGTTTTTGCTCTTTATCATAGATTACGTTCGTCAACAATGTCGAATCACTTGGTGGAGGCTTTCTTTTTGTGTTTGAGCTTTGGCCGCCACTTTTCTACAGAAATCCATTAACTATAAAGCGACAATTACACGGTCAACGCGTTAACTTTCTGACGTCACCAAAAAATCAAAATTGTCTCTGTCAACGAAAATGTCAATGTTCATATTGTCTATCACACAAATTCCACCCTCCGGTCAATGTGATGGCGATAGTCCCAAAAACGAGTCATCGTCTCCAATAGCATTGACTCAGGCATTACATGGTCACAGAATATTGTCAACGCGTTTACTCAAAAATGTGTGTCAACCTGAGTGTCAATATACTCATCAACATGTTGACAACATTTTTCGTTGAAAATTACACAATGTGACACTCTTGGCCTTAGGACAGATTTTGACATAATTTTTACGTCAGAGAGTCAACGCGTTGATGTCTTATTCCGCATTTTTGAAAAAAATATCAAAGGTGTGATATTGGCGCCATGCTGATGAGCACTTGTTTATTGTGTTCGTTGCAATAATAATTTTAGATTGGAAATAAAACTGTACTGCCACCTAATTTAAGTTAAATTTAACGAATAACTAAAAATACAATTTTAGAAGAGTTATTAAATAATTAATATTCTTTTTCTACTTACTTTTTCTCCAAATTTAATCTGGTGTTTGGAGAACGGTTAATCACCAGAAGTTTACCTTAACTAAAAGTTGCCTCTGATTTGTTTTTAAATAATAACATTTAAATCATAACCACAAATCGTGGATGAAAAATTCAACTATTGGTTAAAGAATTCAAAATACGAATAATGACATCAGCTGGTTTTGACAGTTTTCACCAAACTGCACTAGCTCAAAAGGTAATGCAGAATGTTCAGAACTGAAGTACACTAGTCCAGCTCAATGAACGCTTATCAGTGAAAATCAGTGCAGAAATGTTGTCATTGAACACAAAAAAGCTGCACTTTTCTGCACAGAGTAGTCCAGCTTTTAAAAGCTCTATTAGGAGATTACCACTCAAATAAATTTATACTTGCTGTGAAAATTTAAGCCTCGAAGTTTGTCTTTAATAAATCTTTTCTTTTCTTATTTTACAGCTCAAAACCAATATCAATCTCTGCCATGAATAACAATAATCATCAAAAGAATTTGGATAATCGTTCCTAAAGCCATTTAAACGTTTCTATAAGATCCATCTATTATTTAAAAGAAAAAAAAAACACACACACACACTCAAACAAAATGCACTATACATATTTAAAATTCTCAACAAAAAATCCTGTATCCTGCGAAATGGAAAAGAAATTAAAACGCAATTTTAAATATCGAGATAAACTTAAACTTTGGCTACCAATAGTCTTAGTTAGTTTTATAGTTTTATCTTCTAATTTAATAATGGTTGAAGGACAAACAAGAGATCCAAGGTTCTATTCAAGACCAGGTATTGATCCACCATACCCATATCCATATCCAAATCCAGGAGATCCTGATTATAGGTGAGTTTAGAATATAAATTTATATTAAAATTACTAATAAGAAAGTTTTTAAAAAAATATTGTATAAATTTTAGAACGTATTTATTCAACGATCGTCGTTATGGACACTATCCACCTAATGGTTATGGCAGTAACTACCCTGGACGTAATCCACCTGGGCAATATCCCCAGGGAATGCCAAATGAACCAGGATTTCGTTTTGATCCAGTAAGTCAAAAAATATTTTGTTTTAATCGAAAAGATATAAGATTAAGTAATAAGATGATTAAATTTACGATTGAGTTCAATTTGACACTAAATTTTGACATTTCATTAGTTTTTAAAAATTCAAAAATGTCTGCTTAACTTCCATATCTCTTTTTAACCATCAAGTAGGAGCGATATAAGACTATGAGCTGTTAAAATAAGACCTCAAAGAGTCTCGTCGTTACAGTCTCTTATATTAATTTAAATGTCTACCGTCACAGACACTTTGAGTCATCAATTTCCTTTGGTTTTGATAGACGTGATAAGTTTGTTTTAATAGAATCAAGCTATCAGAATGCGTCATATCTATTTTCCTAAAAGAAAATCTAAGTACATACACCGGTCAAAAAGGTCGAACTGACTAATATACAAGATTCGATTGTTCTCCCCATAGTGTTTTTATATCTAGATTTTAATGAACCACAAATGTCAGAAAGATATGATTGCCTTAATTGCCATTCAAGCTTCAGCTTTCTTAGAACATGTGTTCTCATATCAACTGAGCTTATGATTCATTTTTTTTTTTTTGCGAAAAAATAAACAAAATATAAGAACGAACAAGAAACTGCTCTCAATTAAACTTGCGGATAGATATGTTAGCAAAATTAGATATACATACATATGTATGTATACATACGTAGATTTTAGATACGCTACTTATATTGAAAATATGAAAACTGATTTTTCTTTTTGAATTGAAAAGATTTGTTTTTGTATTTGGTAATTATGACAAATCTTGATAAATCCAGTTAGAACATTCATTCAATTGATCAGAAGCTAAGTAAAGAAAATTAAGAGGATTACATTCATTGATATACATACATACCTACCTCTTATAATCGAATTTTGCTAAGCTTGAATGATTTGATGAATGTGGGAATTCATTTAAGGTACAAATGACGCTATGAAAGTTTAAGTGATGATAATTTTTATTTCATTTAAATTCATAGTAACAATGCGGATTTCATTTTTCAAAAACGATATCCAAATGATATTTTCAATGCACTCTTGCAGTCGGAACCTTACATTTGCTATTACGCGACGGCAACACACTGGAATAATGGCTAAACCACATAACCACGCGTTAGGTCGGTCGGGCTTTTGACAGACTTCTTACCGACTTTGCAATATCTTGCGATATCATTTGTCATAAAACACGATCTAAGAAGACGTAATGTAGCTTTAAACTTTGGGTGTTGTTGTTGAAGAAAGTTAACCTAAGTTTACTTAAATTTGTTGATTTATTTCTTTTTTTTTTTGTATAAACTAAACAACAGAAGGGAAGACACTGATTGTTTACACAGCTTCTCAAATAAAACAAACAAAATTGCAATGACTATACAGTTGACAGCTATCAAAGCGCGACAAAATAGAAAATAGATCTAATCTCGAGCTTACGATATTTACGATCTAAAGCGAGCATAAAGCTTGGGGTAATATTTCAGATTGCCTTAGTTTCTATTCAATAGGTCAAAGTCAGCTAATGCTTTGAATGTCATGGCGAATATGTTCCTGTGGGGCCTGTATTGTCCGAAAATTGTTATTGTAAATCTGTCTTTAGCCTTTCCATCGACAATCTAGCTGTGGTTGGAGTGGCATCATCCCGTTGAAAATGTGTTCGGTTGTTGTACTCTGAACCTAAATACAACTGCAATTTCGGTGACAGAAACTTATCAATCATATTAAATTAAGGGCCATTACCCTGCCCGCTGAAATGGCACACTAAATAGTCGTTTTAAAACAATGCAAACGTTTTTGAGTAGTACCCGTGGCATGATGGTTAGTGCGTTGGACTGTCATGATAGAAGTCTTGGGTTCAATCCCTGGTTCAATCTTGCGAGGAATTGACAAATTCTCCAAGAGTAATTCTTTGTCATTAAAAAGTGCTTTCTCAAATTAGCCGTTCAGGTTCGGCTTAAAACTGTAGGTCCCCTCCTTCCCTGACTACAGTACCCGCACACAGGAATGGTTGAGAGTTGTAAGTCACTAGGCCCTAGTTCTCAACGGACAGTTGCGCCACCTTATTTCAATTTCATTTAAACATTTTTGTTGGCGTTCTCTAGGGTTTTTGGGACGCTAGTTTATTAACATATCCATCGGTACGGAAATCTACTTCGTTACTGAATAAAATGTTTCCAAGCGTAACATGTTGTCCGAAAACGTTCCAGCATTGTTCTCGCGAAGGATTTTCGCAAAGGATAGGCACTTTCGTTGAGATACTAAACAATTTGCATTTTGGAGCATTAATTTCCTTTTAAAAATAACATGAACCGCTGATTTCTATTTCTGGAATTCAAACAGTTTAATTTCGAACTTGAGACGCATGTTTTTCCGTTGTTGCTGACGTGCTCTCCCAACCTTTGAATCCCTCCTGCTTTAGGTGCTTGAATTTTTACGGACTATTCTCAAAAAACAGATCAAATGAATCAAACTGCACCTTCGAGGCGTCCAAAAATCAATTATAGCTTGAACTGGTGTGGCATAGCGCACCATTAAACATTAGCCAGATGTCGTTCAAAGCCATGTCTTCGATTTCAATTTAAAAAATGGTCTTGGACGCCCACGGTTGACGGAAACGTTGTTCCCATTGTCGATGAAAAATGGTCCAATAATGCCAGAACTCCAAAATTCGCACCAAAATGCTACTTTCAGGAAATGCATTGACTCATTGACAATAACGTACGGGTTTTTGAGCCCCAACTGCGCAATTTGGTTTGTGCCTCGCCAGACATTTTTCGGCCAAACCGAATTTAAGCTGCTCAAAGGCCTAAACTGTTAAACCATAACGAATCTAGTGCGTGAAATGTTGAACGGTTAAGGTCGGTGGCGAGTTGATCTTCATGAATTGGGTCTTCCCTTCGGCTACAGCAACCACATCTCTGTGCGCACCATTCCACGACGGATATCAAATTTGCATAAACTTGCGTACCAGGTGCGTGGGGTTCTTCATTTATGACAAAACTTCTTTTCAAAAAACACATTATCTGTCCTATTCGCAAAGTCCTATGACTGTGGTATTAAGTGCAAGCGTAAAGCGCATTCACAAAGGCAGTTGAAATTGGACTATGTACCTAGTGACTACAATAATGAATACTCCCACTGACTTACTATCAAGATTTCGAGCCAAAAACAGCTGTTAGTGTCAAATTAACTTATGGATTGGATTTTTTGGATATAGTCCTATTTAATTTCCAATGACTTTGGAATGAACTTCAAGCTCAAAGAGCCTCATTTTATTCTGAGGAAGTATGATACTGGAAGCAATCACTAATCTAGTGACTAAGATTTTAAGACATTCTAAAATTTCTAATCCAACGTATTGTAAAAATATCGGATACAAAGTAAGTGAATACTAATTTTGACGTTTCAAAATCAGCTGGTCGGTAAAATCGTAAAGTCGGTAAATCGTTCATTTAAATATAAATATAATTCACTTACATATATTATATCTTATTTTTTATATTATTTAATTTAAAAACAAAAAAATTGTTTTCAGTTCTCAAAACACAAATGTTTCCTGTTGTATACATTTACATTTGTCATTAATATGACAATTTGGGATTGACTAGCTTT
This sequence comes from Eupeodes latifasciatus, assembly GCA_920104205.1. NCBI lineage: Eukaryota > Metazoa > Arthropoda > Insecta > Diptera > Syrphidae > Eupeodes > Eupeodes latifasciatus. The sequence continues at coordinate 143,534,085 of OV049924.1, read as the reverse complement.
GCAATTTTGCATTCAAAAAGCTATTTGAGTTTTGACAACGTAGTGAATGCGCCAAGTGACTTAAAGAGTTTTTCTTGGACACATTCAGATTTTTGTCAAAAATTATTTTGTTTTATTTAGTATTAATATTAGTGCACAGGGGTAAACTTACCAAAAAATCCAGATCTGCAGATTTGATCTTAAATCGAAAATAATAATTGACCGATGGAATCGCAAAAAATGGATATTTCTGTTTTGACAGGCCTAGATCAAAAATAAATTGATTTATTTTACCCATGGAAAACCCCATTACTATAAAGATTTGGAGCCAAAAACAGTGTCAAAATAAGTTATAATTTAAAAATAAACATTTAAAACATAGCGTCAAAAATTGATGATAATATGCCTGGATCATTCTCACGCTTGTGAAATTTTCAACAGCTAATAGTCCCTTACTTTTTTGCCCTAGAAGTACTATTTAACAAAGAAATTCGTTTTGTTTATTTAAAAATGTACGTTACCATTTTTCATTCTTTTTTTTTAGAATAACCCAAACTCACAACAAACACCATTTCCTGGAGTTCTCGGTGGTTGGCGAGAAGATCTCCAAGGCAAACAACGACGAGACTCAATAACTCTTGAGCGAGATGTCTTTGTGACTACAAATTATGGGCAAGTCCAGGGTTTTAAAGTCCACATGTACGATAATCCAGATCCAAAATCATTCTACCGACCCTATCAAAGTCCAGTGGATCGAATTATGGGTGAATGTTCGGTATTCCTGGGTATACCCTATGCAATTCCACCCACCTTTGAGGGTCGTTTTAAACCTCCTCGAACACATCGTGGTTGGCAATTGCTGCAAGCTGTTGATTTTGGTCCAGCATGTCCGCAGCCAGTACGTTACACCGGAGCCACAAAGGGCATTAATGACATGGACGAAGATTGTCTGTACTTGAATATCTTTTCACCACGAACAGGAGCAGGAGTGGCTCAAAAGTATCCAGTAATGGTGCACATTCATGGAGGAGAATTTATAAGAGGAGCATCGAACTTGTTTCAGGGGCATACGTTGGCGAGTTTCTATGATGTTGTTGTGGTAACGTTGAACTATCGACTAGGAGCACTGGGATTTCTTTCGACAGGTGATGAAAACTCTCCCGGAAACTACGGAATTCTCGATCAAGCTATGGCTCTCAAATGGGTCTATGACAATATTGAGTTCTTTAATGGTGATCGTGAGGCAATAACACTCTTTGGTCCTGGAGCTGGTGCAGCCTCAGCTGGTATGCTTATGGTAGCACCGCATACGAGACACATTGTTAAAAAGGTTATAGCCCAATCTGGTTCGGCACTAGCTGATTGGGCGTTTATTCAGGACAAATATCGTGCTCAGAACACAAGTCGAGTTCTTGGTCAGCTCCTCGGTTGCTCTATCGAATCTTCATGGAAATTGGTGAATTGCCTTAGAACCGGTCGTAGTTTCTACGAGCTGGGAAATGCTGAATTTCCACCTCAAGTTGGTACATTCCCTTGGGCTCCAGTGTTGGATTATAACTTTACCCTGCCCAGCGACGATTGGTATGAAGGTTGGCGCATGAAAGATTGGAGATTCCTGTCTGAAACTCCAGAGAGTCTAATAAAACAATCAAAATTCTACAAAGGCTTGCAATATATGACTGGAGTTACAACCCAAGAAGCTGCTTTCTTCCTCTACCAAAATGAAAGTTTATCGCCATATTACCAAATCGATGAGAAATTCTTTGATCAAAAAATTCGAGAACACGTTTTTCACTACAATTACACGCTCAATCCTAATGGAGTATATGAAGCCATAAAATACATGTACACCTATTGGCCAGATCCATATAATACAACAATCATACGTGATCAATATGTCCATATGATGTCCGATTTACTATATCGAGCCCCAGTCGATAAAATGGCAAAACTACTTCTGGAAAAGAAAGTTCCAGTTTATTTGTACGTCTTAAATACCACAGTGGAGGCTTTGAAGTTCCAAGAATGGCGAAAATATCCACACGAAATCGAACATTACTTTTTGACGGGAGCTCCATTTATGGACACAGAATTCTTTCCCAAGAAGGATCATCTTCAGAGAAATATGTGGACCGATAATGATCGAAATATGAGTCATTTGTTCATGAAGACATTTTCAAATTTTGCCAGATTTGGGTGAGTTTTATAAAATCTCTGCTTTGATTTCATACATCATTTAATCATTTCTTTTTTGTTTTAAGAAATCCAACTCCCGAACAGGTTCTGGGAATTCATTATGAACGTGCCTATCAGGGTGAACTGCGATACCTGAACATCAATACTACATATAATTCCTCGATTCTCCTGAACTATCGTCAAACGGAATGTGCCTTTTGGACACAGTATTTGCCAACAGTTATTGGAGTTCTTGTGCCTACATATCCACCAACTACAGAATTTTGGTGGGAACCAAAGGAACCCCTGCAAATTGCTTTCTGGAGCATGTCAGTGGCATGTTTGTTTCTTATAGTTTTGGTAGTGATTTGTTGCATTATGTGGAGAAATGCAAAAAGGTTAGTTTTGTTAAAATATCATGAAAAAAGGTTACTGAATGAAGAAAATTTTCAATTAAACTGTAAGCAATTATCGAGAAGAATGTTTTGATTTTCATAAGAAAGAAAAATAGAAATTGACCTAGAGATGAAATCCGGGGCCAATAGACAGTGAAAACGTCATATTTCAATATTCTGTTCTGTGTTCAGCTGACAATTTTCATTCCGAAACATGCCTAATACAAAGATATAGAAAACCATAATATTTTGTTTTCAAAATGTTTGAGGCATGAAATAAATCAGAAATCCAGAAAATGTTAACTCATTTTCAAGTCCAATAGCTTTTCGATACAATGAACAAGTAACGAGTATCAGAAAAAGTTATAGTTTCACATCAACTAAAAGTTACAGATGTTTTAATATTTGTATCTTTATATTTCGATATAACGAATGCTTGACATTATATCATTTCTTATACTGGACTTCTTTCTTAGGTATTTGTCCCTTATCAAAAATTATTCTTCTTTTCCAAAGAAAATAATCCTTAGAAAACCAGGAGAGCATTCAAGCAAAGAAGGTATGCCTTGCTCGTTGTTAAAATAACTATGCATCTTCTGCCCATAACTACCTTATGTGCTACCATCAAGTGAAATACAACAAAATAAGAAACACACATACACATTCTTTTTATTTATTTTGTCTGTACATGAAGTGTGGTCACTTAAGTATTAGTGAAAAAGATTGCTATGAACGCTCCCTGCATTTGGGCCCATCTGCATTGTTTAAAATGCCAGGCGATCATGATGACAAAGAAGGTATTCCTACTGTTATGGAATAACGAATACATACATACATACATACATGTATAACGAATCAAAGAAATGTGTCTTTGAAAAAATTGATCTCTTTAGCAAATTTTTAGCAAATAATTATTTGTCTATGAATTTACACACTGTAAGAATCAAGTATTACTCACAATACCAGGGGATCATGCTAAAACAGAAGGTACTCTAGGGATTTATGTACAAACATTTTTTCTTTGAATAAAAACTTTTCCATTCATTGTGGCCTTTCTGCACAAAGCAGGTTTTATATAAAATACCAGGCGATCATGCTGAAAAAGAAGGTATTATTCTCTCTCTATTTTGGTCTTTCTGTAAAAACCATTTTTTAAATTTTGTATGTGAAATACCAGGCGATCATACTGAAAAAGAAGGTATTCCTACTGTTATTGAACAACGAATACTCTGTAAAAACCAAATTTTACTTAAATGATTTAAAGGAATTTTTCTATGAATAAAAAATTCTCCATTCACTGTGGCCTTTCTGTACAAACCAAGTTTTTTATAAAATACCAGTCAATCATATTGAAAAAGAAGGTATTCCTACTGTTACGGAACAACATGCAATGTACGCATAGGGAATCAAAGTATTTGTCTATGAATTACAATTATTCCCTCTCATCTGTAAAAACCAAATTTTATTTAAAATAACAGGCGATCATACTGACATAGAAGGTACAGTGATTTACGACATTTTTTCTAGAATAAAAACTTCTCCATTCGTTGTGGTCTTTCTGTACAAACCAGGTTTTATATAAAGTACCAGGCGATCATACTCAAAAACAAGGTATTATTCTCTCTCCGTTGTGGCCTTTCTGTAAAAACCATTTTTTAAATTTCGTATGTAAAATACCAGGTGATCATGCTCAAAAAGAAGGTATTCCTACTGTTATGGAACAACGAATATTCCATTCGAGCCATTCCATAAAAATCAAATCTGACTTAAAATACCAGGCGATCAAGCTGACACAGAAGGTACTCGTAGTGATTTACAATGTATGTATGTATGTATGTATGTACAATACCAGGCGATCATACTGAAAAGGAAGGTATTCCTACTGTTATGGAACAACAAATACATACATACACATACATGCAACAATGTACGCATAGATAAATAAAGTATTTGTCTATGAATTAAAATTATTCCCTCCATTCGGGCCACTCTGTAAAAACCAAATTTTACTCAAAATACCAGGCGATCATGCTGACACAGAAGGTACTCGTAGTGATTTAAAGGAATTTTTTCTATGAATTAAAGCTTTTTCATTCATTTGGGTCTTTCTGTAGAAACCAGATTTTATATAAAGTACCAGGCGATCATACTCAAAAACAAGATATTATTCTCTCTCCGTTGTGGTTTTTTGTTAAGAACCATTTTTTAAATTTCGTATGTAAAATACCAGGCGATCATGCTGAAAAAGAAGGTACTCTAGTGATTTACAGAACTTTTTTCTATGAATAAAAACTTCTGTGACCTTTCTGTACCAACCAGGTTTTATATAAAGTACCAGGCGATCATACTCAAAAACAAGGTATTATTCTCTCTCCGTTGTGGCCTTTCTGTAAAAACTATTTTTTTAATTTCGTATGTAAAATACCAGGCGATCATGCTGAAAAAGAAGGTATTCCTACTGTTATGGAATAACGAATATTCCATTAGAGCCATTCTGTAAAAACCAAATTTTGCTTAAAATACTAGGCGATCATGCTGACAAAGAAGGTACTCTATTGATTTACAGAACTTTTTTCTATGAATAAAAACTTCTGTGACCTTTCTGTACCAACCAGATTTTATATAAAATACCAGGTGATCATACTGAAAAAGAAGGTATTCCTACTGTTATGGAACAACAAATATTTCATTCGAGCCATTCTGTAAAAACCAAATTTTACTTTAAATACCAGGCGATCATGCTGAGACAGAAGGTACTCTAGTGATTTACAGACATTTTTTTCTATGAATAAAAACTTCTGTGACCTTTCTGTACCAACCAGGTTTTATATAAAAAAACCAGGCGATCATACTTTAAAACAAGATATTATTTATTCTCTCTCCATTGTGGCCTTTGTAAGAACCATTTTTTAAATTTTGTATGTAAAATACCAGGCGACCATGCTGAAAAAGAAGGTATTCCTACTATTATGGAACAACGAATATTCCATTCGAGCCATTCTGTAAAAACCAAATTTTGCCAGACTATCATGCTGACACAGAAGGTACTCGTAGTAAAGGAATTTTTTCAATGAATACAAACTTCTCCCTTCATTCGGGTCTTTCTGTAGAAACCAGGTTTTAATAAAATACCAGGCGAACATACCGAAAGGAAGGTATTCATTCCTATTCTTAGCTTGTGATATGAACAACGAATACCTGCAGTGTTCGCAAGAATCACAGAAATGTATATGTGAAAAAATGTCTCTATTCATTCGTTCCACTCTGTAAAAGCAAATCTTTAATTTTGCTTAAAGTACCAGGCGATCATGCTGAAAAAGAAGGTATACTTTTCTTTTGTTTTGCTTTGTTAACTCCACCACAAACTCACAATTCTTTCTTTTTCTCGTGCATTGTTACTAATACAGAAGGAGATTTAGAAAAGTGGATGTGGTTAGATATGAACGTCATTACTAAAACAAAGACAACCATTTCGTGCAAATTGTTTTTAGTTTATTCTCTCTTTTATTTTTTTCGTTCTTATCGACTTCGATTTTGGTTTCGAAAATAATAAATACATTTAAAGGACTGTTTAACTTTGGTTCGGTTATAAGTTCGGATCCAGAAATTTTAACGCAGTAACCCTCATCAGTTCTTTTGGAGTCGTGAAAGTTAAGAGCGGTTTGTCAACCTGACATTTCAAAACATTCGTTTTAGCTATGGATTCTTCCTATTGAAATCTTCCCCACTTTGAATGTTCCGCATTTTATATCGCTCCTCCTTAAAATAAAAAAAGAGACAAATTTATTATTTTTTGAATAAATGGAAACAGGATAAATGTATGTAAAAATAATAAGAACCCTGTAAAATGTTTGTATTTAAATATTAGAAGTTTTTATGTTTGTTGTTTGAAAATGTCCTCTTCATTTTTTACCACTGTACTTCTCAATCTATCAGTTTTCAAAAAATGTTAAAGTGTCATATTTCTATTATCTTTTTTGCTTTTCAAACAGACAAACCGATCGTTTCTACGATGAAGACGTTTTCATTAACGATGGACATGAACTTGACCGTGACGGCCGTTCAGTTGTAAGCAGTCCGAGTGGAATTGACAATGCACATATGGTTACAAATCATCATGTTGTCCGATCACGTGATAATATCTACGAATTCCGTGACTCACCCTCAACAAAGACCCTCGCTACAAAATCACAAACAGACACGACTTCTGTTCGAGCACCCAGTTCACTTGCCAAAACTGGAAGCCAGACGTCATTGAAAAGTGGAATATCTTTAAAAGAATCCATCGGTCCATACTCGGTGAAAGATGGAAACTATCCCAGCCTTAAAAAACCTTTAAAAATGGAAAGTGAACCACGAAGTGGTCGAAACATTGCCTCTGTGGTTGCAAACGGCAAGAAACCGCCAGTTGAAGAGAAGCGACTTCTTCAGAGAGAACCACCACCGATCTCAAGCACTCCAATGGCAGAAAAACCAACAAACCCAATACATAGCCGAAGTACAACTCCGGTGCCTGTTGCGAGATCCACTACACCTGCGGTTGTTGCCATGAAACCGGCTGCAAGTCGGACACAGCTAATCGAGGGAATTCCTCAAACGTCAGTATAAGTTTAAACAAATTATCTAAATTTTGTATAAAGTTCGAAAATTCAAATAAAATAGAAATTAGTTTTAAGTATCGACAAAAATCAAAAACAATAAAAAGTGCTAAGAGAAAGCTTTGTTCTTACTCAACATTCATTAAGCTATAATTTTTATCATTTTTATTTATTTTTAAGGCAATTGAAAACTTAAAACTAATTATTCATAGAATATAAATTATTTCTTTTAAACAAAGTTTTATTTATTTTTTTTTAAACAAAATAAAATGCCAAGCATGTTAATTTTAGAAAAATCTTTCCAAGAGTTATTCTTAATGGAACTCTCAAAATGTCAGATCAATCCGTCCAATTCGTAAGATATTAAGTTGTTTTGTAAATCAGAAGTTTTAAGATGAGAATCTCAGCAGTGTAAATATTAGTAACTTCTTAAACTAAATTTAAGTTTTTCTTTTTTAATTTTAGAGTTCTTCATTTTTAATTATTTAAGTGTCTTGTATCTGTTTATTGTATGTTTCTGTACAAAAAATGTAAATTATGTTCTTGTATTGTACTGAATTGTCCAATTTTAATGTTTTTTGTTGTAAGTTCATATGATTTAAAATTTAAATTTAAGTTAGTTTTTTTTCTGAATGTTTAACAAAATAAATTTAACTTTTTTTCATATTTTTGCAATCATTATTGTTCGTGACGTTTTTTCATTGTTTTGTATGCTTTGGTTTGTTTTGTCAGATTGTTTGCTTGATGTGGCTTATAAATTATTGAAAAGTTTAATAAATTAATTCAAATTTAAATGTTTTAGACAGCTTCTTTAGGATTGGCATTGATTGAACCTTCTGTGTCAAAATTATTATATTAAGAATAGAACAATTTTCCAGGTAAAAAATGTAAAACAGTCATCATCGTTGGCGTCTTAGCTCATCGATGGCTGCGTTCAATCTCGTGTTGGATAGGGTATCTTGGATAGGTGGATTTTTAGATACCTTGTTGAACGAGTTGGATAGCTGTATTGAGATAGCTGTCAAAAAATAAAAACAACTTTCAGCTGTTCACAAAAAGCAGAGAAACATTTAAGCTTCGAAGTCAAAATTGTTGTAAGATAAATCATTTAATGGACGATGATGAATTGATAGGTGCATAAAAATTTAATTAATAAGAGATAACCTTAATCTGTAATCTATGTTAGATAGATTACCTTCTAAAATTCGGAGGCAAATAGCTTCTTCATCGTCTATTATGTACAGAACATCCTCAAATACAACTTCAATTAACATTTTGTATCTTTTTGTTTACCAACAAATACAAAAAGCTGAAATCAATTTTCAAGTTTCTTGAAATTCAACCATGTGTTAAATCAGCTGTTCTGTCAGATACCTACATACCCCAGAAATTCTTAAATAATTACCTTTGGATTCCTTTTTTTACATCTCAGCTGTTATTTTACACGTAATACACTAACAAAAAGGTATCCTGATACCCTTTCTGTCTGAGATTGAACGCAGCCAATGCGTCTTAAGTATGCTGATTTGTCATTTTTTGTTTCTTGTTGTCAATGTAGCTGTCAAAATTTCTTTACAATTTGTATTTTTGCTTTATGAACTTTAGGACCAGAATATTTACTTTGATATACCAACTACTTCACTTATTTTTATTGTAAGAAGTGAACATATATAACATTAATGTTTAATTTAAATAGTCAGGTTTGACATCGGTAGAACACTTATTTTGCGTCAAATTACTTTTATTTAAAAAAGAAATAAATTGAAGGTATACACAATTTTTAACATTTATAACTCTACCATCGTTTTCTCTTGTCAACAACATTTTTTATAAATGGTTGATAAATTTGGATTTCATTTACAAAAAATAATTTTTGTTTAGGACAATGGTTCAATATAGATTTATGGTGTCATTTTGCTCTTTTTTTTAAATTCATGTCAAACTACTGTCAAAATTTTATTAAAGTTTATTATACTAATTATGTAGTTCATTTAGTAGTACCCGTAGCGTGATGGTTAGTGCGTTGGACTGTCATGCAAGGGGTCTTGGGTTCAATCCCTGCCTGTGCCACCTAACTTTTTTCACGGGTACTGCCTCTTGCGAGGAATTGACAAATCCTCCAAGAGTAATTCTTGTCATGAAAAGTGCTTTCTCAAATTAGCCGTTCGGATTCAGCATATAAACTGTAGGTCCCTTCCATCTCTGACAACATTACTCGCACACAGGGATGGTTGAGAGTTGTAAGTCACTAGGCCCTGGTCCTTCATGGACTGTTGCGCCACCTAATTTATTTTATTTTTTTATGTAGTTCATTTAAAAATGGGTAGGTTCACATTAAGAGACTTGAATGTAGGACAAGTTTCTAGTATTTGATTAGACAGCTGCCAAACAATTTGCTTCCAATTAAGGCAAATTTCCCTAACAATCAAGTCCGCTGATCGTGTTTTTTTATTCAACTGGAAGCTGAACTTCATAGCTCTGTGATTGATTTATTAAGTACACAACTTTATTTAACCCTTTCGGTACGAGAGTGGTACAGAACAAAGAATATTTATATGTAAACGTCCCACTTCCGTCCCGTCTGTAAAGGTTAGTATAAAAGGTTATCTTGTGATATTGGAAAATGAATAAGGACAAAACACAAATTATTAAGGACATGTAGCCTGTGTTTTTTATAGATATTAATGTTGATGGTACGTCATCCACTCAATAAGTTACTTGACAAATTAACTTCTAGTTAGACCTACCTAGTTATTGTGAAACACTTATGCCATTTTTATCTGATAGTTAGGTTCCAAGTAGCTTAACAAGTGTGCAAGTAAAATTCACAATAGCGTTTTACAATATATGTGGGTGTAACTAGAAGTATATGGTTGAAGTAACTTATTAGATGGGTGAAGTACCCAATAAAGGAGATAACTGACACTTAGCAGAACTCAAAGCAAGGATATTAATAATTTCCTTATTCAGTTACAAAGGATAATCTATTGAACACCTTAGAGGATAAAGTAGATGATTTTGTTTGGTCGTTATGGAGCCTCCTTAGAACGGACTTAATGGAATCTTTGCTAAAAGCAGACTGTCGTGCACGTTTTTGTTTACAGAAAGAAGCGATAAGCTATATAACATGAAAATTACTCGCTAACACTAAGGTTAGTTAAAAATCATTGACAATTTGAAAAAGTTAAAATTACATCATCACCCAGAAATAATGCAAACAAAAATCATTAGAATGCAAAAAATGAAACTTCTCAATCAATTTTTCAGGTACCTACTGAAAATTTAATTTTTCAAAGTGTAATGATTTTAATATTATAAAGAAAGACCATTTGCTAAGCTTACCTGCTTTGTCTTGCATCCCGTCCATCGTTAGAAAGACTTGGATCCGCCTCCAGTGCGGTAAGTCTAGGAATTAAGAACAGTGATTTTTTTCCGAGTGTCCCTTTTGATGCCCTCATATTTGGGTTTCAGCGTTTTAGCACTTCTATTTTTGCTGTTGCAGACGGCATCAAGCTCTTCGCAGCGCTTTTCTTTTTCGAGCCATGTATCGAGGTCACTTCTAAGCTATACACGATTTGAAGATCTTTCAATAGTGGCAGATTTTTCGCAAAACATTTAAGCCAATTATTGTCTATCAACCATGTAAACACCCCATTCTATCAAAAGTAAAAGAAAAAAATTGTTAGTCAATTGTGGGCAAATTTTCTATCAAAAAATTGGACGACTTATAATCGTTTGTAGGTACTCGTTTAAATACCCAATTTTTTGTTTTTTTTAAATAATTTGACGATTGTCCACTAATTGGATATTGGATGATGTTATTTCCAAACAACATCATCCAATTTTCAATTGACAGAATGTTTTTGAGTAGGAAACAACAAAAGTTTACAGAATTTTGAAAAAATATGAAAACTACGAAAATCGAAAGAAATAAGAAATCACCGTTTAGCAAATTAACGAAAAAAACAACCAACTGTATAAACGGCCAATTTTCACTTGATTGAAAATTGGCAGTTGTCACCTAATTAAATGCTATTGGAACACTTTTGACACTTGGCCAATTTGGGAAAATCTTCCAATCGTGTATAGGTAGCTTAAGTCATAAATCCTATAAATTTTGTTTCTTTCGTATAAATTTGACAGGACTTTGAACTAAAGGGGCGACTTTACATTACCGCAGCACGAATTTCCTTCTGATTTTTTTTTACAGTTAGGTAGGGGTCTCAATAGAAGCGAGGAAACACCTTTAAGTCATAAAACAAATATTTTCTTTTTCGGACTTAACCCTACTTTTTTTGTATTTAATTTTTTGAGCTTAAAACAAGTTTTGTTTGAATTGATAGTACGGTGGCGTACTAACAGCTAGGTATGTAAGGTGGGCATGCTGCCCCCTGCAATGGATCACTATAGGATTTGGGGTGGGTGGGAGTTTGGTTATATGCAACTACTTTTTGCATTTGAGCACTAAAATAAAAGAAGCCCCCAACAAAAAAATCAAGTATGTCATCACCGAACAAAAACCAGGGAAGAAATGTCAAACTCAACCATTTTTGCGTGTGTTGTATGTGAAAAAGTGAACTTTGAAAATTAATTCAAATTAGAAATGAATATTTCCTCGCTCTAAAATTGCTATGATTATTATTTATTTGTGCATATCTATCAAATAAAAAACCGCGTGTTGAAATTTGTGCTGCGGTAATGGAAAGTTGAGCCAAAGTGAACTTGTATGAATATTAAGATATAACAAATTTTAAAGATTTATTATTTCATCATTCGGTTAAGTCAACTGATTTTAAACAAAATACCAAGTTTCGGTAGTTTCGAATACAAACCTGAACACACCCAACTCAATCTGACAAGAAATTAATTCAACTTCACTGAACACATTCACTTCAATTTTCAAAATTATTTTTCTGTTCTATTACATTTCTATTTTCTGTCACTTTACTAAACACGCTATTTGTCAGCGCGATCGTATTTTTCATCAAAACGCATTTTTATTTTCTTGTTTTGCTCATTTAAATCACACCACGAGCTAAGAAAATTATCGAAATTATAAATATTAAACTTAATAAACATCGCAGTAAAAGAAATGGCAGATATAGACGATTTGTTTGATTGTTTCGAAAGCAAAGAAGACACCACGTCTGTACCAGTTGCTGATGAAAATACTCCCAAATTTGAAAATGACCAGGACGAAGAAAGGTAAATAGAATAATGTAAATTCTTCTTTAAATTAATATAACTGTCTTATTGATTTGTTGTTACACACAGTAAATTAGTTCCTAAAAGACAACACAATGAGAGCGAAAGCGAATCCCCTTACAAACGACCCAAAGTTACGGAATCAATTCTAGACGATATTTGTGTTGAGGCACTAAGCACACGCATTTCTGTTCACGTTATTGAATCACCCGAATCATGTACCCACGAAGTAGCAACCTACCCTGGACAAGAGTACATCCCATTGGCTGTATCTACGGGTCCTCCATCTAAGGAGTATCCATTTATATTGGATCCTTTCCAGAAAGAAGCTATCATGTGCATTGACAACAATCAAAGTGTCCTCGTCTCGGCACACACATCTGCGGGTAAGACTGTCGTGGCCGAATATTCCATTGCAAAGTCTTTAAATGCCAAACAACGAGTCATCTACACAACTCCCATTAAGGCTTTGTCCAATCAGAAATTCCGAGAATTCACCGAAGAATTTAAAGATGTTGGTTTGGTGACTGGAGATGTGACCATCAATCCGTCGGCCTCGTGTCTCATCATGACAACTGAGATTCTCAGGAATATGCTTTATCGAGGTTCGGAAATCATGAGGGAAGTCGGTTGGGTTGTGTTTGATGAAATCCATTACATGCGTGACAAGGAGCGTGGTGTGGTCTGGGAAGAGACTCTGATCCTTCTGCCTGACAACGTGCGATATGTCTTCCTGTCGGCTACCATCCCAAACGCTCGCCAGTTTGCCGAGTGGGTGTGCCATCTGCACAAGCAACCTTGTCATGTTGTCTACACCGACTATCGTCCAACTCCGCTGCAGCATTACATATTCCCAGCTGGAGGCGATGGCATCCACTTGATCGTAGACGAAAAAGGAGTCTTCAAAGAGGATAACTTCAATACAGCTATGCAGGTTCTGCAGGGAGCTGGTGAGGCGGCCAAGGGCGACCAAAAAGGTCGCAAAGGTGGCATCAAGGGGGTGAACGCTGGACAATCCAATATCTTCAAGATTGTCAAGATGATAATGGAACGAAACTTCGCCCCAGTGATCATTTTCTCCTTCAGCAAGAAGGAATGCGAAGTGTATGCAATGCAGATGGCTAAATTGGATTTCAACACCAACGAGGAGAAGAAACTCGTCGACGAGGTATTCAACAACGCTCTGGACGTTCTCTCGGAAGAGGATCGACAGTTGCCTCAAGTGGAAAACGTCCTGCCTCTTTTACGACGTGGAATTGGCATCCATCACGGAGGTTTGTTGCCAATTCTCAAAGAAATTATCGAAATCTTATTCGGTGAGGGCTTGATCAAGGCTCTCTTTGCCACTGAAACATTCGCCATGGGATTGAACATGCCCGCCAGAACTGTACTCTTTACGGCGCCCAGGAAATTCGATGGCAAGGACTTCAGATGGATCACATCGGGAGAATATATTCAGATGTCTGGTCGTGCTGGACGTCGAGGTATCGATGACAAGGGCATAGTCATTCTAATGATAGATGAACAGGTGTCGCCATCTGTGGGACGAGCCATTGTCCAAGGTAAAGCAGATCCCATCAACTCAGCGTTCCACTTGACCTACAACATGGTTTTGAATTTACTGCGAGTCGAGGAAATCAACCCCGAATACATGTTGGAGCGGTCATTTTTCCAGTTCCAAAACCAGAGTTCCATCCCAGAGTTGTATAAGCAGGTAAACTAAATCCTTCAGTGGAGAGTTGTTGCTTCTTTTCTGATACTTTCGTTTTTTGCAGGTTCAAGATAAACAACTGGAGGTGGAAAAATTCAAGATTCAAGATGAGCACAGTGTGGCGTCGTACCATCACATTCGCGATCAATTGGATACTCTAGGCAAACAGTTCCGAACTTACATAACCAAGCCCGAATACTTGATGCCGTTCCTGCAGCCTGGCCGACTTATCAAGGTACAAAATGAGACCGACGAATTTGATTGGGGAATCGTGGTGAATTTCAAGAAGCAAGCAGACAGAGTACGTAATCCGCTCAAGGCAGAGACAAATGTTATCGTTGATGTACTTTTGTATGTCACTGAAGAATCATCCAAAACCGATGAACCCAAACCATGTACACCCGGCAAGAAGGGCAACATGGAAGTTGTTCCAGTGTTGCACAAGCTCATTTCGCAAATTTCCTCACTCCGAGTTTACTATCCCAATGACTTGCGCCCCTCTGACAATCGTAAAAGTGTCCTTAAAACCATCGAAGAGGTGAAGAAACGTTTCCCCAAAGGACCGCCCCTTCTAAATCCCATCAAAGAGATGCACATCAAGGAGCCAGAGTTCAAGCAAATTGTCGAATCAATTGACAAATTCGAAGAACGTCTCTTTGCCCATCCTCTGCACAATGCAAAGGAGCTTCAAGCTGTCTATGCCAAATACACCAATAAGCTGGAGGTCCAGAACGAATTAAAAACGGTCAAAGCGAAACTGAAGGAAGCCAGGAGTCTGCTGCAAATGGACGAACTACAAAAGCGCAAGAGGGTTCTGCGACGTATGGAATATTGCACAGCTGCCGATGTTATCGAATTCAAGGGACGTGTCGCCTGTGAACTTAGTTCCGCCGATGAACTCCTCATGACCGAGATGATATTCAATGGGGTTTTCAATGAACTGACCACAGCTCAATCAGTTTCTCTACTATCGACTTTTGTATGTGATGAAAAATCCTCCGAAACACCACAATCCACTGAAGAGCTGTCAGGTCCGCTGCGTTCAATGCAAGATTTAGCACGACGAATTGCCAAAATCTCCAACGAATGCAAACTTGAACTTGACGAAGAGACTTATGTGGAAAAATTCAAACCATTCATGATGGATGTTGTGTTGGCCTGGTGCAAGGGGGCATCGTTTTTGAGTGTTTGCAAAATGACAGATATCTTTGAGGGTTCGATTATTCGGTGTATGCGACGACTGGAAGAGTTACTCAGGCAAATGTGTCAAGCCGCAAAGACAATTGGTAATACCGAGTTAGAGAATAAATTCTCAGAGGGTGTACGGTTGCTTAAGAGGGATATTGTATTTGCGGCTTCGTTGTATTTGTAGATTTAATGTGGAAACAGACACGATGAGGTTGAAATTTTACATTCATTTAACTTTTCTTTTTTTTCATTTTGAAAATGTAATATTTTAGAACTTAAAACAATAAAATAAAAACGCTATAAATAAAATTAAACTTTGTTTTTAACAAAATAAATCTATTTGGGGTTATCTTATTTCATTATTCAACGCGAAAGCGTTCACATGCCATAAGCTTGCTCATGTTAATTTAAAACAAGCTTTTAAGAAAATAACCTTTCCTGTAAAAATATCAGGATGGTATTTTACATTATGGAAGCAAAAATAGGTCATGAAAAACTTAGTTAATGTAAGAATGAGGAAGTGGGCATAGTAATGAATGCGCCCAATGTAAACGAGTAAAATTAAACTTCTGGTTTGGAAGAAACGGGTATCTCGTAATTCTCTCGAAATTTGTACAGCTGACAGTTCGGGATAAGTAAAAAGGGAGCATCTTGGTGGTGTTGTTGTTCGCCTTTGGGTTCAGAAAACGCAGGAGCAATTGTTGAGAAACAAATGCATCCACATCGCGTAACTCTTTGGGATCATGCTGAAAACGCATGAAAATACGGCGGCAGTTAATATGAAAACTAGCTTTTAATGCCCACATTACAAGATTTTAATGTGATTAACAACTGGTTTTAACAAGACAGTGCCACATGCCTAGCAGACAGAAAAAAAAATTCCTAATAATTTAATTGGCCATTTTTGTAATCAGAATTGGACATTGAGACCTTATAATTCAAGGCCATTGGACTACCAAGGATCCAACAGAGGAAATTGGGAGGTGTGTGAATAAAATTCAGCTAAAGGAAATTATTGTAGACAATTTCAGTAAAGTAGTTTCAATCAATCAATCAATACAAAATTTAAGATGTCTATTTAATTTTGTATCTATACTTCTATACTTACTTACTTACTAATACTTACTTACTTACTAATATTATAAATGTGAAAGTAACTCTGTCTGTCTGTCTGTTACTCCATCACGCCTAAACTACTGAACCAATTTGCATGAAATTTGGTATGGAGATATTTTGATACCCGAGAAAGGACGTAGGCTACTTTTTACCCCGGGAAAATGACGCATTCCCATGGGAAAATTCAGGTGGGCCGATCGCTTTTACGCCTAAACTACTGAACAGATTTAAATGAAATTAAGTAAGGAGATAATTTGAGAGTTAAGAAAGGACATGAGTTACTTTTGACCTCGGGAAAACAACGCATTCCCATGGGAAAAATTACTTTCCGGGGAATCTGATCGCTTTCACTCATAAATTACCAAAGATTTGAAAAATATTTGGATAAAATTGGTATTACGGGAAAACAACGCATTCTCAACCCTTATGAAATAAGTTGGCGAACATGTTAAACTTATCAACCAGCATTTACAATAACAATAAATAAAGCTCAGGGGCAAACGCTGAAAGTTGTAGGTGTAAATTTGGAAAAAAAACTGTTTTTCCCATGGACAATTATATGTAGCGTGCTCACGAGTCTCAAACCCACAAAATCCTTACGTTCTTGCCAAGGAAGGAAAAACAAGAAACCTACATATCTTCTTCTTAAAATGTATTAACCTAACCTAACCTAACCTACGACAATCACACTCACACAATCACAATCAAAAAAAAACTATCTGATGCGGACGAAGTCGCGGGTAAAAGCTAGTTTGCTATAAAAATTACCTCTCAAAGCCAGATTTTAACTCCTTTTTTACAACTTGTATACACGATTGGAAGATATTCGAATATTGGCTGAACTGTCAAAAGTCTTCCAATAGCATTCAATAAGGTGACAATTGCCAATTTTCTGTCAAATGAACATTTTCCGTTTATACGGTTGGTTGATTTTATCCAAATTTTATCTTCCAATAATTATTATTGTCTGTTGGAATGGAAGATAACAATAAAATTGGTAGACAAGAAAATTTTCTCGACAGATGACAATGCATAGGAAACTTTATTTTAAACGTGAAAACAAGAGGTAGCTTGGTTGATTGACAAACTGGCTATCACCGAGCTTTCCGTCTTTGCAAGGTGATTTAACTCAATTCAATTCGATTGAACAATTTCAGATTAAAAAGTATCAAATTGGCTGTGTATTAATAACATTCTTACTTTTGTTGTGTTTTTTTTTTAATGTCGTTAGCTTTGTCGGTCACAATAATGTTTGACTATCATCTTACATATGTAGATCAAATTCGATTGTTTTCACATTCACCTTGTCCGATTTCACCCCATGTCATTTTAAACCATTTTAAAAAATATGAAATAATGAAGCAGGCAATACCGATTATCTTGTAAAATTTGTTCATACGTCCAATTCTTTTCGAACCTTTTTTGTATAACGTCTTTTTTTGTTATTTTGCCAAACGGTGACTTGCTTGTTTTCTACTCAAAAACTTTCTTCAAATTCAAAATTAGATGATGTTGTTTGGGAAGAACATCATCGAATATCCAATTAGTGGACAATCATTCAATTATTTAAAAATACAAAAAAAAATTGGGTGTTCAGGCGATTTACAAACGATTGCAAGAAGTCGACCAATTTTTTGATTGAATATTGGAAGATTTTCCAATCGTTTATACTTAGCTTTAGACCTTTAAATACGGCGAATGTAGTTTTATGATCTGCACCTGATTTTCTTAATATGGAGTCTATGAGTCGTGATTGAAAAATAATGGTAGGCAATGCCTCAAAAACGATGACGACTCCATACAACGCCACTGTGCTGCCATCGTAACACTAAAGGATTCACAACAAAATATTAACAGCTAACTTACTTTAAGTTTTCATTTTTCATTTTTGTAAATTTTTTTTTACATACAACCAATGTAAAGTGCTGTAGCACCCGTGGCTTGATGGTTAATGCTTAACACTATAATACTAGAGGTCTATCTTACGAGATCTGAAATAGGTCGGACTGTTGTTGATTGAGACAAATATTCACACGAACTTTGTGACCTTTGCAAAAATTATAGAGGCATATCCCCCCTTTTATGTTGCCTACAAGATCCTATCCAAGGTACAATGTGAGCGTCTTAAACCTTTCTGCAACACTATGGTCGGCACGTACCATTGTTGTAACACATTAAGGCAAATCCTGGAAAAGACCAATGAATGTGAAGTCAAGACCCAGCATCAAGACCATTCATCGACTTCCAAGCCGCATAATATAACTAAATTCGCCAAGGGCTACTATTGGCTAAGTCCTGAACTTGGGATCCCGAAAAAACTGATTCAGCTATACCGCATGATTTTATAAAAAAAATACGCGGTGCAACTTGTATATAGGTAAAAACTCATTCGAGCTATTTCAGACATTTGTAGGGTTCAGGCAAGTAGATTCGCTAGCAAGTGATTTCTTCAACATAATTCTAGAGCAGATAGTGATGTTAAAAGGCACTATATTCAACAGGTCTTCACAACTACTTGGCTCTACGGACGATATTGACATCATCGGCCGTTCCAAGCGAACTGTTTGAGAAGCGTTGGTCTAGTAGTGAATGAGGACAAATCAAGTGGTTCTGAAACTCTTTTCTCGAAAGACATAGGGCACGTTATATAAAACATTAATTTTTCCACTCCTACTCTACGGCGGAGCGGCGCTGAGTGCTGGACCTTCAGTGAATACTAAATTTGGTTCTAAATGCGAAAGAGCGAATGCAGGAGATTCAATCGTAAATTGTTCGAGCTGTATCAAGATGTGGATGTAGTCCAAAGAGGCTCGACCACATCAAGCGAATAGACGACAGCGTTCCAGCATAGAAAATCTTAAAATCCCAGCCCCCAGGTTCGAGACGATGAGGAAGCCTGGAGGGAGCTTGCAAGGGACAGCAAAAGATGGAACAACGTAATATCTCAGGCTGAGACCCTCCATGGATCAGGAGCCGGATAAGGAAGTAAGTAAGACCAAGGGATTTTAAATAATTTCTAAGACTTCCGTTTTGAAATTTTTATCACCAATACACATACTTGGAAAATTATTCGAGTCAAATCAAATTTTTCTTTTAGCCTCCCGGTACGAAAAACTTAAAGCAAACAACTTGATACAATCGCTCCTAGTCTTTAATTCGACCCGAAAAATAGCTAGCTCAACATTTTTATATTTCTTGATATATAAAGAAAAACCACATGAGAATATTGATGTCTCATCACTTTGGAAAAGGTCACTTCCACCAACAACGAAAAACCACATATTTATAAAAATAACCCCATCTTTATTAAGCGACGAAAATTACTATAAATATTAAAAAGAAAATTCGTACATTCCATTTAAGTTAAATTTCCTATAAATCTAAAAACCATCATTATAATTAACGACGAAAAAATGTGCGCATTAAAAAAAGAAAATATAAGTAGGTACACAAAGAACAATTAAATAATAAAGAGAATGAAAAAGAAAGCTGAAACAAAACAAGAATTGTCTATTATTTTTTGTTTTCAAAATTTCTGGGCATCTCTGATCGTGTACACAGAGACATCACCCGAAGCCACACTTAAATCAGCCAAACTATCGTCAGTTCTTCGCGGCGCCGCTGCTGATTTCATGTCACTTGTTCTCAAATTTTCCGGAATTTTTACTTTGCCCTCGTGTCGGACAACTGCAGGGATCATTGCCGAAACTAAATATTTCTGGATCTTGGGTCCGCCCGGAATTGTATACTGAGTTCGTTCGTCGACAATCTGCAAGAAAAATATTTTGTTGAAGGAAATTCCAAAAACGAAAAAATTTATTGAAACAAAATCACATTCAAAAACTCACATGTTTGTATTCGGACGATATGTATGCCTTCTTTGGCAAACTGCGAACTGGAGTTGGGGTCTTCGGCTGGATCCTTGGAGATCCATTTCCAGGTGTTAGACGACCATCGCATTCTAATTTTCTAAAAGCTTTTGAACTCGATGAAGCCGCAGCCGAAGTACCCACTAATTCATTTCTCACACTCGAAAGCAATGGAGTTGTTGGTGTCTTTTTGATGTACGCCCCAATCGGACTAACCACATGCGAGAATTGTTGTTTCTTCGCAGACTTATTCTGCGATTTCAGAGCATTTAGTTGGGGTTTTTTGAACAAATCTAACTTGGGGAAGGGCTTAATATCCAAGACATGCTTATTCGCAGGCTTTGGCTTGGCAATTACTGTTTTCGGTGTGTGGGGCGATGAGAGCATCGGCGATGGAGAACGATAACGCTCGAATTTCTTCACCGGAGTTAGATGACTCTTAACAGTGACCATCGGCGATGATTTTTGTTCTGGTTGTTGGATGTTTTCCTTAGCTGCTTGCATGTATTGCATTCCTTTGCTCATCATGTATTCTACTTCTTCCATGGTGTCATTGAAATGAAGTGATTTTTCATCTTCCAGTGGTTGTTCTTCTGATTTGATGGTAAAACTTCGATTGAGAGTGCTCTCCACCGCGGGAGGTTTCTCTCCATCACAACCCATCGCCGAGTCATCATCGTCGGAGAGTTCAATAACCAAGCTTTCATAATTATCGGACTGGATGAGTTGTGTTGATGATGTTTCTAGAGAAGATTTCAATGGTTCCAAGGAGTAATCTTCTTCATCTTCCTCTTCTTTGTTTTCTATTTCTTTTTCCTCTTCTTCTTCATCCCCACCTTGTTGAGTTGATTCTGATGAGGGACAATTTAAATTTAAATCCGATTCTGTTTCTTGTTCATCCTGGTTTTCTTCGTCTTCTTGGGGACTCTTAACTGTTGTGTCCAAGTCTATCAAATGCAACGATTTCGCCAAAGGGTCATCTTCCTCCTTTGAAAATCCAAAATCAATAAGATGAATAGACTTTTCAGGATTTTCTTCGACTTGTTCTTCTGATTTTTTGGTGTCATCGCTGAAGAACTTCTGTCGACTGTGCCTCTGCTGGAAGAGTTCCGATGATGATGACCGCCCTGAAGAGTTCGTCGACACGTTTTTGGTGACTGCTCTCTCGCTACCAGCAGCTGTGTCATTGGCTGTCTCATAACAGCCAGTAGTTTCACTGGAATAGCAAGTCTTCAGTGCGCTTTCATAGCTCATCGAACTCACCTCGTCTGACTCAGAAATATCAGAAAACTCCTCCATGATTGTCGATTGTCGCATCAAACCCACCATCTTGCAAGGTGATATCGACTTTAGGGCATCTGGGGTCATCGTGTTCTCCCAGAACCTGGACGGAGCTTCAATATCATCCAATTGAGTGTCATCAGCCAATGTTGGCAAGTTTTGCATTCGCTTTTCTGTCTCCTCGACATTTAACTCGTCAAGCAAGCGTTGCAAAGCATCGGCTTCCTCGTCGAATGTTGGAGGTCGCACTCGATTAGCTGCTCTTATGGGCTGCCGCGGAGCTGGGGACGACCCATGGCCGAGGTATTTGAATAGTGTGCTGTCGGGATCCGAAGCAGTTTTCTCGCACATTTTCTCCAACGTTTCGAAGCTTGTGTTTGTCATGTCGAGCGCTTCATCAGAATCATTCATCACTGTGTTATCCACGACGCCGACGTTTGGCTGGCGTTTTAATTTACTCGGAGTTAATGCTGCATGAAGGCGTTCGTGGAATTGTTCAATGTTCTCCTTGTCGTCCTCTTCGGCATCTCGAACTCGAACACGGGGCATCTCTTTGCTGTCGGGATGGGGGATCTGCTTCTCTTCCAGAATCTCTTGTAGCTCTTCGGATAGTTGATAGCTTAATCTCTGTGGAGTTTGGAATGTAGCGACAGCAGAATTGGTGGCTTTGGATATAATTGGTGTTTTTCTACATGGAAATACACACTTTTTGATTAGAAATCTTCTATTGAACACCACTTAATACGTAAATCTAGGAATCATGTCTAAAGAGGATGAATTTGAGTTAAATACAAGGGGGTCAGGTGTGGTCAACGTGAACATACAATTTGCATGCTACTTTATTTAGAATCAGGTTGCAGAAGGGGATCAGGTAAGAACAATTTTTACATAAAAAGAAAAAGAGAATCAAGTTTTTTGGAAAATTTCAAGCAACAATCTGTGAGTATCAAAAATACTTTTAAATTTTACTTTTTACTTTTTATGAAAAAAAAAACAAACAAACTTAATTAAAATCAATCAAACAATTAATCTATTTTATGGTAAACTATTATTCTAGTTAATTCTATTTGACTAACTATAAAATATTTACCGTTCTGCAAATAAATGGGTTTTGAATTTATTTCGCCAAGCATCTGTTGCTTGAAATTTGTCCAAGGACATTTTTTGAAAAACAAATTATTTCAAAATCAAAATCTACTTTTCTTGCAAATGGATTTTGTTGGGACAATTGTTTTATTTTGTTCTTTATTACTCTAATACGTAGCCAGTACGTATGAATTAAATAAAAATAAAGCTTACTCTTTTTTTTTGGAAATTTGCTTGAAAATTGATTTCTATTTTATTTTTTAACTTTAGAAATAGAAAATTTGTTTTAAAGAAAAATGTAAGTAGATTTTGTGAGAAACAAAAATAAGCGGGATGTGTACGTTAAAAATGAATTTTGTATTTTTTACAGGTGGGCCAACACACAAATGTAAGATTTCGAGAGTCGATTTCAAAATGAACGAATTCAGCCATGATTTGAAATGGATTCCATCTCAAGTGTGACCACTTTTGATTTTTTGTAATTATAGCATTTAACGAAAGTACTCTATCAAACTTGTTTTGGCTCTACATATATCTTGAAACTTGAATCTCTTTTTGTACTGCACAGTGTTAATCCATCATAAAACAGTCAGATTATTTTTTTGAATTTCGAGATTTATTTTGACTTTCAATCTCTGACGTTTCACTTTTACAAAAGGAAATAGTTGACAAAACAGTTTATTATTATTGCCTGCAACTTTGTGTAGATTTTTTCATATTCTATTGATTTTCAATCAAAAAACTTGAAAAAGTAATTAACTTAAAATCGAAATTCAATTGTAAACAAACAAAAAACGTGATATTCATCTAAGTTCCCAAAATTGAGTGAAAAGAAATCGAAATCTTAATTGAAAATCGAGTAAAATTGTTTTCAGAATTCTGTCATTCGATCGATTCGATTTCACTTAAAGTGAAAGCAGCTGACATAAAAATCCCATCAGTAAATAAACAATTCGTTTCATTGTCATAATTTTTATAATTTCTTATGTTTTTATTTGTTCAGTACTTTTTAATAAATTAAATAATAAAATAGAAGTGTTTTTATTTTCATTTTCTTGATGCACATGATAGCTAGGTGCAGATTTGCTGTGCTTTCGATAAGCAGTTTGCAAATATAGGTGGAGAAAGACTCTTGTGTCGAAGTCTAGTTTCTGATTGTGTCTTGAAAGTTTTTGAAAGAATGTTGTTTTATTCGAAATGTTATCGTAGAGGAAACATTTAGTATGTTGAAAAATCATTTTAAATGCTTTTTTACCGTTAATTTAGAGTAAAAGTGAAATGTAGAAAATTGTTTTTTTCTTGGTTCAAGATTTACAAAAAAATAATTTTTAGGAGGATTTAAATTTGTATGAAAAATTCACTTGATTAAAATCAGATTAACCTTGAAATAGTGGATTTAATTGTGTGTAGGTGAACACGTAGTACAATAGTCATGTTTTTAAACGCTACATAGAGGCTGCGTAGAGTTACAAATTCTTTTAAAAGCCACACATTTATTTTTGAAAGTTATGTAACGTTGAAAGGCTTAACTACATTCAACTTCAAAAAGTTCAAAAGTAAACAAATCTTTTGTCTTTTACCAATGCCCTGGAAACTTCTATCTTTCATCCATATGAAATAAAAATTAAAAGTTAAAACGGCGGTGCCGTGAAATAAGCCAAAGTGAAATAAAATCAACTTTCAAAAATAGGACTTATTGCACTTGACAAAAGTGAAATAAGGCCAATTTTCAACAGTTGGTCATATTGCCTTTTCACAAAGTTAAATAAGGCCAAATTATTTTGAGAAATAAGACCAACTTATTTTTAACTTATTTTACTGTGAAATAAGGCCAAGTGAAATAAAATCAACTTTCAAAAATAGGACTTATCGCACTTTACAAAAGTGAAATAAGGCCAATTTTCAGCAGTTGGTCATATTGCCTTTTCACAAAGATAAATAAGGCCAAATTGTTTTGAGAAATAAAACCAACTTATTTTTACCTTGAGGTAAGCTCCCTGCTTGGGCACACTGCAGGATTTGGGGTAGGTACGAGGCTGAGTGTATGCAAAGTTGGTTTTATTTCACTTTGTTTAAATGTAAATCTAGCCATCCACGACAGAGCCAAATGAAACGGAGCTGATCCAGAATCTACCCTACGTGGGGAAACTGATGTGCACGGAAAGAAATACATTGCGAATATTACAACGTCAGTATGGCTGTGAACGCAATACTGTATGGCTTAGAAGATTTCCATTGGATAAAAAGTTGTAAGCATAGTTAATTTGGCCATACTGAGAATAATTGTTATTATTTTTATTGTACTATTCGTACTAGAATGTCAGCTTGTTAGACTTGACCATTCCTTTTAATTTCATTGAATGTTTTTGAACAACAACAACAACTTAAAGGTGCTACCACTTCACCTGAGAATAGTAACGTCGACAATAGTTATAGCCGATACGCCAATGCCATGTATGGGAGTCAGGCCCATACTGACTGGCGGCAGGTACAACGCTCCTAGCAGAAAAGTCTATACATTATTGTTATGTCCCTTATGCTTACATACACAATATATTTGATTCAATCTGAGTACTTGTAGTACCCGTAGCGTGATGGTTAGTGCGTTGGACTGTCATGCAAGGGGTCTTGGGTTCAATCCCTGCCTGTGTCACCTAACTTTTTTCACGGGTACTGCCTCTTGCGAGGAATTGACAAATTCTCCAAGAGTAATTCTTGTCAAGAAAAGTGCTTTCTCAAACTAGCCGTTCGGATTCGGCATATAAACTGTAGGTCCCTTCCATCTCTGACAACATTACTCGCACACAGGGATGGTTGAGAGTTGTAAGTCACTAGGCCCTGGTTCTCCATGGACTGTTGCGCCACCTAATTTATTTTATTTAATCTGAGTACTTACAATTTCAAAAAAATTAACACAAATATGTAATTGTTTAAATTTCACTCGAACTGTTTTTATACTGTTTATTATTTATAATCACCTTTCGTCTTACATGTAAGCACGTTTATTTTCGTTTTATTAATTATTGTAGAAATATATCGATACAATAATTATATCCATGCACTATTGGCAGTAATCCAATATAAGGGTATCGATTATCACGCCATAAATTATTTCAGGAAAAACTAGTAGCATTGCGACATCTCCGGTAATACGCTCTTCGGCCGATTTTTTTCCTCCAAATTCGGAAGTATTTCGTTTTTGTGTTGGTCAATATTGGTTTTCATCGTCGTCATTGGTTTTCATCATTGAAACCAATCATTCGACATTGTTTGAGAGAGATTTCTTATAGCTTTCATTGAAAATGTCCGTTTTTGGACGCAAATTTTTTGGTTTGACTCCAGCATTTCCTGATTGAAATCAAGCATTTAAGGTGGTTAGAGTTGATCATTGAAAGGAAAACTGACAGATGGAAGTGAACAGAAAATTAATAGCTTTCAGTAGAACGATTTTGTTCCGAATTATGAATTCAAAATCGGATGGTCAATTAAAAAGATTTCATCATTGAAAAAGTAAAAATGAACTATGAGGTACCAATTGCAGCTATCATTGGCTTTCATTATTGAAGCCAATCATAGGTACATAGTTTATAGCAAACAATACAAATTTCTGTTCATGAAATAAGCCGCCAGTCATAGCTATCATTGGTTTTCATCATTGAAAACAAACACTGGAATTTTTTTTGATGGGTCGTTTATAGCTATCATTAAAAATTTCTGTCATTGAAAAAAATTTCCTAATTAAAATCCACCAACAAATTTTTACTGACAAAAATCTGTCATTAAAATTGTGTGGAATTGGAACACAAATCAGTGGAACGAGTCGTTTCACTTTTGAACATAAAAGTATCAGCTGTTCAGGAAAATGAACTTCCGTCCGGAAAATAGAAAAATAAATTCTCAAAAAAAAATTATTTAGATTTCCGACCGATCAGTATATAAATTTCATTTCTAATCAAAGCGAAACACAGTCAAATATCGATTCAAACAATTGCAATGATAGCTATAACTATAACTGGCCCTTTATATACAAAGGTGACACACAAAATGACTAGACGTCAAAATTAAATTTTCGTATTAAATTTTCAATCTTCAAGGCAAAATATTGGTCAAACTTTGTTTGGCAAGAATCGAAAAATACTTTCTCTTAAAGACACAGATAAATTTAATTAATACACGATTTTTTTCCACGAAATCGGACATAGTTCGCTTATGTGGGGGACATCAATTAATCAACCAAAATGTGATCAAATATTAAACCACGAAACATTTGTGAAAAAGCAACAACTTTCACAACAGCAAATACCTATGACTGCGAGACATGCTTTTTATTTTCAAACTGTACTTTTACTCATTATTCAATTCAAACACTTTGTATTACAAATAATTTAAATAAATATAACATTCTTCTTTATTCTAACAAAATTGTGTTCTTCTTATAATAAATATCAATATTTTTGTTTAATCATAATCTATCTATTAATTTTCTTATAATAATTAATTGGTGTTAATGGTTTTATATTCAGCACATCTTGCAGCCTGTAGGAACGTAAAGGTCTCAATTCAACTTGGTTTTCTGGTGTAAATGGTGAATTGGCTCCTGTTGATAATGGAGAAACATTCAATTGATTCCTTGGAGATATTTTCCTGGCATCGTGATAGCTACTGCAATTTGAAGTTCTCGGCGTCATATTAAAACATTCGCTTCTGATTTGAGCATCAGCTTTGTAATTATTGAGATGCTTACGTCTATTATGCATGGAAAACGTACTGTTGAGGTCGTTTACAAAAATATTATAATTGTTGTCAAGTGAACTTTTAGTGCATTCTTTTGAAGTTTTTTTTTCTTCTACAGTATATGGCGAGATGGTCAAGTCTATGAATTCAGATGGCTCGGTTGTAGAGGCACGTGTACACTTATTTTTATATTGCTTTTTATTTGAAATTTTTGGAGTCATATTGTTTATAAATTTTTATATCGTCAAATAAAATTACAATAAACACGTTGAAAACGATTTATTTTTAATTTAAAATTTCTTTAAGTTTGTAATTTAGTTTTATAAAATTTATCGATTTAAATAACGGCATAAAATGGGTACGTTCGTTTACTTTGATTTTTAATTTCAAGTTCTGTCAATTTAATTATTGTATATAAAATATACAACACTGAACTTCATTCAGAGAAAAGGAACAGATCTAATGTTTGTATTGGAGCTACAATCAACATAGTCCCTCTGAATTTTTCACATCGACGTATTTTGAAACTCTAGTTGTACTTTTGAGATAAAATTAAAACAAAATTTAATTCTCGATTTTATTTTATTATAAATAAAAATGGAAAACATTTAATATTTAGTCCAAAATGTACACAAATCTTATGATAATCATTCAACGAGAAAAATATCCGCTTTGCAGAAAAGTAATATTTTCTACCAACCAAAAACATGGTTGCGTAAATGTAAGAATAGTAATATTTTAATTTTATTAATTTATGATTTATTTCGAATTTAATTTTACTTTTGTTGTAAAATAAATTTATTTACTCTATAGACAAAAATTCATAAACAAATGTTGACAGTTTATTTCTGTTTAGATAAATTAATATGCTTTTGTATATTTGTTGTGTATATTTCTGAGAATACGAACATTTCTGGGATCTTAGAAATATATGTAAAGTGGCCAAATTACATAGGAACCACAATTATTAAAAATTATTGATCTGTCAATCTACCAATATCAAAATAAAAATGAATGATATATTAAAACATTTCTTCAGACGAATGTTTGGTTTGTTTTTTTTTTAACGAAAAGATGAGAAGCAAAAAAAGAATCACCGAAAAACATTGGTTGATTGTATAATGAAAATTTCGTAGTTATACTCAGATGAGGAATGGCTTTTAAATTTAATATTATCTCCCAAGCCAAAAAAAAAAAAAAACAATTATGGCCTGGTCAAATAGAACGCGGTCCGGTGGGATGGTCAGAACACTGCTGCTCTCCGCGTTCTGATAAGTCAAATAGAACAAGATCAGCTTTCGTCGTTCTCAAAGTAGTAAACTCCTTTTTCTTTGCTTTTTTAATTAACTGCGAAAAAATAAACAAAAATTAAAAATATTTGTGAAGAATTTTAAGTGAATTTTCGTGAACACTTCTTCTTTCATTATTTGTTTTGTCTTTCTGTTTTGACGTTTGACCATCGCGATCTTTGTAAAAATCTTCAACTTCAATTTGACCGGCGCGTTCCATTTGAACAACAACGTATAATTCAGTAAGACAGGTACTTAACGCGACGGGCAAAATTATTTGCCTACCCAACAGACGGCGTTCTTTTTGACCACGCCTTTACTTGTTTGTAAAGAAATCATTGACCTTGACAGTTCAACACATTGAGCTTTGCGGATTGTTACAAATCATAACTATTTGACACTTCAACAGTGAGTTTAGAAAAGATGTGATGACTTCATATTGTTACAAATCGTAACCATCTTGATATTAAGCATAAGGAACGACAATAGTTAGAAGAAGCAGGGCCGAATTGAGGGGAGGGCAACCGGGGCGGAAGCCCCGGGGCCGCCACAAACGGGAAGCCCCCCCACAATAGAGACCGGAAAATTTTTGTTTCTCTTAATTTAGTAAGAAAGGCAGCTGCTAACTCTTGTTCATCGGCTGTTCAATTCTTTGATTTCGTGCAGAATTTGTACACGTTTTCCACAGCCAGTACAGAGCGGCACCGAATTCTGATTGAGAAATTATCGGAGAAGAAAAGCGGCCAATTTTTAGTCTTGAAAAAGCTCAGCGACACTCGTTGGTATTGCCTTAGTCAACGGCTATTCGGAAATCGAAGAAGCTCTAACTAGCATATCTTCCAATAAAGAGCAAAAAGACATCGTCAGGAATGAAGCAACGCACCTTCTACAGAAGATGAGTGGTCTCGAAACCGCTTTGTTTGCAACATTTTGGAACGATATCTAGGAGCGATTCAACACTACAAACAAGTTGTTGCAAGAATCGAAAGTGATTCTTAAATCGGCAATGCGTGCACTAGAATCATTGAAATCATTCGTGGAATCCAAACGAGATGATTTTGATAAATACGAGGAAGTAGCCAAAAAATATTCCATACTGATGAATATGTACAATCACGCACCCGCACCAGAACGAGAAATGTGAGGTTGAATTCGTTCGATTACGGGAAAGCACAAGACGCAAATCTGTCACCCAAGGAAAAATACAAAGTATCCGCCTTCATCTCAGTGATTGACCAGCTATCCGTTTCTTTTACTGAAAGATTGCATGCCTATGAAGCTGTACGTTCGAGATTTGGATTCCTGAATCACATCGAGATGGATGCTGAAAATTTGCACACTGCGGCAGAGGCCTTGGTGAAAGTGTATCCGGATGGTTTAGAGCATAGTCTTGGTAATGAGTTGGTTCAATTTGTGTTTTTGATTGACTCATACAAAAAGGAAAAGGACTATGAAACAGATTAAAATTTATGAATGTGTGAGTGATTCTGCTTCTGATTCTGTTTTTAAAACCAGAAGGGAAATTCTCTTCTTTTCAGAATCAGAACTGTCACTTTTGCCCAATTGAATGCATTCAGAATGCTTTTTTCACTTCCAGATTGCCAATTGAAAACGACGTTACAGCGAACATAAAAAAATCGCTCCTATAGGTTTTATAAACAAAGGTGACATTTATAAAAAAATTGAGGCAAATAGAACACGATTAAAATACAATTTTCTTCGTCATTTGTAAGTATTCTCTCTTGTCGATGGAACTCACAAATGAAGGCACACAAATTGGCTAGTGTACCAGTTAACTTTAAGCTTTTCATATTTGAGAAGAAATAATTATAATTATTTTAACAATCGAATAAATCACAGACCAAATAAGTCAAACTGACAGATAAAAACTGTATTGCAGTGTCGGTGCAAGGAGGGGCAAGTCTCTTGACAAATTTAGATCTTCTAAATTGATTTAGAATCAAAAATACATCAATTATCTTGGCCAGGCAGCGGTTTGACAAGGTATCAAATGACCAACAATGTATTTTGATTCATGTTTCATCGTAACGACAAAAAATTAATTTCTTAAACATTAAAATATAAATTTACAAATTAAATGCTCACCGTACATACAAAATTAAGTTTATATTTAACCAAATTATGCTCTTGGCAAGAATTTAATAAAGTTATAATAAAAAAATATTGTGGTTTATTTTGCCAGACGTTCGTGTTCGATGTTTTCCCTGTATCACTGAAATCACGTAATCAAGTAAAAATTTGGATCATAAAACTTGAATTTCTCTTGGTGTTGTTGTACAGCATTTATGTATGATAAAAAAAATGCGAGTTGTAAGGCCACAATGGGAGGGATAAAAAGTACATAAATTACAATAATAATAAAACAATTTTATTAAAATTTTGTTGTTGTACGATTTGGGTATCTATCGCTCAAAAACTTTCGTCAAAAGAAAATGCCACAAAGCCCAAAATCAATTATTGCCAAATCAATTTTATATTACTACGGCCGAATTACTAATTGACATATCGCACAAAAGATGTCATGTGTTTCAACATTTGGGCATTTTTTAAAATCTGTTGTTTATTTTTGGCTCTATATTTTAAATTGTATCGGCCAAACGCAAAAATTAAACGAAAAAAATGTTAGTTCGCCTTAAAAACTCGGAAAGTAAATAAAGCGTAACAAATACATACATATGTATCTATACGCGTCTCAAAGCCCAACCTTCCAAAATGTTTGCTAAATTATGTTTTGGGTTATATGTACATACATATGTCGTTGGGTGATAAAATAAAAAACGATAGAAAAAATAAAGTCGAAATACTCAAAATAAATGTCACAAAACTCATCCCCTAAAACCCAAATTCAAAATTCTTATAAGCAAAATGATAACTAACAATTTGGTGTTCTTTTATTTAAAATTTATTTGGGCGTAATGACGATCGCTTTATTGCTTATTTTCAATGATGAAAACCAATGATAGCTATAACTGGCGCCTTATTTGGTTGGTTTTCATCATTGAACACAAACATTGGATTTTTTTGGCAGGTCGTTTATAGCTATCATTAAAAATGTCTGTCATTGAAAAAATTTTTCAATGATAGCTATAACTGGCGCCTTTAAGATTTGGGCGTTATGGTTGTGCACGAAAATACATAACGCCAAAAAGTACTGCTCTTTGGCGTATTCCGAGATTTTATCAGTTCATTAAATAGTCTTTCAATAATTACAAATAAAAATGGAC
Source organism: Eupeodes latifasciatus (assembly GCA_920104205.1). Taxonomy (NCBI): domain Eukaryota; kingdom Metazoa; phylum Arthropoda; class Insecta; order Diptera; family Syrphidae; genus Eupeodes; species Eupeodes latifasciatus. The sequence goes on along the minus strand of OV049924.1, from coordinate 143,502,214 downwards.
ACTCAGGTTTTTTTTTTCAATAGAGGACGTTTGGTAAGGATAAATGATAATTATTGAAAGTTCGTACATTTGAAAGCGAATTTTACAAATATTGAAGAATTATTTTTTTAAATTATTTTATTTTTTAAAATAATTTACAAACAATTGTAAATACTAAATATTGACGCAATATCGTCAAAGGCGCCATTTATAGCTATTAGTAAAATCAGTCAAATTTTTGTTTTGCATTTTTGAACATGTTAGTTTTTTTTTTCAGAAAAAAAAAAATAAATGTAATAAGATGATGTCTAATGCCAAATCTTTTTTTTTAAAGCAAAAATGCATTTGGAGATACATTTATTTCGTAAATATGTTTTAAGAATTTTAATGACCAGATTCACTATTTTTTTTGCATATTTTTAATGTTGACATAACTATTAGAATTATTTGATCGAAAGCATGCTGAGATATCGAGCCTCAAACCCGGCCCCGCCAATCGTGTTTAATTGTAACATTTAACTTTAAACGCGTTTTCCCAAAAGTAGTGTTTTTCAAAACTGTTGGCACTATTTTGACGAAACTATAGAAGATATCCCAGATCTGTAAAGCGTTACTTATTCGCAAAACATTTCGCTATGTCTAGACTCTAGACACAAGCTTTTTTCAAAATATTTTCGATTTTTTATAGTCTTTTTAAGATTGAAAAATGGTAAAAAAATGCAATTTTTTTCAAATATTCAAAAAAGCTTGTGTCTAGACCTAATTAACATTCTAAAAATTAATTAAAAAATTCCATTCTTGTTTCAATACTGAGGGATTTTACTGATAGTTATAACCGGCCCATAATCGAGCTCTGTGTCACCTTATGTTTATTCAATAATATTGCATTTATTTTGTCTTCATGTCACGAACGTTGGCTTTGAGTAAAATTAAAGCGAGTTCACTCTTCACCTCAATTATGATAGCAGCGCTTTTTTATTTGTAAGAAATATTTAGTAAACCGTTATTTGTGTTTCCTATTTAAATTTTGATTGAATGTTTTATTTGATGACTTATTGTTTTTCTCTGCATCACTTCACTCATTCTTCTTATGAGACCTGCTAACATAAAAGTTTATTTTAAAAGTAAAGTAAATTTTCTTCATTTTCTATATTTTTGTGTAGATAATCTAAAATTTATTTTATAGTGATTTATTACTTTTCTATTTTTAACTCATTGTGACTGTCTTCTTGGTGATTGTTTTATTTCAATTGGTTTTAATTTTTTTTTCTACTGTTTATGCATGCAATTATTAATGTTTATTGTTGTTTTATTTTTTAATTTAAAACTAGTTGTATGTTTTATGTCATTTATAATTTACATTGTAGCAAAAAAGAAACACTGACTTCTATTACACTGTGTTGCCTTTTTCTTGCTTACAAGCTTTTTGAATTTTAAATAAAAAATCATCTTATTTTATTGCTAATGTTTTTTTTTCTGTTGTTTCCGTTACATTTTGCAGGAAATTTATGTTTTATCTAATTTATTTATTATTTTATTTATTTAAAATAAAAAAAAATAAAAATTGCGTTCTTCGAATGGAAGAAAAATTAAAAAAAAAAATATTACAATAACATTCTACTTGAAAATGGTGTTTGGTGGCATGGGGGCGAGATGGAAATCGAAAGGAAAGACACCGCTAAAATTTTATTATAAATTATTACATCTCACAACTAACGCCACCATTGTTGTTCTTCTTTGTCATCATTCGAGTTTTGGTTTTGACCATTTTCTCGATCATTGGGTATACGTGGGGGAGGCTGGCTATATTGTGGATCGTTTGGTGGTCGATATTTAACTTCGTCATCTTCTGTTTTGATGCCTGGATAGCTAAGAGGCTGAATTGAGTATGATGGATAATCATCGACAGGCTCTTCTTTGATTTTAACAATGTCATCACGGAAATCGGGTTTCCTTTCCTTGGTTTCGCGATCTCCACGATCACGCTCACCTCGTTCTCTGTCGCGTCTATCACGTTTTTTATCTGAACGATCACGCTCACGTTCGCGAGACTTGGAACGCTTCTTCTTGCGTTCACGATCACGCTCCCGTTCACGTTCTCGTTCTTTTTCAACAGCCATACCGGGACCTCCGGCGGGGGCTCCACGTCTTTCTGCACGTTCGTCATATTCTCGATCACGGCTTCCACCACGAACGCGCTTCCTGCGCTCCCTAGACCTACTGCGATGCCTAGATCGTTCGCGCTCACGTCGATCTCTTGATCTTGAACGCCGCCTGCCATCAAATCGAGGTTGTGGTGGTCCACCGCCACCACCACCTCCACCTCCCACAACTCCACGATCACCACCACGATCTTCTCTCTCCCTCTCGAGACGATAGCGCTCGCGTTCACGTTCGTTGTCCTCTCGTCCGGAATGCTTGATATTTACATCAGCTCCTCCACGACGAGTTCCACCCAAACCACCACCCAAACGACGCGGCAACCAGCCCTTCACTGTCCGTGCTCTCTCCACATCCACCAACACTCGTTTGCCATCGATTTTCTTTCCATCCGCATGCTTGTACGCCGAGTGCATGTCCCGTTCATGCTCATACTCTATAAACGCATAGCCACGAGGTTTGCCTGTTTCCATGTCCGTGATCATAATGATCTTCTTGATCGGACCGTAAACTTCAAATTCACGGCGTAATTTCGACTCAGAAGTATCATAATTTACTCGTGCTACAAACAGGGTCTTGAATGGATCTTCCGTTGCCTCAGCTATTTGCTGAGGATCCCATGTTGCGATTTCTCGTTCGAGTTTGTAAGCAACCTGTTGCGAGAGAAGGAAGAATTACGAAAAAAAACAAAAAAAAAAACAAAAACTAAATTTAATTTGGTGCACAATTTGTTGGTAGTGGGAGCTTTGCCGAGATTTTTGTTTAGAGAGATCTTCTGGAGGAACTTATTTTTATATTAATTTGTCAGTTTAATACCTACCTAATTGTTCATCCTTTTAAAACTTTAATTTCAAAAATTTCTGACAAACACCCAATTTACTGTTTGTCAAAGAAAAACTCTACACTTGGAAGCAGGAACTTTTTAAGTTTAAGAAAATACCAAATTACCTTCAGATACTAACCCAATTTAAAACTTACAAAATGACAGCAAATGAAAATCTCACGTGCGATTACGTAGTTTTAGCCTTACCTCTGGACATTACCAAAAAAAGAAGAAAAAGAAAAACAGAACAATACTCTTGTTTTTTTTGAACTTACAAAATTGGTCGAAGAAAATTATTTGTATCGAAGGGGTCACCTTGATTAGAAAATCGAAGATATTGGAGGTTGGTGTGGTCGAAGGCGTTATACTGACCTGATCCATGATCAATAATTTTCATGTTGAATTCATAGGGCTTAAAGAAATAGCCCAACTTACTTAATTTTTGTTTTGGACCTAAAAGGTCGTAGGTAAAAAACTGAATGAACAAATAAATCATTTGCATCACATTTACCTTCCATCACATATCTCGAAGTTTTTACCTACCAAACGGTTTTATTTTTGTATGTATTACCCAAACCTCTCTTTTACCTACCAATTCCATTGTGTGTTTTTTTTTTAAATTATTATTTCGAATTGAAATAGCAGCTTTTTCGAACTACTTACTGACACAAGAATATTTTTTGTTCTTTACCATATGAAAGCTGGATAGCTAGCAGCTACACAAAAACTTACACATAACTTACACACTTGGGTCCTCTTTTTTTTGTTTTTTGGGGGGCAACATTAAATCAGAACTTACATATTTTGGTCCTTTTGTGTTTCAACGAAGTAAATTATTTCTTCATCGGATGAGAGTCTTGAAAAAAAAACTCTACGAGCTTTCTCCAGATGTGAACATGTATTAAACAATTCAATTTAAGTTGTGCGGGAAAAATGTATGGGATTACCAGCCCTTATTTTATTTTTTCTTCTCAGAAAAGAAACCTACTAGTAGTACTTACGTTTTAACAAAATGCAAAACAACTTTAGCCCTAATTAAATTTTTTTTTCGAACGAAAAGAAACAAACAAGCTTTTTTGTATTTTGGTGAAAAAGCTTTATTATTCTCATTTCTTTTGGAAACAAAAACTTTAACAAAAAGACGAATTAAGTTCGCTTTAAAATCAAAGAGAGTGTGTGATGCCTGTGAAGGAACCAAAATTATTTATGAACAAAAATAACTTACTTTTCATTTTACACAATCGGAATAATTGTTTACCTGATGGGTGTCTCGCAATAAATCGACACCCAAAGAAGATACAAACCAGTTTTTTTGTGTTATTAAGAGGTGGAGCCCAAGTTTCAAGTGACACATTTTGTTTGTTGGTTTTTAAAAAAAAAGCTAAATTATTGATAAGAAAATGTTATCATTATCACCTGACCCTAACTTTTTGTCGTCCTTTTTTGGTTGTACTTTGAGCTAAGCTAAACTAAGTAAATTGTACGCAACAGAAGTTATACAAGTTATGAGATACTAATGAATAAGCTAACATTGGGAAATTGTAACTTATTTTAAGCTAATAATAACAAATTATTGTATTAATAATTGTCAAATTGTCAAAGTATTCCGAAATTATATACTAGCCGACCCGCTAACACGTTTCTGTGATTTTCTCAATGAATGCTCTTGTATACGTTTGTGGCGCCTTTTTTAAATTCTAGATTAGGACCTTTTTAATTTTTTGAACTGTAATTCTTTCTGCACTTTGCTCTACAGATTTCTGAGCTCTTTTAACACGTTGATGTGGAGCCTTATTAGATTTTTGAAACTTTTATAAAGCTTGATTGTAAAAATTGCATTCAACGTAAAACAGATTAATTCTGGCAAATTTCTTAATAATAATTTGTAGATGGATAGCGGAACATAAATATCAACAATAATAATAATATATTTATGTACATGGATAATATCTTGAAATATCCATGTAGGACAGTCATATAGTTTTCCGTAGAAAAACTGTTTGAAGAAACGATCTGTTTGAGACTTATAGAACTTACAATTAATAAGAACAATCGATAAAAGCAATCCTAGTAATTTAAACATGACACATAACAAGTTTCGAGTCTATTACAATAACAATGTTCAAATTTTTCAAGTTAAATATTAACACCTCGTCTAACCTCTAACACGTACCAAAGAAACTGTTTTACCTTGAACCGTAGTTCTTAAAAAAGTGACATATATACACGAAACGAAGATTTTCATTCAATTTTTAACCCAAACACAAATTAACTTAATTTCTGACTATTTGCTTTTGTAAAGAAATATTTATGAGTATTTGAAAGCCATTGATATTCGCAAAAATCAAAATAGTTTAAAAGGCTTGAATGAGCCAACTTTTTCCCTTAGGTCAAATAATAACTGCAACAATCTAAAAAATAAAAACGCAAGTAGCTTTGGAATTGAAAATATTCAAAAGTCACGTAAATTTTCTCATTCAAAATTTCTAATATTTTATACTATCTCTTCCAGAGGTACAAGCTATTTTTTTTAAATCGAAGCAGGTCTATTTAAAACGCCATTACACTTATTTGAATTTGGGATTTGAAAAGTAACAAGGGGATAAAATTTGAATGGCGACGTAATTTGAGAAAAGACCAAAAGCGATTACATAACCTTGTTTTAGAATACCAGAATGCATTAATATCTTAACATATCTTTTATCAATTGAAAGAGACAAGTCTCATACAATATTTAGTTTATTTGTACGATATTTTAAAAATAAATAAAGTTTTAATTAATTCTTAATGTTTTTCTTTTTGTTTACGTTTTTGTTCAATGACCTTTTCTCCTTCTAAGCACTCTATGCAAGGAAATTTACGGGGTCTATCCTGTTTTTCATATATATTTATATGATTCACAAGTTGAATGCAAATTATCCACACGTTCAGTGTGCTTGGCGTTTGCAAGAACTGTTATAAAAACAAATTCATAATGGTAGATGAGGCCTATTTTCATTCCAACTAAAAGGTGATTACATTTTAGGGGCCGATGTTGAATGTGAATTACACCGAACACTCAAGTATTTTTCTGAATTTCATTTGACATCTCTCAATTTCAGACTATCTCAATTTGAACTATGGAGAGATACACAACCGAGCAACGCGTAAAGTTATTCAGGCTTATTATGAAAATGGGCGTTCAAATCTCGGACTGCAGAAAATTTTGCTGCTGTTCGCGATAGTGTGGCTGTAGAGCCGTCTACCTCAAATCGTCGTCGTGCACCTCTCACGCTCGTCGTTGATGATCATTATACATAAAGACTTGCATTTAAACGCTTACAAGGTCCAATTGACAATTTTCGAAGAAAATCATCTTCAGTGATGAGGACATGAGTGGATTCGTCAATAAGCAGAATTGCCGCATTTGACCGAATAATAATCCAAGAATGATTTTCAAAAACCAATGCACCCACAAAGAGTGACTGTTTGGTGCGGTTTATAGGATGGCAGCATATTTATGGCCAGAATTGGAAGATATGAACGTGGACAATATGTCCACACTTTTGAGCGACAAATTCAATGCCCGTGTTATCTCACGTGGTGGCGATGTCAAATGGCCACCAAGATCATGTGATTTGATACCGTCGGTCTTCTTTCTTTGAGATTATTTAAAAGTTAAAGTGTATGTCGAAAAGCCCGCACCAATTCAAGAGCTAAAGGATGATATAATTAGGCACATTAAAGTAGTATTCACATGAGCGCGACCAACGAACGACGAATGAATTACAAAATGTGAGTTTATATACGTTTGAAGACATATTTCCACACAAATTCTTAACAAAACGATAGCAATATAGTTTCTATTTGATTTATGATGCATACTTTTACTTTTCAATATCATATATTAATAAATTTAAGAAAACAAATTTATTCGTCGCGAAAAAAATTTTAGTTGATACGAACTGTCAAACTTTATTCGCGTTCCACATTATCCACACTCGCAACGAATAAAATAATCGCGCGTACTTAACCTAAAAAAATCATTCTTGTTTTGGTTTCGGTGGTGAATGGTGTTCGGCTGTCAAACTTTATTCGCGACGAATTAAAAACTCTCATGTGAAAGAAATGTCAAAATCGACGAATATTCGTTCATTCGTTAGTCGTTGGTCGTGCTCATGTGAATATTACTTAACGGCATATATTCTTAATTATGCCTCAGCGTCATCGATAATTTGGACCATCGGAAGGAGGTTCGCCGCCGACGAGGTCGAGGCGGCCATTTGGCGGAAATTTTTGTTCCACACATAATTGAACCATACCAATATTATCATTATAAAAAATGATAATAATTACCTAAATAATTTGTGTTTTATTCAAAACAATATCGGCCCTTAGAACGTCATGACCAAAATATGAAGCTTTGAAAATTTAAAAACTAGGTTAAGATTTGTTTTACTTATTTTCATTAAAAACTTGTTGGTTGGCCTACGGGCCTAAACTTATAGCAAAACTAAAAAAAGGAACAAAAATAGAACATGTTTTTGAAAACGACGAATATTTTTCATAGTCAAAAGAACTTGAAAAACGCTCTAGGTATACAGAGCATAATACCGGGACAAACAATAATCACCATTGAATGAACATTTTAACCAAACCATAATCTATGTTAAAAAAATTTCAAGGTAAAATACTGAAAAAAAAAATTGTTATTGATTATAAAAATAATCATAACGTTATCAAAGGGCAAAACTGTACACGTATTGCATACTTGAAATGACAATCAAGCGAAAATTCTATCGCCGTATAGTTTTTAGTTTTGGTTACAAAAAAAAAAACAACAAAATAAAATCTTCATGCTCAGGGGTCGCTCCCTTACTTTAAGGTTCGGTAACTGTAATAGGTTTTTGCGGCTTTTCCGAATCAATACTGACTTCATGTTCGTCTCCTCATTTATCGGTAAAAGCTGTATTTCAGTTTTGACTAAAAAAAAACAATAAAACCAAATCTTTAAGCTTGACTTTAAAAATAAATAAATAATTAAGGCGGAGAACCAGGGGCCTAGTACAACTCCTAACCAGGGACCTACAGTGTGTATGCCTAATCTGAACGGCTTATTTGAAAAAGCACTTTTAGGATAAGAATTTACTCTTGGATGATTTGATTATTTTCTCCTTAAAGGCAGTACCCGTGCGAAAAAAAAACTTTAGCTTGCACACGCAGGGATTAAACCCAAGACCTATGGTTTGAGAGTCCTTTGCACTAACCGTCACAGCCGAGGCAAAGTAAATAGTCTATTAAAACATTTTAGTCTTTAACCTTTAAACTATAAGTTTCAGTTGCTTTTTAATAGCTGTTTTTTTTTAGTTGAAAAAACAAGTAAAACAATACATGTTTAGTGTCTTGTGTAGCTAGGTTTATGAAATACTAGATTATTTCCTAGGTGAGTCATGAAACACTATTAACATACTTTTAAAAACATGAGTATTTTTGTTGTAAAGCAATATTTTTAACACTTTTGAATATTGTGTTTAATGGTAAGGAAGCAATACTGACTTCAAAACGCCTCTACATTGGAAATTATCGCTTATTATAGCCATTTCATTCATAGACCCACAGCCCGCATATGGAAAGCAACTTTAAGCATTATAAGCGAGGTAGTATATCTGCTACTTTCAAATGTGCTGCCTCTTAAATGCCTTACTGTCTTTATTTGCTTTTATCATAAAAAACTTGATTTTTCAAATAGCAAAAAGCAAAATTTCCATTTTACATACATAGTTGTGATATTTTTGGAATCTCTGTAGATCCTGATGTTTTAAGTGTTCTATTTTCTATTAAACTGAATAGCAGCAGCAATTCGATTAGCCGGTATATTTTTAACAATTTAACTTCTCAAAAGAAAGTGGGTATGTTTATCAAATCAACAAAATCTTAACCAGTGGCCTCAATTTTACTGAAAAATAATCTCGAATGAAGTACCTACTTCAATTTACCACTCCAGATAGAAAGAAACACAGAATAAAAACTAACCTAAATTTTGATCATTTTGCGATTCCTAACGAAAAACCCCATCAAATTAAGTTCTCTCCCTAAATTAAATTTTGTTTTTAAACATCTCGCGCACTCCATTTCAAGACCACGCAAAACCATACCTGTTCAGCTTTTTCACGTCGACGCCGTTCCAATCGTTCCTGTCTTGTTTCGACACGTGTATGTGGCGGTGTATCCTTGGGATCCTCAAAATCACTCAAGAATTTGCCCACGCCCAAATATCCTCGGGATTTCTTTTCATGTGGTAATTTATCTACGGGTGCTAAATATGGAATCGGATCTCGAGCTGCAAATAAAGCTAGAAGATTTGGCGGCAAGTACTGTGTCATAATTAATCAGTGTTGTTTCTTATATTTCTTTCCTGATGTATAAGCAGAATCCACCTGAGAAAAAATAGAAGAGAAAAAGAAAAATGGCCAGAATGCAAACTTTAGTTGAGTGAAAAATTTGTGGGGTTAAATTATTTTTTGATTTAAAAGTTTTCTTACCTTAAATATCCATAGAAAATATTGTTTATTTTTCGGACAAGAAGTTAGGGAGAATTTAATTGATGAAAGTTAATTAAAAATTGAATAAAACTTCTATTTTATTTGGGGAGAATTAAAATTTTCAACTTTGCAAAGCCAAAGATGTCGGCTTTTGACAGATGGTTTGAATTTTAACGAGAGAGAAAAAAAGATGGCGAATAATTCAACGAACAATTCTATGTATATGCGTTTACACACTAGATAATTCGTTTTTATAGTAATTAAGTCTGTTTGGTAGTATGAAAGTTTCATAGAGTTCATCAAAGTTGTTTTCTTAGTTCGGTCGACTAACATTGTTCTGAATTTTAAAATGAACACACAAAAATTAAATTAAAAATGTACTGCAGAATTTTTGCAAAACTCTAATTCTCTCTGAAAATCAAGATATTTGTATTGACCATTTTAATCATTGAATTGACCAATACGGTGTTTTCTTTATTTTTTCAAAATTTATATTAATAGATTTCTGTAGTTCCTTTGAAAAAAACTTGTTGAGGCTTAGAAACAGAAGATATCGTTTTAAAGTGAATTATAATTTTACCACTAAACCTATGTGAATCAACTAGCAGTCCATATCTAGTATGCCAATGTTTGTTGATTCACCCTTTTACTTAGAACGCTTAGTCTCTTTGACAACGCTGTGAGAATTGGAAAACCGTTTTTTAAACGGAGAAGTAACAATTTTCAACACTTAAGTGCACTGAACAGAAAAAGGAGCACAGTTTTGTGTTTGACACTTCGAGCTTTATTCATAATTGAGAATCATACCAATTACGCTACTAGTGAAGCCGCTGTAAGCAGTACAAAACTACAACATTACACCCGGCAACACTTACTCTTAACTCGTCAACCTGTCAGCTGTGTTTCTTTCTTCGTAAAACAAAAACAAGAACAACGAATTGCAATTTATTTTAATCAGAAATTCCATTAATTTTATCTAATTCTTGAATTTTCAGTTCGCTTTTATTAGTTTCCCAGTGAAGTTCTTTGTTTCTAAAACTTTATTTCAATATGTCCACCTACCAAATGGGGCCCCAAACCCATGCAGTGCCAATGAGCCTGTTTCGCGATAATCGCAATCGTGTCAAGTCGGCTCTTTGTGAATCACAAAAATTCGAAAGTCGCACTTTTGTATTGCTTGAAGGTGGCAAGGATGTTAGTTTCAACGACACCGATGTGGATTTCCATTTTCGTCAGGAGTCATTCTTCCAGTATATGTTTGGAGTGAAGGAACCCGGATGCTATGGAGTTGTCAATCTAGACAACGGGGAGTCAATTATATTTGTTCCACGTCTACCCGAGGAGTACTCCGTGTGGATGGGTCATTTGCACACTTTAGAAGAATTCAAATCCATGTATGAAACCGATAGGGTTCTCTATTGTGATCAATTGGACGAATTCTTCAGCAAGGCAAATCCATCGTTGATTCTCACTTTGAGTGGAGTGAATTCGGACAGCGGTCTATCTGCGAAACCAGCAACGTTCCCTGGAATTGAGAAGTACGTTCAGAACTGTGATATTCTTCATCCAATCATTGCTGAATGTCGAGTCATCAAGTCGCCAGAAGAGATCGAAGTTCTGCGATATGTTGCAAAGGTCTCCTCCGATGCACACAAGCAAGTCATGTTAAAGATCAAGCCAGGAATGACCGAGTACCAGGGAGAGAGCGAGTTCCTGCACCATTCGTACTCGGTCGGTGGATGCCGTCACACTTCGTACACCTGCATCTGTGGAACTGGATTGAATTCCTCCGTCTTACACTATGGGCATGCTGCAGCTCCTAACAATCGAGTGATTCGTGATGGTGATATGTGCCTCTTCGATATGGGTGCCAATTATTGTGGCTACGCAGCTGACATCACATGCAGCTTCCCGGCCAATGGGAAGTTCACTGACGATCAGAAGTTAATTTACAACGCTGTCCTCGATGCCCGAAATGCCGTTCTAAAGGAGGCTCGAGAGGGAGTGTCTTGGGTGGATATGCACATGTTGGCCATTCGTGTGATGCTCCAACGTCTCAAGGAAGGGAGCATTCTCAAAGGCGATGTCGACGAAATGATAGCTGCCGGACTTGGGGCTATCTTCCAACCACACGGTTTGGGTCATCTGATTGGTTTGGATGTCCATGATGTTGGTGGTTATTTGAAAGGTCAACCAGAGCGTCCCACTGAACCAGGAGTATCCCGGTTGCGATTCGCTCGAGTCCTCAAGGAGAATATGTATGTGACCGTTGAACCTGGTTGTTATTTTATTGATTGTCTTATGGACAAAGCTCTAGCTGATCCGAATATGAATAAATTCTTAAATAATGAAATCTATGAGCGTTTCCGTAATTTCGGCGGTGTTCGAATTGAGGATGATGTTTGGATTAAGAAAGATGGCTGCGAAAATTTCGCTATCGTACCACGAACTGTTGCGGAAATTGAGGAATTCATGAGCGGTCGTTGAAAATGGAATGCAAAAAGAGGGTGATTGTTATATTATAATGAGTATCTATTAAGTATTAATATCGTTATCATTTTTGTGTTACCGTTATATCATTTATACCAAAAATGTATAAAGAAAATAAAAAAAGGAAAATATTTTTAAAGTATTAAATTGGATATTTTATTTTAGATTTATTTCTGTCGACTTTGATCAAACATTTCTTGGGAGGCTTCTAATGTTTTCTTTGCCGACAGCTTCCCATGATTGGTATTAAATAATCTATGGAATATGTGCTTTAAGGTTACTAAGGGAAGATTGTGTAGGAATCTAATCCGTTTTGGTCGCAATGCGAGGGTAGAATCTTTTCATGGTAATAAAAGAAAAGAACAATCTTTTGTAATTCGTTTTTGATTTACTATTTGCATGGCTCGATGAAGTTTATACTCCAATTCTTATTTGTAGAGTTATATTTAGTTTTGTTTCATTTTACGATTGGAAACAATTTCAGTAGGTTTATTTTCTTTGATAAGGATAGAATAGAACACTTATAAAGTATGTATTAACAAGTATATTAATCTTATCGATAGAATAAAATGATTTGATTAGGTACAACAAATAACTTTAAACCTAAATTTCATACCCTAGAAACCACATAAATGTGTTTTGTTCCCACATTGATAAGAAGTGATTATACCTATGAATTAATGGCAAAAGGCTTTAATAAAAGTAATTTACAATGACGAATAAACTACAAAATATACATAGCTCTAATTAGGAATGGCGAATCGAACATTCGACTCAAAACGAACAAAACTCATTTGGCAAGAGAACATGAAAATGGAAGTCGCAAAATGAACGTTTATAATAAGAGCCATTAAAGCTGTGTAATGTAGGAACGAGAGTACTTAGAACGTGCTGTAATACTTTAAAACAGCTGGTTTCCCAGTTTTATTGAATTCCGAATGTTTTTCGTCATTTTCATTTACTTTTTAAGAGTTAACCTCAAGTTAATATGCCTTGCTTTAAGACAGATTTTGAAACGCTAATCCTTTACAAATGCAAATTACCCGATTTTTTCAATTACTATTCGTCGTATGTAAGGCTTCATAATGTCAATCTTTATTTCAGTGATTCTTTTTGATTTATCATTTTACATACTCTTACTGTGGCTAGGGCCTTAAAAGATCTTAACATACGTAAATCCTTTTGTTTAAAAGGTATTCCCGGTAGTTTCCTGGAGAAGTGTTTTTTTTTTTACTACTAGAAAATCCACTGCGTAAGCTTTCCTACCGTTTCTATTCTTCTGGCCACTCATTCCGAATATGTAGTTCGAAAACAACATTTTTTGAGTCAATTCCAATAAAACCGACTTACTTATGTTTCTTATTTATATACATAAGAGAAAATTGTGTTTCAAAAGCCTCAATAAAAGAATTGAATTGAATTGAATATGTTTCTTCTGTCCAAGGTCATGGAAACATTGATTACACTGGTCGGCAAAGCTTTGCTCCCAGCAATAAAATTGCAGTCCTTTAATCGGTGTTGATAGCCTTCATTCAAATTCGACTTCAAAATAATTCTATCACGTAGATTTTAGAGAGAGTACGATAACTTTGGCGACAAAGTTTAATGAAGGATTTGTATAGACCAGTTAAAAACAAGCATTGTTTACTATGGGAGGGGGGTCTATCTCTCCCCGTTTAGGCAGTAGGGGCAATTTAAAAAAATATGTACATTAAATGGAAAAAAAATAATTAAAAAATAACGGTAATACTAACAATTAAGTATTATACCTTTTTTTAAAGCCAACACTTTTGTCTATTAGATTGTTTTTAAATCAAGTCAAAACTATGCGTAGTTTTTGAAAAAAATTGTTTTAAACTCAAAATTTGGTCAAAAAAAAAGTTAAAAATATGGTTTAAAGTATAATTATTCAAAACTTTCAGATTATCTACTATTTTTTTTTTATAATTCATTGCTCTTATTTGTTGTTGATCAAAAACTGAAAACTAGATGACTTGATGTCCTCTACTTCTTGAGAAAATTGAAAATTACCAAAACAAAATATTTTAATTAAATTACTTTTTCCTTGCTTAAGTATTAACGTAGTCTTATTTTGATAGTAATAATCGAATATGGATTAAGATATACCTAGGGTAAATTAATTTTTCTTAAATCCAGCTTATTTAAATGCAAAAGAAACTTTGCATGCACCCCATCTTGCACCCACCGCACCTTGCACCCTCACCACCATGCACACACTCCAAATTGCACCCACCCCAAATCCTATAGTGTGCCCAAGCAGGGGGTTGCAGGGGGGCAGCATGCCCCCCCTTACAGATGCCACTGTTGCATACACCCAAACTCGCGCACACCTTACTGTTGCATACACCCAAACACGCATTACGCATACGCAAATACCATTATTACTATCAAAATAAGACCACTCAAGCAAAAAAAAAAAGAATTAAATTAAAATAGTAGTTGTGGTTATTTTCAATTTTCTCAAAAACTAAAAGACATAAAATCATCTAGTTTTCAGTTTTTGATCAAAAACAAATAAGAGCAATAAATTCTGAAATAAAAACAATGGTAGATAATCTTGAAGTATTGAAAAAGTTACACTTTAAACCTTTTTTTAACTTTTTTTACTCTAATTTTGAGTTTAAAATTAAATTTTTCAAAAACTACGCATACTTTTGACTTGATTTAAAAACTGGCTAATAGAACAGAATGTTGGCTTTAAAAAAATGTATACAACTTAATTGTAAGTATCACCGTTATTTTTTTCCATTTTAAATAATAACTTTTTTAAATTGCCCCTCCCGCCTAAACGGGGGGAGATAGACCCCCCCTCCCATAGTAAAAAATGCTTGTTTTAAGACCCTCTACCAAAAACCGTTATTATATCTCGGCGCCAAAGTTATCGTACTCGTGCCTAGGTTTTTGAGATATTACTTTTTAAAATTAAAAACAAAACTATCTACAAACCTTTTTGAAGGAGCTTTTTTTCGATTAAATTCGTGATGGTTTTAGAAATCTATAATCCCTTTCCGCCAAGTTCGTTGAAGTCCTCACCCATCTACGTGCGCCACCTGAGTCATTCGCTGCACATGTCCTAGCCATCTAAGTCGTTGGACTTTTATGCTTTTGACGAGTGTCACTGTACAACCCGTGCAGTCTGTCGTTGTACCTTCTCCTTCACCCTCCATCTATGCAATGCAGACGGGACCAAAAATCACCCGAAGAATTTTTCTCATCCGAAAAGACGTTCTTATCTTGCCTCATAGAGGAGATAATATAGTTCCTCTATGAGAACGATGTTGGAGAAGTCACATAACAGTTGTCTAAACCTTTTTTGACATCAAAAGCATTGGTGAGTTCTTTCCGACCTTGAAAAAGCAGAGTGCATTCTCTATCGTCATTCTTAACAAACGGACAAGATTGACAGGGCTGCCGAAAAAACCCTTTATTTAGTGTGTGCCAATTATATACTTAAAAAAAAAAAAACAAAAATAAACATTTTAAATCCAATCAACAAATAATGTGAACATGCCTTAGCACAAAATTAAATTATTGTACAAGATTCCTCTCTAAATTACTAGGTCACACATCTCTACCAACCGATGCCTGTAAATCAAGTACTTTTCTAACTTCTCCTTCAACAAAAATTTACCGTTTACTTATCCGTCTTTTTTATCGTCGAATCAAAATTACCCATAAAACAAAACGTTGGCTAAATTCAAATAACGGTTGTTGTTCTTTCTTCCACTTCCATTTCCATTTTGCTGCGTAACAAAACTTCGTGGAGTCCTTTTGTGATCTTTTTTTATTAATTTAAAAAAAAAAAACTTTTTACTAATTTCCAACTAAATAAAATATCTTATCAATTTAAATACATAAAACTCAAATTTAAATTATTTTACTATAAAAATCAATAACAAAACTGTTTATTAAATACAAATTATTTTAAACTATAAAAATGTCGACTAATGAAACGCAAATGGAGGCGAAGCCTGAGTCCGAGCAGCCCCAACCGGAAACCGTGGTGGAGGTGAAGGAGCACAAAGCCGAATCAGAGACTACGCCTTCGATTCCGACGACAGAAAAGTTAGACGACGAAGAAAAGCTGAATAAATCAAGTGGACTGGAAGTAGCAATTATGCTTCCACCTCCACCAGTTTTGGTTTCCTTGGCAGCAGCTGCAGCAGCAACTGCTCCCTCTAGTGCCACCCTGGTAGAAGGAAATTCTCGACCTCCATCTTCATCATCAATGACTGCAACAACAACTGCAACGGACAAAGTAGACGAAGAAGAAGTTCTAAGTTTGCAAGTACTATCGGCTCGATCCTCGACCCCTTACACTGTCCAAGGAGTTTGTTGTGCCAATGCAAATTGTGGATTAGAAGCAACCACAGATTCGAGTAATGCAAGTCAATGGAAGGAACAAGAAGAGGAACCGACTCCGCTTATTGTTTCTGAGGTGATGAAAGAAGGAGAAGTCATTGACCAGAATGGCGGCATAGACGATTGCGATAAGATTGAGAAGCACAAACACTTAATTGGAGGACGTCATTCGGATGATAAAGGAAAGAAGTACTCACGCTCAGATTTGCTGGATATTCGTGATGAAATGACCATCATAAGACACGAATGTCTAGAAAATTCTAAGTTGCACCATTTGCTAAAAAATATGAAAGTAAGTGCCACTCTTTGGTATTTTATAAATATTTGTATGGTTTTAGTAGTTGTACCACGTTCTAACAAAAATATGAATCTTCCTTCAATCCTTTGTATTTTTCTTATTTACAGAGAAACAAATCCTACCGTAATTCCAATCCACCCAACGATCTCATGCCTGCGTTCTTTAAGCGCAAAACTGCTACTCTAAATGGCTCAGACACCAACAGTTCCTCCAACTCTATTGTTTATGATAATTTCAAGTACAGCGATTCGAATCCATTTAACCATCACCACACCGATAGTGGTTCATCGGCTGGAAATGGTAATAGCTATCGTCGCATTGGAAGTGGTCGAATATCTTCTAATCGTGAAGTTAACTGGGACTACATTCCTGAAGAAGATCCCGAAAAGAATAATCTTCCGGAATTCTTCAATACAAAAGATTTTATTGGTAATGGAAGTATTCAACCGAAGCCACAACGTCCGCAGAAAAAACACGAACTCGACGATAATTCCAACTATGTTAAACGTGTTATTTGCTCGACGACGGTTGGAGTAGTCGGTGGTGGGGAATCGTCATTCCGTTCAATTGGATCGAGGCATTCGATAAATTCGAGCGGCGATGAACGTTATAACAGCAATGCCAGCAGCAGCACCAACAATAGAAGCGATGAACCCGAGTGGTTTAGTTGTGGTCCGACGTCCAGATTGGATACAATCGAGTTGTGTGGTTTCAATGAGTCCGATCAGCAAAAGATTCGTTTGGAAATGTCCTCCAAAAATAAGACGGATTCGAATAATAATCGCCCAGATTTTACAGCTACTGGCCATAATCATAATCATAATAACCATAAGGAGAAGAAGCATTTGGCTTTCCAGTTTGATGATTTCTCATCATCCCACAACAATAAGTCCAGTAACCATGGATCAGGAGCTAATAACACTGCTAGCAAGCTGCCCTCATCTAAATTTATGCCGCTATTCAATGTTAAGAAGAGAGACGAAGAGACAAATACCACTCATCATAGTTCGACGCAGTCGTTGAACGAATTCTTCAAACGAAACGATATGCCACTTTCCACGGCTGCTCCCCTTACTGTTGGGGGTCAAAAGGAAAAACTTAGCACAACTGAAATGCCAAGTGTTGACGAAATCGAAGCCAAATGGAGGAGCCATCAATCGAATGATTCTCGAAGTAAATCCACCTCGGAGAATTTCAACAATAGCTCGGAGAGTTTCAAGAAAATACTTCACCAACTGAATCAACAGCAGCAACAACATGTTTCTGGCACTGGATCAATTTCTTCTCCACCAAATCAACCGCAGGTGAACAACACTTCCCACAACAATCAACAACACCATCCATTGAATCTCTTCAACAATGATAATCTGTCAAACTTCATCAAACATCGTAACTTTCAGCAGCAGCTATTGCAGAAACAACAGCAACAAGCTGCATTCGCACAATTGCAATTCAATGCTATTCTCAGCCGTCCTGATACTCAGATGCTACTGTTGTCGTTGGTTCGTGGAGAGATATCCAAGCACGGTTTGGTGATTCAGTTGTCCAACCCAAATATCACCCAAGCCGATCGAGAGGCAATTTCGGCTGTGTTGACTTTCTCAGCTGCTGGACAGTATCATCAACAATTGGCCATAAACAGCAATCAGCAACAACAGCAGCAGTTCATTGCCAATCAACTGCAGAACCTTGCGTTAATGCAACAATTGAATAAAAGTCCAGCTTCAAGGAGGAATGCTAATAATG
The DNA here is from genome assembly GCA_920104205.1 of Eupeodes latifasciatus. Taxonomy (NCBI): domain Eukaryota; kingdom Metazoa; phylum Arthropoda; class Insecta; order Diptera; family Syrphidae; genus Eupeodes; species Eupeodes latifasciatus. Next base: position 143,483,814 of record OV049924.1, on the reverse strand, counting down.
CAGGAGGTGGAATTGGAGGAGGTACCGGTTCCGGTTCCGGTTCTGGTGGATACCAAGGGAATAATAATACAACTGGCGTTGGAAACAACAACAATCAGCGAACCTATACTCAGGAAGAGCTCCAATCTCATGCTAACTTCATTCTTCACAATGCTATGTTAAAAAAGAAACTCGAAGAACAAAATATCGGACTTCAGAAAATGTTACATTTACAAACGTCCATGATGAATGGCAACATGAATAACAACAACAATAATAATAATAATAATCCTCGAGGAGGTGGTAGTGTTGTTGGTGGAAATGATTCAATGGCTGGGACCAAAAACTTTCACTATCAACAACAAAAACAACAACAACAAAATCATCAACAACAAAATCATCAACAACAGCGTCATAGAAAATTTACAAATTCAAGCAATCGTAATAACAACCATTCAATGGGACGTCGCCGTTCGACTTCTTCATCATCATCGAATACTGCAAATTCAGGAAATTTAGCATCCCAATTGCAACAAACTGTTAATACGCAGTTACGTCGGCAATTAGAACAACGAAGGAATACTATTGCTACGGCAACAGTTAGAGGAGGAGGTAAGAAAAAACTATAATTAAATTTTAGGCTTCTAAAAATACTCCAAACCTAAAAGGGTAAAGAAATTAATTTAGTAAGGCTATTTGACTAAAGATAAATGTTGATCCTTGAGTGAATTATGAATGAACTATGTGTGCCACAAAAAGGTTAAACGATAATAACCAACAAACTTAAATGGTGGCTAATTGTTTTTTTCTGTAATAAAGATGGAGAAGATTTGTAGGGTCTTATTTCTACAGTTGCACAATACAGAACTTGAATTTACCCTTTTTGCTTTTCATTTGGCAGGACCAACAACTTAAATATTTTCTTGGTTAATTCTTTGATCTGTAAGGAAACTTTTTAAAACCATTTTAGAAGAGGTAAAGGAACTGCAATATTTAAAGTAATTAGAAACAGTAAAATTGGAAGAGCTAGTGGTGGGATAATGTGTGGTAAAGAAAACGATGGTATGAATGAGATTTTAAAGCTTAAAAAATATCAAGAAGAATATAATTAAAGATATTTCATGTGGTGCAAAAATGTTTAAATCCTTCAAGTATATTTAAATTTCAATGAATGGAGTTTTAAATAAAATGAGTTGTATAACTTTTTAATTACCATAATCATGAAAATAAGATTATGGGTCATTAATTGGAGATTTAAATTTCCGAATAAGTCTTCTGTAATAATGTCCGCTTGTCATGCGAAAGACAATATAATTGATGAGAATTTACTCTCGTCACATTTCGAAGCCCCATTTCTACCAGTCCCTTACCTCAACACACTATCCCAAATGTCATTGGTCGCATTCACAAAGCTAGTGGCTACGTAGTCAAGGGATTCTGATTGGCTAAATCTAACTACAAAAGTAGTTGAAATTTCCCCTCCGACTTATATGACAGTTCCAGATTGACTAGCTTTGTAGTTTTTAGCAATTTGTAAAAAAAGGTGATCGTATTTTACCCGAAAATTGTAGAAGTACTTTTGTACTAAATTCTTTGAAGAAGTTTTTAAGCAGATACTATACAATAGGCTTATAAATTAGGTAGAGTAAAACAATGATATAAGCTGCTTTTAAGTTGGTTTCGAGTCAAGCTTTCAACTATTGAACCAATTGCTTGACTTTTTATTATTTTATTTTGTCCACTTAAAAGCAGCTTTCAATACAATTAACAGAAATAAAATGCTTTTAGGTATAAATTCTCAGCAATTAGATTGTCAACCAAATTTATAAGAATTTATGAAAAACTCTTTGAAAATATGACAAAAAAAAAACAAGGATTTTAAATGTGAAACAGGTGTTCCTCAAGTATGAGTTTTAAGTTCACTTGTATTTTCACTATTTATTAATGATAGCGAAAACCATTCCAGCTGAGGTTCTCTTTGGAGATATTATTGATGATGATATGATATTTTTTCAACCGAGTTTTCAAGTTACATTTTTTAACATTGAGTCATGCTTACCACTTCTTAAAAAATTAAAGTCTAATGCTAACTAAATATGTATATTATCAAATTTATGAGGCGATCTAATCAAAACTTACAAAAACGAATCCTTCTGATTTGTTTTAGATGTGGGTATAGTCCTATTAATAATTGGCATGATCTTGCTGTTACTCACCAACAGAAGAGTTGACAAATTCGTTGTATGAAAGCATCTCCAAAATTAATGATACAATATTTGAGAAGTGTCTTGTTCAAGGGAGAGAAGCAAACTCCAAGAGTTTATATAAACAACTCAACCACGAACTTGATGAAAACAATTATTTTAGAGAAGATTTTAAAATATCGGAAATGAGTATAATTTTCCACAAACCGTATGAATCCAGTTTGCTCACTATGCAATCTTAACCATCACGAAAATGTTCTGCGTTTTCTAGCCTATTTTCCAATTTTACAGGAAATCCGATGGCTTTCGTTGGATGAATGTGTTAACGTACTTAAAGGAAGTCGAGTTTGAAGAACCTGACACGTTTTATTTCACACGGACAAAATTTCCCGACATTGCTACTTTAAAATGTTTTAAATCTTTATAATGTAGTTTTTTATTCAAAATAAACAAACCACTTTCATTTCAACGCAGTTCCATTTTATCTTCAGATAAAAACAGACCACAAATTAAGCCATGCTATGTAAATCTTTAAATACAAAAATTTGTACTTGAGACTTTGAAAAAAAAAAAATAAAAATATAATCTAATATAATCTCGTGATTTCTATATGAATTTCCATAACGAAATCGAGACTTAGGAAAACCTACTTTTTTGCAACAAGATTTGGATATGCAAATAATTTTTTTATCATTCAAACATTTGACCACCAAGATTTTTAAGAATTTTCACAATCATATTGACAGAGCATCAGGAGTATGAAATATAAATAGAATTCTACTGATTCAGAAGCCAAAAAAGAAAAAAATTGTATTTGTTAGTATTTCAGATTCTATTTGTTTTTAGTTTAAAGCTTTTTACTTTTCAGATTTATTCAATCGATTTTAAGAAATTTTAAAAACCTCAAAATGTGTCTATCTTTGTTAGGTGTCTTGTTCCTGATTTTAACTTTATTTTAAAGTTTCTCAGATTAATTTATTGAGTTTTCTATCATTTTATTGAGGCATAATAAAATACACCCTTTTGAAAATTATCAATTGAAACAAAAGGAGAAGGCCTTTTAAGTTGTTGCTGATAGCTAAAATAAATAAAAGAAAACAAAATTAAGTATTTTGAATTCTTTAATTTTGGCAAAATATGACTTAAAAAAAAAGGTTATTTGACGCATAATTATATAGGGACAATAGCAATTGTATCGAAAATAGTATAGAATGCATGACGTGCGGTCCAGTTAGCAGGTGGTTCAATTACACAGATCAACACCTTTTTTGTAACTTGGCTCTTGATATGATTTACTTGTTCTTCCTTTATGAATAACTAATTATAAACAAAACTCTGAAGTGCAAAAGTTCGTTTTTATAGCCAGAAGTTTGATATTATCAATTACATGGCATATTTCTTTAAATATGTACATACATATTTTAAAACTTAATAAAAAAATACATTTAAATATTTAAAAATTAATATTTCCTTCAATCTCCCATCATTTTTGTATTCTGTATTGACCCTGATACCGATGATCAAAATTCCAGAATGTCTTGGTGGAAATGTTGACCTTGGTCTTCCGAATAAGCACCCATACTGTCTTAATGGAAGTTCGACAGTTCAGTTAAAATTGTTGAGCATAACTGCTGGAACACAATGCAAAATCGGAGCCGGAGTCGTAACTGGAGTCGGAATAGTTGTCGTACGTTTCACAAAAAGTACGCACACAATGTGTCGTACGGCTTTTTGATGTTATTTGGTATTTTTGCAGTTTACAACCACATCAAATTTGTCAGAAAATATTTTTTTGTTCACTTTTATTTCTTATTTAAATATTTTTCCACTTTTTTAATGAAAAACTATTAAAAAAAAAATACAATCACCAAGTTATTCACTTCAAAAATGGAAACGTCATATGTGTCGTACGTCAAAGTTAAAAGTTGGTGAACTCTTCCGACTCCGGCTACGGCTCCGATTCCAGTTCCGTCGCGTTGTGTTCGTACATTTGCATTTGCGTACATTGAATACTTTGACAGCTATTCCAGTTACGATTCCTACTCCGGCTCCGACACCATTGTGTTCCAGCAGTAATGTAGTTGATACAAACTTCATCTAGTTGTCAGCTCTGTTGCTGCCAAACAAATTTTGAGACTCAAAGCTATTTCAGAACTGTCGTTCTTGAGTATTGATTAGCTCTGTAATATTGTGGGACGACGAAATGTCATGTTTCAATTTTCCTGGAATAACTTTGTACAAAATTTCATAAAATTTTGAAAGTCCTCAGAATCTTGTCGAAGAGCCTTAGCAAACTACTTCATAAGGTCTAATTATGTATATGTGTAACGTAAGCATCAATACATTCGTAGTCTCTACTATTGGGTCCATTTCAACATTTTGTTTTCCTTACTGTCAAACTTGGTTGGTTGAAAGTACTCTAATATTAATTGTAGTATCCGTGGCATGATGGTTAACGCATAGTACAGTCATGCCTGAGGGCTTGGGTTCAAAAGCTGAAGTCTGTTCTTTTTCAAACTATTGTTAACAATCGTTAACTATTTTCGTTTCTAAATGTTGAGTTTGTTGAGATTCGTAGCAATATGACGTTTTTACATCTTTCATTGTTGAAGTGTCATCGAAGTGTCAAATAGTTAAGATTTGTAACAATCCACAACACAACTAACAATTTTTGTTTTGTTAACATTACTGACTTGATTCAGTTTGTCAAAGGGCCGTACCAAAAACCAAAATTTAATGTTGAGACTAAAATTTGTGTAAATACCTACATGCTATGGACTCTTATTAATGAACAATACAAAATTAATATTAAATTAATATTAAGGTCGACTCTTAAGAATAAACCATTTATGGTTTTAAATAAAAAAAGTTGGACTTATTATTTGTGATCCTCAAAATATATGGTAATTTTTCCCAAATTTTAAAGTCCACTCTAAATTTGATTATTGGTATGGCCCAAAGACTTGGTGCTTAAATGTCGTTATAAAGTCCAGATATTTTTTTTTTAATTTTAAATATCTATTACATTGTTTTTGGTCTAGTACAATAATATTTTTCGCCATTTTGTCATTTTTGACAAGCCAAATTTGCACTCTGGATTTTGAGTTGTCAAAAAGTGCCGATCCCGAACGTAATGGCATGGCATAGGTATAATCGAAAGTTCTTTCTCTAGAAATGTACTTGTTTCATTTTTACCTTTAAATTGGATGATTATTTTTTGTTGAGATGCGAATCCGCCGACCTCGTAATATAACCCCAACACAATTTATGATAGTAACAGCCGTTGGCTTTATGTGCGGTGTATATATTTGGCAGCCTCTCCTTCTTAGATATAAACGTGAAATTGCCGCACCAGTAGTTGATAATTTGGAAACACCAAAAAGTGCACCAACGACAACAAAGTACGAAGGAATAATTTTATTGATTTGTTCAGTTCGATTCGAGTCTAGCTTAATTAATTTCCAAACAAACTCCATACATATGTACATACTTAAAATATCTATAATTTATATGTTTATTCTAGATGACTATAATCAAATTTCTCAAAGAATATAAAGACTCGGGGCCGGGCATTTTGGCTAAAGCGATGGTGGCAACTACTGTTATTATAATAGGCTATCGCTTTCTTAAGCCCGAAATGGAGTCGAGACGTCGCCGGCAAGCGGAATCCTATGCCAATTATTTATACGAGATGGAACAACAACAACCAAAATCTAATATAAATAATGATGAATTTCAGTAAAAAAAAACACACAATGGATTATAACAAACAAGTGCAGTTTCTTACATTTTAATTTGTTTACTTAATTAATGTTGTTAAAAAAATAACTATTATGTTTTTGTTTATTAATATTTTCTCCTCGCCTTTTTTCAACCTTTATTTAAATCATAAACAAAAAAGGCAATGAATTACTTTTAAGGTAATCTCTCAAATTATATTATTATATTGTTGAAACATGAAAACATTAATAGAATGCATTTCATTCAAAAATTAATAAAGAAAAACAAACCATGAATTATGTAAAAGAAGAAAACAGTTCTTTTATTTTATTGGTTTCCAATTTACATGTCCACAGGTATTTTTCCTGTTCATTTATGTAACATGTGTTCTTTTTTCTTTTGTTTTTCAATTCCAATTGTTTTTGTTATGAAATTGCTACAAAAGAGGTTAGGACAATTTTGACAGTTCTTAAATTTTTGCATGTAATAGAATTTTTATGGTTGATAAAAAATGTAGCAAATGTAATTTTCTACCTGCTGGTACAATTTTTAGCTCTATTACAAGTGAATAATTTTGTTTTGTTCAAAAAAAACTATTTGAAAAATTGTAATTATGTGTACTCGAAAGCATAGAGGAAATATATTATCTAGAGTCCCGACTGGTACCCGTCTTGCCTGAAACACCCTCAAATTTTGTTTGAGGTAACTCTCTTAAAAGCCCGTAACAACTACATAGAATCTGCATTTTCCCATTAGAAATGCACGGGACAACTAACACATGCTTATGCTAATGGGCAAAATTCGCTCAATTTAGTTTGTAGGCCGAAAGAGAGCAAACCCATTAAGTCGGGACTCTAGATAATATATTTCCTCTATGCTCGAAAGGGCATTGAAGTATAAAGATTTTCTGGATTTATAAGCATCCACTTTTTAAAAACCAAATAATTTAATGAATGTTTTAATTAGTCAAATCCCTTAATTGTGTATTCCTCTGCGCTACATTCAATAAAATAATAAAACTCGTGATTTCCATTGGTAGATAAAAGTGCTTCTAAAAGATGTATCAAAATTATTTAAATTTCATGTTTGGTTTTATTTTGATATTTGTATAGATTTGAGTGGCAGATATTTAATGTTTGTGAGTTATGAGGAGCAGAATATGAAAAAAAAAAAACGTAAGATAATCGAGTTCACTTCGAGTTATGAGGTTTGTGAATTGTGAAACATCTGTAAGGTTTCCAGACTCAAGCTAAACATACATGAGCAAAACGGGTCCAAATGGCTCGAGCCATTTAAGGATATCTTTCTTTAAATATTGAATGACATTTAGATTGCGAGATTGCTACTTGGCTTGTTGATTTCCCAAACGTTAGAAACGAGCCTTGGCTCGTTGGCTTGGGCTCGTTGATTGTTGACTTGTTGACAATCCGAATTAATCGACAGAGCCAAAGTTTCCCCACACGGTCTATTTTGGATCGACTCGGCTCCATTTTGCTTAATGTCGAGTATGGCTAACTTAAAGTTTGTAGCTTTTATTTCCAGATCCTTTACTTCTCTGCAGATAAGGTATGTATATCAAAAGTTCTGCGGCTCATTTTGAAAAGTGGTTTACAAAATAATTATCATTGGATATTGTTTTTGTTATTCTTGTAAAATCCTACTATACTATGGATAGATTTTCCAACAAAACACGGATAATTAAAGGTTTTCTCTTGTTTCGAAGTGCCAGGTTTTCAAAAGAAAACGACATTTTTTTTCTATTAAATTTTTATTTTTGTATGCATTAAAATCAATTTCAATTGGTCAGAATGCATTTTATTTTTATAAATAATTATTGAAGGACTAAAGTCATACTTTCAATTTTTGGCTAAATACAATATTTGAAGGTCTAAATGTCAAACGAAAACGTTTAGTGTGAACGATTTTCGGATTTTCTAAAACTTTTTGCCGAAAACTCGGTTTTGCGTTGTGAAAAGACTATAAGTCAGTAAAGGAGAAAAATAGGTATTTCTCTTATATCCTTGAATCCTCAACAAAGTTTATTTACTCATTTATGGAACGAAGAAATGTGCATGAAATATTGAATTATATTTTTTCAGAAATAATGGAAAGGGAACAGTTTTAAAACCTAAACAAAATTCCTCACTCAACTTAAATATTTCCCACTTTACATAAAAAATCAGTTTCGCTTTTTTTGTCAAGATGAAGTAAAATTATTAGATCATTGAAATATTAAATATTCCCACAGAAAATTCCTCTTAAAAGTGATTCCACCTATGAATTTATCTAGACTTTCTTTCAGGTTTTTTGGTAAAAATAATAATTCATTTTAAAACCCCATCTCTAGTTTCTAACCATCAATAGAGTCAAAGCAACTAAGGACATATATAAAGTGTGACAAAACAAACAAAAATCAAGTCCAAAAGTTTATCCACATTTCTGCTGAACCTACAGAAGGGCTAGTAGCGTTTAGGAATAAATGACACCAACACGAAGTTGACTACTAGCAGTTCATATCTAGTGAGTCTGTTCCAGTGTCCAGTCATTTCTCGCACTAAAAGTTAGTCAAATGCCAAATTTGAGGAGTGGGGATGAAATGCTCTCAGAGAGAAAGCAAACTGTCAAAATGTCTGGAATGATTTTCGCACCAATTTGAACGAATTTGGACTACTTTTTTAACGTCAAAAAATATACTCGAGCAGAGTTACCGAAGATCACTTAATCATAAACAAGAATCAAATAACTGTGGTTCAAGGATCTTACAAAACTACAGCTTAAACTCTTAACCACCGAAACTCTCAAATTAAGAATTTTAAACCATCCAACTGGACTATTTTCTTTTCTTTATAATTTTAATCTGGTACAATTTTGTGTCTAATTATTTCGCCCATCCAAAACTCTTATAAAAAAATCACCAATTGTCATTTTAGCTGTCAACAACAGAAACGCCGCTCAAAAGAAAATTCACAAAATACAACAACAATTCTCCTCCTTTATTCTTACCTATATTCTCTCTATTCGTTGTTTAAAAAATAAAATACGAATAAAAAAAACTCAATTTCGTCCCGTTTGGCTGACTTCTTTTCGCTGCGGTTCAGCTTTAGCTGCCGCTCTCTCTCACCAACTTAGCCAAATATTGCTATTGCTTTGCTTTTCGTTTTCCCTGTAGCTCTATACAAATTTGTACGCTGTACGATTGTGAACGCGAAGTGAAGACGACGTAATTTAAAAAACGTTAGAAAAATAATATAAGAGCAAAAAAGAATACAAAAATTAAGATAAAAAAGAAAAATTCTTTTTCTTATTCCTCGTTTTTTTTTACATAATATAAAAAAATTTATAAGAAACAAAAATCCAGTTTTTCTACAATCATAAAATTTAAATTAAAGAAAAATAAAAGTGTTTCTTCTCAAGAAAATCCTAAGTAAATTGTTAACAAGCATCAAATAAATTAAATATTTCAGTGCTAAAGCGCCAACGAGTAAACGCAAACGTAGGAAATATAAAAAAGTAAAAAAATAAAAATATTTCACCCAAGAAAAATTACAAAATCTTTTAGGGCGAATTCGAATTGAAAAAGAAAATGTGAAAAAAAAGAAAAATTTCCAACAAGAAATTTTTTAAATTGTGTGAATGAATTTAAAATCGAAAACGAAGATTTATTAAATCGGAAAGAAATATACCATGTAAAAAAGGTTCATTTAACCTTTTTACATTTTTATTAACAAAAATATTCTGACATCATATGTAACACGAAGTGTAAAAGCATTAAAAGTGCAAAAGCTACATCAAAGGAAAGATCGCAAGAGAACCAACAACAACACAAAAGCAAAAGGGTGTCCGCGAAAGACAGCAAAGATAAAAGCCAATAAGAGAAAACAAAAAAACTTCCCCAACAAACTGAAAAACCAAAACCAACAACACTGACATATCTCTTCTAAAATACGCGGCGAAAAAGCACAAAACAAAGAGACAAAAAGTTTTCCGAGTTGTTCATTTTTATAATATTGTCAAAAAAAAAAAAAAAAAAAATCGTGAAGAAAAACCACAACATAACCTGAAGAAGAAAGAGGAAGGGAGATAAAAACGTGGTTCAGTTCACTCATCTGGTTGGTCATCGCGTGAGGGAATTTTCATATATATACATATATTATACAAACAAAAACAAACAGTCTTTTTGTTTTTCCTTTCTCTGCAATTCACCATCGACAACGAAATCGCCGCTGTTCCCGTTGCCTTTGCCGTATCCGCCCCGTACACCGTAGTAGACAAGTGTTTATGTGCCGTTGTTTCTCGTTTTAATATTCAACATAACGTACCTACCTAAAAAACGTCATCGTTAAGTGCGACGAGAGTGGTGAATAGAGAAAAAATATGATGAGTTGAATGCTGCCCTTTTGTTGTTTTGTCCCTTTCGTTTTAATTGGGGGGAAAAAATGAAATAAAATAAAAGAAAACAACGGTATATATTTTTCTCCAAACAAAAATACGTAAATATTAAACGCACCAGAAAGAAAGAAAACTAAAAACATACATTACCATGTAAAATGTTAGGTTAAGGATTTTGTTCCTCTCTCTCATCGAACACACGAATGTGTAAATGCGCGCGAAAAAGGAAAGAAAGAAAAAAATTTATTGAAAAATCAAAGCAAAACAAAAGTAATAAACTCAAAAATAAATTAAAGAAGACACAAAAAAAGTGTATACAAAGGCCAAGGAACCTTAAAAAAGAAAATTACAAACAAAAATATGAATAACTGTGAAATCACAGGAGGCAGCAATAGCAGCAGCAGCGATATTGAACAACAAGAAAATCAAACGACAACAATAGCAATTTCTGAAGCCACTTCGGCTTTGGCTTTAGAGGATTCCGTAAATTCAACAACAACGACAGGAGAATTATTTTATACAAGTAACAACAATAATAACAATAAATCCGATGAAAATCTAGAAATTGATACAAAATGCGCAGAAAATACGAGCGATGAAACACCTGCTGCTGCCACCGCCGTAACATCTATTATAGCCGCTAGTTCGCTAATTTCTCGCACAGTAGCAACAACTACAACAACGGTTAGTTATGCGGCTGTAACAGCAATGGACACAGCCTCGGCAACTGCATTCGTTTGTGCTCAGACTCAAAAGCAGACAGAAGCTATTCCTCCTCCTCCTTCATCTGAATGTGATAAAAATTCAACAATAATTTGTGATAATAAAAATTCAACAAAACTACAAGAAACAAAACCAGTAATTGACTCAGTTTTAGCAGCGGTAGCGACAGCGACAGCAGCTGAGAAAACATCAGATTTAAAATGTTTAGAAGTACTCTCAGGTGAGTGCAATAAAGACAATAGCAGCAGCAACCAGATTCAGAATCAAAACCACCACGACGAAGGGGTTAAGGAGACGCAGGAGGTCAGTGTATTATCATCATCCCCAGCTTTGTTAGCGTCACCATTGTTGCTGATAGAAAAAGAAAACAAAGAAGAAGAAAAATCACCCGTAGTAGTGAGTATCTCAACAATGTCACCACCGCCGCCTTCAACAGCGTTGTCATCAGCGTCGTCGCTAGCGAATACTCTTAGTGGGAGTAAGTTGTTGGGAACTAATAATTGTTTTGATATCGTGACGACCACGACAGCTACAGCGACAATAACAACAAAAGCAAGTCCAACTCTTTCTATTCAAGTCGGTGTTGGTGCGGCTGTCGCCGACAACAATTCAATGCTGCTACAAGCACAAAATAAGATCGACAACAATCATTTACTTCATCATCATCATCACCATCCCCATCCTCACCCCTTGACGACAACGGCAAGTGCACCAATTTTAATGCAATCCACTGACTTCAGCCGTTCGGATTCACCAACAGCGAAACTTTCAACGGGCCTAGGGACGACAACGACTATGGGTCTTAATGCTGGTGCAATGATAACAAGGCGTGTTTCATTTCCGAAAAGCGATGAAGCTCTAGTTACGGGTTATTTAGAACCGGCTAATCCGTGGGAGCATGGTGAGTTTTTGTTTTTATTTATTTCCTTTTTACCTAATTTTCCTATGGTTTTTATGTAGTTTAAGTAAGCCTATGTATGTATTTCTAGGTAGGTATGCCATAAATATGTAGCGGTACTCATTAAAGTTCACAACGTCATTTTATACTTTTCTGTGTAATTTATACGTTTTTTTTTTTCAATATTGAATCTCTTCTATAGGAAATTGGAAGAAATGGGGGTGTGTGTGTTTTGAGTGTTTGTGTTAGGTTTGTTGGGGTGGTAGGTTACGTAAGGTTTCTAATCGATTTGAAAAGTTGTTGATATTTAAGAACGAACCTATCTACCTACCCTACCTATCATACATATGTATGTATGTATGTATATACATTTACTTTGTACATATATGTATGTATATTCGAATGGTGTGTGTGCTTAATTTTGGTTCATTCGTTTTTATGCTGTGGCGTTGACCTATCTCATACAAATTTTAAGGGTGTGTGTTTTTTTTTTTCTTATGGATGGAAAGGGAAGCTCAAAAGAAAATACGATGTTGGTTTATTCTATGAGGAAATACCTACAACGTAGTGTGTAAAAATATTACTTGACAGTCAGAAAACTTCGTATTTATATGTATCTAGCCTTCCGGCAAATATTTCAATGAAAGCAACTAGGTATGATGGAATCAAATGCTTTGAATTTCTTACTGCGCAAAATATATTTTCTCATTTAGATCCTACAAAATTACTTTTATCATGACGTCTTAAAATATTCTAGGAAGAATTGCCAGTTAAATAATAATATTTGAAATTTAGAAAATTTCATTTTATGAAATGAACAATTTGAGCTCTTTTTGATAGTAAAATTGAATAGCTAGAAAGTTCCTTGCCAAGTGTTCTAAAAGTATTTTAAAAGCTAAGTAGTTTTAGCTGATTTAGTTTTAGAAAGGAATATCCATAAATTGATAAAGTGAGGGAGTGAATTCCTTATAGGCCAGATGTACATACAGTACTGTATGCCAGTTCCCAAGTGTAAAAGTCATTAAGTTTTTAATGTAGAATGTTTAATACATAGAAACACAGTCAATGCTGAGGATATGGAAGAACCACTTCTACAGACTGTATAACAATGACGACGAACAGAATTTTGCTGTCAGGCATGATGATCCATTCAATATATGTATATATGATGAAGCTAAAGTCTAACAAAGCCGCTGGAGCGGATGGCTTCAATGCCGTAAATGCTGTAAAATATAGTCGTAAGAAAGCATAACCCGATGATGGAACCTGAGTATTGTTTGCCCGATACTGAAAAAAGAATACCCTATAAACTGTCTCAACTATAGAGGAATCAGCCTCCTTAACATCGCATACAAAATCTTCTCTACCGTAATATATAAAAGTCTAAAGTCCATCGTCAATAACGTTATAGGTCCTTATCAGTGTGGTTTTAGACCAGGAAAGTCTACAGTCGATCAAATATTTACATAATGATGGATCCTGGAAAAAACTTTACAACATCAAATCGACAACTACCATCTTTTCATCGAATTCGAGGCCGCATATGACAACATCTATTGAAATTAACTGTATAGAGCCATGTTTAGTTTTGGCATCCCTGCCAAACTCGTTCATTAGTCGCGCTGGTCTATAAATTCTGGAAACAACTTAACCAAACCATTTGATGTCTAAAAAGGCTTAAGATAATGTGGTGCGCTGTCATGTGATTTCTTTAACCTCGTCCTAGAAACAATAGTGCAGAGCTCCCACGTCTACACCCGAGGCACTGTCTTTCAAAAGTCTGTCCAATTACTCGCATATGCTGATGACATTGACATAATCGGAAGAACGTAGCGTGAAGTCAATAGGACGTTTTAGGTCGTTAATGAGTTTGTCTAACTGGGTTTTGCGCTGAGATCAAACGAAGAAATACTCTTGCTAACCGCTGTTTTTTTGGGCTAAGAAAGCAATTGAGTAGTAAAGCTCTCTCTCGAGTAACCAAAGAGTCCCTAGGTCACATAGGGCTGTACCGCCACCACCACCATGTTCGAACCATATGTCATTCACATCCAAGTCTTTTAGATTGAACCAACATAAACTGCCTGTTATCAGTCGGTTATGCCAGACTTCAAACTCCTTTCATATAGTAAGGTTTTACAATTTTCACATGTAATGTAATGCTCTTAAAGTGCTTACGAAATATTACAAAACAAGAAAACGAGATTTTTTTTACAATATACAACCAACAACAATATATAACCACACGCTTTTTGTATAACTAATACACTTACAAACAGCAACTTAGCTTGATCACTGGCATACAATTTCGGCAACCAGTAGTTAAGCAAATTGAAAAATAAACAACTTGACACCACAAACCAGTAAGAAAACGAAACGAATTTGTTCAACGTTAGTAGAAACAATGGATGTTAACTAGTTTTTTGTTTGCTAATTTAAATTTATTGTTGTTGATGTTGTTTGTTCTTTATCAACAATTTTGAATCATGAAATATTACAAAAGAAACAACCCGTAACAAACTTGCTTGTCAACTTAGCAGCTGTCTAGTACTCTATATTCCTACCAACGACTGTATATTTAACTTTATTGAGACACTACGACCTAGAAATCTATTATGAATCCCTAGACAAACGAAAGAGATTCTTGATTCTACAGTTTACCATCAAATCAATTCATTTAAAAAATCAATTAAAAAAAGTGAGGCCTGCGTTATCATGCTGAAAAATGATTTGATATCTTTTATTGGTCAAACGCATTTTATCATATTGACCGTTGTGTTCCTCAAGTAGTATTTTGGCTAATTCTTCTCGTGTGACGAAATTGTACTCTCCTTTGATCACATATTTGACGACGCTTTAAAAGCTTCTAAGTGTTTTTTCGGTCTTCTCAAGAAGTGTTGACCCTTTCTGACCTGGCTCTAGTACAATTCGCATATTTTGGAAGGTGTCGTTAATAATCTGCTTTAGTCTCTTAGACAGCATTCCAAAAAGAGTCCTTAAAAATGATAAACGACCATTGAATAACTGAAACATTTGCATCTAACGAATATTTCATGTGTCCATATCCTATAAACAGTGTTATAGTGAAATAGACTCAGTTAACTTCGGACATACCTTTCAACGATAGATATTCTTTTTTAGCTGTACTACACTAATGTAGACTGTTTTATCCGTCTCAATATTTGCTACCATTGCAACATGAATAAAGGTTAGTTCTGGCGATTGATGGCGTTGTCACCACACTAAGATTAACTTTCCTTTCATTAAAACCTATGATGCCTATGGATTGTCTTGTTCTAGCATTTTAAATACTTTGACAAAGCTTAATAGGATGTTTCCTGGAATGTCTTCGAGTTCTGCAAGATTATCGAAGAAGTGGTCTGGTTTGCAGCAGTTTCTTGTAAATATAGGGGTAAGAGATTGAGTACTGCTTCCATTTCTGCAGCAGAAATAGTCCTCATCGCTCCTGTTATGCCTATACATGCCATTCTCTATACCCTTCTGAGGGATTTAAAATTTTTAGCTTTCTCTTACGCATTCCACCATACTCGTATCATGTTACCATAAGTGAGTATTGGTCTGAAGATTTTCAGTGTACATCCACAATATGATTTTAGAATTCAATCTCCAGGTTCTACTGAATATCCTATTACATGAGTAGAATGCGATCTAAGCTTTTTTGATTCTGTAATGTATTTGGACCCCAATTCAGCTTTTTAACCAGGATTACTCCTAGGTATTTAAATTAATCTGATAATCAAAGTTAATTGTTAACTGCTTATGATTGTTCTTTCCTTTTTATTAACATTCACAACCCATTGGGTGGGCGTACCTGTATGTCACTATCTCATGAAAATCTTCCACTAACAGATTTTGCGCAGCGTCCATTGTTTATAGCACAAAAAATGATAGAAGATTGAATTCTGTATATCAATTATTTTTCAGTGCAATAAAAAGATGCTTTAACACTAAATAATGTCATGTTTATAATCCGCGTCAAATCTTTTAATTATATATTTTTCTATAAAAACAAAACTTTGCATTAAGCAAAATAATTCGTGCTCAAATACTAAAACAAAGTCGTTATAATAATTCTCGAAGATGATGAACGTTTCAGCGGCTATGAAATGTTTAGCAAACCCAAATAAGTTTCTTTCACAAGTTAATTAGACAAATTCAACAGATTCCTGACTTCCTTTACAGAATCGATTGAAACTTTCTGAGCTTGTTTAATTTGATTCACTTTGTCTTTTTACCAAGTGCAAGTTATACTTGTTACATTTCAAACAACTTCACATAACCTTACGATGACCTTGCGAGACCAAGTTTTTACGACTTCTACTAGCTCAGATGGTTTTATGACTACTCCTTTCAATAAAATTAGAATCCCTATAGACTGTGCGCAATGGTAAAATTGTTCAATCACGCTAAAAGTTGCATTTGCAATAAGCCCTTGAATAATTTCTGTTTTCTATTTGCTTGCACACGAATAATTTATCAGAACTTCTCGCTTTTAAATTTAGATTAAAATAAAAAAAAAATCACCGACAAAAAATAAAAATTAATAAAAAAGAAACAAAAATCAATTTGTAAATAAAAACAACTTTGATTTGAATATCACTTAACAATAGCATAACATTTTTAATCAAAAAGGTAAAGCAAACAATAATTATACCTGTATATGCATATGCATGCCATATCATATATCAAAATCGGCACGAGATATTTATTATTTTATTGTACTTAATTATTTGTTTATTTACATATGTGTATAAAATATAAACCATGTCTGAGTGACGTGAGTATACAAATAATTATAAAGATCTGGTCTTAGGACTGAAATAAATACAGGGTTATCCATTTTTCGGTCTCAAAAGGAAACGTTATAAAACACATATAAAATACTACATCATTTAAATGACCACCACGCGAATTGTTGTAAGAATCGATTCTTGTGGGGTAATTTTCGACACATATTGGGCGGTGTCTCAGCCATAACTTGACGAATGTTGGTTTTTAAGTACTCAAGAGTTAAATGTTTATCTGCATAAACACGGTCTCTCGCGTAGCCCCACAAAAAAAAAACTCCAGCGGTGTCAAATCGCATGATCTTGGTGGCCAGTTGAAATCGCCACGATGAGAAATTACGCGGCCAGCAATAAAGCCATATTCACACGAGTTGTGTGGCATGTGGCACTGTCTTGTTGATACCACATTTTCTCGAAGTCGTATTCTTCAATAGCAGGCAAAAAAAGTCGGTTATCATATGACCATAACGCTCCGAATTGACGGTGACAGTCGTTCCATCGTCGTTTTCGAAGAAGTAAGGTCCAATCACACCTCCGCGCCGGGCAAAAGAGCGCACCAAACAGTAACTTTTTGTAGATGTAATGGCCTCTCTTCAATTACTTGATGATTCTCAGAACAACAAATACGACAAATTTGTTTAATAACGAGCGTGGTACGAGTGAAACGATGATGCACAGGCCTTACCATATCTGTAACCAATCCAGTTTCTTCAAATTTCTTCAAAATTTTGCCAATTGCATGCGTAGTTGGACGATTATGTAAACCATAATCTCCTCTTAAAGCACGATATGTGGCTGTGGCAGAATCACAATTTTTGTGAAAGGTTTTAACAATTTTTATGCGTTGTGCGATAGCTAAGCGATCCATTTTTGTAAATGTCAGACTTTTAAATGAAAGATAAAAATGGTTCAACAACTTAGTTTGACAGCTGTCGAATTCTAGCCCTATACTTTTGAAACCGCAAAATGGATAACCCGTTATTTAAAAAAAAAAGTATAATAATAATAAATTAATATCTGAAAGAAAAACCACATGCATTTATCATACCATAAGCAAGTGTGCAGTGCAGGTCAATAATTCAGAAAGGCAATTAGTCACCAGTAGTAGCAACACATTGACTTGCAAATTATTTTTTGATTCAATAGATGTCTTACAATGTAGTAACTTTACTTTAAAGCGCCTTCAACATTGATTGTGCAGTTTCCTAGAGACACACTATATCTTATTAATTTCATGGTCACACATTTTTTTACGCCGGCCCCAAAACCCTGAATCTTGGCGAGATTTCCGCAAGAATTCTTTTTGTTTTTGTTTATAGTCAAACAAGTAAGTTTTGTCCGCTCATATGACTTGCTGTTCTTTTTTTTCAGTGGCGGTGGCGTTAAAATAAGATTCTCTAAATTGACCACTTAGATGGTAAGACTCATGCCCATACGCCGTTAATTTCATGTGGGTGATCAAAACCAAATTGAACAAACAACATTTTTCAAAAAGGCTTTTTGGCGATGTTTCCTCAAAACTTGCAATTATTTTGGTCTGAATATACAATTAATTAAGAATAAAAGCGAATACAATAAATTAACAATATCTAAAATTAAAAGTTTTTTTAACTGACATTGGAAAGTGCATATGACAAAACAACTTTACAATTCGTTTAATAAATTTAATTTCTTTAAATAATTTTTTCTCTTTGAACAGAAAAACAAGATATATTTGTAATTAATTTTGTTTGTTTTTGTTTTATATATTTAATTTTGCAAGATTGTTTTTTTGATGCAATTTGAACTTTTAATTAATAAAAAGAAAATTAATTTTGCTTGTGTTGTTGGGTCACCATCTGGCATACAATAAAATCCATCACATTTAAATTTGTCTAGACCTAATGATGCGTGTAACAAATTTGAGATGATTCTACATGCTACATGCTTTCAGTGCTGTTGATGCTCTTTTACGGTTTAACGTGAACGTCATTTATATAAAAGATGAAATGCTTCCGACATTTATATTTTGATCATATATGTGCTTGTGAATGTACTCGTAACTTAGCGGGTAAATAAGTTTTTGAGAATTTAATTTCTTGGTGTATTTGCCAACTAATTAATTAGCAATTATGATTGGTTTTAAAATGTGAATCCTCGGCATTGGAATGTGTAGTATAAATGTTAAATTGAGAGAGACAAAATAAAAAAAATGGGTATTTCGAAATTTCACAATTTGACTGAAAAAGGGAAGAAACAGTGATTGTGGTTGAGAAATATTTTGAGGGGGATTTACCGTTCAATACATCGAATACCTTGAGAATTATTTGTTTTTAGTTTGTATTTTTGAATTATTGTTTAGGTGTCTACTCTTTGAAGGTGCCAATATTCAACAGATTAGATGTGGTAGTTTATACATCGTCTGTTACTTTAACGATTTGGGTGAACTATAGAAAAGCAAACTTAGAAATTATCAATAAGTTGTGTTAAGTTTCGTTTATTTTATTAAGAGTTCTTGGTCGTTTACTTCTCGATTGGTTTGGCTCGAGTAAAGGAAATTTCTACAAATAGACAAACTCGAAAAATTATTTATGCTCGAAATGCCAGCATTTGGATTTGTAGATACTATTTCCATGGCCCAATAAGTGAACTTACAATGATATTTTAGTTTTAAATCGTACACCAGTACAAACTTAGCCTTGTTAATAGAGTAATAAAGTTCAGCTTTCAGTCAAATGAAAAAATGTGATCAGCTGTCATTTTGTCATAAGTGGACTTAACTTTATAGTCAGGGAGATTTTTTTTTGGTAACTTACTTCAAGTCCATGTATTCATCTGCCCATTGCTAACTTTGACAGCTATTTAAACGTTGTAAGTGAACAAATGTATTATAGCTATTAGGCTACCCTAGCCGTAGAAGCCTCTAGCTGGAACTAAAGTTAAACAAAAAACACAAAATACCCAGGACAGCACGAAGTCGATAACGTGTGTAGTTGATATTATGACCTCAGGTAACAGTTTCTCATTATAAGTGAAACAGTGATATCTGTAATCACTTAAAAGTCAAAAGTGACAGTGATAACATTTTTAAAACTGAGGCATGGAAAATATTAAAGTATCAAATTTCAATTTCAACAATGTTCTTACTTATTTATTTCGAGATTGCTTAAGAACTGTAAGATAGCGGTTGAAAGTTAACCTAAGATTTTTAGCTGTATCAACAATGAATGGATGAATGGATGAACAATTCTTTAATAAGGATGGAAGCTCATAAACGTACTTCCAAAATAATACACTGTAAACATTAGGCAGAAAGCCAGACAACTTGTCACCAACTTAATTAATTAAAACAAATAAGCTAATAAATCTGCTGGTCCAGATAGTATCCCTCACAATGTTTTGAAAACGTTTTCTCTAACGCTGGCAAAATTCTTTCGTAAGCTCTTCCATATTTCATGCTCTACACGTCTCTTTAGAAGTGGGCGGAAAAGAGCATTTTTCCAGCCTATCCCTTCTTTACCTCCAACTATCGTCCGATTGCACTTAAATTCTTTCTTTTCATTGGTGATCTCATGGTTTATCTTACCAATTGGTGGACAAAATATTTACATCGTTTTGGAGAACGAAAGAACGAAATAAACACTGGTGTGCCTCAGGGCTCCGTTTTGTCTCAAACACTTCCTTATTTTTTGCCTGAAGCTTCTAATCCAATAAATTGTTTCGCTGATGACTGTACCCTCAGCTTTTCATAGTCGTTTTTAGATTTATATCCTTGTTCTTCGGATGTGGACTACCAACGGCAGTGTATGATAAGCTTATCAAATTCTAATCTTGACAAAATTGTATATAGGGAATCAAAAACCGTGTAGAATTTAATGCTTCAAAATCTCAATGCTGTCTACAGTCAAAAAAACGTAACCCTCCCTCAATACCACTATCAACGGGTGGGAATTACACCGATGAGACTTAACAGCTTTTTTTCCAGGAATACTTTACCGATGCAAGAGGCTATAATTTATAGAGCCTCAATTCGTCCGAAACTGAAGTACAATTCCCACATTTTGACAGGTGCACCAATAACCCAACTGAGTCTCTTGTACATAATTCAAAAGTGAGCTCTAAAAATGATAGGTGATGGTTGTCTTCCTGGAACATTTGTATCTCTTGAGCATCGATATAAGGCTTCATGTTATCTGCATTTTATCGCTATTTTCATGAACTATCAGTAGCACCCGTGACGTGATGGTTAGTGTATAGATCTGTCATGCCAGAGCTCTTGGGTTCAAAACCCTGCCTGTGCCATCTAAAGTTTTTTTTTTTTCACAGGTACTGCCTTTTGCAAGGAATTGACAAGTTCTCCAAGATTATTTCTTGTCATGAAAAGTGCTTTGTCAAATTAGCCGTTCGGATTCGGCTTAAAACAGTAGGTCCCCTCCATCCCTGACAACATTAATCGCACACAGGAATGGTTGAGAGTCACAAGGCCCTAGTTTTTATTGGACTGTTGCTCCACCTAATTTATTAATTTATTTATCAGTTTACCATTGAATCCAAATTTGGACGTATTGTAAATTATAGAGATTCTTTTTTTAGTTGCACAACACGAATGTGGAATGCTTTACCAGACTCAATATATTTCCCACTCTTTGCAATGTGATACAAATTCAAAAGAAATGAGCATCGGTGACCCCTTTTTTAATTGCTTGCACTACGTCTAAGGGCTGAATTTATGTATTTCTTATTAATAAATAATAAGCACCACTTAAAGGCCAGTTGTTCAGCTCGTGAAAATGACACGACAGTATATTAGAAAGCGGACACAGAAAAGGACCTTGAAAGTGTTTATTTTTTCTTCGATATGATTCACACTTCTTCATTTGTTTACTCCCAATAATGTTATTACTTAATTTTAAAAGTACATAATATGTTAGAACTAGACATCCTGTTTCCGCATGTATCAAGTTCATCATCCTATAACAATCAATTATATGTAGGTGCGTCCCGAGAGAACACAAAAGATCAAACAAATGACAACCATTGCTTTTTTGTTTATAAATATGTATTATATTGTCAACATCTTCTCTTGTTACGTTTGTTGTTACACATATTCTATAATAATAATAGAAAACAAATAAACTTACATCCGTTCATCACGATGATATTATAAAAAGTTTTCTTATCGCAATTTGCATAAAACAAATGCAATTGCATGTCACTCACACTTAGCGCTAGTTTGTTGCTCATCGGGTGACAGTATGACAGCTTCCTCAACAACACAACAACAACAAATGTATACACTAGCATTTTGTAATACGAAACCTTACCTTAAAATGTCAAAACAATCTTCCTTCTATTTCTCAAGACTTCTATAATAGAGATTTTCTATGCAGAAATAGAGACAACAAAAAAGAAAACAATTCGATTTCTCACAAAAATAATATAGAAATAGAAGAAAAAAATAAGAGAAGCCACAAAAGAACAAAAACTATATAAAGGAAATCCTCAGTGACTGTCCTATAAAAATGTATTTCATTTAAAACATGTACAATTTTCTTTTTTTATATTAAATAAATAAAAAAAAAAACAGCATAATAGTCATCGTTAGCTGTGATATAACATAACCTCTTCTTTTTTAAATTACTAGCAACGCCAACGACACACTTTATACCACCACCCTATATACTCCTATTTAGCAGTAGTCTCTCACCACTCCAAACCACACCACACCACCCAACACTGATTGTACTACTCCTATGTTAGCGAAATCACGCAAATTATACAAAACATAACATTACTTCTCTTGTCCTATAATGAAGCGTAACGTTCACGGTTGCCATTGGGATTTTGTAGATTTTGATAAACATTCGGTATGTATGTAGATATGTACGTCAAAATTTTAGTTCACCTCGATCACTTTTGGGAAGCTATAAAATTTAGATTCTATCAATGTCAATAAATAAAACAAACTTGTATTTTATATTTGCTCCCGAAAAAGAAAACACTATTTGTAGTACTTTTCGATGAAATTTTGAATAATTAATTGCGTTCTAGATTTGTCCTACAGACTTCTTTGAAGTCCTAAAATCGAATCTAAAAGAATTAACAAAGGTCAGGGTTTTTGTTCAGAATTTCAGAAATCTGAATTTATATACATAGGTACATATGTATGTATGTATGCATGTAATTAAAATTGTCTATACAAATGCCTCAAGTTTGCTGTCAAAAGATTGAAGTTTTTTGGGTTTCATCTGTCATTTTTTTAAATGACGTTTTTTACGTCTTAAATTTTAGTCCTTGAAATATGAGTTAATGCATGTTATTAAAACTGCCCATATAAATGCATCAAGTTTACTGTCAAAAGAGTGAAGGTTTTTGGATTTTATCTGTCGTTTTTTTTTAAAATGACGTATTTGACGTCTTAAATTTTAGGTCTTGAAATGTGAGTTAATATATGCAATTAACATTTTCCATACAAATGCGTCAAGTTTTCTGTCAAAAGAGTGAAGTTTTAAATTTAAGGCCTTGAAATCTGAGTTAATACATGTAATCAAAATTGTCCATATAAATAATTCAAGTTTGCTGAAGAGTCAAGTGTTTTGGATTTCATCTGTCATTTTTATAAAATGACGTATTTGACGTCTTAAATTTGAGGCATTACAATCTGAGTTAATACATATTATTAAAATTGTCCATACAAATGCCACAAGTTTGCTGTCAAACGAGTGATGTTTTTTAGATTTGGATTTTTAAAAAATGACGTATTGACGCCTGGAATTTTAAGGCTTGCAATTTGCTATGAATTTCTGTGATTTTCTCTTTGAAATCTAAAACTTTAAATTTCTCAAATTAGCCGTTCGGATTCGGTTTTAAAGTGTAGGTCCCTTCCATTCCTGACAACATTACTGGCACACAGGAATGGTTGAGAGTTGTAAGCCACTAGGCCCTAGTTCTCAACGGACTGTTGCGCCACCTAATTTTTTTTTTTTTTAATCAAGTCAAGTCCAACCTACATATGTCAGATTGGAAAATGAAAATAAGTCATATTTATTTAAAAAGAATACGAGTTGTAATGAACTTGTAGCTTGTCTATGGAATGTTTTGTATACAAAATTGTTTTTGCCAGCTTTTGCATTATGAATTGAAGGAAAGGGTCTGTGAAGTAAAATTCTCAGATTGAAATAAATGACACTTGAAAAACTAACTAGTTGACTGCAAATGAAGCCCCTTATGATGTCTGAACTCTGAACCTACTCACTGGGGATGAACTTGGTACCTAAGAGAATAGCTGTAACACAGGCTAAGAACTGTAACTTATAACGTCACTATGTGTTAAAGGTCGTGTCTAAAATGGCGTGGCGTGTTTTAAATGCAATAATGTCCACTCCATGTCAAATCAAAATTGTGGCGAAATTGACAATACAATGATCTATTCTTATTTTGACAGTTGATTGTGTTGCTCAATGTCACAACAAACAATTTTGAATTTAATTTTTAAAAAGTACTGCTAAAAGTATTTTAACAAAATTGTACCAATGCGGTAACAGTGGTTTTGTTGCCTTCTACTCGCTGTCTGCCTTCAGTCGTTTCACCACGCATCGCTCGCACATATGTATGTAGCAGTAGCTGCTAGCCGGCTCATGTGTGAGAAGTATGGGACCGGCCTTTAGATTTAGAACTCTTATCGCCAGAAACAGAAAAATAAAATTAAAAAACAATGTTGTGGATGACTGATGAGGCGCGCGATGTAGTGAAGTAGCGTTTCGCTATCGCAATCGCAATATTGCAACACAAAATAACATCAAAACAATGCGGTAGTTATTTGGTCTTCGTCGCATGCGAAGGCGAGTCGAGGCGAGGCGAATGCTGTTCTTCTTTTACGAGTACCAAGGCCATGTGCTGTATCTGTGCAAGGCTCGGTGCGGCGGCGGCGGCCGGCGCGGCGTGCCAAACGGTGGCGGCGATGTTTTTATTTTATTTTGATGCTTTTCACAGGCAACGATATTGTACGTCATTATTGATTTGGTTTAGATACATTTTCATCATCCATTGAAGTCAAATATGGAAAAGAAAAAAAGAGGCTGGGATGCACCCACACTGATAACTTCCCATCCCGTCTGTCGATTTGTCTTGCTTAAAAGGTTTGCAGGTTTTCGTGTTTTGTTAAAAAAGTTATCAGTTAAATTATTCTAAAAAAAATTTAATCACAAACAACATTTTGCATATGATGAAATAGTTTGATTTCAAAATCTATTTTTGTTTTTGTATTGGATGAATGAAATGAATTTGAAGTCAAAACCTTCTATTTTTTATGAGATATCAAGAACCGCACATCATTTTTTACCAAATTTGTTTTTTTGTAGATTTATTTTTTTTTATGAAAAAAACTGACTGTTGGATTTTAATAAAAAATGTACTCAATTTCGAAAATTATATTTTCTGTAAATTAGTAAAATTAGTTTGAAGCCAATATTTTTAATTTTAAAAAAGATGTTTGAGTCGAAATTCAATTAACGAACTTTCAGTAATGCTTTTTTAAGGTATTCATTTTTCGTTAAAAAACTGTCAGTTTGATTTTTCTCAAAATTTTATCGAATGTACAAAACAATATTTCTTATAAGAAAAAATTAGTTTGAAGCTAATATTTTTAATCTTAAAAAAAGATAATTGAGTCAAAAATCTATTTTTACCAACTTTTAGTAATTTTTTTAAGAAAATTGTCTATTCGATTTTTGTCAAAATTTTACTGAATGTTGAAAACAATATTTCTCATAAGATAAAATTAGTTTAAGGCCAATGTCTCAAATTTTTGAAAAGTTATTTGAGTCGAAAATCAATTTTTACTAACTTTTATTAATTTTTTGTTTTAGGTTTTTATTTCTTGTAAAAAAAAACTGTCAATTCGGTTTTTATCAAAATTTTACCGAGTGTTGAAAACAATATTTCTTATAAGATAAAATAAGTTGGAAGCCATAATCTCAAATTTTTGAAAAGATATTTGAGTCGAAATTCAATTTTTACCAACTTTAAGTAATGTTTTTTTAGGTTTTTATTTTTTATAAAAAAACTGTCAATTCGATTTTTCTCAAAATTGTACCTGATATCAAAAACGTTATTCTTCGTTGCACAAAATTGTTTTGAAGATAAAACCATTTTTTATTCGTGAAATTTTCGAGGTGACAAATATTTTTTTTTCAGTTTTTTTTTTTAATTTATAAAAAAAAAACGTTAATTGGATTTTTTCCAAAAATATACTTGTTTGGTATCACGTTACAATATATAATATAAAATTTAATTCAAGTTTCTTGCGTTATTCGTTCGTGAAATATTTAGGGTTAACCAAAATGTTCACCTTTTTTTTGAACTGCTATGGTAAAAAAACCACCCACGCAATTTTCTTGAGAGCACTTTCTGCATCTTTCTGCACTATTATCTATGTAACAAAAATTATTTGAAGTCGATATCTCTGCTGTTTCTTGAGCTACATATGTACGACGAAAAAAACGTCGCAAAAGTACGAACGTACATACGTACACAGTACACACGCACGCACAGACATCTTTCTAAAAATCTTTTATTTCGACTCTATTTTCAATTTGACAAATCGAACCCATTACAATAACTTCATATTGGAAGTTAAAAAGATAATTTAACTAAAAAATTGACATTCTGAACACATGCTCAAATATCTCGGTCTGCTCATACTCGTCTATGTAATGTAGTTTGCTCATATGTCAGTCAATTGAAAGATTAAATTCACGAAACCATTTTCTTACGACTACTGTAAGAGTTTCATAAAGTTATTTTCGCATAATAAATAGTGTGTAATTGTTGTTGTTTTTGTTGTTTATATGATTAAATTAGACCTTGAGACGCAAATTTTATTGTTCCTTATCTCGAATGTTTTTATTTTATGTGT
This sequence comes from Eupeodes latifasciatus, assembly GCA_920104205.1. Classification (NCBI taxonomy): domain Eukaryota; kingdom Metazoa; phylum Arthropoda; class Insecta; order Diptera; family Syrphidae; genus Eupeodes; species Eupeodes latifasciatus. The sequence goes on along the minus strand of OV049924.1, from coordinate 143,457,201 downwards.
AGATACTTTGTTTTTATGTTAAAAAAAAACTATAAAAAGAAGCCTATGGTAAGATTCTTTGAGTTATACTTTATTTTTGACAGTTGACAGTTCTCTGACAGAAATTTAGATTGTTCATAAATTTGGTCGATTTTTCTTGCCATGCATCGTTGGTTGTCATCTTTGTTCTAAAACTATAAAGTTTACTTTTATATGAATCTTTGGACCTTTGCCATAATCTTTTTCCACTTTTTATTTTGCTGGTTTTTCTGTGTCAATTTTCAGTATGTTGTGTATTTTTTTTTTATTATTTTGTTTTTAGTTTCAAGTCCCGCGTGAGTTTATACAACGAAACTTTCCATCAACCCACCATCATGATAATAGAGCACACTATCGATAGGTATACACAGACGTACGGCCTTGGCTAGTTTGTTTTTGTTTTTATTTTCTTCTTTTATGTTTTTAAAAGTTGATCTATTTTTGTAAGTTTTACTTTTATGCTAAAGAGAAGAACCATCACCTCATCATCAGAAGGTTGAATCACCTTCGTGTTAATTTTGGAAAAAGAAGAATTTTATTTTCTAGCTAGTTAGCATGGTGTTAGGTGGTTAGCGTGTCTCACTCTCACTAGATGTTTTATGCATGTTATTATTATTATTTTCAAGTTCTACACATAAGTTGAAAAATATGTTGTTATTTATTTGAGGTTGAACTCCCATAAGTCCATGGCAATGAACATGGATTTCCATTCATTCGCGTCCCCTATTCATAATCATACGACACGACGAAGAAGTGACTCGTATTTTGGTTTATAAAAATAATTTTTGTTGTTTTTATTAATAAATTTAAGGGATGAAGAAAATACTTTTATGTTTTTTTTTTGTTTTTGCTGCGACTGTTTAATGAAACGATGTGTTTTTGTTGTTTTGTAGGTCTAATAAATATGTTTCGTTAATTAAATGAGTTTTGTTTAAGGTTTATACCTAACACATATGCGCTTTAATTTTGGTTTTATGCGAATATAAAATGATTTGTTATTGTTTATATAAACAAGCTTAATTACTCATATTTTTGTTTGGTTTATTCCAGTAGTCGATCGTGGAATTCAAAATGTCATAAATGGCGCCCAAAGTTAACTGAAGCTCATTTATTTTCAAAATTAAAAGGTCTTTCATTCCGTTGGAAGAGGAGCTTTAAAGGTAGTCTGGGAATACACATTTAGTTAAGAATATATTATTGACGTTTAAAATTGGGCATAAACTTATTTTTTCATATAAAAGTTTAGACATATAAATGGCTGTGTAATCTACTCGTATTTTGTTTGGTTTGAACGTTATTGCCGAATAATTGTTAAATAGCTCTAAATAAAATTGTGGCTATTTAATCACTTTTAATTCCGCTAAATTCAAACTACATATAAGTATAACCTAAAAACTAACTATGAGTGGGGGTGACTTGAGGTTATAAGTGGTGGAGCCCTGCTCGTTTCGAAAGTCAATCTTATTCCAAAGTGCTTTTCGTTCCGCTTTTAAATTTGTACTCCTCAAAACTTTCGAATTGGAAGAATAATTACTTAATCCTTTTTTGCTTACGAATTAGTTCTTTCGAGTCTCCAAAAATGTTATGTGTTTAAAAAAAAAATAATTTAAAAAAGGTACAATTCGGTATCTGACAAAGATTAAATTCACTGTTTAAATAATCGTTTATTATTTTCATTTTGTACAGAATTTTGGCCTCTTTTCAGCTATCTTAAAACTAGTGATTACTCTTAAGTTTTTAGGACAAAGAGGTTATCAACAAAAAATCAAAACAAACAACATCAAGTTGTATTGAAAATAATATTGTGTCCAAAACACAAAAACTTCAAAATTAATTAAATGAACGGCGGCGTGAAAGCCGTATTTCGATGATTTTGACATTCGAAAACAAGTTGTCAGCTACGAAAATTTTACTTTCGGAATTGCCAATCCCTAAGTAGTAGATTTCATTCTGTTTTAGAAATAGAGTACAAAATATTCGTTTTCGGAAATTTCCACTTTCGAAACGAATTATAGAGTAGGGCCCCTGATGTTCATATCAAATGATTTTGAGTTGGCCACCAAGATCAAGTGATTTTGACCCCTTAAGATTTTTTCTTGTGGGGCTTTCTTAAGTTGTAGGTCTATGCGAATAAGCCGCAAACAACCCGCGACTCTCAAATACAACATAATCGATGCCATCGGTCAAATTCAGCCTGATTAATGCGTCAAAGTCATCGAAAACATTGATAGGGCTCTCAAATTAGTATCCCAAATACAATTTGTTTTATTCAATTTTAAAATCGACCCACCTTTAACGAAAATCCCTTTAGAAGAGGGTTTGTTAGGTTATGGGTGTGTGTTGAAAGAAATCGAGTTATAGATCTATTTTTATCTACTATCTGTATGGGATTATTATGAAGATAGAAATGTTTCAATGTGTTTACGTGAAAAGGTCATTGTCTGGCATTTGCTAATGTTCAGCTCTAAGCATTTTTTTGTACACCAGGTTGAGGAATTGTCAAGATCTTTTTGGAAGAGAGGAATTGTCAAGATCTTTTTGGAAGAGAGGTATGTCTTCATGTGCTGCAATGATTTAAAAAAACAATTGTATCGTCAGCTTAAAGGGATCTTTGACAATGTTTAATGATCATGTCAATGTCGTTAATTGTAAAGATAAAGAAGAGAGAGTCTAAATGTCTACCTTTTGAGACACCAAAACGTGCGGATCTAAATCGGACATAATATTCACTATTCTTAAAGTATGAAGTAATCCATTTCAGGAAAAGGGGTTCAAAACCTAAAGAGAAGAGTTTAAATCCAATAAGATTATGAGAAATATTGTCAAACGCTTTGCTGAAGTCATTGGTGGATGCCATATCAACTCAATTTCAGTCTTTTAAAAGTTCTTAAATGAAATGAACTCTACAAACCTTGTAGTGGTATATCTGTTTTTTTTTTTTTTTTTTATATAAAGAAAACTTATTGTGCGTAGTAAAGTACTTTCTCAAATTAGCTTGGCTTAAAACTGTAGGTCCCCTACATATCTGACAACAATACGCGCACACAGGAATCCTTGAAAATTTAGCTATGAACAAACTATTCACTTCTTTCAAAACTTGCTAAAAAGGATAAACAGTTTAGGATAATCATTTTTCTTATTCTGATTTTTCACAATAAAAATCATCGTGTATTCTAGACTTTTTAATTGGATAATTTATTTTGTCCGAGCACTTTACAAAAATATTAGCAGTGAGTTGTCAATTTTGTTTTTAATATAAAAAGTGAACGAACAATCATTGGTGAAACTAGTCCTGCGTGCCTTTTTTATTTTGCTGGACAGTTATTAATGTGAACAACAGAAAGTTCACACTTTATTAGAATAAAAATTGAAAAGCAAAAACCACCAATTGCAATTTTCCATGACAGCTGCTGTCAATTTGTGTGAATAATTTTTTATTTTATTCAATAACTCAAAAGAATGTTACGATGTCACCACACAAATATCAAGTGCCTTAAAACAAAACCAACCAAATAAGTGCAGTTGTCTGGTCTCAATGCATTGCAAACAAATATAAATGTCATAGTTAATTCGTTAAGTTATCTTTAAAGAACTGTCAAGCAGGTTCTTCTTCTTCTTCGTTTCCGGCTGCTAGTAGCAGCACTTTAACTCCTCCTGGAGCATAGGGTGGCAACCAGTTCCTTCCATCTCTCTCTATTCCTAGCACGATACCTCAGCTGGGACCACGTCTCCAAGTTTTGGGATCGAGTTTCCTTCATGACAGATGATCTCCATGTTTCTCTTGGCCTTCCAGGCCGCCTTCTACCTTGAGGATTCCATTGAAAGCACTACTTTGCTATGTTGTCGTCCGGCTTCCTCAATGTATGGCCAATCCAGCGCCACTTTCTCTGCGCGATGTCAACATCCACTTTTGTTTGCCAGTCCTGAGCCACAGTTCATCGTTAGATATGGTTTGTAGCCACCGGATGTTCAGGATGCAATGTAGATAGCGGTTGACAAAAGTTTGCAACCTTCTCGAGATGTCAGCAGAGCATTTCCACGTTTCGCAGGCATATAGCAGCACGGATTTTACGTTGGACTCAAACAACTTTACCTTGGTACGGAGCGCTTTATTTTTTCTATTGGTGACATCCAGGTCCGTTCCACCATCGAGTGCCAAATAGCTTCCCAGATAGTTGAACTGGGTGACCTCTTCTACTGCCACTTGTCTCACAATAACCTATTGTTGTTAGTTTCGGGTTGTGTGCATTAACTTAGTCTTACTGGCATCCCCATTTTGTTGCAGAGAGTGGCACATTTGGCTGAGGTCTCCATTTCTGTTTGCCATTAAGCATATGTCGTCAGCATAGTCCAAATGGCTTAATGTTTCTTTCCTTCAGGCGCCATTGGATACCCAGCCTTTCGTGTTCACCCACCGTAGCAGTCATAACATCATCAATAGCAAGCAAGAACAGAATCGGTGACAATACATCACCCTGTCTCACTCCCTCAAGCAGGTTACTTGTTTGTAATTAAAACAAAATACTTAAAACTTAACGTAACCAGTCACATAATGTATAATAGCTTCAACTAATTGCTAACAAAATGAATGTCATATTTCTTCGTTAAGTTTAGTCTTTGTTCGTTTCCGCTTTGCGTTCAATGATTCGAATAGATCATAACCCCACCATTATTAAATCATATTCTGATCGTTGACTTAATAATTTAGTTTTTCTTTAAATAAACTTAAAAATTCATGTCAACAAAAGTAAAAAAATATACTATAAAAAAACCGGCATGCATTTCAACTAATAAAACTAACTATTTCTTATCGCTGACAGCTGCTATACCCGTGACAGTATTTATCACACATTCCTTCCATTAAGTTGTTTAGTAAAATTTTTTTGTCACAAAAAAAAAAACAAACAAACAAAATAAGGTAGAAAAAAATGTACATACTCGTATACTTCCATATTTTGTTTATTTATTTATTTAATTTATATCGTCATTTATTTACTTAATATTTTTTTTTATATTTTATATGTCTCTTCACTTGATTAAAATAATTTATTTATGACATTTTCTCTGATTATACCTGATTACCTAACTCTATAAGTGGCCTATATCAGTAAAATATATACGAAGATAATGTGTGTTCCTGAGATGTTTTATATATGTTTTTTTTTATTTTTGTTAATTTCTTATTTAAATTTCTTTCTTTATCTTTTTGTTTTTGTTTTGTTGATTTTTAATTTTGTGTGAGATTAGCCAGTGTGTCTGGTTTGTCTTGCTATCAAGTAAATAAATAAATAAAATTTGCAATTAATTTTAAAATGAGAATACAAAATTAAAAATAATTGCAGACAACAACGAATACAAAAAAATTACAATAATCGAATTATCATTTGATACAGGGTGTTAAGCTTTGAATCTGACAGAACTGTCAACTTTAGAAAGAAATAAAAATGTCACTTTAAAATAAAATTTGTATTCTAAGTTTTATTTCATTCGTTTTCCGAAAAATATTATAATAATGCGAAATTTGACAATTTAACAAACAAGCTTATAAGTCACTGTCAAATTTGGCTGTCAACAAACAAAAAAAAATCAATATTTATTAGTTTTTTTTTTCGTCCTGAGCCAATAAATCAGATTTTTGTGTGCGTAAATTTCAAGATTAAAATATTAAGATTCCTTTCTATAACAACTGAAACACCATAAATACCTCACACTTCTTTGCATACAATAAGATTTTATAAGCTAAAATCTTAACTTTGATGAGACTGATCAAAAAATTATCAAAGTTTAGAAGAAATTTGTTAACAAATATCAAAAATCTTCACTATCAAATTTTGCATTTATCAGTTAGTGCAAAATGACAGTAACACATTTGTGTTCAAAACTCTACATTCCGCATTTTTAACATGGACGTTGACAGAGCATAGTTATTTGAGTAAAATTAAAAAACTTTGACAGAAAATGTAAAAATTCTGTATATTTACCTGAAAATGCATGTTATCTCCGTTAAGCAGCATTCACATGAGCGCGACCAACGAACGACGAATGAATTACAAAATATGAGTTTATATACGTTTGAAGACATATTTCCACACAAATTCTTAACAAAACGATAGCAATATAGTTTTTATTTGATTTATGATGAATACTTTTACTTTTCAATATCATATATTAATAAATTTAGGGAAACAAATTTATTCGTCGCGAAAAAAATTGTAGTTGATACGAACTGTCAAACTTTATTCGCGTTCCACATTATCCACACTCGCAACGAATAAAAAAATCGCGCGTACTTAACCTTAAAAAATCATTCTTGTTTTGGTTTCGGTGGTGAATGTCAAACTTCATTCGCAACGAATTAAAAACTCTCATGTGAAAGAAATGTCAAAATCGACGAATATTCGTTCATTCGTTGGTCGTTGGTCGTGCTCATGTGAATAATGCTTTAAAGACTGTCGAAGAGTGAATCCAAAACAAATTTGTTTTAGTGTTTGACAGCAATCTTTGTTCACAAAATTGAGATTTGTGCAATTTTCCTTTTAACCTATGAAATGCAAAAGGGCGTCTGTCATTTTTGACAGTGGTATATGCATCTATTTTCTAAGTTCCGCTTCCGCTAAGTACTTCCATACAATTAGCTAATGTACGGTTTTTGATAAGTTCTAGTTAGTCGATACTGTTTTTATTTGATTGAAAGATAGGGCAGGTGGTTAGAAGATGTTCGATTGTCATTTTTCCTGGGTTGTTGTAGTAGGAGCAGGAATCATTTCTTGCTGATGAGTGAAGCGGGTGTGGCCCAGTCTCAGTCTCAGCCTCAGCCTCAGCCTCAGCCTCAGCCTCAGCCTCAGCCTCAGCCTCAGCCTCAGCCTCAGTCTCAGTCTCAGTCTCAGTCTCAGTCAGAATATTTGAGACTGGATTCGAAGTTATTGTGCAAGTTCATTGTAAAGCTGTGTGAAGATGGCAGGATTCAGTGAGGTTTTTTTGGTATGCCAAGGCGGATAAGGGCCTGGCTTTGGATTAATATAATTAATTGCAATGTGAAGCTCACTTGTGTTGCTCGGTATATAGCATTTTCTATTTTTGGTTTGGTTTTCCTTCTTAGCGTGAGTTTAAGATCATTTTGTATAAGTGAACCTTGAGAGGTAAGAAGCTTTGTTATAGTTTTGGTTGTGTCAAATTTAATACGATTTTCTAAAAAGGGGAAAACTAGGTTCAGCAAGCATGTTAAAAACTGGGGTAGTGCAATATGCATTTAACGCAATTCAAATTGTGGTAGTTCTTGTCATAAAAAGTGCTTTCTTAAATAAGCTGTTCGGATATAAAATGTATGTGCCCTCCATCCCTGACATTACTCGTACATAGGCATGGTTGAGAGTTGTAAGTCACAAGGATGTATTTCTCTACAAGCTATTGTGTCACCTTATTTATTTAGATTATATTTTAGTACAATAAGTTTCAATACAAAGATATGGGTGATTATACAAAAGTTGGGTAACTCGATGTCATCAACCAATATATACAAAGTCTGATTATATTTTATTGAGATTACAATTTATTTCAAAACAATGGAAAGACCTTTATTTAGTCACCGAATTTCAGTTCTTCATTTTGAATAAAAGTTATTAAAAAAACACAATTAGTTCTTAAAACGTCAGTCCTCTGGCATGTCACAACCCTGAAAACCAACCATTAAGTGACTGTCTATTAAACATTATCATTGATTTGAGAAAACTTATTAAATTAATACAATCTGCGATGTATGTATATAGTTTAATATATACTACAACTTTCATAATGCAGTGTTCTCCACTTTATTTAAAAAAATAAGAAATTTTGTGTTCAGTTTTATTCGTCAGTTTCTTGTGTGTTATTTAAATTTAAAATTCGTGCGAAATATCGCCGACTCAACGTCAAATCCCACTTTGAATTTTAATGTTGGTAATAAAGTTAGTTGCGGGTCGCACAATTTGACGGCCACCATAACTGTACCAGAGTTTGGGTTATGTTTGTTGTCTATACACGTGCTTAGCCAGTCAACACGTCAGTTTTATGGTGAGTCGTTATTTTTTTGTTAATCTAAAGTTTATTTTTATTTATTCGTATTAGACTTTGATTTGTTAATATGTAGTTTGTTGATATTTGAAATTACAAAAAAAAACATTAGTTCAGATTATAATCTTTTCGTCTTTTTCGTCAGTAGTGTGGCGTCAGTTCTGTGTCAGGTAAATTGTTATTGTTCTTCATTTCATGATCATTAGTACTTTTAAGATGAATATTTTTAGATTTTGTTTGTTGATTATTTAGAAATATTTAGTAAAACTATGTGAAAGTAGAAAAAGATAAGTGAAATACGTTAAATACGTTAAATACGTTAAATGTCAAAAGTCTGTTTTGAAAACTGATGTAGTGATTTTAAGTGATCATTATTAAATCCTAAGAGATTTTTACTAATTTGTATTAAATTTCATGGCACGAGTACGATAACTTTGGCGCCAAGATATAATAACGGTTTTTGGTAGAGGGTCTTAATACAAGTATTTTTTACTATGGGAGGGGGGGTCTATCTCCCCCCCGTTTAGGCGGGAGGGGCAATTTAAAAAAATTATTATTTAAAATGGAAAAAAATAATTAAAAAATAACGGTGATACTTACAATTAAGTTGTATACATTTTTTTAAAGCCAACACTGTTCTATTAGCCAGTTTTTAAATCAAGTCAAAACTATGCGTAGTTTTTGAAAAATTTAATTTTAAACTCAAAATTTGAGTAAAAAAAAGTTAAAAAAAGGTTTAAAGTGTAACTTTTTCAATACTTCCAAGATTATCTACCATTGTTTTTATTTCAGAACTTATTGCTCTTATTTGTTTTTGATCAAAAACTGAAAACTAGATGATTTTATGTCTTTTAGTTTTTGAGAAAATTGAAAATAAAAATTTAATTTTAAACTCAAAATTTGAGTAAAAAAAGTTAAAAAAAGGTTTAAAGTGTAACTTTTTTAATACTTCAAGATTATCTACCATTGTTTTTATTTCAGAACTTATTTTTCTTATTTGTTTTTGATCAAAAACTGAAAACTAGATGATTTTATGTCTTTTAGTTTTTGAGAAAATTGAAAATAACCACAACTACTATTTTAATTTAATTCTTTTTTTTTTTGCTTGAGTGGTCTTATTTTGATAGTAATAATGGTATTTGCGTATGCGTAATGCGTGTTTGGGTGTATGCAACAGTAAGGTGTGCGCGAGTTTGGGTGTATGCAACAGTGGCATCTGTAAGGGGGGGCATGCTGCCCCCCTGCAACCCCCCTGCTTGGGCACACTATAGGATTTGGGGTGGGTGCAAGTTGGAGTGTGTGCAAGGTGGGGAGGGTGCAAGATGGGGTGCATGAAAAGTTTCTTTTGCATTTAAATAAGCTGGATTTAAGAAAAATTAATTTACCCTAGGTGTATCGTAATCCATATTCGATTATTACTATCAAAATAAGACTACGTTAGCAAGGAAAAAGTAATTTAATTAAAATATTTTTTTTGGTAACTTTCAATTTTCTCAAGAACTAGAAGACATAAAGTCATCTAGTTTTCAGTTTTTGGTCAAAAACAAATAAGAGCAATGAATTTAAAAAAAAAAACAGTAGATAATCTGAAAGTTTTGAAAAATTACACTTTAAACCTTTTTTTTGCACAAATTTTTACTTTAAAACAATTTTTTTCAAAAACTATGCATAGTTTTGACTTGATTTTAAAACAAGCTAATAGACAAAAGTGTTGGCTTTAAAAAAAGGTGTAATACTTAATTATAAGTATTACCGTTATTTTTTAATTATTTTTTTTCCATTTAATGTACATATTTTTTTAAACTGCCCCTACCGCCTAAACGGGGGGAGATAGACCCCCCCTCCCATAATAAAAAATGCTTGTTTTTAACTGTTCTATACAAATCCGTCATTAAACTTTGTCGCCAAAGTTATCGTACTCTCCCCAATTTCATTATAATACTTTCAAAACTGTGTATACTCGTCAGTCCTCTGGCAGTCAAATTCTGAAATTTTTAAATATCTTACAATGTACTCAAAAAAGTGACTGGCCCGATTGGGAACAATATATTAATTAGATTAGCTATCATATACACCCGAATTTATAGAAGTTTGATTTAAAAAATATCGTAAACAAAACATCCTCAAAAGTTACCCAACTTTTGTATAATCACCTATATGTTAGATCCGTTTAGATTTGTGCCAAAGTGAATTCAAAATATTCAATATTTGACAGATAAATCCGAAGCAGTTCGCTGAGGAATCTTTTCACGGATCTTATTTTTCAACCGAAAAAATTACTGTTTCTAAATGTGCGAAAAGAAATAGGTTGGTACCAAAATATTCAATATTTGACAGATAAACCCGAAGCAGTTCGCTGGGAAATCTTTTCACGGATATTATTTTTCAACCGAAAAAATTACTGTTGAAATAAATGTGTCAAAAGGAATAGGTTGGTACGATTTGATTTACACATAATTTTAGTAAATTGTAAAAAATGCATATTGAATATCATAAAATGTGACGAAAGTAGGTATTCCCCAAAATTAATTACAAAATGTTCTGTATAGGAAAATACCGTAAAAACAGAAAATAATGGCTCAATTTTCATCAACATAACCTATTGGGTGGTTAACTTCACAATATAAAAAGGCAACCTTAATAAAATAAGAACACTTATAACTGACATCTGTACACATATACTATATATTTACATTCATACATCAAATTCATTAACAAAAAAAAAACTAATTTCATGTTGACAAAAATAGAATAGAAATTTACCAACCAATCAACTTCCAACAACCATTGAAAGCCATAAATTTTCTCCTTAAAGAAATAAAATGTCGCATAATTTGTTTTTCCACATTAGGTATTTATTTTTTTCTTCTTTCTTTTGGTTGCTTCAAGGACTCTATTTGAAAAAAAAGGAAGAAGTAAAATCCCACCAAGGTTACACATATCCTACAAGTGTTTTATTAAACTCAAGACGAGTTCATGGTCACACGACAGAAAATAAAACAAACAGATCCAAATAATGTCAAATAAAAAACAAAGATGGTGGTAGTAAAAATTTTCCACTCCCTCAAACAAACAGTAAACAATAAATATTTCTATTACTTGTCATAATCAACCTTCGATATGGTTGTCAATACGTATGTACGTACAACTTGACTAGAATTTAATTATTTTCAAGCTAACCAAAAAATATGTTTACGCATAAAACAAACAATAATTATCATACTTTATTTTGTTGCTACTTTATTTTATACTCACCCACTTAAAAAAACATTCCTATTTTAACTCACTATAAAAACATAACAAAAACAAAATGTGTGCTCAGAATAAGTAAAGCGTTGTGTGAAATAATTTATATCATATACCTATTCACTAAAATATCACTCACCTATCAAATTCAAGCAAACACAAAAATAAAAGAAGAAATTAATACAACATTCTAATCATTGTTATTATTCAACTATCTGTGGAAAGTTACCCCCCTCTTTGTTGTTTGTGCTTAAGTTTACTATTACGTTTTCATAGTATATTTTCTACTATTAAAAAACAAATAAGAAATCAAAACAACTATCAAAAAACGAACAAAAATAAAAATGGAAGAAAAAACAACAAAAGATAACTGACTAACCAACCCAGACAACATGAAAAATAGGAGCAAACGAATCAACGAAACAGAAACTTTTTGATTATAATTTTCGATTAGGGACTCTGAATTATTAGAAACTTTCAGTGTCTGAATTCTTTCAGTATATCAAGTGATGAAAACTACTGTGGTGGCTGGGTCTCATTCATTGACCCAATCGAACGAGTCTGCATTGCCAAAGGCAATGTCCAGTGCTGTAATTGGCCCAAAAAATAAAAAAGCAACAACAAAAATACACAGCCAAAAACATGATAATGAAACCGGTCAGCGCAAACAGATGAACAAAATATAAAAATAAAAATTTAAACAAAAAGAAGAATTAAAACTGGAAAAATGTCTTTACAACATGAGAAGTTTTGACCTTGAAATCAAACTCACTCAATTTAATCTTCTTTCGGTTCGGTTCGGTTCGCTTTGCTTTTTTGTTTTTTAATTTTGTGTGTGTTAACCAACATTTTCATCCGTCATGTTGTCCACGTTTTATTTAGCATTTATTAAAAGTTTATTCGGAAAATCGACGAGGTTTGCGTAATTTAATTACCAAATTTGAGTGTAGACAGGCCCTCAAATTTCATTGTTTACGTTTACAAAAATCAAAAATATAGAAAAGTAAATATTTGATAGGAAAGAATGTAGTAGTTTAGTTATAATCGACAAATATGTAGCAAATGCAAATGTATAAGTTGACGTCATATTAAGGTGAGTGTAAGCACAAATGTTAGTATTTTGAGTAGATACACGTACTTGTATGGGTATATGAAAAGTAGACATTTTGGTTTCATTATAATAGAAGTAATAATAATTTGGGTATTTAATATTGACATTTAAGTTGAGTCTTGCGATGTATGACAGTTGCTTGTCAATTAATATAAGTTTTTTGTGATATTTAATTTTTGTTTGTGGTTTTTCTTGTTCTTCCTTCTGTTTTTATTTTGTTCGTCACTAAGAGTATTATTATATTATTATATACAATACATGCTCCCCTGAAAACATTACCCGCATACAGGAATGGTTGGGAGTTATAAGTCACTAGGCCCTAGTTCTCAAGAAACTGTTGCGCCACCTAATTTATTTATTTTATTTTTTATACATGCTTTAACGTAATTTAATATGAATTTTTACTATTGTATTATAAAATTATTTAAATTTTATAGGCGGCGGCGGCGCTGCTGTCATAAGATGGGGTTAGAGAGAATGTAGACGTTTTTTATTGTAGAGTTGGAGACACATAGGATTAAGATTTGGGTTGAGGGTTGTGTTCAGTGTTCTTAGAAATTGTTCGTTGTGCGATTTTATTTGTCGTCACACATATCTATTGAACTAGAAAGAGATTAGTGGCGACAAGTCTGTCTTTTATCGTTTTAAATGCATTATCTATGTATGTACGTAGATAGATACACATATAAAAGGATGTAGGATTATTGACACATTCAATAGATATGGGTTGGGTGTCTTACATACATATGACAACATCACTCTCTTTTACGTCAAAATAACTATGGTGTACAATTTTTTTTTTTTCATTTTGTAATACGTAATCGACCAATGATGGAATGTTATACAAACAATTGACATTTGCGGATGTGTGTTTTATAAAAATAAGTGAATATTTTTTCGTTGTTGTATTACTTCTGTCAGATGCATACATACATATGTATGTATGTGGGTGGTGATGTTGATAGTGGGGGAAGTCTTTGACCTTAATCTCTTTACTTTTTTATATTGTTTAGCAGGCAGCAACAAAAATAAAAGAAATAATCGATTTTATGCTACATTAAATGATGATTTGAGGTTTCTTTATAACATACGAGTAGATATGTACATATGTATCTAAATATGGAGACATCGAGTGTCAATAAGAGATTATTATTATATTTGTTTTGAATATATGATTGAAGGTGGAATAGAAGTTTTTTTCGTTGCGTGGGATTTGATTTTTTAAGTCACACCTTCAATTGATTTTTGTATTTATTCTTTTTTAATTGAATATCTAAAAGGCGTCTAATATGTTAATAAATGTATATATATAAGTGAAGAATATAATTATGTATATGACTAGTTGTCATTTTGGTTAATTGAATGTCAAATAAGATATCAAAATAGCGCACGTCTATTTTTTTTTGACAGTTGTTGGAGACATATTATAAAAGATGACGTTTCAGTATATGAATGCACATAACTGCTTCCTTCACACAACCTGTTTTGCGTGCTTGTTCAATCAATTAATAGGAATACAAATAAAAAATAAAAAAACAAGTAGTTGGGTGAATACTTTTGAAGTATATAGTACAGGGTTATCCATTTTGTGGTATCAAAAGTAAACGTAAATAAAACACATATTTAATACTACATCATTTAAATGACCACCACGCGAATTGTTGCAAACATGGAGTCTTTTGAGGTAATTTTCGACCGTATTCTTTAATAGGACCAAAAAAAGGTCGGTTATCATACAACCGTAATGCCCCGAATTGACGGTGACAGTCATTCCATCGTCGTTTTCGAAGAAGTAAGGTCCAATCACAAAGAGCGCTTCAAACAGTGATTTTTTGTGTATCTACATATAACCAATCCAGTCTCTTCAAATTTCTTCACAATTTTGACAATTGCTTGCGTAGTTGGAGGATTATTACATAATCCTAAAACCATAATCTCTAAAAGCACGATATGTGGCTGGCTTGATCACTATTTTTGTAGTAGGTTTTAACAATTTTTATGCATTGTGCGAAAGTTAAGCGATCCATTTGTGTAAATGTCAGACTACCAACTGTAAAAAAAAAAATGGTTAAACAACTTAGTTTGACAGATGTCGAATTCCAGCCCTGTACTTTTAAAACCGTAAATGGATAACCCGTTCGTATTTTTCTTTTCTTCGGATGCTATCAATTTTTGATTTGACTGATATGTATGACGTATGTATTTTTTATTTGACAGGTAATTTTTTTTTGAACTGTCAAAATTATGAATTAATTTAATTTTTGTTATTGATTTGAATTAATTGAAAAATAGAAATCTCTTTTTCATAAGTAGTTAATGGACTGGTTATGAATGAAATTTTATATAAAACGTTTGACAGTTATAATTACAACTTTCTATAAGAAATGTAACTGTTTTAATATATTTATCTTTTATTGCTAGTTTATATTGAGTCAATATAAAAATTTTAGTACAAAATGAAATCAAAGATTGTTAAATTTTTACAGTTTCAATCCAAATGACAGATTTTACATTTTTTAATTTTGTTCAGGGATGAAATTATTCAGTTAAATGTGGAATGTCTGTTTCATTGGTCACGTTCACTTAATTATCCAAAATTTTACAGATTGATATCTGTTGCAATACCAGAGCAAATAAAAAAAAACAACTAGTGAATATTTTGAAATAAGAAAGTTGCCTAGTTAAACGAGAAAATAAGAATATGACATAAAGTTTAATATAAAAAAAAATGAATGCATTCAGCGCATCAAATACAATTTTTTTCTGAAAATTTAAAATGTGAAAATCTCTTTCAAAAACACTTTTGGAAATCAGCCAAATGTCAATGTCTCACAATGAAAAGTCACTTTAATAATAATCATCTATAGACAACGGAAAAGACTTCTTTTACAAATTATCAAGTCAATAAAACAACAATTATAAACTTCTTGACAAAACTAAAAAAGAAACTTTAAAATAAATGTTTAAATTTTTCTACATACATACATACGTCACAAAATGTAAAGTATGGCGCCATACACTTATTTTTTCTCAAAACTAAAACAAACAAAGAAACCCACTTCTTAACTAGAAAAATGCTTTTTCCTATTCTTGAAAAATCTGGTATCCATTATTTTTGTTGCCGGCTGTCCAACAAAATAAAATAAAAACGAAAAATCAACCCTGCAGGTTTAAATGTGATTCACATTCAGCTTGATGATGTGTGAATTATATTGGTCAAGAATTATTCGTCATAAAGTTGGACAACAAGAGTCAAAATAAAAATTGATAGATCACTGACAAAATTTATATCTGTGCATTTGCCATTTTGTTGTTCGTATACAATTGATCAGTTATCACAATAAACTAGGTTTTACCTTTTTGTTTGCTATAAAATACCATCGATAATAAAATATCTACATTTGAGTTGTCGACAAAAAAATAAACAAATCACCTATGTACAGTACAAAAATTTCAACAACGAATACACAATCATTACGATTGTTATCGAAATGAAAATTGATTTATTTATTGCTTCAACTTATTTTTCAATTTGTAATTTTTATGTATGTTATTACATATGCTGCTACTGCTGCTGCTTCCACAACTATATTTGTGCTTTCAATTTGCAAAATAAACACTTTTTTATATCTTGTGAGTACGATTTAAATTATTCACACATTTGCCAAGCCATAATAATAATAAAATATAGTAAGTTAAAATGTGTTCCAACAATGAGCAATGGTCGATGTGAACGTGCCATTTGTACATTTAACATGAATTTATCTAGAAATAAATGATTTCCTTTTAATAAAAATATTTTTTTTTTTTCCTTTACCCCCCTTTTCTTTACAGAGGGAAGGAATATATGAATGTATGTTTATTGAAAAGCTTACTAGTGCTTTATGTCATATCACTGTAAGTAAATTACTGATCACTTTGATCTTGTCAAACTTTTGACGGAAAAAAAATAGAGGATTTTTATAGATTGTCAAAAAGAGTACAAACATTGGAAATTGGCCATTTTTGTACACTTTTTCTTGGACTTTAATTATAACTGGTGACTTTTTAAGACTGCTCTATCTCTGGCTTTGCCTAACTTCTTACGTTCTTGAGTGATAAAAAAGTGACATTTGCTCAAAAAACCAAAGTACTCGTAGCTACCTTTTCAACAATATAATTGAAAAACACAACTCTACAACAAAACCATCCCATATAAATATCTCAATGATTTTCATTGATTTCCGCCAATTTAAAATAATTTCTCTGCTAACAATCATTACCAAGTAAGTCGACTTCAAATGAAATTTTCTTTGGCAAATGATTACGACTTACTAAAAATTTACAGAAGAAAAAAACAAAAACAAAATGGCGGAAACTAAAATTAAATCTAACATTTACTCGTACGTCATTGTGAATGCTGTTGCTGTCTGTACTGTATCTGCCATTGCCGATGCTATAACATCACCTTCGACATAGCTGCCAACTTGTATTTGACATTTACATATCACAATATCATGTTCACACCTTCATCTCTTTGCACATTTTAAAGCCGAAAGCACACTTGATATAATTTTATCTAGTGTAATTAAATTTAATTTTTCTTTGAACATATAAATATATATTGTATTTAAATTTGTTGTTTTTATTTAAAATAATAAAAACAAAAACATAAATTATTCATGGTTCTCTATCGAAATATGTATAAGTAACTTGACACATTACTCTTGACAGTTATTAACATTGGGTTTTATTCATTTTGCTATACTTATACTCCGCCTACGTTTATTCTGTTTATAAAATTTTAGTTTTTACTTTGTTTAACTTAGTTTTCTTTGCTTGTTTGTTGTGTTTAATGGTTTTGTGTACTTGCGCTTCTTTATTTATTCTAATTAGTAGGCACGGAAAGCAAGCAGCAAAGTTATTACACATACTTCCACTTCAATCAAAATAGAGAACACAAAACAATTATAGAAAAAACCGCATAATAATAATAATAAAAAGAAAACAATACGTACACTCTATAGTTGTACAACAAGTATAAAAGTCTGATTTATTAATTTCGAGAATCGAATGACGGCGGAGCGGCGGGCGGGCCTCAGAATAGCTCAGAAACACTTTGAACATACATACGAGACACAAAATATACCCACCCTGGATGCCCTCCTCCTACTAACAACAACAGAACAAAAGAAACAAAAATCAAACAGAACTTAAAAAACTATCTATAAACAATTTATGAAAAAGAGAATAGCTATACATTAAGTAACCGCACCGAGTCGCTGATGTTGTGATATATGTACATATAAGCAAAACACATATGTATGTATACTCGTAACTTGGCTACTTTGGCACGAATGCAACAATTGCAAAGTACAGTGGCAGTGGCAGGGTCATAGAGTTCATTATTCATTCATTTGTTAAATTAGAAATGAACGATGTTTATTTATATTGAACACAAACACAATAAAAATAACACCAACCAACCAAGAAAGAAACCTAACTACACTACATTTCGATCAATGATAAAAAAATCTTGAATTTAAGTTAAAATAAAACATTTGTTTTTGGAATATTAATTTAAGTTTTAGTTCATTTCAAAATTTATTAATTTTTTTATTGCCGTTTTATTAAATAATTATATAATGAGTATAATTGTTTGTTATTCATCAAATAGAAATTGAAGTGTATACCTATGTACTTGTAGTTTATTTTCTTGTCATTAAAATTTTATTTTCGATTTAAGAATATTTACACCCCATTTTTAGTTTTTCTAAAAGAGGAAATGACGCCATTTTGTTTTTACACCTTTAATGTGGAAATGGATTTTATGGCTTTTCTTCGAATTTAATTGCACGTGCGAGAGATGTAATTATTTTTGTTTTGTTGCTTTTGCTGTCGGTCGGTCGTGGAGGGTTATTGAGCCAGAAGGCAACAAATATTCTTTATTTATGTAAAGAGTAATTTAATAACCTTGTAATAATGTGGGTTTTGTAATTGTGGTATTTTTTTAACAGAAAAAAATTACTTAAAATAACTTTGTTTACCTGTGTAAATGTACAATTAGACTTTTGTGACAATTATATAATGTCTTTTTAAAGGGTGTTTTTTTTTTCTTAAAAAGATAGAAGGGTGTTTGATTGTTTTCGTTTTTTGACGTTTAAATGTCAAACATACAAGAAAAACGAGTGCCTTGACACTTATAAAACATCGGTTCCAAAAATCGAACATTAGTGAATAGGGTTTTCCCATAAGAGTATTTATTTATTATATAAAAAAGAGTATTTTTTAAGAGAATAAACGAATGCTCATTTTATTTTAATAGATAACAGAAAAATGGCCGCCACTTCTACTGTTTCAGCACAATATCCTTGTCATGAAAATTCCCATGTATATAACTCAACTAATTTATGCTTTAAAACCTTGAGTCAAAAGTGGAGCATTTATAAAGACTTTGTTAAGGGTGGTTAAATTTTAAGGGCCGATGTTGATTTTGAATAAGACACAAATTATTTAGGAAATTATTGTCATTTGTTTTTAGTATGATAATATTGGTATGGTTCAATTATTATTATTATGGAACCAAATATCGGCCAAATGGCCGCCGCGACCTCGGCGGCACACCTCCATCCGATGTTCCAAATTTTTGGTGACGCTAAGGCATAGTTGAGGTTCTATGCCGTTAATGTGCCGAATTATCTCAAACTAAAGAATTGTTGGTGGCTTTTTGACGTATACACCTTTTCTTTTAAATAATCTCACCAAACACTATAACATGGCCATTGAATTTGTCGCCCAAAACAGCCATTGTTTCGTAAGCTGTGTGGCAAGGCAAGTGGTATCGTCTTGTTGAAACCAAATATCGTCCACATCCATATCTTCAAACTCGGGCCATTAAAAGTTCGTTATCATCTCGCGATAGCGAATACCATTCAAAGTAACTGCCTGACGGGTCTCATTTTGGAAAAAAATACGGCCAATTGGTTTTTTGACAATCATTCTTGGATTATTATTCGCCCAAATGGGGCAATTCTGCTAAATGACGAATGCCTGCCACTGAGGGGAAAATGTGCCTGATGACTGAAAAATATTTTTTTTCGAAAATTGATCATCCACTGTTGCCATTTCTTACCACTATTCTGACCATTGACGATGCTTGAAATTCTGACTATTGACGATGCTTGAAATGGTCAAGAGGCTTTAATTCTTGTGTCAATAGTACCTTGTATAAGCGTGTAAATGCAAGTCTTTATGCATAATGTTCATCAACGACGAGCGTGAGATGTGCAATTGTTGGGCACGAAGACGAGTTGAGGTGGACGGCTCGCTAGCCACACTTTCGCGAATAGCAGCAATATTTTCTGTAGTACAAGCTGTACGAGTATGCACTGGTGTTTTGACATCTCAGACCCGGTTTGCTCAAATTTGTGCACGATTTTTCTAATTGTACGCACATTTGGACGATTAAATTGACCGAAAAATCACAAAGTGCACGATATGCAAATAAGAAAAAAAACTTGACGTTTAGGTGTGGGTCACATTTAACATTGGTCCTGAACCACCCCTTACATGTCCTCAATATGAATGATATTTATTTCAAAATTCTACGAAATTTTAATAAAATATTAACTATTTTTCTGCTTCTTGTTCCTTGTCATTGTGTGAAAACTCACGCAAAGTAAAAACAAGTAATTTGTCATTGTTTAACAGTTTATTTTGTATTTGACAACCGGTTGCTGTACTGTCAAACCCTTTTACATGTTGTTTCTTATGTCATTCCAAATTTTATAAACCAAATCTTCTGAAATATAACAAAACACTTATTTCGTTAATAGACTTTTTAGTTTAGAAAAAAAAATATAAAAAATAGGTCATTTTAGTTCCACGTGCTAAAAAATATGGCTTCTGTCAATATGTATATACAATATTTAGTTTCAATTAATTGTATGTATATCTTAATATATATGTACATATATAATATATATATTTGTGAAATGATCTAACACATCTGGATTTTCTTGTGATGAAATTTAAAATAAAATCAATCAATACCACCTTTTTTTAGAATTTAAGCAACAACAAAAGAAATAATTAATATAAAATAACAACAAAAAAAACTGTTCTCGCTCAATCGGAACCATCAATCAACACAAATCGAGTCATAAAGATGAGTGCATCAAGAATCATTGACATTTAAATGCTTTTTTTCTCATTGCTAAAAGTTCAAAAACTTTTTAAATTTTGTATCATTTATTTTTGAATACCTTTCGTGTTTATATTATATTCAAACAAAACATTCTCTCGTTTGCTTCAAAGATTCAGATTCTGTATAATATATGTACCTCCTCAAACTGCTTCCTCTCCACAAAATGATTATATACACTTCTAATTATCTTAAGTAAACATTTATTTGAATACGCTAATTTTAGCCATTTGACAGCTTTTTTGTTTTGTGGTTTGGTTTGTCGATGGTTTTTACTCAGCTGTGGTCTGTTGCTCGGTCTAATGAACGGCAGACAAACTGACAATATACAAAAATTAAAGAAGTGTCAATAATTTTTCATTGGATTTCATTTTAGTGCTTCATTTGATCGAATATACAGACTCATATTATGTGTTTACATGCAGACATAGCAAGCAAAACATTATGATTTAGATGCTATTTTTAAATATTTTTACAATGTTTGTTTAGTTTGTTATCAAGCAAAATAATATTTTATGGGTTCGGTAAAAAATTGTTGGCCTTGGTTTTTTTTGTTGCTGTTTTTGTTTTATTGTTTAATCTCTTAAATATTTCATGTTAAAATGTTAATTAAATCAAATTATCACAAGACCTGGTCGGTCGAACAAGCAATAATAATGACTAATACGACCTGTAATTCCTTAGGAATTTTAAATGAAAACTGAGTGATAATATTTATTCCTATTTGGGGACAGTAGAAAATGTCAGAAATTAAATTTATTGACACATCACGGAGCAAAATAATTTAATTGGTAAAATAAACTATGTTCTACGTTGTGATACTTTGAAAGATACACATTTTTTAAAAATAGTTACGTTCTTTTTAGGTTATTACTTTTATTACATTGTGGGCAAAACATAACTTTCTTTTTTTCGTTATGAACAAACTTTTACTACTACGCATTTTCTTAATGGCAGGCTTATACTGATCGAATTGAAAGATGAGTGTTTCCAAAATTGGGCTGTTGTTCAAGTCGCAAAAAAAAACGTCTCATCAGGGACAACATTTTATTGAAACTTTAGTAACGAGTGTTTTTTTTTTTAGACGTTTAATGGCAACGTCACACATTAACATCTATTAATCATGGCTCTTTACCGTTTCACATTGACTGTAACATGATTCCCTCTGCCCATAGAGTACACCAAATAGGGTGACGTGAAATAACACCAAATGAAATAAAGCCAAATTCAAAAAATTTGGCATTATTTCGTTTTTGAAAACGGAATAAGGCCAAATTTTCAATTTGGGTTTATTTCGCTTTAGAAAACGAAATAATAGCAATTTGGCATTGTTTCGATTTAAAACTTTGCAAAATTAGAAAAAAACATAAAGTAAAATTATCTTTTGTTTTCTCTCTATGCTAAATTAAATTCTTTATTCAATTTTGGGAATTACAAAATTCGGTAATTGTCTAGAATAGCTACTTTTGCTAATAACAGAGAAAAAAAATTCGGAAAATAACCAAATCGGTGTATTTTTTCGTAAACTTTAATAAAAAATCGGGGGAAGTGCAATTTTACAACAATTTTTTTTGTTATTAATTAAAAAAGTTGAAAAATGACAGATACTTGTTGCTCGATTGAAATTTTTGAAATTGGAGCCTAAAACAAGTTTTTTTTTGAATTGATAGCACGTGCGTACTAACAGCTAGGTATGCAACCCCCCTGCTTGGGATCACTATAGGATTTGGGGTGGGTGCGAGTTTGGGTATAATGCAAAGAACACGAATGCGTTGTGATTCTTTCATAACTGTGAGCCATACTTGCTTTTTTTTTTGTTGGGAATTTCTTTGATTTTAGTGCTCAAATGCAAAAGTTCTTTGCATATACCCAAACTCGCACCCACCCCAAATCCTATAGTGATCCCAAGCAGGGGGGTTGCAGGAGGGCAGCATGCCCCCCCCCCTTACATACCTAGCTGTTAGTACACCGTGCTATCAATTCAAAAAAAAATTTTAGCAAAAGTAGCTATTCTAGACAATAAATCAAGAATTTTTGCGTGTTTTGTATGTAAAAAAGTGAACTGTAAAAATTCGGCGTTGTTTTCATTATTTTGTTGGCCTTATTTCTTTTTATAAATCGAAATAAAGCCAAATTGGTTTTATTTCGTTTTGAACAACGAAATAAGGCCAAATTTGAAATTTGGTGTTATTTCATTTGGTACTATTTCACATCACCCCTACCAAATAGTGACCAAATAGTGACTTTTTGAGGTTGTAACGCCGCCGGGAGTCTCAACAATGGGTTGAGGATTATGATCACTTTAAATACGACAATTTTGCTTATTAGGGCCCTATACACACGATCAATTATTATTGCCAATTATTATTGACGCCTTTTTCTGTCAATTTAAATTGGCAATGTCATTGCATTAAAAATTCTCGTAAACATTAATGAAAATCAGACATCTTGCTTCAATAAATACCGTTTTCCAAATGTAAACTTAAACATTGGGTTAAAAATTGATGTACCCACCACACTATCAAAGTTTTGTCAAGTAAAATTAAAGAAATTCAAAATTTGTAATTGTTGGTAACGTTGATTACATTAAGAACGAGATATTACTTTAATCGAGACTCGTTAAAGTTAAATTTGCCGGCTTGCGTCGTACGAGTTTGACATATTCAACACGTATGTACATATGTACGTCAAAAATTGTTTGGAAAGTTTCTCCGATTTGTGTAACCAAACTTTAAAGGTGATACAAAAATTGTACGTCTCGTACAAATCGACAATATGACGTAAGATCCGTCCTAGATTTTTAAATACACTTTTTGAAGATGAGTGAACAGCTGTTCATTTGAAAATTAAAGTTAAATCAATTCGTAATTTTTTTAATTTGGAAATAGACAGTGTTGGGCTTTTTTTCAATTCCAAAATACTGAAAATGAAAGTACGTAATTTTGCGAACAATAGAAAATTCAAAATCCTGAAAATCTAAGATCCAGAAATTTCAAAATCCTAAAGAGCCAAAATCCCAAATCCAAATTCCAAAATCTTTAAAACCAAATATCACGAAAATGAAACTAATGTTTCGACAATTGGCAAGAAAATCAGAAATCCTCAAAATCTAAGATCCCGAAATTCCAAAATGCTGAAAAGCCAAAATCCCGAAATTCCATAATTTCCACAAATCCAAAATACCGACAACAAAACTTACTTCATTACGCTACAGTCCGGGGCGGACCTAGGCCTCAACCAACATGCGTCTCCATCCAGCTCGGTCCCTGGCTAGCTGTCTCCAGTTTCGTACGCCAAGTTGGTTGAGGTCTTCACCCACCTGCGTGCACCACCTGAGTCGCAGTCGTCCTCTACTGCGCCGCCGTCCCTCGGGATTGGATTCGAAGACCTTCCGGGCTGGGGCGTTGATGTACATTCGCTTTACTTGACCCAGCCATCTAAGTCGTTGGACTTTAATTCTGTTAACCAGGTCAGTGTCGCTGTACGGCTCGTACAGTTCGTCGTTATATCTTTTCCTCCATTCTCCATCTATGCAGATGGGACCAAAAATCACCCGAAGAATTTTTCTCTCGAAGCATCCTAAGATGCTCTCATCTTTCTTTGACAGGGTCCAGGCCTCAGCGCCATAAATGAGAACCGGGATGATGAGTGTCTTATAGATGGTGATTTTAGATGCTCGAGAGAGGACTTTACTATTCAATTGCCTTCCAAGTCCAAAGAAGCAGCGACTTGCAAGAGTTATTCTTCGTTTGATTTCAGCGCTGGTGTCGTTGTCTGAGTTTATAGCGTTGCCTAGGTAGACAAAGTCCTTAACTACCTCAAAGTTATAGCTGACACTTTTTGTCCAAAACTTGTGTCGTCGTTCAATTTCCTTTTTTGATGACAGCATATATGTACATATGTATACTTGGTCTTGCCCTAATCGACCACTAACCCATCTTCTCCGCTTCCGTCGAAATGCTCAAAACCGCTCCACTGGCATCACGCTTTGATCTTCCAATTATGTCAATATCATCTGCGTATCCGAGTAATAGATGGACCTTTTAAAGATTGTGCCTCTAGTGTTGAAGGTTGAGTTTTGAACATGAAATGAAACTAATTTTGCGAAAAATCAAAGCTTGCTTTGTATTGCGATGCTGACTTGTTATTGAGTTTTAAGGGAATGTACAAACGAAAATAATAAAATTGCGTGTGCTAGACTCGAATTAAAGTCGAAATCCCGAAAAATTTTAAAGCCCCATAAATTATATAAAATGAAAAGTTTGAGCAAATTTCGGCTTTTCGAGATTCTGGATTTCGGGATTTTGACTTTTCGGGATTTTGACTTTTCAGGATTTTGACTTTTCAGGATTTCGGTTTTTGGAATTTTGATCCTATATAAAGTATTAGAAATATGATTTTATTTAAAATGAAATGAATTTGAACTAAGAAGCACATAAACAATTTCTTTTGTCAATTCTTGATTTAATACTCTTTAAAGTGTATGTTAATATTTTTTATTTACTTGGTATAATGTTTCTGAAAAAAAAATAATTATTTTTTACCTTTGCTGCACATTAAGACCAGGTTGTTCTAGGAATTCAATATAAATAACAGCTCAATGAGCATCTGCATAAAATATTTTTGAATTTCTTCAACTTACATACATACATTTAATAAACTGTCGATTGATCGTTCTTATAGCTTAATAATTGTGTATTTTCATAAACAAACGAACAACCCATTTTACTCTGAAAGAGAGTAATATGTATTTGAATACAATTTAAGATTTCTATTATTCTATCTTTTTTAAGTGCATTTTTTTTTTAACCTTAAAACGTCCAAATATGATGTTTATTTATTTAATTTGTTTAATTGAAAAACAGAAATTTGATTGACATTTTAAATAAAAAAGCTGTGTTTTATCTTAATTTACTCAATTTTTATGTTGTTGTGTTTTTAAAAGTATAAAATTTTATGTCAGAAATTTTTTTTTTTTTAAATGAACTCTTGAAATATGGTTGGATATTTATCAAGCATTTTAAAAGATCCCAAAAATATAAAATGTTTATCTTTAGAATAGCAAACATTTTGAAAAAAAAAATTAATTTAATTTAATTGTCATTTATTTGGTATTTTTAAATACATTCGGTTCATTATTTATTTTTACATCATAAACATTTGTAAAATGTTTATACAAGAAGAAACCACCACAAAAGAGACGTAATTTTTCAATTTCCAAAACATAAAATTACACACATCGCCTGATTGTCTGCCATGAAGTAATAAACGTCAAAGAAAATTATAAAAAGCCTCGTTTTTTGTTGTTGTTTGGTTTGACAGGCGGAAGTTTGTTATTAAACTTGAAATTTATTTTTAACCGAGTTCACCCACATAAAAATTAAAAACAAATAATAACAGCAACAACAAGACTGAGTCAAGTCAGTTGGAATGATCTCAATTCCGATGCTTAATTCCGGCGAATTAATCTTCATCCGAGTTTGTCATTAAATACCATACACATCCATATTCTTTACAGAATATTCATCTCATCATTTTTAAAACAAACAATAATTTATAGATATAGATTTGTTTTGTTATTAATTTGTTCTGTACTTTATTATTATTATATTATTTTTTTTTGTATTTAATATCACTCAACTTTTTAATGAGAATGTGAGTGAGGTCAATATCGATGGCGGCGGCGGCGGCGTGCGTCGGCATCGCTTTTAGGATCAAAGAATATCAAAATATTTATGTATAAATATACATTTTTCCATTCAATCGATTGAAGAATATGTACAGTGAAGTGGGGAGGGTAGAATTTTCTCATTGTTTTTGCAAAAACAAAATAAAAATAAATATTCCAAAGCCACCGGCAGAAATATTTTTAATTGCTCCCAATGTGTCTCTTGTGGCATACAATTTTTATAGTGTGTTCTTATGCCTGTCTTTATACGTCTTGCAGTGCGACACAGTCATAGTTATCGTTATTTTTTCTTAGAAAATAAATCAAATAAAATGCTGAGGGGACGTTGTGGATTTAGAAAAAAAAAATGTTTTTGTAATTAATCCAAATAAATTAATCGCATTGTTTGCTTTTACCTATTTGTTATGAATAAAAAATATGAAGTGCACATTTATTTGAACTTTTTATATTTTCTTTTCTTGTTCTTTTATTTTTGTCTTCTTTTCTTGCTCATGATTTATTTTTTTTCTTTTCTTGTTTTTAGCTTTCTTTTGATTTTATCTTTTCTTGTATTCTAGTTTTCAAATTGGTCTGCTCTTTATTTTGTCAAGTTTGTTTATACATACATATATGATATCATTCTTGTATTTTTTTTTTTATTTTTTTTTTTTTTTTTATTTTTTTAAATTTTTTATTTTTTTATTTTTTATTTTTTTTATTTTTTTTTATTTTTTTTAATTTTTTTTAATTTTTATTTTTTTTTTAATTTTTTTTATTTTTTTTTATTTTTTTTATTTTTTTTTATTTTTATTTTATTTTTTTTTATTTATTTTTATTTTTTTATTTTTTTTTATCCTGGATCAGTGGATTTTTAGATAACTTATTGAACGAAATGAAAATAAATGAAACAACTTTCTACTATACACAAAAGGCAGACAAACATTTAGATTTCGACATCAAAAATTATTGTAAAATAAAATTTGCAATGCATAAATGTAATAATTTACTAGATTTTTAACAAAAACATACAATTTTGAAATTAATTTTATGATTTCTTCAAGTTCAATCATCTGTCGAATCAGCTGATCTGTCAGGCATAACAATAAGGTATCCATATACAATATCTGTTTGGTATTGGACGCAGTCTGTTACGAGTCATTTTTGAAAAAGCCAACCGTAGTGCAACAGAAATTTATATCAATACCAGATACAGCATCCGCAGTAGAATAACTGCAGAAAAAAGGTAAAGCTAAGTCCAGATGCAGATAGAGATTCGACTCTTAAATTTTCGAGTTTTTCATTTTTAGACATTAATACGAGTACGTTTGATATCTCCGAAAGGTTAGTACCCGTGGCATGATGGTTAGTGCGTTGAACTGTCATGCCAGAGGTCTTGGGTTCAATCCCTGCCTGTGCCACCTTAATTAAAAAAAAAAGTTTTCACGGGTACTGCCTATTGTGAGGAATTGACAAATCCTCCAAGAGTAATTCTTGTCATGAAAAAAGCTTTCTCAAATTAGCCGTTCGGATTCGGCTTAAAACTGTAGGTCCCCTCCATCCCTGACAACTTTACTCGCACACAGGAATGGTTGAGAGTTGTAAGTCACTAGGCCCTAGTTCCCAACGGGCTGTTGCGCCACCTAATTTATTTATTTTATTTATCTCCGAAAGGTTGGATGGATGTGTTCGTAGAGTAGTGTCCAACACACAAAACACGCCTAAATTGTTTGATTATACGGAAATAGGCATAAGCTGTAATATTTTTGTTTTATTTGAAAAAAGTTAGTGTCAATAAATATAGCGTCCCTGTTGCAAGATCTACACATAATCAGAACATAATCTACGAAGGAAACTCTTTCCTTCTGTTCTTATTCTAATCAACTTCAATTAAAAAAAATGAAAAACATGAAAACAAATTAAATAAAAAAACTATTCCTGATATTTTCATAGCATATAATCTTTAAAAATGTCAGTTTCATTAAGTTAAATTAGTTCTGTTTTGAGTTTCGGTAAATTTGCGTACAACTTTATTATACAGGGTTATCCATTTTGCGGTTTCAAAAGTAAACGTACTATATAAAACACATATACAATACTACATCATTTAAATGACTTTCTTTCTTTCTTCTTTCGCGTAGCTCCACAAAAAAAAAGTCCAGTGGTGTCAAATCGCATAATCTTGGTGGCCAGTTGATATCGCCACGACGAGAAATTATGAGGCCAAGAAATGTCTCTTGCAATAAAGCCATATTCGATGGAGTTGTATGGCATGTGTCACCGTCTTGTTGAAACCACATATTCTTCAAGTCGTATTCTTCAATACGACAGACAACAAAAAAAATCGGTTGTCGTATGACCATAACGCTACAAATTGACGGTGATAGTCGTTCCATCTTGGTTTTCGAAGAAGTAAGGTCCTCCGGAATCACAAGAGTGTACCAAACAGTGACTTTTTGTGGATGTAATGTCCACTCTTCAATTACTTGAGGATTCTCAGAACCCCAAATACGACAATTTTGTTTATTAACATACCCACCCATTAAATTTCAGATAGTTTTTTTGGCTTTTTAAAAATTTTGATTTCAATTACAAAGTAAATCATTTTATTATTCCAATAAAATTTAAAAAAGTAGATTTATTGATTCTCGGTGCTTTCTTAAATTTACTGTGAACAAATTTAACAATTTTCTAATCAGCTAATCTTGACATTTTTGAAAAATAACTAAAAACTTATACCTCACTATTTGACATTTGTCAATTTGCTTGTCATTTTAAAATAGCATTTCATTTTTTTTTTTTTTTTTAAATTGAGGATAAGGATTTTGATGCTTGTGTTCAGCGTATAACGCGGTCTGCTCAATTAATTTATTTTGAGCTAAGAACGCTTTCTGAACAAGCTCAAAACACAAGTATGAAGCCCGTTCAGAAATAAGAAAAAAACACAATTTTGTTTTTTTTTGACAGTTCAAGCTCTGCCTAAGTTTATGCGGATACATGGGGAAAACATTACAATTTGACATGTCAAAAATTGTTTGTGTTTGTTTATTGACCAATTATACAATTATTACATTTTTGCTATCGCCCAGTTTACAGAGTTTTGGTTAGAACTACCTTACTTTTGAAAATATTATAAATAACGCACAATTTATTTGAATTTTAAAGATATCGTTTAGTTTGAAGAGGAAAGGTCATGAAAACCTCCTATTTAAGAGTTAAACATGTCAAAAATTAAAACTGTCAAAGTCTAGTCGCCCTAGTATTGAAAGCTGAGGTATTTTCATATAACTCTTAACCTCAAAAGCAAATTCTTGTGACCCATAAGCTTCCACAATTTAATTCTCCTTTGTTTGTGCAAGAAAATAAGGAAGATAAAATAAAATCAGTATTAATAGAAAAGCTAGCTATACACTACAATAAAAATAATAATAATAATAATTCATCACCTCAAACAATTTAATAATAACAATTTTCAAAGCTCTCGCTGGCTGTAGTGTTTGATGATGTGTCATGTGTATACGAGTATGTACAATGTACATACATACATACATATGTGTGCATCATGAATGTTTGAAATTTAAAAACAACTATTTTTGTACTCTATACGCTAGAACATATAATTTTAAAAAGAATTATTGTTAAAAATGTAGCGACTTGACTGATGTTTTCTTTTAAAGGCGACAAAAATGATGAATGTGCTTTTTTCAGCTTGAAGTCTATTCTTAAGAAATTGAAATAATAATAGAACGGTGCGAGTGCGGGTGCGGTATGGTGGCGGCAAAATGTCGGCTACCTATAGAGAGAAAAATCTAAACAAAAGTATACACAAACCAACTATATATACTTACAATTTAACCCCTAAAGTTAAGCCGATGATGGGTTGGGGGAATATGGGGGCAACTAGATTATTATTGCCAGTCGGTTTGGCTGGGCTGGGCTCGGCTCGGCTCGGTAATAATAACAAAAGGCCACTTCCTTGCGGGATGAATGAATCAACAATTGCGGATAATAATGCTCATTATGATGATACTGACGACGAAGACGACTATGATGGTTACGATGAAGATGATCATGAGGCTGATGATGATTATGATGATGATGATGCTGCTGCTGATGCGGCTGTCGACATCGTCATCGTCGTCATATTGATTTGAGGTTGTTTTTTTTTTAATATAAATTAAAAGGGGAAAATAGGAAAGAAAAACATCAATTTAACATGCGGTGGCGACAACGACGTTAGTGGCGACGAACGACGGCGACCGACAACGGTAGCGGCTGTAGCTTTGAATGCCCAGTGGGGTCAATTAAGGGGGTATCATGTCGGTTGGGTGCGATTTGTTGTTTGGTTGGTTGGTTGGTTTTTTAATACGTAGTAGATACCTTTAGTTTAGTTTTGATTAGAGATGGGGGCTTTTATCGTCATAGGTAGGAGTTATTGAAGATTAAATGACAAAGATCTTTGAATACTTTTTTGCAATTATGATAAAAAGCTTTTTAAGGCAAAATTATTATAAGAAGTAAATAGTTAGTAAAATCTATGAAAATTCCAAAGAAATTCCGCTATATTATGACAGTTCTGATTTTGCATGTTTAAAGTATTTTCACTCAACGAATTAATGGCGTTTGGAATTGATAATTTTGAAAAAGAAACAATAACAATAAAACGTTTAAAGAAGAACTGTGAAAAAAATGAGGTTTAAAAGGCTTCTAAATGACTAGACTAGGAAACACCATTAGAATTTTCAGTTGTTTCAAATATAGTTCTGGATTCAACCAGTTTGACTCCATAATTTCTTTTTTTCGTTAAGTTTATTCACAAATACTAAAGGACTATGAGAATAAACGAATATTTGTCCATTATGACATTTCTTTCACATTGATTGTTTATATTTATCATTTTAAATGCACAACAAAGACTTGAATTAAATTTGTAGGTTAAGACGCGCTCAAAAATTGTATTCGTTGAATTGTAGATCGTATGTTGGACGCGAATTGAGGTTGACATATCCTAACAATCAGATTACAAGTCGCGACAAAAAAATTGTTTTCTTAAATTTCTCTTATATTTGCAATGAAAAGGATATTTTTACTACCTTTAGATTAACATAAGCTATATTTCTGCCTTTTTGTTTACAATTTGCAAAGAATTTTGGTTTATAGATTGTTGAAAATACGTAACATTTATTCGTTGGTCACTCTGATGTGAATAGACTGTAGACTTTAAAATCGTCTCTTTTATAAAGTTGAATTGAGTAGTTGTTATTTTTTTAAGCGGAACAATCCCTTAAAGCACCATCTTACCCCACAATTGTAACTTAAATAACTTTCCCTTTTCTAAAATTTGAAAATTTTCCGAAATTCATACCCGAACTAATTTTATCTTAATGAAATGAACAATTTTAAAGAGGATACGTTACAAAAATATCATATGTTTTATATATGTACATTCTCGTATATGTTTTCATTTTGTAAATGAATTAAAGAAGAACTAATGGAAAGGGCTGCGTTCGTGGATTATGGTCCAACTTGTCATACTTTATGAACATACCTTCAAGATACACAAAAGTTATCAATTGTACCAATATTTATATTCGAGACTCGAGCAAACGTCAAAATTCTTTCCGCAGTTGGATCCTACTTCTACTTTTAACTGCAACAGGCGTTTTTATTTTTTTTATTTTTAAGCACTGAGCAGAACCTGAGCACATGGAGTACGCTCTGAGCGGAGTTTGATCAGAGATTTTAGACTTATTTATGAAACACACTGGAGAAATGAACTGTCAAAAGCTTAAGAATTTTCCATCTGTCTCTTCCATACCACACCAAACAAACATGAAGTCATAGACGCTCATTTTTTTACTCCATTGACTCGGTCATTTTATTCAGAGACTCTTAGCAAAAAAAGGAACAGATTTTTTTTTTTGACAGTTCAGTTCTCTGCTCTGAACTTAAAAAGAAAAACGCCTAGTGAATAATATTTAATAATATAAAATAAAATATTTACGTATTTTTTCCTTAAAATGTATTCAAAAATAAGAGTTCAACTTTGTCGAATCAAATTATCGTGTCGACCAAATTGAAAACCTGAAATAAAAAATGTCTTAAATTCAAATGTAGAAAATTAGCTCCGTTTCAGTTATTTTAAGTAGTTTCTTGCATTTTTTCTCAAAAAAAAAAATAAAGTAATTAATAAGAATAAAGTCAACAAATTCTTAATTTTTGCAAAACTGAATTAAATTTCTAGCATCCTTGGACTTACTTATCAATTGAGAATACGTAACAATTTTGTGAATATTCGAAATGCATTTTGTTTTAATTTTTGAGTTTTGCATTAGTAAAATAAATCAAATTATTTTTTGATTTAAATCTGTCAAAATGAAAATTTTTCGTGTTCTTGTATAATATTGCTATCTGTCAGTTTGACAGATGTGATTCGTGAATTTCTGAGTCCAAGAAGTTGTGTTAGAAAGATAATTTTTCATTCCTTATTTATTCTGCTATTTCTATGGTACAAAATAAAAACAAACAACAATCTTTTCATTGTAAACCGTTAACGTTAACTCAAATCCGACCCCACTGGCATCTCCATCTACATCAATTGTTTGCCGCCTAAATTGTCTGCCCCGGTCACATTGTCGGATCGGAGGAGGAAAGGAAAAAAAAGACGCATTCTTGCTTGCCGGGTGTATTATGTTTGTAAGTAGTTTAGTAGAGAAGTACCTTAGCGATGAAGTTCGGTGGCACCATAATGAATGTGAAATGTGAATGCATGCAACTATAATAAAAGCAAAGCAACAACAAAATTGTTTATAATCCTACAACAATACAACATCATGTGGAAGCCGCTTTAATTGGAGCTTTTATTTCGCAATTTGATCTCCCCCATTCCGTTCTTTTGTTTTTTTTGATGCGGTTGTTGTTTTTGTAACAGTCAGATGCATTGGTGGAAGTTGTGGCGGTGGTGGCCTATGTCGTCGTCTCCATCGTCAACGTTGTTGTCGGCTGATGCACTTTGCTTTCTTCATATGTACATAGTTTGTCACCTTTGGTATTTTACGCAGCTGAATCATCACTTAAGCTACTATACCTACTGCATAACGCTTTCAATTCACGTCATCATGAGCGCCGAGCGGGCGCGAAGTGCACCATAACTGATTCTTATTCCTCTGTTAAGGGATTATGTGCAGTTTTAAGTCGTTCTTAGTGCAGACTTATGAATTTTAATAATAAATTAAGTTTGAAGTGGTTGCTCTTAGGGGTTGTTTGCACTTTGATTGTCAAAAAAAAAAAAAAAACTTAAAAACTTGCGTTCAGTGCCTTTTTGTTTTGGCGGAAGTGCATATGTTCCAAATTGAGTTTAATTGATTCCTTTTTGTTTTTTTTTTGTTTCATAAAGAAAACAACAAATTTATAGCATAATTGTAATTTTTTATTTTAAAAATTCATGAAGAAAATTGCAAACATGCACAAAAATATTAAAAAAATAAAAAACGAAATCATAAAAAAGTCGTAAACAATTTTTTTGTTTGTGCAAAGGAATTTGCAATGTGACACCTATTTACGTTACACAAATAAAAGGGTGTGTTCAGTCAGATAGGTAGGCCACAGATGGAATGTATTCAATGTTGTTTTTCTTTTTTCAATTAAATTCAAACTCAAATGTCAAATTGACTCCTATTTCGGTTTCAAAATTCATTCAACTTATTTTATGGTTATGTTATGTGTTTTCTGTATTCATCATTTTTTTTTTTTTTCTGAAGTTAGTTTGTTATTGTTGTTTTCTTTTCCGCATCTACTATAATAAATTATAGGAATAAGTTGCGACAAACTGTCATGTATTTTGACACTTTTAAAGCGTGATTCGATATTTAGAAAATGTCACATCAAGAATACAGGAAATATTTTATAATGCGAATGTATTTAATTGCTATTAAAATCAAATTATTTAATTGAACTAAACTTCAATTAAAGCACTACTTCAAAAAGACAAAAATTACTGTCAAGTAGTATACTGTTGATTGTCATCGTCATCACGCAAAAATGTCAAGTTGTGGTGGTTTAGTTTAAGTTTATTGACCTCAAATCATTGTTTAAAAACAACACTGTTAAATGTGTTGGAAGTTGGCAACCCACATTTATAAACATTGCTGCATGGGCATCAAAACCAAACAATAGTATAATGATTTTTGTACATATTTATTTTAAACCCGACAGTAGTAGCATATAGCGTTTGTCATTGATTGGATTTTTCTCATATTTAACCCAAAAAAAAGGACATGCCCGTGAATGCCCGAATTCTTATTTAATTTGGTTACACCTGTTTAGTTTAGCACACACAGTAGCACCAGCGCCAACGTTGAAGAGTTTGTTTTAGGCAAATAACACTAATTTGAGTGGATGATGTTTGATTGGAGTCAAGCTTTTGACACCAACACTTAATCGCATAATGAGGAATTGGGGTAGTAAATATGTGTATCTATGCAAAATATAAATTTTAAAACAAATAAATTAGTAAAAGGTTATATACATAACTTTAAAATGATACAGGGTCATTCATTTTTGGGTTTCGAAAGTTAAAACATGTTGTGAAACTACTTATCATACTCTACGAACATGCCTCTGAGATACACACAAGTTATCAATTGTACCAACATTTACATTCAAGACTTGATCAAACGTCAAAATTCTTCTTCTACTTTTATCTGCCCTTTTTCATGTTCCACAGAGTGAACTAAATTAGATTCTCTTTGCATAAAATTGCCATCTGTCAGTGTGATTCGTGAATTGAATTATTACGTAATACGTTTGCACTTATGTTAATCATTAATGCAGCTTTTTTGATTGTTAGGGTTAAATCATTGCAAATGGCAAACATTGATCTAATATTATGACCCTTAGACAGATGAGTTTGACAGGTATCAAAGGTTAGCGCTACCAACTTAAAAAAAAAACGAAAAAAATATCATATTATTTACTTATAAATAAATTAGGTGGCGCAACAGTCCGTTGAGAACTAGGGCCTAGTGACTTACAACTCTCAACCATTCCTGTGTGCGATTACTGTTGTCAGGGATGGATTATTTACTTGCTCCTAATTAAAATTGTTCATATGTAAGTTTTTTCATGATAAAACATTATTATTGACAAACTGACAAATAAACTCAATAAAAACCAACTGTCACCTGTAAAATTCAATGTCACTGAAATAAATCCCTTGACCTGCCTTTGCAAATGGTTTTCATTTTTGACTAATAATCGTTTTTGGTTAGTCAAAATGTTTGACGGAAATTACTTTTTACACTGTTAAAGTGACCGTCCCTGACTTGGAATTTTGATATTGACAGATTGGTATTTGCCACCTATAAGGGTGCGTTCACAAGCGAGAGGTCAAAGTCATTATTGAAAAAGATCTCATAATAAAATCCTGTTATCGAGGTATTTAATTGCAACATCAAAAAATTTCATCCAGACACATGGATTACATTCTTATTTGATTTTAAAAATAATTTGTTTTCTTATTTGCATGAGTGTCCATTGATTTTATAAACATTTAAGATTTCTTGTGCAACTTAAATACCAACATTGTTTTTTCTTTTTGTCACGCGATAGAAAGCGAGTGTTGAAAATTTGTCACCACAACAATGTGAATGCAATTCTGTTGACATATTTTCTGTTCAATAAAACTCATATAGAAAAGATAAAGGGTTTCAAGATTCTTGGTTGTTGGGAAGTAAATAAATATTTTAACAATCTCAAAACGTAGTCGCTCGCACATTTGAATGATGACAGCCATTTTCGGAAAGACAATACAAATAGGTCAGAATGGAATCATAAAGATAATATAGGTCAAGTTCTTAGAAATGATGGTTACTTTAACTACCAACGGAATGGGATTATGACCATCATGAAAAAAAATAAGGTCAGCGAAAATTGAAAAAACCATAGTAAACAAAATACTATCTTTACTCTTAATAATTGATTCGATTTATTTTTATTTTACGAAAATTCCACAAAAAAAAAAAAAAATAAATCGATTCGTCCTCCAGGCATATCAGAATCAGCAAACCAGTTTCTGAATGAACTTATCATATTTGGAACTTTACAAAAGTCAATTTCATACACTCCATGTCAACAGAATTCGCACACACGTTTTAGAAGATCTTAATCTATTATGTCAAAATATAAATGGTTTGTGTGTGTGCCATCTATTGAAGTTAACTATTCCCTTAAGGTATTAAGAAAAAATCTCCAAAAAGTATCCCAAATATAACCCTAAGTTTTTCTTTCCCCAATTGGAAAGTGTTTCAAATTTAAATTAAAAGGTTTTTTCTGAGTAAACTGAACATGAGCGTTTTCAAGTGGTAGAAGTCAAGTCAAATCAAGTCGTCTTAAATGAATGAAACTTAATAAAAAATTGCGTTACTTGACGAAAAACGGAAAGTTATGCGATTAGAGTTCATCTAGACTTCAATTAGTTGGAAAAAGAATGGTCTAACCCTGATAGGTTCAACTTTTATTTTCAAGTGTTGAGACAATTAAATCGATTTTAAAGCTTCATTATAGCATTGAAATAGGTGTTATAATATGAGCAGCAGTCAGTTGTTATGGAACAGTTGAGCTCGAGGTTGAAACACCAAAAATTACTGCAGGAAATTATAGAAAGAAATCTTACTAAATTTTCTAACATTTTTGCACCCATAAACTTGACCTACCAACATGATAACGCGACTAATCACTGCGGCGCGTAAATGTGCAGTTCCTTCAATGGCTGCCACACTCACCTGATCATCTAAACATCATTTAAAATATTTAGAGATGGTTAGTACTCACAGGGTGGTCGTCAGTTTGGAGAAAAGGAATCCTTAATTTTTGCAATTAAGTTAGCGTGGCGCAAAATTACTAAACTTAGCAAAAACTTGTTCAATTAAAATCCAAGAACAATTTTATTGTCTTAAACTTTCATTTGACTCAAACTAAATTAAAAGAAGAACAAGAAATATTTGAAGGTGTACGAAAAAAAAACTAACAGTTCTTTTTGGACAATTCTTTTGAAATTCTTATAGAACAATAATCCATATTAATATTTAAAACAAGAAAGTCAGTCTGCTTGTTTGTTTGTTCGTCCTTCACGTCTCAATGGAACAATATTATGACAATATTTTTTGTGGGAAGGTAGTTACTAGGCTGGAGAGTGTTTTAAGCTACTTTTCACCACGTTAAAATATCTCATTTACAGCTCCGACCGTAACATTTATACATAATAAGATATTCGATAAATTATTTTTTTTTCAAACACAAATTAGTTAGACGCTGTCTGCTTCTGGAACTTCCATCGTTGCGTATCATTAGGCGTTTCTTATAATGACATTAAGTCTCGAAACTATGCTGAAACAATTAAAAATAGGAGATAACCAGTTAAAAACCGATGCCGAGAGCTACATATGTGACACTAACGAAAGAGTAAGTTTGACAGCATTGGAAGTATTTACCCTGATTTACAAACTTATATACATAACGATCAATTTCTCTGTCAAAGTACGATTCTTGAACCAATCAACGATGTTACTTTGAAGAGACAAATTCAAACATATTGATGTGATATGTACGAAAATTTGTCAACAGACACTGGACTCCTAACAGAGACTTTCATTAGAGTTTCTTAACTCACTTGAGCTTTCCGTTGTGCCCACATAAGCTGAAATTGAAATTATTCGTGCCGGTAATGTTTATACGAAATTTAGATGCCTCTGGATTGTGTAAAGGTACAAGACTTCGAGTCACACAACTTGACCGGAACATTATTAATACTAATGTCTTAACCGGTCGGTCGGCGCGGCGGCGCGCGTTGAAAAGGGTGAAGATATAATTTTTCCTCGAATCCCAGTAATTCCTACAGATTTACCATTCCAATTCAAAAGGCTTCAATTGCGCCTTTATAGTTAGATTCCCTATGACGATTTAAAGGGTAAACACTAAAAGTACCATGGGTGAACCTAGAAAAGCAGTGCTTAGTCATTTTAATAATAGACAGCGTTACTTTTGGTTCCTCTTTATTTCTTCTTATTATGGAAAGGTTACCAACTAACTCATGTATACCTGCCCCTAGAATGTCTCGCGGGCAAAGCTGCGGGTACCAGTCATCAAAATTTAGAGAAAATGGAAAAAGTATCCTCAAAAATGCTAGTACCTATCCAGTTGACAAGGAGTGTACATGTAGATTGAAAGATTTTCTCTCCAAATAGAAAAATGATACTGGCCTCAAAGAATAAAGGACGACCACGACGGACGAGCGACTGACAAAGTCAAATAATGTAACCATAACAATTAAGGCTTACATTGTTTAAAGTAAGTTCCTTATTTGCCAAAGACAAACACTAACATACGTCTATTCCGACTATCTTCTTCCCAATTTACTTAATTATACGCACTATTTTCAAAAGCAACATCAACATAGCTGGAAAAACTTAGATTCCTTTTTTGTAGTCCCTATGCTTCCATAATTTTTTACATTTACCATAGATATATACATATATCCATCCAAAAGGATACATACAATAACAAAAAAGAAAATTTGTATATAGGTTACACTTGCTTTGTGTTGAGCTTTTTGTATATTTTTCAAGCTAACAATGATGTCATAAGGATTCTCTCTTACTCGTTCCATTTTATACCCAATGATATCATTAACCTTTTGTTGATGGTAAATAGAAAAAGGACTTCTCGCATGCCACTTTGCTATGTGTGTGTTTTCTGCTTTGTTTTTCTTATTATTATTGAGTTTAGTTTTCAATTTGTTCATGGTCTTTGGGTCATTTAAAAGTTATCCTTGGACTTTGTTTTTGTATATATTGTATACTTAACTTACTACTTCTACGTCGACGCCGTCCGTCGTCTTTAACCACGACGACAACGAAGACGAAAACAGCACGTCTGACCTTACACAACTTCAATATTTCTTCTTTTTTTTAAGGGTTTATTTTTGTTTTAATATTTAATTTAGGGAAAAAAGACTAAAGCGCAGGCATGCCAATCTATGCTATCTGACAAAGAAAATCATCAAGATTTATGACCCTAGTTTGACATAGAATAATGCTCAGTTCATTC
The DNA here is from genome assembly GCA_920104205.1 of Eupeodes latifasciatus. Lineage (NCBI taxonomy): Eukaryota > Metazoa > Arthropoda > Insecta > Diptera > Syrphidae > Eupeodes > Eupeodes latifasciatus. The sequence continues at coordinate 143,417,826 of OV049924.1, read as the reverse complement.
ATTCGCATGTAAAAGAAAATTTAAGGGTGAATAGATGGATGGATGAATGTAATACAGCAGTACAATATTTGATGGCGTAATTTTTAGGATTTTTTTTAGTGAACCTATTGCGTAGTAGAATTTTGTGTTTATAGTGTTTATGTTTTGGAACTCTTTGTTTGGTATTGTTGATAAATAAATTCTAAAAATACAAAACTTTTGAAGAATTCAAATTTTTAGATGTTTGTAGGCATACTCTGAATTTTATTAAAAACTGAAATAACAATAACAAAAGGAAAGTGCTTTAGAAGATGAAACCCTTTTATGTGCTCTGAGTTTCTTTTTCTTACAAAAATTGAAAATTTTAGAATTTTTAGACGCAACGACAAGAAGAGCTAAACGTTGAAACACTTTAGAACACTTCAAGTCAAAACCGTTGTCGTTAGTTATCATAAAGTGTGTTCGTAAAACCTAACTAAGAGTTGACCCCAGATATACCTACAGATATTTGACCGTTCTTAAAAACTACAAAAGATTAAACCGTGGGTTGATGGTTAGTGCGTATGGTTGTTATGTTATGATGTCGGTTTCAATCCCTACCTAAAAGTTGTTTCACTCGCCCAAAAAATATTTAGAGCTTTTTCAATCAAATTCAAGCAATGTCATACGTCATATGTTAAATATAAATTATAACGGGATGTTTATTTCGTAGTTTCAAGTTAGTAGCACAGGCCTTTGACACCTGTTATACTCAGCTGTAATTTGAAGTGTCAAAATATTAGTTGAATGTTATCCAATTACTACAAAAGTGGTTTATTCAAACGTAGCTAATTTTTGTGCAATTGGTCGAATGATCACGACTTGGAGAATACGTGGTTACCACAATACTTGTTGCCCCACCCAATCCACACAATAGGGCTATCGCGTAATTTCACGGTTTTGCGACTTTAATTCGTCACTATGACCATGAGATTTGACACAGTTCTATATTTTTTTGGAGCTACGCAAAAGACTGTGGGTTAAAACGAAGAATTCCCAAACTATAGACGCTTTAAAAATCAACATTATTCAATTTATGGCCGAAAAAATCCTAAATGTAGGAAAAATTGGCTTAAAATTACCTCAAAAGAATCACATGGTGTGATTCTCATTGAATATGAATGATATTTTAAATTGCATAGTTTATAATTAAGAAAGTCTTAGTATTGTGATGATATAAAATTTTAACCGAAGATTAAAAAATATTATTTTCATTAAGAAAACCATTATTTTGAGAATTCTCTTTAGAAATTATTCAGGTCAACTGAACATATAACTTATGTGACTTGTCGTTAACCAACTTAAATAGTTTAACTTAGAAATAAAAGGAAACAATTGCCCATATTCTAACGTGTGCTCAAAGGGGAAGATTTCCCTTTGTTTAAAATAAGTTGACGTTATTTCGCTTTTGTAAATTGCAATAGTGACAATTTTTAAAAGTTGTTTTTTTTTCACTTGGCTTTGTTATGAGCTGTCAAACTCATGCATTAAAATGTCAAAGTGTCACAATCCGGATACCGTTTTGTTAGTGTTTTACGTGTAAAATAACAGTTGCGCAAAAACAGCTGGAATGTCAAAAAAGGAATTCAATGGTATCCAAGAATTTCTGGTATATTTTGGTATCTGACAGAACAGCTGATTCATCATATGGTTGAATTTGAAGGAACCCGAAAATTAATTTTAAATTTGTATGTTTTTTTTTATTAAAAATCGGGTAAATTATTAAAATTATCTATTCGATATTTTATTTTAAAATAATTTTGTACCTCGAAATCTAAATGTTTGTTTCCTTTTTGTGAACTGCTGACAATTGTTTTTAATTTTTGCCTGCTATCATTATTTAGGTATTCAACTCATTTAATAAGGTGTCTAAAAATCCCCATATCCAGAATAGCATATCCAACACGATATTGAACACAGCCAACAAATCAATGGTTCACCCACTAAGCTTCCGGTATTGATTCTCAACTAAAACCTATATCATTAAATCTTTTTTCCAAAAGCACAAACGTCATAATATGGGACACGACAAGATTCTGGATGATTAACCAAAAACACCATTTAATGATAAAGTAAATGACAAACATTTGGCGCCATTCCCTATTAAAAGGTCAGCCATTGTCATTTAAATCAGATAATTCTGTTGGTTTTTTAACAGGACATTTTAAATTTTGTCCGCCAATTTAAACTCTTTCAAAATCCTTCACATAAATATATACATATATGTATATTTGTTAAAGACCGAAAAATTTCAATACTCATTTACAATGAGGTCAGAGAAAATGCTGAAATAAAAAATATTATATAGGTAAATCCATACATATACCATTAACGAGGAGAGGATGTTTCTATAGAGTAGAACTTCATGTCCTAGTTTATTTTTTGGCACTTTTTGCACAAGGTCGTCGAGTGTTTATTCCATTGATTTGAACATAATAAAGAGTAAATCCTTTTCAAAAACCACAAAACTGCAAGTTGGATGTAGTCCCACAACCAACCTGCACACAAAAACCAATATTCCTTTTATTTTAGAATGTTGCTCATTTCCATTTTGAAACACTTTCAAGTTTACTTTTGGAAATCATAAAATTCCCTATAATTTCGTGACGGTTGCGGTTGTGTATATATATTTTTCTTCCTTAATCGAAATATAAAATGCAAACAAACAAAATTAATTACCGCAATATCCTTGTTGCATTTTATATGAAATTAAAAAAGCAAACAAAATATGTACATATGTACACTGTACAGTGTACATAATAATATTGTTTTCATTGTTAAGAACACATCCTTGGACGTTGCACAGAGGGTTAACTATTTTTGAGTCATGTCTAGGCCATCACAGAAATGAATTCACTATATTGATGGAAAGTGGTGAAGGGTAGGAATTGGGGGTACTCTTCTACCAACAGGAAAAACAATCCTACTTCCATTCTGCAGGCCATCATATCGGTTTCTCATTTTATAGATGGGTAGAAAATAAAAAACGAAAACAGAAATGAAAATAAGCAGCTATTATATTTGAAATGCCAATTGCATTATAAAGTCCTTGCCATCCTTGCACTTGCTTGACTAAGGCTATGTGGATAAGCTATCATATTATTATATCGTGCTTCTAGGAAACTCATTAGTTCATCCATTAAAAATTGATGACACAGTTCGTTCATCGTTCTGGTCGATATGAGTGGTGATGGCGGGTTAAGGATTGGAGTTGGGATTGGGGACGGTTGACGAATTGTTAATTTTGATTTATTCTCCTTTTCGAAAAATAAAATCATAAAAATGCCATTTACCTTTTTTCAATACTAAACAAACCAACTGTACTCTCTCAATGAATTCTGGTTGAATTGAATTTCTAAAAATGTATGTCAAGGCGATATTTCATTATTCAAACAATATCAGAATATCGCTCGCGATATACATACATAGGTACAACAATGAAAATGACACTGCAACAATTCTTTTTTAAGAGACACCACAGCACACCACACGCCACCATCGCAACCAATGTTCTAGTCACCGCGCCGCCACTACCAATACCGCCGCCACCGCTACGGTGCGTCGGTCGACGACGATGGTCGTCATCATTGCATCGTTGTTTTTCTTCTGGTGCCATTGTTGTCATGGCCATTTCCTCGAAAATGCACACAATGTGGGGAATTTGTTTCCCTTTTAACTTATTTTATTTTATTTGGCTTTGTCTCTGTTGTTGGTTTGGTTTGGTTTCATTTTTTTGGCCCACTGAATAAGACATCTTAATGGGGGCTAACATTAAATAGTGGGTTGACTATGGCAAGGATGAGGACTCTCGACTCTATCTCTATCTAGACGGAAGACAAAACCAATATAAATGCAATGAAAGAATCTTTCGTGACTAAAACCAATCTTGAAATTGTGCGTCACATGAACTGTAAGGTAAAATACATACATATGTATACATAGGTCTTTCCCACAAATCAACAAGCTTAATCGAACGCATTGAAGGAGGATGGCCTTTAATTTATTTTGTTTCTTTTTTTAAATTATTATTTATTCTTGAAATTAACGTATTTAAGGTTAAGGTCATTGTATGAAATGAGTAATTATGGTGACCGACTGCCAGTTTTTGTATTCAGCTGGAACACAAAGCATTTCTGATGAATCTGGATGATGTGATGCGATGCGATGAGATATAACAATAGAATAGGTACTTTGTTTAAATAAAAGCGAATAGCATTGTGTTAATGTCTTTATAAAAAGGTTTTGAAGAGGGAAGACAACCTAAAACAGATTTTTAAATGGGTTGTTTGCTTTTATCTTTGATCTGGGTTCTCAGGACATATTCTTTATACATGACACTATCAGATAAGTTGGCAATGATAAATGTTGTCCAAGATTATATTTTCAAAATGAAGGCGTCATATTCGATCACACTTTTACTCCTGCTGTCCTGATGGACTTTATCCAATCGAGATGAACTTAGCAGAATTCAAACGAACAGCCTGCGAAGCAATTCGCTTTATCATATTTGTGCGCCATCGTCCTTGAATTCCTTTTCCTTGTTCGTAAATAAATAAAATAAGGGTTCAGGCCTCCTCATTTTTGATTAGTATTAATTTTTATTAGTATTAAGGTAGACAAAGTCCTTAACTACTTTAATTTACGTCTGTCGATGGTGACGTCATCAGCATATGCAAGTAATTGGACAGACTTTTGAAAGATAGTACGATGTTAAAAAATCGCATGACAGCGCATCTCCTTGTCTAAAGCCTTTTTTGAGTTATTTCCAACCTTTATGGAGCAGCGCGAGTTCTCCATGGTCATCCTGCACAAACGGACGAGTTTGGCAGGGATGCCAAAACTAGACATGGCTCTATGCAGCTCGTCCCTGTAGATGCTGTCATATGCGGCCTTGAAATCGATGAAGAGATGGTGGGTGTCGATTTGATGTTCTTGGGTTTTTTCTAGGATTTGTCGTAATATAATTATTTGACTGTACACTTTCCTAGTCTAAAACCAAACTGATAAGGACCTATCTGGTTGTTGACGATGGGCTTTAAACGTAGACTGATTCCTCTATAGTTCAGTTTAGAGGATCTCCTTTTTCAGTATCGGACAAACAATTCCTCTCTCCTTAAAGGTCTACCTGGAATCTACCAATGGGTCTGAAAACGAAGACTGAGTAAGTTGCTGGCGGCTCTCTACGTTCTAGATATTAGACCTTTCTTAGTTCTGTTCTATTTCCAACACTTTTTTTTTTATTTTTATTAACGATCTCCTGTCTGCAACTTTAAGTCCCATACATTGTTTCGCTGACAAAACATGATAAGCTCATTAAATTCCCGCATCTTGGACAGTATTGAACGAAGACCATTTAAATTGATTGGAGATAATATCATCATTGGTTCATTTACGTCGCTTGAACATCGACGTAAAGTTTCTTGTCTCATCCTTTTTTACCGTTATTTTAACGGTTTATGCTCTGGAGAAATAGCCAGCTGCATTCCTCCCCTTAAAGAGTTCAACCTTAATACTCGCACTTCAAGGAATGCTCATCAGTATACCCTCGACCCCAACTACGGTCGTACTGTCAAGTACATTCGTTCTTTAGCCTTACTATGCGAATGTAGATTCCTTTACTAAACTCCATCTTTCCCAATCATTGCAATATTCAGGAATTTTAAAACACCTCTTTTTAAACCCTTTCTCTCTGCAAAGACAAACTCACTAAAGGCCCTAAGCTGCCAATCATCACTCACAGAGATTGCAAAACAGATCAAATTTAAAATATTTTGAGTGGCAGGCCATAGAGACGGAACCAACTACAACGGTTTACCCATGTGGCAATGGCCCATTGCCACCTAGAGAGAATAAACTTAAAATGAAACAACACTAACACATCCGACACTCGACGGTAAAATAGATCTGTTAAAAGCTTGAATAGACACTGCTTTAAGGGCAGCATGCAACTTGGCTTGGAGTTTCAAATGAATCTTGTAGAAGCTGTATGGATTTGAGGCCGAGGGAATAGTTTCTTATCTTTTTTTTTTAATATGCCCTACCTGAAAATGTCTACTATAACGATCTTAGCTTTGTGTGTTCGCCAGCCATCCTTTTTACCTATCCTAACTAATGTCGTAGTTCTAGTCCTGGGATGGATAATCTTAAAATTGGTCTTAATTGTTGTTCATCACTTTGTTCTTATGTCTTCGGCTTCCGATTTATATTAAGTTAAGGTTCCATTTTTTTTTCTTAAAATAACTTGGATTTATAAAAAAATCCACTTTGTTTTTTAGAATTTGTTAATAATTTCAATTGTATTCCTTTTTTTTACAGTTTGCATGGTGAAAAGCATCTCTGAAATAGCCGAACTCTATGTCCAATCATGCAACAAACACAATACAACACCAATTCCATCAGTTTTAGAACATTTGAAATTGATTGAACTGGATAAATCAATACGCCAGCCATGTTTATTATTAAAAAACATCAAACTTATGCCTGCCGATTGTGAAGCCCTCGAGGAGATTTTTAAAAGGGTAAAAAAAACAATGATTCATCATAATTATGTGTAAACCCTACCATAATCATGATCATGATCATCATCATCATCACCGCTTTGAGTGAGTTTATTTAAGATATAAAATTCTTAAAATATTCCACTCCCTTGCAGGTTCAATATAAATCCATTGATGTCTCATCGTGTGATCTGAATGAAGCTGCCGCTAGTGCCCTATTCGATATGTTTGAATATTATGAAGTGACAAATGAATTGGATATATCTTCGAATGCAGATGGCATGACTCCACGTGGCTGGACATCTTGCATCTATATGGTTAGTCATAGTAGAGCATTGCAAGTATTAAATGCTCAGGGTAATCCTTTGTCGAAAAATTGTGCCGATAGTTTAGGTAGTGCATTAAATTCATCAAATTTGCATACAATTAAATTAGAACACTGCGGACTAAGAGGTCATCCGTTGGACTCGTTATGTAAGTGCATATAAAACTAAGTAGACTGCAGGCTTAGTTTTGAAATAAAAACAAAACTCTTAAGTCTGCTAACATTAAACAATATCTTTCTAATAACTGTGTTTTTTTATTTCAGGTACAAAATTACGTAATAATCAGATATTAAAAGAGCTATGGCTTGCGTACAATGATCTCACATGCATGGATGCTGATAAAATAGCACAATTACTCAGAACAAATCACTTTTTACAGTTAATTGATATAAGCAATAACAATATAAAGGTGAGTTTCAAATGATTACTATAGTTGTTCTATATATTTCTGGCCTCGGTAAAATTAAGTAATTTAGGTGCTTTTAAACATGACCGCTAAAAAGTTTGTCTCTTTTGAGTTATGCTATCCTTATATTGTTTTAGTATTTTAGTGCGATTTATTTGGCTTACATCATGTTGAAAGTGTTTTATTTATGAAAAATAGAATTAATCAGAATTTACTTTCGTGAAGTTTTGTTTTTACGATTTTTGACGTGCATTATTAAGTCAAGACTGACCAGTTTAAATTTAATTCCCGTCGCTCTAGAACAGCGACAAGGTTTTTAAACTTCGTTCTTGATCAGATATTTTGCCATCATCAAAAGATTGAGCATATTTTGCTATACAAATGGATCATTTTGTGACACACAAGGAAACAAGGGCTTCCCCAAACATTAGTATGGCTATCATTTATTAGAATGTGGAGGAACAGAAAACATAAGGGACTTCATTTGTAGTCAACTGCATTCTTTGAACGAAAATTTTGACCAATGCAACTAGTCAGTTTTTTAAGTGTCATAAATTTAAACTTGGAATTTTTCTTCACTAACCTCAACTTTCAGTTCATCGTGCAAAAACTTCTAAAAACATTGTTGTCTACAAAACACTCCTCGGCCAAGCTACAAGTCCATCACAATTTGTATTATAAAGAAATATTACTTATTTCTTTTCCAATTTGACAAGAAACGCATTTATACAAAACATTAAATGGAATTGTGCAAAAAGTAAATACATCATAGAGTAATAAAGTTCAGCTTTCAGTTGAAACATGATCAGCTGTCATTTTGACATAAGTAAACTTGACTTGATAATTAGGGAGATTCTTCTTGAATAACTTTCTAGTCAACTTTCAAATAAAGTTGCCTCAATTGGAAGGCACATTTTTGATAGCATGCCAATCAAATCAGATAATAGAAACTTGTCTTACTATCGAGTCCTTTATGTTGCCTGATCCTGTCCAATAACTTTTAATATTGTCTCAAACAAATCAAATCAGATAATAGAAACTTGTCTTACTATCGAGTCCTTTATGTCGCCTGATCCTGTCCAATAACTTTTAATATTGTCTCAAACAAAAGCAAGCGTAGGTCGATTGATGTGAAGAAATGTTTATTCAATGGTGGTTGCACAAAAGCCAGGTGATGAGTCATGTGGCAACCTAAAACAGTAAAGTCTGATGGAAATCTTTGGTAAATAAATAAAACCAATAAAAGACGTCGAGTCATCGACGTTTACTAGTTCAATCAACTGAATTTTTGAAGACTCAACTCTTTGCATTGATAGTTCACCCACCGTACAGAATGAATTTGACATTTTCTTGTTCAAAAACACCCAACATAAATTTCGTTGACACCGATATTCTACGATAGAAGAAACTAAAATTTTGTATTATTGTAAAATGTACTGGTGGCCTTGGAGAAGATGTTGAAAACCAACAATACCATTTCAAATTCAATATTATTATGAGTGTTTTTTGGAAGAGACATCCGTAGTATAGTAGAAATTTATTTGAATAACTATACAACACCCGCAGTAGAATCACTGCAGGAAAAATTGAAATCCTGCTCTAGATATAGATTTGGTTTTTATTCGAGTATCTAAATCAATTTTCTAGTTTTTGATTTTTAGACATTTTTGGTACTTTTGATACCTCCTTAAGACTCAATGGATGTGTTCATAAAGTGATGTTCAATGTACAAAACACTATAAAGTAATTTTAAAACTAAAGATAAACTCTATGTTTCTTCACAATTTATTTTCAATCTATTTTAATTAACGTTTTTGTAATTTTATTACTTGTGTGTTTTTCCAATGAACTGACATGACGACTCAACTTCTATTTAATCTTTTTTTGTATAGTCCTAAAAAAATGTTGTTGGGTCTCCGTATCAATTGTAGTACGAATACCTTTCAGAATAAAACCTACAAAGCTACTTGGCAAGCCTCAAGAAAAGATAAAGATTAGAAAATTTAAATCTTATTTCTTCTCATTCTGGTTTTCAACGTTACTTAGCATAAAAATGTCCTTTGATTTTTCTGCGCGTCTTTGTAATATTTATTATAGCTGTTTGTAAAAAAAAAGTATCGCTTTTTTGTAAACTACTTAACTAAGTTGTTTATACGGTAATAGACATAAGTTGTAATATTTGTTTGTTAGCGTCATCTGCTGCACAAGTAGGTCTAAATCTAGTTAGACCATAATCTACGAACGAACCCCTTACCTTTATTTCTTATTTTATTCGTATTCAATTTGCAAGAAGTTAAATATAAGCTATTCCTATCATTTTTTTAAAACATCCTCTTTAAAATTGTCCATTTTATTAAGTTAAGATTGGTTCTGGTCTGAATTTCGCTAAAATTTTTACAATTTTGCTATAAATTAATCTGAAAAATGTTCAATTATATAGACTTTCCAATATAAAAACTATAATTACGCCAAAAATATAGAGAGCAACCCTCGTATTTTTAGCGAATTAATTGATTTTTTGTAGAAAATTTTTATTTATGATAGTTAGCACTTTATTTGTTTACTTAAATTAAAAAAAATAACATCAAATTTAACATATTTAAATAGAGACTTGCTTGATTTTGTTGTTTTGTTTTTCTGTCGCAAATTAGAATACCAGACTGCGTGGCGTAAGATTCCAAGAATTTGAAGGTGTATTTTTGTTTTCTAGTATTTTTTTTTTCCAAAACTCCATCCGGCTGTTCAAATAATAATAATATTATATATATTGTTTATTTATTTAGTAATTGTTTATTTGTACTTGTGTACACAAATGAGTTGCTAAATTATTATGTTTGGTACCAGGAAGAAGAAACGCACAAATAGTCACGTATTTTTTGTTAACAAACTGAACAAAACAAGTTAAATAGGTGAATCAGTTAAAAATAGAACAACTTTTTGCCCTAAATATCACGAAATAATTAAGATTAATAAAAACGAAAAGCGTAGGATCGTCTTTCACCTATATATATGTTCTATTTACGTGATTTGAAAAATATATTTACAAAGCATACATTTTCAACTTGATCACAAAGTTCAAAGGATCCGGTCACTCAGTGAGCAATAAACTTAGGTGGTACAGGTTGGGATTGAACCTAGAAGTTTAGTAAGGAGTAATAAATGAGTTTTGTAGAAAAAAAAGCAAAATCCTCAAAACTAAACCTAATAAATGGAGCTGTTATCGGGTTATAAACAAAACTGTCATCTTTGAATGTAGGTGATTTACTTGGTGTAATGATAAAAGATCTGTTAGCAGAGGAACTCTTCAAATCGGTGTCCCCTTTTCTCTGGAACCTGAAGGACAACGAATTTGTAATTGGTCTACATGCGCATAGGTTGGCTTCGCAGTTTCATGGAAGCGTCTTAATATTTCAAAATAAAATTTCAAACGTGGACCCTCCCTTCAGACGAAGCTAAGTATTTGAGTTTCAAGGAAACCTAATATTCCAATAAATATTTAAAGTGTCTATTGGTCTACAAGCCAAAATTGTACTCTTCATTAGCTATATATACTGCGACACTTTAATCCTTCTGGCTCCCCTAGATATTTTAGACAAACAAATAGCTGTGAGTACTTCTTATATCAAAGCTACATATCGGTCCACTTGGCATTGTCAACTCTTTAGATTCAAGTACCATTAGGCTGAGAGCCTTACTAATATCAAGAGGGAATACATGGCAACGAAACAGATTTTGCAATCTCTGGATCTTTCTAAGTATTTTAAATCTATTAAAGATTCAAAAATGAATTAAAACCTATAATACATATGGGAGGATAGAGTCTTTCAACTAAATTCATATGATACTATAATAGGCTGATTAAAGGCCTATTAATAGCAACTCCAACCTTACCTAATTCTACAAAAATAAATAAATAAATTTGATGGTTATTTTCAGGAATGGAAAAGAAACTATAGTTGTAGTATGTCGAATCCGAGCTTCTAATTTAAGAAACACTTCTCAGGCCAAGAATTACTCTTGAAGCATTTGCCGATTCCTCACAATAGGCAGTACCTGTGAAAAAACTTTTTGGTGATTGAATCATGGATTGTAGCTTGGCAATCCTATGCACCTATTCCTACGAACCGTTTGTAAGCACTGAGCGATGCTTGGTTTCTTTTTCGCAAAATCCTTCACAATACAAATATATCATAGATCCAAAGCAATTAAGTTTCTTATATTGAAAAATGGGCAGCATACGTATACTCGTGCATCGGTACATCTTTATTTCTATTGTCGTCGTAAGGCTTTAAATAATTCTTAACCAAACTTTAGGTGGTTGTGATTTAATTTAATTTATACTTCTTTCTTTAATAAATCAATGCTAGTTACAAGCGATAACTATCTAAGGCTTAATATTTCCAAAAGCCAAACAAAAAATGTATGTACTTTAAGACCAAACACAGTTTTTCAATACATTTTTTTTTTCTTTTACAGGATGAAGGCTTAATGAAAATAGTCAAAGCCCTTATCGAACAGTCCACTGAGCTAGAACGTCAGAAAATTGCTGCTGCTGCAATAGCTTATGCTTTAGCAGAAGCTGAACACAAGAAACGACAACAGCTTGCGAATAGCGGCAGCACCAACAGCAGCCACAAAAGTGGCACAAACACAAATAATTCCACCACCACTACATCATCTCAAACAACAACAACAAGTGGTTCAAATGGAATGGGCACAAGTACCGATGACGAAATGACAAGTGGCGATAGTGATGCTAGTCCCGCCGAAGAAGATGACGACGATGATGATGACGATGATGACGAAGCCGATGATGCTGATGTCGATACAGATGCCAATGATGCCGAAGATGATGATGCAACGACAACAGAAGACGATGGTGGTGGCTCAAGAGTTGAAGACGATGATGACGATGAAGATACAGTTAAAACATCGACAATTAAAACAACGCCACCTATGAATGGACAATCGAAATTAGATAAACTTTTGTCCATGAATAATAGTGATAGCAGCGAAGAAGCCCCAACCGACACTGTGGCTGCTTCGGATATCAGTGTAAGTGATGATATTTTTGACAGTACAAATGTGGTTCCGCCGCCGTTGTTAGTTTCATCGACTCCTATTGCGGAACCAACACTGGATCAACCAGCGTCGAATAATAATAATAATACAGCGGCAGCGGTTCTTTTTGAAGTTCATGAGTTGATCGATGACGCCGACTTAGCCAAGGGTGCTATTCCCACCAAAGCATTGGATGTAAATAAAAACTCAACGAAGGTGGACGATTTTGACGACACCCATAGTACAGATTCGGCTTTCGAGAGCTCATCAGACGGTGATATAAGTAGACACTTGCCAGATGAATTTGTAGATAGATTTGATGGCAAGGACGAAGTAGAAACGGCCACCATAGCCACAGAAGCTTTAACCACACCCACGCCAACACCCACCCCGCCTCCTCCACCATTGCCAACACCCACGGAAATGGCACCCCCACCACCACCGCCACAAATAACCCAAACAACAACACCAAAACCAATCGAAGTCGCACCTCTGAGACAAATGGCAGCATCGGTGTCCCCGAATACCAGTTGCGAAAGTTCCAGTGGTGGCGACATATCAGCACTGAAAAATGCTGCCCTAACCGGCACTAGTCCCTCACCAGCGCCGGGAATGCGCCGCACCGAATCCACTTGCACCATAACTCAGTCAACTCGTGTCCGATCACACAGTTCGGACTCTCTGAGCAGTGATAATTCACTAGATGGCAGCATAAGTGATAACGCTAGCGGGAATTTCTCGACCCGAATCAACGAGAAACTTACCAAAAACGACACCCTAACCAGACAAAAGCAATTTGATGTGCCTGTAGATAATAGTAAGACACCGCACGGCCTTAAAGCATTAGCCCTGTGGAACAATAACCTGACCAAAGAATCAGGTCCCCTCATATCCGATTTGCTAGCAACTACCGTATCACTGGAATTACTAAATATTGGCAAGAATATCCTATCAAATGACTTTGTGGCTTCGATTCGTGATAGTTTGTCAAAAAATACAACTCTAACAACTTTGGGATTACAGAGTGCACACTTAAGTTGTGCTGGCATCCGTACCCTATCATCTATATTGCAATTCGGTGGTAATAGTACATTGCATCGAATCGACATCCGTGATAACAAAATCGAAGTGGAGAGCTTAAATATGCTGGCAGAGGCACTCAAGTCCAACACAACTGTAACACAAATTGACATCGATGACGAACCAAAGAGGCTATCGGTAAGTAGTGATGCTCGATGGGAGTATAATGATTTTTGCCAAATTGATATTGATAATGTATATACGTACGAAAAAATACCAAAACCAAAACAAAAACAAATAAACAAACTGTTGAACATCCATAATAATTCACCCAAACAGTTTGAGAGGGTATGGAAAAAATCACCATTCCGTTCGCATCGAGTGGTGAGTATATGAGTACTTTCAAAAACAAAAAGCTTGTTGCTGTTTTCTTATTCGTAGTTCTTCTTTAAAATTATTTGTATTGTTGTTTCTGTTGATGTTAAATTTGTATAGGATTCATTTCGTTGATGATGGGAGGTTATTATTTCTTAGTTTTAGTTTTTGTGTTAGAAAAGTCACTCATTCTACTTCTATGTTCTGATTTTAGTTTTGGTTCTGGTTTTGTGTAGAATTTTCTTTTATTCTGATTTTCATTTATAAATCACGGCTCCTGTAAGTTTTACTAGGTCAGTCACAAGTTATTGTCTAGAGTAACTGAAGGAATCCCTTAAGGACCGTATTTATTTTGTTTTACCATTAGATTACTTAAAATCCGTAACATTTGTTTCTTAAGCGTGAACTCTATCGTTTCGGTTGCGCTAAACTTTTCACCTATCAATACAATGAGATTGAACTATTAGCTCGTAAAATTAGAAGCTTGGCCAAGTTTTTATTTTAATTCCCAACTTTGAAGCATCTTAAATCACTTAGAAAATGTATCAACATTTCATCGGTTCAAGTCTTTCAACCTACATAGTCTTGGTCTGCATCGTCTCTTCAGCCAGCGTAAGTATGGCGGTATAATGTTGCCGAAGAATTTAGCACAAAGGGCTACCAAGCCGCTATTCTTTGCTCATACTTGTTAGATGAGCTTCCTACGGGATTAAACCTAGGTTAATTTTTGTTATAATATCTGCTTCGCGCTGATGTCTCCTGAATGGTCTTTTTCTACAGAACGCGTCTAAGCGGCTGGAGTACCTTTTATTAAGTACATAAGTCTCGAATCAATTTGTGAGTGTTGGTAGAACTTTGATTCGGTACATCAGCAGCTTAGATGTTATGTTAAGATTTCTCGATTAAAAGAGCTTTGATCTAAGATCTACATACAAAAAGATAATGGAATATCGAGGCCTTATGAAAGCATCGAATTCGCTGCAGAAGTTATCTGGTAAACTTTAAATGTATGTAAATGTGCGTGATTAATCTTTTTGCATATCAGTCAGTTGCGTCTAAAAAATATACATATAGTACATTCGTTGACGCGTCTAAAAACCCTGTTGCTTAAAACTCTCGATTATTTCTGTGGCGTCTTTTTATCTGTTCATTAATTGCGTACAATTTTGTTTGATGTTTTTAAGTTTTCAAATTTTGAATGCATAGTTTTAATTGTTGTATTGTTGTTTCTGAATTCCTTTCACATTTCCCTCTTTTTGATTTTCTATCTTTTCACAAAAATAAAACTCATCCAGCTCATCATGCTCGCCATTGTTACCATCACCGAAAAAAAGGTTTATTATTTCTGTTCTCTCTTAAAACAAAATTTAAGAATGTTAAAAGTTTCCTTTCATCCCAAAATTTATCCAAAATGCATTTATATTTATTTTATTTTCTTCAACAGATTGGCAGTGATGCTCAACTCGATTATGCACGTGTTTTAGAAAATGTCCGTTCACTATGTGCCCGCAATGAAAACCAGCCATTAGCTGCAGCAGCAACAGCCACTGATAAGTCCGCAGCAGCAGTATTAGCAGGAAAGCGACACGGTGGCTACTACCTGGGCTCCCGCAAAATCTCCTTAACTTGCCATAGCGCTCCGCCAAGATCAGCAATTGTTGATCAGGCTACATCATCATCTGCATCATCATCGTCAACAACAACAACAACAACAACTAATACCACCCCAACAAGCAGCAAACTTGAGGTGAAAAAGAAAACCGGTGTTCGTCTGCGATCTCCTATCCCAAGTCCACCCACAATATCACCGTCGTCGTCCCCAGTGCCAAGTCCTTCGAAAAGTCGTTTTCAAGTATTCCGTGTGTCGGAAGTCAGTCCACTAACATCACCAATGACCCCGTCCCCATCACCATCCCCCACGCCTTCACCGACACCATTAAGTACGGCTTCTGGTGTCATCATCAATTCCAAAGATTCCACAACAACAATTAAGAGGCTTTCAACATCGCCACGTTCTAGGTTCCAAGTAATGAAGATCTATGAAGATCCAGGTGTGCCAATTGCACATCGAACATTGCCACCGATAACACCATCGCCATCACCACCAACAGCGCCCAGCATAACAAGGCCGGCGCCGTTAACACCAGTTTCAACTCCACCATCTTCCTTGTCAAATTCAACGACATCCGAATCAACAACAACAATAGCAGCAACAACAACAACGATGTCATCTCCATCGTGGACATTTGAAGAGCAAACAATCATTACAACACCAGCAACGCCACCTATTCAAGATATTGCAACAGCAGAACCATCATTCAATCATGATATCTCTGCTGATTCTGCTGCACCAACCCCAACAGCAACAACCACAACAACACTAATTACAAATAATTCAGCTACAAATACCAAATCAAATCCAAATTCAATAGATGTAAATAATAGTACAAATAATACCGTTAAACCAAATGATCAAGTGGATGCATCAGCAAGTGTAGAAAGTTCAACACCGCCCGTTCAAATTCCACCATCACACCATCAAGAAGATGAAGAATCAACAAAATGTCAAACACACCTCTGTCCTCCACCATTGCCAGTTGTGGAGGATGATCAACGAACTCTAACCAATAGTCCTGATGTAAATATCGATTCCATAGGAATAACAGCAACGTCATGTTCAAGTGCACAATCCGAATTCACAATCACAACAGAAACAGCAACAATAACAGCAACAGCAATAGCAACAGAAACAGCAACAGTAACAGAAACAGAGACCGAAACAGAAACAACATTACAATCTACAAACGACCCACAAGCTGTTTTAAACTTATCTCAAGATCTGCAATCACAACCCGCCGCCACATCAGCAGCTTCCCCAGCTTCTGGTAGAACAAGAAAAAATTCGTGGATACCAAATTCCACATATCCTGGAACAGTAGATCGTCTATTGAGCATGTTCCAAAATCCGACCCATTTATTCCATCGAAGTTCCTCGCCAGATACAACGATCCCAATCAGCCAGGAAGATCGAGGGACGCCGCCACCGCCGCCACCTCCCGAAGAAGACCTACAACAGTCACTTGTTCCTGTGCGAAGGCGGACTCCACCGGCTGGTAATCAATTTCCATGGTGTAAATTAGGCACAGAAATGTGTAAGCCCGTCACAACAGTCATGCAGAGCGCTGCGGCAGTATCTAGTGGCTATGTGGCTTGTGGACCACCAACAACTGCGGTTGTAGCCTCAGTTGAAAGTCCACGATCTTTTTTCGATGCTGCTTCCAAGCAGCTGCGTGACTTTAGCAAACAAGTATTTCGCCAGAACATCGCCTTTGGCAATGAGGCGACCAACGTCAACCAGGAGCAGCAGCAGCAACTGCAACTGCAATTGACCCAACAGCAAATGCTCCAACATGACTGTGATACAATACCGAGTGATATGAAGCTGGAAATAAAGGAGAACATATCTCCGGAGCATACAATCAACGAGGAGCAACTGCATACGCTTCAGAAGATTGGCGGAAGCCCAGGCAGCAGCAGCACTTGCAGCAGTGGAACTGAAACTACCGAAGGTGCATCCATACCATCGTCATCTTCGTCGCCATCATCACTGCTCAGTGTACCGTTAATAGGAATTCCACCAACAATACCATCATCATCGCCATCATCAACAGAATCAACAGTTATAGCTGTAGAAGTAGCGGCAAAGGCAATGGCAACAACAACATCGGGAGGATCAACAATACCAATAACAACAACACCACCACCACCACCGACATCATCATCCCAACCACAGAAACATGTTCTAAATGAAGAACAATCTTGTAATTCCTGATGCCAGGGGTGGTGAGTAAAAACATAAAATGAAAAACAAAACAAATTATTTTGAAACTTATTTTTATATTATTTAAAAACAACAAATTAAAAAAATACAAAACTTAAACATAAATATTGTTTAGAAAACTTTAAATTTTAAGAAAAAACAAAACAAACATTGTACAAGAGTACTTAGAAGACGTATTGCTTCAATGCAACAAAGAAAAACAAAAGTTAATAAATTATTTTTAACTATAAACAAGAAAATAAAAAGAATTATGTAAACGTTTTATGTTACGAATTTTTGTTTATTGAGAAAAATATATGCATAAACATTTAATTTATTATTAAATTAAAAAATAAAACAAATCAAATGATAATGATTTTTAGTAATTTACGTATATGTTGTAGAATTGTTTGGCTTTTTATGTAAATTAGTTTATTCAAAAGTTTTTACTTTTTTTATCAAATTAAGGGGAAGAGTGAAGGTTGATAGGAATTCTGAAATATTGTTTTAATTATATGAAATTGTCTTAGGTTATTTTTTAATTATCAAGTTTTTATCTTTGTGTTGTGTTTTGTTAAAAACGTTGTTTTGTAAAAAAAAACAAACATTTAATTGAATTTCAGATCAGAAAAAGACCATCAATGAATTCGAACATGAAGTATCGTTGTTGTTTCGTGATTCCTTTAACACCTCATCATTAAATTTCAACTATTTTTGATCACTTTTTGTTTTCTTCAATTTTTAACTTAGAATTTTACAATTTTACAATCATAGAGTCTTACCTTACATTTTGTCTGAGGAAAGGTTCTATAAAGATAAGGGCACCATTATGATCAATTTATGTTCATCTTATTTCACTTGGAAATTACTAAATAAAATATAAGCAAGATTTATTTATGCCCCAGAACTTGTAAAACTATTCATTTCCTTTTTAACAATTAGTCTTAGAATTGTTTGACTCAATCTTCAGAGAATTTGCAACGTTAACTTGTTTTCACATCAGTTGGTTGTATAAAATTGAAGCTGAATCATGGTTAAACCACAACCACGCGTTATGTCGGTGGGCTCTTGACAGGCTTCTTACCGACTTTACAATATTTTACGATATCATCTATCATAAAGCGTGACCTAAGAATTTGCAAAACGAAATGAAGTTTCAAACTTGGGGCGTTGAGAAGAAAGTTTACTTATTTGACTTACATTTTTTTGATTTATTTCTTGTACTACAATGACAATTCAGTTGTCAGCTGTAAAAGCGCGAGAAAATAGATCTATTTTTGCGTTGAGGTAGAACTTACGATATTTACGATCTTAAGCGAGCATAAAGCTTGAGGTTACATTTCAAATTGTCTCATAAGAGTCCATTGTTTCTATTTAATATGTCAAAGTCGGCACGACCGACCACGTGATTGTGATTTAGCTACAAAGCTTTCCTACTTTTTTATTTGAATGAATTGAGTGATAAGATTCTGTATGTGCAATATTTACTCATTATACTACTTTTTCTAATAATTTTGATTAAAAATAAAAGTAAATCAAATCATAAATTCTGATGCAAATTATCAATAATAGTGACTATTTTATAAAACGAGTTCATTAAGCTAACATTAGCTGCAAATTATAACTTTTCATAAAATATCATATCATATACATATATTTTGGTTTTGAAATATTTAACTTAGCAGTTCTATATAATCAGGCGCTTAACAACTGGGCCCTAGCCAAAAAAGTCCCTGAAACCTATCCTAATCACGAGCTAATGTCATTCTGGTTCCAAGCGTACTGGTTTAAGCCATATCCATCTTAACCATGATGGTATATTGTAGGGCACATAGAAAGTGCTTACAAGGGCTTTCCCAGTTGGTTCTTGTTCGGTCTTTAATATTTGCATTTTATTGTCCCCAATGACATATACAGTGATGGAATAAATAATAGAATTGCAATTAAAAGCGTATTGGCAAGAGTATAAACAAAATTAAAAAATACCTGTCAACTCTCCAAACTTTAAGAAAAATATATCAAATGAAAATGTTAAATTTAAACAAAAGGAAATAATTATAAAAAATCTCAGAAGTATTTTCCACTATTTTGCCCTGAAAAAAAAAAAAAATAATAGAACCGAATTAAGAATTGTATTTTATTTTTGTAATTGAGTTATTTATTTTCTAAAATTGTTGGTAATCCTTAAGTAAATACTTGATCGTTACACCTTTGTTTTTGGTAGCAGAATCGCATCTTGAACCACTAAATTAACCACCTTAACGAATGTCTTGAAAAGTGTGGAATATCATCAATTTTGTTTATTCTTAACCAAAATATGTGTTAGTTTTTGGTCCTGGAGTTTCTTTTAAGTTCACCACGAAGATATTCCATTATCCCACTTCAAGCTAGCAATTTGTCTTTTATATCGGTATTTAAAAAACAAATAAAGTAACTTAACCCTTAGTTCCGTAGTGGTTTCGCTGTGGAAGTGCAAAATTAATACTTTTCTGATACGTTCCTATAGGTTTCATGACGAAAACCAAATTTATTTTTGTGAAAAATTTAATTGAAACCTTTGGGAACGAAGAATTAAGACCAACCACAACAGGTTTTGCTACCTAAATGTATGTTCTTACGACCTAATACCAGGAACCCCGCCTAGTCTGGATGTTCATATAAAGGGGGCAAACAATTGTTGTAACTGTTATAAATTTAAATGCCTTATTTCGTGTTTTTTATTCGAAAAAAATGTTCTGCTTGTTTTCAAAAAAGGTTTAGACTCTATTAAATTCTTAAATAGCTTCCAATTGTAGATATTCTTGCCTTTGGATAATTATCCCTGTCATCAAGAGTTCAGTTTTAATAAATTTGTATTGAAAGTTGTGAACATTGATATACTAGATATAGACTGCTAGTTGATTTATATTCCCATAGAAAATTCTCATTTAAAGTGATTCTTTAGCTATTTTTGCTCTTGGTGGAATAAATTCAAATTTTTAAACGCCATCTCTTGTTTCTTTCCTTTAGTAAAT
Organism: Eupeodes latifasciatus; assembly: GCA_920104205.1. Lineage (NCBI taxonomy): Eukaryota > Metazoa > Arthropoda > Insecta > Diptera > Syrphidae > Eupeodes > Eupeodes latifasciatus. The sequence goes on along the minus strand of OV049924.1, from coordinate 143,397,289 downwards.
ATTTTTCTCAAATAAACTTAGGAAATTAACTATCATAAAGTTTGACAAAAACAAGTTCAAAACTGCCTCCATATTTCCGTTAAACCTACAGAGGGGCTCTTAGCCTTAAGAAATAGATTACACCAACGCAAAGTTAGCTACTAACAGTCCATAATCTAGTATCTGAATGGTGTTGACCCTTTCTCTTCTTATTATCTTCTTTGTTTTCCAAATTTTCTTAAAAAATAATGTTCGTTAAAAAATAATTACAAACAACTTAAAGCTACAACATATGTAATTGTAAATCTTAATTTATTTTATATTTGATCAACAATTTATTATTAATACTATTATTTAAACAATAGATCTCACGGCGCGACGTTTGTAAAATAAAATAAAAAAGCCTACTAATATAATAATAATTGAACAATAGTCAGTTTGCAAATTATACCCTCAACAATTAAAAATAAAAAATATGTACATCAATAAAAATGTATAACATACATAGCTACAATATAAAAACAAAAAAATAGACCAAACATAGCAAAAAATTAAAATTATATTTTTCTCTCAAATAAAAAATTAATTAATAAATTAATACAAAAAAATAACAAAAATATTTTGTTAAAAAAACCTTAAATTTAAACAAAAAAAAAACAAAAACTAATAAATAAAATAACACTTAATATAATAATAAACAAAAACAAACAATTTTTTTAACAAACAACTTAATATATATTTTTAATAAGAAAATAAAAGAAAAAACAAATATTTTTTACATACCTTATTCAAAGTTAAACAACAATATTTTTTACTTAAGAATGAAGAAAATATTTAATAAAAAAGTGAAACTTTTTATAAGGACAATAAACATGAAGTTTTATTGTCTATATTTTTTTCTTTGTTTGTTTTTGTAGACGACTGCTCCAAAATGTTATTGTGTAATATAATTATTATTATTATTATTATTATTTTTTTCACTATGATAGTGTGATAAGAAAACAAACAAACATAAAAACATCAATAACAGGAGCAGTATTTGAATAAAAAAAAACATATATTTATATTAATAAAATATTTAGAAAATGGAGATAAATATTTTAACACTATTGGTAAACTTTAACTTATTCATGAGTGAACATTTTTGAAATAAAATTAAACAAATCCAACAAAACAAAAAAAAACAAAAAATTAAATATTTTATTGTAATGAATTCACTTTTTATCACTTTCGTACCTTAATTCAAGTATCAATTAAAAACATAAAAACAAACATTAATATTATTTTTGTCATATGTAAGTATGTTAAGTAAAACTTTAAAGAATAAAAAAGAAAAAGATTATTAAAAAAATGACCCTATCTTGTAGAAAACCTTAGTTTTATAATTTATTAAAAAAAAAAAAAAAAACAATTTAAAACAAAAATAAATGTACAATTTAATTTTTTGATTTAAATAAACAATTTGAAATTAAAAGAAAATCAAACTTAAAAAAAAAAATATATAAAAACTAAAATTATTATAATTAAAAATGAAAATATCCTACCTATTACTATTTAAATTAATGATAACAACAACAAAAAAGAATAACAACAAAAGAAATGATTGTTTAAAACAAAATTAAAACAAAAAAAAAACATTTATTCTCAAATTTAAGAAAGAGCTAGTTAAAAATATAGAATGAAAATATTAATAATTACAAACACAACACACTCACACATACTAAACACGAAATTTAAAATAAGAAACTAAAAGTAGTAATGACTAAAAATACAAAGAAATAAAAATAATTATTCAAAATTTTAATGAAAAAAAAAGAGGTTAAGAATGAGCTTATTTAACCTTTTCGGCCTGAAATACAAATGTTACTATGAACTTCTTAGAACGCAACCTTACAAAAATTATTGAACATTTTTATGTTCCCAAATCTGCACTTCTCGTAAGCAATGATTAAATTAAAATAACCCAAATAAGTGGGGTCTTTCATATTTTAGGGTTTTTAAATCATTTAACCCAACCAGGTTAAAAAAAGTTAAACACACGAATTAGTTGTAAGGAAAAACTTCCTAATTTGAGGCAGTTAGCAAGTTAGTCGCCATCTGTTTTACAATCAACTTACCTAAGCTAAAGCAACTCTCTCCATGGGATTTCCTGAGAATTTTGAATTTCAAGTTGCTTGATTCAAAACTAAAAATAGTTTTGTATCCAAAAGACAGTGGGTATTTACCTCATTTACTTTAAGATATTTTCAAAAGAGATACTCACTTAGAAATTCAAAAAAGGCGGATTCTTTAATAATTTTTTCCTTCAAGATGTGTTTTAAAAGCATCGATCATAAAACGGTAGAACCTACAAAAATGATTAGTGCTTTACTTTATTTTAGTTGGCCCTACAGCGCATAGTGCTCCTGGGCCTCAATTAATAGATTCCGCCAGCTTATTCGATCTCTAGCTTGCTGTCTTCAGTTTCGAATACCAAGCCGGGGTGTGTCGGCCTCAACTTGATCACTCCATCGGAGATGAAGTCTGCCTCTCCTTCTGCTTCTTTTAATATCCTACGGGCTGGAGCTTCCATGATGTTCATTCGCTTTACATGCCCTAGTCATATTAATCGATGAACCCGTAGTTTTTTGACCAGTGGCGAGTCGAATGATTGTTTCTTCTCCGCCAGGTATTATTTTGCCTGTCGACACAAACCTGTCCATATATCGTACGTAGAACCTTCCTCTCTAAGATATAAAGGGATCCTTTATTCACCTGGGAAAGAATCCATGCTTCTGCACCATACATCAAATCTGGGATGATTATAGTTTTAAATAATTAAGGCCCATACATATAAACGATGAATGCAATCAAATCAAATGTTTAATGAAAATAACTTTCTTCGTTACTTCTGCTGGACTGTCATGCTAAAAGTCTTGGGTTCGATCCCTGCCTGTGCCACCTAAATTAAAAAAAAAAAGTTTTCACGGGTACTGCCTCTTGCGAGGAATTGACAAATCCTCCAAGAGTAATTCTTGTCATGAAAAGTGCTTTCTCAAATTAGCCGTTCGGATTCGGCTTGAAACTGTAGGTCCCCTCCATCCCTGACAACTTTACTCGCACACAGGAATGGTTGAGAGTTGTAAGTCACTAGGCCCTAGTTCTCAACGGACTGTTGCGCCACCCAATTTATTTATTTATTTAAAAATGTCTCTTAAATTGTATTTGTTTTAAAGAATATTTGTTCTCCTGGGTGGGTAACAAGCCTTGTAGACGTGTATTATTTTCCATCTGATTACAAATAATTTGTGTTATCTCTTTGATATTTTATAATTCATTCAGTTTGTATCCACGTAGAATAATTGCACTGCCTAGTCGTTGTTTATAAAAATAATAACTTTGTCTATAAATGCTTTCACTTATAATTCACCCCTATCTTGGTAACCGATCGGAAAAAAGTTCAGACCAAACCATATTTTCCGTTCTTACTAATCAATTCGGAGGATAAATATTGAGATATACCAATGCATTAATTTGACATTTTACAATTTGTTAACGATTACATGACTTCAAGATCAGAGTACCATTCTAATGCAGTTTAAAGCAAAAATGAAATATTAAGATGTTTTATTACATATATTGTTTTTATTTCAAAAATTTCTTAATTGATAAACAATAAATAAAAATTATTCATGGGAAAAAATCTCAAAAAACTTTACTTAATAAAAGAAAACTGAAAAATTCCTCTCAGATCTGTTACCTCGATAGGGGTGAATGATTACCAGTTGGAAGTTTTAATAAGGTAACAGTGGAGCCCTGTGTTGATACTGTCTTTTTGATAATAGTTTGAGAAATACTGTGAAATCACAGCAAGATAAACAGATATAACCGGTACCGTTTACCTTTCTCATATCTATTTTCATTTTAGAGAAGAGCGTATCTCAAAATAATAACTCTCTAAAAAATGCACCACGATTGACAATACATTATTTAGCTGTGAGCGAGAGAAAACAAAATTGTATTTTTTGTGTGTTTGTAATAATTACGCGATCAATTTGATCCACAAATAAGCCGTTTTTAATCTTAGAGCCTAAGCACATCGAGTACGATGTCAGATCAGAGTTTGATCAGAGCTATCCTACTTTTTTCTAAAACACACTGGAGAAATAAACTGTCAATAGCTTAAGAATTTCAAAAAAGTGAAGACAGCCAAGATTAGCTACTTCATCAGCTTGGTTATTTTATTCAGAGCTCTTGGAGCACGCTCTGATCTAGCTCTGATCGAAATAAGAAACCCAAACCGAGCGCTCTGATATCACTGAGAAAAAAAAGAAACACAGATCTTTTTCATTTTTGACAGCTCAGTTCTCTTTGCTCTAAGCTTAAAAAGAAAAAACTCCTATTACACTATGACTAAACCACAACTAGCGTTAGGTCGTCAGGCTTTTGACAGGCTTCTTACCGACTTTACAATATTTTACGATATCATTTTTTTTTTTTTTTTGTTTGGCAAAACGTAATGTAGCTTTAATCCTTGGGAGTTGAGAAAAAAGTTTACTTAAGTTACTTACTTACATTATTTTGATTTATTTAATTTGTCTGCTGTATATAGATTCTTAAATAAAACAAACAAAATTGCAATTGCAATACAGTTGTCAAATGTCAAAGCGCGACAAAATAGAAAATAGATCTATTAGGGCCTAGTATAAGCTATGGACTCCTATTAAACGATACATGCTATGACCTAAATATTAAAGTCGACTCATAACAATAAACCACTTACGGTTTGAACTGAACAAAAATGGAGTTAAAATGTATGGTTTATTATTTGTTAGCCTTTTCCCAAATTTTAAAAAGTCCACCCTAAATTTGATTATCTGTACGGGCCAATATGTCAAAGTCGTCATGACCCAACGCGTGATTGTGGTTTAAAAAAAAAGTATCCCACCATCTTGTTTTTGTTCTAAACAAATCCTGTATATTTCGAATTCAAATGTATATATTTTACACTGGTATTAAAATTATATGTAGCTAAGTTCATATACGATACGAAGCTGAATATCCCAGCTCTACAAAATTAGGCCCTCTGCACAAAAAGGATCTCTTTATTAGCACGTTTACGCTGTAACGAATCCTTTTCAACTTTTGCTTTGCTCAGACGTTTCTTATGCAGATGAATTTAATGTTAAAAGGATCAATTATTTTTGTCGATGTGTTCAAATCTATGCTCATTCAAACCATGAACCTCAAATTGTTGATATCAGAAATAAATAAAGTCAGATCTTGAACAACATTAATGCAATAGTAGAGAATATTTTACAAAAATCTACAATGAAGTGGAAGAATTTAAAACTTAAATTAAATGTTTAAAATTTAACGACACACTTTAACTTTAAGACATAAATTGATTTATATAAAATTATTTGTCATCACTCATCACCTTTTGTTATGTGATTTTAATTTTTGTTTGTGTATTTAAGAAACAAAATACATTTTCAAACAAACAACCTTAAATATATATATTTTTCTCCACTTTTTTGTGATAAATAATTAAAAAAGAAAAAAAAAATCTATTTTTGTTTTGCGTTTCTGTTAATAATTAATACACATAAGTCAAAGACTTTTTTTAATAAACTTCCTTAGTTTTATATTTTAAATCTCTTTTGTTTTTTTTTAATCTCTTGTTTTGTATTTTGTAAACAAAGAAAAAACAAAAATGAATGAAACCTTATGCAAACAAAGTTTGTAACAAAACAACAAATTGTGTGTAGAATTATAGTTTTGTTTTATTAGAAATTTTTATTTTTTTTATCCTCTTTCAAATAATTACAACAATGAGACAAAACAAAAAACACAAATTAGAAGTTAGTTGGTAGTTTATAATGCTTAAACTTAATTAAAATTGGTTTAATTTTTCTTCTTTGTAACGTTCATATAAGAACTATTGAGAAAGTGTGTGAACTTTATTAACACATAAATCAATTGAAACAAAAATAAATGATTTTTAATGTATTTCCTTATTATGTACTTTATGTCAAAAATCCCGCCCTTTTTAAAATCATGTATATTTTGTATGTTTATTATTTTTTTTTAAATGTATATAATGTAGTTATGTACAAAGTTAAAAAAAGAAAAAGAAAACATAAACATAAATAAATAAAAGAAGCTTACACACAAAATAAAAGTGAAAGAAAAATCAAATCAAATGAAATAAAATAAAAAAGAGTTATTATTACAAATTATATATACAAAACAAAAAACAACATACATATATATACATATATATATATATATATATATTAGAGAAGAACAATTTTTATTTTCTAATTTTATTTATTTTAATAATTAATAAAAGAAAAAACAAAAACATAATAAAACAAAACATACAAAAGATTCTAATAATTTGAATAAAAATGAAAAATTATGATTATATATGAAAATAAATTTAAATTGTTGTTTTAATTATATATCCGAGAGATTAGGTTTAAGGGTAAGGCAGATAAGCCTCTACCAGAGGCAAACACACACACACAATACATAGTCTGGTACCGGTACCAGGAGGGTTTAAATTAAATGTTTCCTTATGGTTAGGTATGGTGTTGAGTTAAAATTAAAATTATTCAAACTCACGTTTTGTGTGTGTCCATTTTCACTTTTCCTTATGGCTAAGGCTTTCAAAATATATTTTTTTGTATTTGAGTTATGGAATTTAAAGTGTTGAACCCTCCTCCTCCGTTTGGAATAGAAATGATGATAACGACGAGACGATAAGACACAATACAATACAACGACAAAAGGAAAATAGATTAATGGATTGGGACTTGTGTATGAATGCGTTTTGAATAAATTAGGGTTGTTAGTTTTGAAATTATATACCTAAATAATCCCTCCAAAATTAGTTAATTTTTAAGGATAAATATAAAAAGATGTGATTGAGAATAAGTGAGAAAAGTGGTCCTACAGAAGCATGTAGATGATTAGCTAAAATGTCTCATATTGAAAATTGTATCCAAAGCTTTTGTATTTGTACCTCTAGCAATTAAACATTCAACCTTAGAAGTAAAAGTTTGTGACTTTAAGATATCGTAATATTTTAGAAAGGTGAACTTCAACGTTCAAAAAGAGCAACGCCTTTTTTCTTTTTAATTTAAAATAAAATGGATGATTTCAAAAATATTAACTTAGAATAAATAGTAGTTACGTTCAATTCCACGTTCCCTTTGAAAGCCTAAGATTTAGCTTCAAAATAAAACTATCTATATGGCTTAGTTTCTGTGGAAATAGGATAAGCATAAATATACATACATCCAGACTAAGACTTTTGAGTTTTGGGAACTGAGATGAAAATCATTTTTTGTATTGAGGCTTTGTGTTCATTCGTTTAAGGTAGCTAAGTAAGAACTTGGTTGGCTTATTTGTTTTTTGAAAACAGGTTTGCTTGTATGTTTGTATGTATTTACTCATTTAGGTTAGGAAAGAACTTGTTAAGGATAGAGAATTCGAAGGGTCTCTACATATGTAGACTCTTTTTTGTTAGTGACTTGAGTGAAACTTCCGTTTCGTTAAATTAAGGTCTGCATACCTACGCTGCACGTATCTCTTAAAACAAACAGACTTCAAATCGACTTATGAGATAGATAGATAGATAGATAGAACGACAAGCAGACAGGCATCATAACTGCCGTTTGCTTAAATTGACATTTCATATTATGATAAAATAAAAAGCTTTAATTTAATCTTCAATACTAGCAAAGTTCCTACATGCTTCAAAGGAAACATTATATTCACAGGTGTTTTGCTTATAACACTCACTGACTGGGTACACGAAAAAAATCTTGCTAGCGAATATGAGGCTGGTTTTCGGAACTGGTACTCCACGGTTGACAACATCTTCCGCCCTTACAAGCATCGCACGTGCATACCTAGACAATGTAAAAAAAGCTCTACGCTTTCTTCTTCGGATATTAAGGCTGCTTTCCGACTCCATTGACAGAAAAGCCCTTATATAGCAACTTAGCAATCTGATAGTATCAACGAAATTGCTAAGAGTACTTAAAGCGTTTTATGATGGAAACATGATCGCTGTCTGGGATGGAAACATCCTATCCGAATGGTTTCCTACGGAAACAGGTGTAAAGCAAGGTTGCTTTCTTAGTCCGCTTCCATGCTCATTTTTTTTGGATGAAAATAAAGCTTCTACTATACGCTGATGATATTGTGATTATAGCGGAAAGTCCAAATGGGATGCAACTGATGATAAACCAACTGCAAAGTCAAAGATTCTGCTTTTTTTGAAATGGAACGGGGAGATATTCTAGAAATAAGAAATGGACCTGGCAAAACGAAAAACTTAAAAAAGGCAAACTATACTATTACCAAGGTATCCTTTTAATCCCACAAATATATTTCAGAAAACATTTAAAAGAAAAACTGAAGGAATCAAACAATCCTTGGCAAAAAATAAATATCGCCAATCTCAAAGTACAAAGTTTTGGAAGCAGTGATGAGATCTATCATGTGTTATGAAGCTCAATTGTGGGGCATCTACCAATTCTAAGAAATAGAAAAGCTACTCAGATACTTTATTAAGAGCATTTTCTGACTCCCGTCCAACACCCCAAATTTCATGCTCTATCTCGAGACTCGGCTTCAACATCTATACACCTACACACTTGGATTACACTTCACTTATTTTTGGAAAGTTGTGATGCAACATACCTATCGCCTTGTATACAAAGTAGCCAAATATCTTCAAAGCAGAAACCAATAACTGTACAGTGAATGGTCAAGACTCGGAACGGAACACAATACCTCACTAACAGATGCAAATATTAATGAATTAAACAGACATCAGCAAAACCTAATCGAGAAGATTATAGACGTGACACGCTTTACAGATCATTCGTAGAGAGCCAAACGAAATGCACCTAAAAGTTGCTTAAACACAACCTCGAGAACAAAAACTATTTTTGCGATACAAACAACATTGAGCTAAAATTTCCACCATATTCAAGGCTAAATGTGAACTTTTGCCCCTGACTGATCTAAACCACGAGTGCACTTTATGCAACCTAACAACTCGCGAAGATATCCAGCACTTTATAGGAATATGTCCTATTCTCAAGGAGTTACGTGTCCGTCTGGGGAAAAGGTACTCTAACAGTGAAAGAAGCTATACAGATACTCGTACTAAATGGAAACAACTGGAACCTCCTTTGTTAAAGTAAAAAAATGCAACTTAATTTATCGACAACATATTTTAAATGAAGCCTTTTAAATAAAAAGTATTTGGTTCCACTCTTTAATCGGAGAGGCATTTGTTTGAAACAATTTTTTCAAAATGATTTTGTGCAGAGATTCACCATTTCTTTAATTAGTATAATGACGAAGTCCGCGTTTACTTTCAAAGTTTTCAAACAAATGTGTGTTAAACCTGATTACATAATGGTGGCATTCACAAAGCTAGTGGCTACGTAGTCAAGGGATTCTGATTGGCTAAATGCAACTACAAAAGTAGTTCAAATTTCCCCTTCCGACGTAGTGTACAAATTTTGGCGACAAAGTTAGTGCACACTGGTTTTGAGGTTTCACAATCAGCTGCTCGGTAAGGACACATGAATTCAAAATGAAATGAATCTTTCGGTATTTAAATACAAATATATGTACCTACATAAATCAATCATATTATATCTCCTATTTGGTTTTATTGAATTTAAAAAGAAAACAAAGAACAAACTATTTAAAGTTCTGAAAACACAATTTTTTTTATTTTATATATTTGTATTTGTCATTAATATGTCAGTTCCGGATTGACTAGCTTTGTAGTGCAATTTTGCATCCACAAAGCTAGTTGAATTTTGACTACGTAGTCACTAGCTTTATGAATGCGCCCATGTATATGGCATAATTTGGTGTTGATTTCGGCAAACGAGGTTTCAAAAACTGCAAAGTTTAACTTTACTTATCTCTGAAAATATGAATTTACCGTTGAGTTAAATACTTTATATTTCGACGTAAGATCAATATTTAGCTTTAACACTTTTTGCTTTGAGTGGACAAAGCTTAAATTGTGGGTTAATAGAACAGCCAAATACTTGAATTCTTTTACAACTTCCATAAATGTGTCTCGATTCAAAAATGACGATTTTAGTTTTTTGGACATTAACTTACAGACCCCAGTTGAAGAGAAAATGGATTGTCGGCAAACATCGTCAAATCTTCAGCATATAATAAGCCTTTAATGCCTATGTTGGCAAAAAGGACTCCTTTAGGAAGAAGATCACACATATCGTCCATGAAAAGAAAAAAACAGTAATGCGCTTAAGATTAAGAAACACTAGCTGTTGTTTCGAGTCCATTCGATTAAACGTACCTATCCGATACTTTTGCATTTGTCTATGACAAAAGGTTTGCATATAATAAGAGAATCTTTCGACTTATTTTAGGAATGAAATATTGTTAAAGTTTGTGTAATCAATCAAAAAAACATTCTGCGCCCAATCTCTCTAACAATTTGTTTCCCTCGGAATTTGTTCTAACGGATTTTTTTCCTCTATCAAGAATCTCCCTCGAAACTTTTCCCCTTCGATAATAAGTAGTACCAACGCATTATGAGTATTTTTAAAGGCACCCATGAATATTAAAATCCCTTAGAAATGGAAAAAATTGTCATAAATAATCCCAAATTTGTTTTTATTTTAAGTTTAATTCCCTTAAAAGGAACATTATGCATCTGCAGCAAATGCGGCTAAAGTTATTCAGTTCATTTTTCGATCAGTTCCTGCTGAATTACCTTAAAGTCTGCAGTATGTAAGTCTTTAAAACTCTTAAAAGGATAAAAATTGTACATCTAGTAACACTGAAAACAAATTTGACAATTGACTAAATCTTTTCAAAATTTTGTAAGCATAGATCTCAGTCGAAACAAATTGTTTAGAACAACAAATAATTGTTTTATCACTCAAAGAAAATAAACGAGAGAAAAAAGAGGTCATATTGAGAAGACGCATACTAAGGGATATACGAGCATCAAATCCATTGAAGCCCTTAAATTGTATGTAAGAAAACAAGTCTTAAAACATTTATTTTTAATCGCTTTTTCTTTAGATTAATCAAAAACTACAAGGCAATCAATTTTTATTAAACAATTAAAATTTGATATTCACTCACAATATTAATCACAACTGAAGGAATCAATTGATGTTCCTTTAATTGTAAAGCTGATTGCTTGCTTGAGCTTTTTGTCCAAAGGTGGGCACCAGAGAGACGTCGGAGAGGATCACGAAGTCTTCTTCTAAGCCCAGTTTTCTTTTTTGGAACTCCTCTCCACCTTCTGTAACATAATGTAAAGAAAAATTGGTTAAAAATGTTAACGACTGAAGAAGAAAGGAAGACAAACTTGAAGCTACCAGGAGTGATCAACTGCTTTGATGGCACACATATAAGAACAATAGCGCCTCAAACAAACAAGCATCTTTATTTTAATAGAAAAGGTTTTTACAGCCTTTGCTCGTAAGTAGCTTGAATTCTTTAAGTAACCAATGTTTTAATTTTATTCGTGTCTTTAGATTTTCGACGAACAAATGCGAAATTAGCTTCGTCGATGGTACTTGCCATGACTCTTTAATGTAGAAGGTATGGGAACGACAACGAAGATACTTAGATGGTGAAAGAAGTTTGTGGCTTTGTGTAAGTATGTACCTAATACATTTACAGCCTACGAACAAATATTTAATTTGTTTTTCTCTTAAAGGTTACCCACTGGCACCATGGATTCTGACTCGGCGTTGTGAACTCGTTGGCGATGTCGGGGTTATTCTCTTCATCAAACTTACAAGCAGCTCTATCTGACACAAATTTTGTTGAATGTGACCTATAAGCAGTAACCAATAAAAATACGATTATGGTAAGTTAGAAAATTGTTTAAAATAATTTTAATTTTACGCACATACATATATTGCTTGTTTATATTTGAGTTCCCTTCAAAAATCAATGCGGACAAAATTGATATAAGTTTCTCTGAAAATTTATTTCACGAAAGCAATAAATTCTGTGTGAATATTTTGAACACTCATAGTCGAGATTTTTCGAAAATGGGAATTTTTTCCAGGAAAATTTTATTTACGGGCCCACAAAAAATATGGTTAGATGTTGATTAATTTGTTGCAGAATTATATTACATTTGCATAGTACTTGCCAGATATACATATGTACATAATAGCTTTATCTCAATAGACGTAATTGGACCCAAAAGGGGTCATTTGATTTTTCAAAAAAAGCTTTTGTAGCTAGAGCTCTTTTTTATTAGCATAGGATTTGTAATTTTATATTAATAAATAATAATAATAAAATTTTTTTGAAAATCGTTAGAACGGTTTTTTTAATTAATATTTTATACATACAATTTGTCAATTTTAGTTTAAAAATATTTTGGGTATGCAGTTATTTAGAGCTTATACGTTTTACATTTTTATTTAAAAAAAAAAGTTGATCCATTTTCAAGATATGGAATTTCGAAAAAAAATGTAATATTTTTTAAAAAATCAAAAAAATGTGTATAATATTTTTTAAAAAATCAAAATTAAAAACAATGAAATTTCTGATCATCAAATATTTTAAAGACAGCGTATGAGCTTGTGCAGAACAAAAAGTATTGAAATGTGTTGATTATGTCTTGAGAAAACTTAAAAACAAAACAACGGTTCTATGCGGGGTACCCTTCTGGAGCAATACAGGTTATCCATTTTGCGGTTTCAAAAGTAAAAGTAAATAAAACGCCCGAATTGACGGTGACAGTCGTTCCATCGTCGTTTTCTAAGAAGTAAGGTCCAATCACACCTCCGTGCCGGCCATAGAGCGCACCAAACAGTGACATTGTGTGGATGTAATGGCCTCTATTCAATTATTTAAGGATTCTCAGAACCCCAAATACGACAATTTTGTTTATTAACAAACCCACCGAGTTATAAATTTGCTTCGTCGCTGAAGAAAATTTTGTTCGAAAAATCATCGTCCACAGCCTGTTGTTCAAGCACCCATTCGACGTATCTACATACGAACTACGACGTTGTGAATGGTCAGCTGGCTTCAGTTGTTGTGTGAGTTGGACTTTATATGGATGTAGGTGTAGACTCAAATGCAAAATACGCCATAATGTGCTGTAAGACAGTCCTGATTCCTGGAAATGACGAGGAATTGACACATTCGGGTCTACTTAAAACACAGCCTCAAGGAAAACCTGTTTGACATTTAAAGTCTCTCGATTTGTTTGAGCCATCTTGGACAAATGCATAATTGTTCTCAATCATCGTCTTGAATTTTATGAATTCGGTTGTTAAACATATTATTGAAAGCTTGTAGATCAATGATTACCCATTGACTGTATCAAATGCAGCTTTTCAGATTAACAAAAAAGTATATAGACATTTATTTGTATCAAAAAATCGCCTGGCCGCAGTGCTTAACAGAAAGATTTGAGTAACAGTTAAAAGTTTTGAACGGAGCCAGCTTGGTTGCAACTGATCATATTGTTTTGTTCAACCCAATTCGTAACCCTAACGTAAAGCAATTGTAAACACAAATATCTAAATGAGTTTAATACAGTAATACCCCTATAGTCTTCTGGCTGATCCCGGTCATCTTTCTTAAAAACAGCTGAAGCGTTTAAAGTTTCCAATAATTGTTTTCTCGCTATATATTCTATTGAAGAGACTTAAGATGTATTCCAAAAAAGTCGGATGGGCATGTTTATAGATTTCAATTAGAATACCATTAGGATCAGACGCTTTGTCATTTTTCATTTTAATTCCATAATTGTAAATGAGGAATCTAATTTTGGGATGACCACAATTAGGATGTCGAAACAAATCATTTGTATGGCAAATCCGTTGCATAGACTATCAAAGTCCTTCCATAGTTCCATCATGTAATTTTTAGTTTGGAAAAAAAGAAAATCTTTAAGCTTATTAAAATGTCTATATTGTTGGAAAGATACAACCTCGTATTCAACACCTAGGTGCATACATTTTTTTAATATACTTTAATTACAAATTCCTTACTCACGTGCATTATCACGACCCTGCATCTGTTGTTAAAGAAAAAATATATATATAGATTTTGTAGACCTTTGTTTATAGAAAGAAGAACAGCAAACCATTTATCACGTCTATTCATACAAAAAATATACCTACTTAACCATAGAAAACACTATGCAAATAAAAGATAGAATTTCACCTTTTTAATTTTCAAATCAAAAAACGGCCGTTAATACATTAATTCTAGCCCATGGCTGTAGCGCAGAATCTACATACATACAAACAAATAAAAAACAGAAAAATTGAAATACAAAACTAAATAAACAAAACCGTAGGTAGGTACATAAGTTCCAAATCCATGAATGAAACTGAATCAGAATCACAAAACAGAGAAAAAAGAAGACGAGCCTCCCAAACTCAGTCCCATTCCAATGTCCACCCCTAGTTCCATCCCGTCGTCGTTCTTATCGGAGCAAATGGTAGATTCCACCAAATATAACTCAACATTTGAGTGGAGTGAGATTTTTGTTTTGATGAAGAATTTCGAGCAAAACAAAGATAAATAAAAACACGGGGGATGATGACACCGCCGCCGCCGCCTAACGGTATTGGGGGTTGTTGTTGATGGTTTGTTTACATTTCCTCTTTTTTACTTTTTGTGCTGGGAATCGTTATTCACCGTTGACGGAAGTCAACACAAAAACGAAACGTGCGCTGTTAAATAACATGGATTGGTTTCCCAGTTAACAGAAATCTCCAAAGCATAGTTAGCAGAACAGTCTACCCGCATCTCAGCTCTGTGTTCAGTACACCTCATTGAGGGGTTGTTTGAGTTTCTCATGACGACGACAACGACGATGGTGATGATGATGATGAAGCCATGCCATAATGGGGTTGGGAAGTATTTTCGCGCTAGAAAATCCAACCAGAATCATACTTGGAAGCGATAGCCGTTGGTTTAGAATTTTCAGTTGTAGTTGAACGTTGGAGGAACTCGGTTGATTTTAACGGTATCATCTTTCATTCTCAAAACAACTTGAATCCATGCACTACCGACGGACTACCGACTACAAGCACGCGAACGGTTGACATTTAAATTGAACTTTAAAAAATAAATACAAATTACCATTTGGTGGAATTAGTTTATTGTTTTGCATAACAAATGTTGACGTAGTATTTTTACAAAAACAGAAAATATTTTAATAAATAAAAAAGTTGGTGTAATTGAGACAATATGTCTTCGACAGAAATGAATGGCAGCACTTGCAACGGTGGAGGTTCTGAGTCATTTAAAAAAATTCTCGATATTCATAATAATTTAAATCGATCAAATTTAAATAATAACAATAAATTTATTGGTGTTGTTGCGGTTGATAAAGACCATCATCGGGTTAATGGCGCGGGCTCGGGCCCGGGCGGTGCAAATAATGAAGATCATAAATTTAGTGATAAAGTTTTTGGTTGGGGTAAATTTCAACCAAAATTCTTACAACGATTTTGCACAGCTAAGTGGGCACTATTTTGGCTTTGTTGGGGCGGAGCAATGCAAGGTGAGAACATGCAAAAATTAAACAAATAATTTCATTGCAAAATAAAAAACACTGTTAATTCCTAAATGTCGAGTGTTTTTGAAAGCACGACGGAATTCGTCTTCAATCATCAATGATTAATATAAAACAGACTGGGTGCGACCCACAATGATAACTTTCCATTCGTGTCCGTCTGACGTTTTTTCTTGAACCTTAACAAAATTTTAAAAACACAATTTTGTTCCCGAGATTCTTAGTTGAAAACCAATTTTTATCAATTTTAGCAATTTTTTTTTTAAATTTTTAATTTCTTATATAGCAAAATAATGATTTGATTTTTTTTAAACATTTTCTTATAACAACATTTTGCATAGAATAAAATAATTTTGAAGTCAATAGCTTCATTTTTTCTTGAGATATTCAAATCAAACATAAGTTTTTGCCAATTTTGTGTAAGATTTTTGTAGATTCTTATATTTTGTTAAAAAAACTGACTGCTGGATTTTTCTAAAAAATTTAAAAACTAAATTAGTTTGAAGTTCGTGTCGAAAATCAATTTTTTCCAACTTTTAGTAGTAAAAGATATTTTTTGTTCAGTTTTTTTTTTTATTTATAAATAAAACCTTTAACTGAAATTTTTCAAAATTATAGTTACTTGGTATCACGTTCATTTAATTGAAGTGGCTAAAATTATTAACATTATTGTTCGTAAGGTATTTGGGGTCAGCCAAAATGTTCAATTATTTTTAAAGTCCTTTCTACATCTTTTGATGTTATTAAATGTAAATCAAAATTTATTGGAAGTCGATATCTTTACTGGTTCTTGCCATATCGAAGACGAAAAATGGTATCACGAACGCGCACACACAGACATCTCTCTAAAAATCATTGATTTCGATTCTAGGGACCTTGAAACGTCGAGAAATGTTAAAATCTTCAATTCGACAAATCTGATCGACTACAATATACCATTTACTTCAGAAAATTTCTTAACTTTTAAGTATTTAGATTTTTGCTTGCAGTAGAAACTTTTAAGATTAAAAATTCCTCCAGTCGACAATTATTTGGAGTCTCGTCGTCGTCAATGGCGCATTTGAAAATATCTCCTAATTTCAAATTTCTACTTTTCAATGCTTTTTTTTCAAATTACTTTGTTAATACATATTTTGGAAACATTTAAATAATCGAATTTTCTTCTAATTTTTCGTTTGAGTCTGAGAAATTGTCTCGTCATCGGATAGCTTATTTATTAAGCTTTAAATTGACAAGTTTCACAATGAATTTTATTTCATTAAAAAAAATTTTTTTGTGTTGTTTCCGCAAATTTGCTGCAAATTGCCTAATATTAAAATTAAACACATAACACTATTTTTGTAAATTCGTACGATACGATACCGAAACTGTTCGAGTTTATTATATGGAGTGTGCTTTCCTTTTATTTTACTACAGTTCCTAATTTATTCAACTTTAGGTCCTTTTGGTTAGTTGTTTTTGAAAGCATGTACAAGTCGATTGTGTATTTACTGATTTTAGTAAAGTCTTTGACAAGTTGTATCACAATACATTAAATTTAAAGCTAAAAAAAGCAAGGTTTTAACAAAAACTTCTTAAATTGAATCTCATCGTATTTATAGTGTTGTATTTCGTAATGAGTATTCATATCAATTTATTGTTAATCTGGCGCCCCTCAGGGAAGCCATTTAGGTCAAATTTTATTTATAAATGACTTGGTTTCGATCATACAAAATTCTTTCGTCCTTTTTTATGGTGATTAAATTTATCTTTTCAAAATGTAAAATATACTTCTGACTCTACTTTTGTAAGAATAAATTAGGTGGCGCAACAATTCGTTGAGAACTATCAAAATTATCAACTATCGGCGCACTCAGCGCTAATTGTGTCCTGCGCGAAGCAGGACAGCCATTTCTCCCTAGGGCCTAGTGACTTACAACTCTCAACCATTCCTGTGTGCGAGTAGGACCTACAGTTTTAAGCCGAATCCGAACGGCTAATTTGAGAAAGCACTTTTCATGACAAGAATTACTCTTGAAGAATTTGTCAATTCCTCGCAAGAGGCAGTACCCGTGAAATAACTTTAGATGGCACAAGCAGGGATTGAATCCAAAACCTCTGGCATGACAGTCCAACGCACTAACCATCATGCCACGGGTACTACCTTTGTAAGAAGACTTGTTAATATTTAGAGAATGGTGCAATAAAAATCCTATGTGTAAAACCATAAGTTTTACACACAAAAAAGTTCCCTTTGTTTTCTGATTTAGCGTTTAATCCCAAGTTAACTTTTAACGAGAATTTAAACTACATAGTTAAGAAGGCTAATAGGGTCCTGGGACTCATAAAGAGATTTGGTCGCGATTTTCGTTATTTGCAATTTTGTTATATGGCTGGAATTATTTATGGGTCAATATCATCGCCATCAGTTCAGAGGCGCCAGTTATAGCTATCATTGGTTTTCATCATTGAAAACAAACATTGGTATTTATTTGGCTGGTCGTTTATAGCTATCATTAAAAATTTCTGTCATTGAAAAAAAATTCCTGATTGAAATCCATCGACAAATTTTTACTGACAGAAATCTGTCATTGGAATTGTGTGACATTGGAACACAAATCAGTGGAAATGCGCAATTACACTTTTTTTCCTCAAAAAAAATTCTTTGTGTGATTTCCGATTGATCAGTATATAATTTTCATTTCTAATCAAAGGGAAACACCGTCAGATATCGATTCAAAAATTTTTCCGGATCGATTTCAATGATAGCTATAGCTGGCCCCTAAATCAGTTAAATTTTAGTTTTAGTCGTATAAGTATAAGACTACAGCCAACATTTTGTGCCATATATTTAGTAGATCAAACTATGGTGCAAATAGCTTCAATTGATTTCAATATTTAATAAATGTTACTTTTGTATAGAGTTTATAAATGATAACCTAAACTGCATTCAATTTCGGGCCACCTTTTTTCCTCAATGATATTTTAAGACAAAAATAAATTTTGTTTGGCACACAAAAACATCTAAATGGGAAGAAAGGACTCTAGTTTTTTGACTAAAGAACAAAGTGAAACATTTTATTGAATCCAAATACCTTACGAATTAATAATCCTATCAACGTCAATAAAATTCTATTTTATTTATTGTAACGTCATACAAAATGATTTTGAACTTCAAAGATTTAACAATTTTTTTTAAATAAAAAATTCTATTCTTTAAAATAATTGTTTTTGGTAACTGGTGAAATTCCAATTTTACAGAAAATAAAAACCTACACAAAATACTATTAAAAAATTTAAAAAAATATTTTGGAAACAAATAACAAAATAATTGAATTTAAACTTACATATTTCGTATTGATATTTTGTTTTTATAATAAAATTATAAACCTGTTTCGAAAAATATCAACTTAAGCATCAATTATTGCTCAAAGTCGTTTAAAGGACAGCCTGACTTATGACATTAATCAAAGTAATCAGCCTTTTATTTATTTCTATTATTGAAAATGTATACAACTAATTTGCCGGTTTGTCTCACTGGGACATCATCAAATTACAAAATAAACGAAATTTAAGCGTTTTACTACGTGTTATAAAGGGTTTTCGAATTGGGATTTGACAACTTTGAATTTGATTTGTGAATGCACCCTTTCACTTTTCATCATCGAACTGTTATTGTCAATTCAGTAAGTAACATTTGTTTCGTGGTAAAAAACACGAACGAGCAACGTTTGCAAATTATAAAAATTTTCTACCAAAATTGTAGTCGTTGACCGCAACTTAAAGAGCGTTAACTCGGTAGTGATTCCTGTCCTATCTCAATGGCTCAATGGGTTTGTCAATAAGCAAAATATGCGTTATTGGTCTTGTGAAAATCCACATTTGCCTCATAAAGTAATCACCACTTCATTCATATAGAAAATAAACAGATTCCCATAAATTTCAGTGGAAGTTAATAAACTACTCGTTCATAGAATTGCAATTGAGTTGAAAAAAAACGTCTGCAAGTCAATAATTTAGAAACGGCAACGGAATGCCATTGTGCTTAAGCAATTGTGTTGAGAGTCCATACAAAATTGGACTTTTTCTCATAGGAATATTAGATTTAACAATTCTTTACCTTACTAAAAGTTACCAGCGTTACTAGCTTTTTGACCAATTTGAATGTTATAGCAGAGATTTTTCACACGGGCGCCATTTGAGCAAAACTTGTTTTAATGTAAATTTTAATTAAAGTTTTGTTAATAAATTTGTTTTTTTTTTTTTTTTTTTAATACAAAAGAAGATTTTATAAAATCCTCTTCAACTCTTAAATCATTTATATCAAATTTAATGACAACATGAATTGTAGGTAATATGTATTTAAAATTCCTCAAGCTTTTACAATCAAGTGTCGCATAATCAAAACATCAACAAATAAAACACAAGCCACCTGATACTAGACACCATCAGCATATACAGTTAATCGCTTCCATTCCACAAATGAAACGTTATAAATATTAATACCACTTGCACGTGGTAACGTTTATCATTATTATTTATATGAACCAGGGCAGGGCAACATACCAGGCACGGAGCGGCGCGGCGCGGCGCGGCGTCAGGATAAACAACACAATAGGTGAAACATAAAACATAACTCATTTCCTGCAAATAAAACAAAAATATTGTTTTCATATACTCGTATGTAAGCGCGATAAAAAGGGACTCTTTTAATATTGTTTCGCGACTCATAAGTTCCTATTGTTGTGACCCAAACCGCAATATATAAAATTTCTTTGTCCTTTAAAGCAGAAGAAGAAAAAACAAACAAGCTTCCTATAGGCGCGTGCCACCACCGACCGCCATAAGTGCAACCACTTAAATCCAAAACGAGAGGCGAAACCTTATGCTGAGCCATTTAATGGATTTCCATGGATTCGAACAAACCTATCACACCCATCAGGGACAGCAGCGCAAGGACAACAGGGACAGGATTCATTGCACCGAGAAATGTGTGTAGAGATTTCGTTAGTAATTAATGCACGCAGGCATCTGTTGCTATAGAGGACTTCCTCGTACTCATGTCCTCATATTCATATTGTTGCCATTGCCATAGCACCATAACTATAGCCCTAGGTAGAATAGGATGAGGATGAACGAGGACGATTCGTAAAATATTATTGCTGCCAAGGACAACCGAATGCCGAACCAACTGAAACTGAATTGCGTGCGTGGATGCATTTTGTGTGACACGTGATCAAATATCAAAGTGTTATTTTTCGGGGAAGAGATGAACTACGACGATACACACCCAAATATACACATTTAAAATATAATGGAGTTTGACTCTATATCCTATCCTAGTGCTACATTGGTTTTCTAGTAGCAATAGCAACAGCATTAAGAATGAAAGGATTGCGAAGGACATGGCGATATGCGATGGTGCGATATCATTTTTGCTTCAGCACGCAACTTAAAAAGGATTTATGTTTGTTGGACAAGATACTTGTATGTAATTGAAACGGTATATGAGATAGGCATATCATTTCAGAACTTAATACACTCTCAGTCCTTCCTGAGCCCTGAGCCCTAAGCCCACAGCAACAGCGCAATCTAACGAAGGGTGATAGAATTTTAAATAATTGACATGAAATTTGGTTGAAGGACATTAAACGAGAGTCTAGTTTAATTATATGATTCGTTTGATGGTGGAAAATTCGTTCGTTTAGGTCTTCGTGTATTTTTTAATAATTATAGTTTACATTTAATAAATTATGTTTTTGAATACTTGGGATTCGTTCAATTATCGTAATATTTGAAAGTTCAGCGCACTGAATATCCAGATCTTGATGTTGAATGCAAACGTAATCCGAATATCAAAATGGGAAGGTTCAAACGACTGACATAAGGGAGTTGAAGTTAAGACAAGTTTCTAGTATTTGCAATTGAAAAATGTCATTCTAATTAAGGTAGTTTCATTGGGAAGTTGACTGGAAAGTTAGTCAAGTCAAGTCTAATTATGTAAAAATATCAGCTGATCATGTTTTTTTTTCATTCAACTGAAAGCTGAACTTCATAACTCTGTGGTGTATTTATTTAGTGCAATTTTATTTAAAAAAATAGTTTAAAAGCATTACTTGTCATAAGGAATTTTTCTTTACAACACAACTTGTGTCGGACTTGTAAACTATTTAAGGAGTTTTCTTTTGTAGAAAATAATTTTGTTGATATATTTTCTGCAAGTGGAAGATTGTCAAGTAAAGTTCCAAGTTTAAATTAATGACAGCTGAAAAGTTAACTAGCTTCTATGGTAGCGACTGCAAATAAAGTTCCTTATGTTGTCTGAACCAAAAACACTCCATTACCAAGACCGGAATCTCAGACTGACATTTCGGTTTGCCTACAAGCTATGTCGGACTAAATGTGAGAAAGTGTGCGTGAAATGATGCAAAAAACCAAACACATTCTCACATTTAGTCTTACAGCCCATCAAAACGCTTCATTATATTAATCAGCCCCATCTAAATGCTTCATTTCGAATGTTTCATGGCCTCGTTCAAAAACTAAACAATCCTAACCAACAGAATCTGAAGTGCTGGCATGGTCTTAAATTGGAAGATTTGTATAGCTTTTTAATTTCAATCCAAATAAATGTTGTAAATGTATATTAAATAAAATAAAACTGTCCAAATACATATTATTTAATGATTTATTAGTTTATTATTATTTATTTTGTTTACTTAAATTATTTGCGAACGCAACATGCGCTGCAACTGGTTAAGTATAATTGGAAATGGACACAAGTGTAACTCAATACTTTGTAAAACAACAAAACAGACAATTTTTTCAGCTGTAGTTTGCTTACAGCATTTTTTTGGCGACGTTAGAAGTTCAGGTGGAAACAATAGGCGGGTGCCTCCGTATTTTTTTTGTACAGACAATGCTACGAGAAGCATACTTGTGAAGTTCCATTGCCAACTTTAGCTAGTTCAGATTCCTCAATTAGATTAGTATTTTCATCATTTAAGCAGTTCGATAATTGCAAGACCAAATTTTAGTTCTGTTTGTTGCAGAAATATTCCTGACAATTTTTTTTGAGGGACTATGTTACAGTTAGAATTTTAATGAATGAATTAAAATTATATTTTGCGTTAAACTGTGGGAATTCACTAAAAAAATCTTCTGTACGTCAACAATAAACATTCATTTCGATTACATGATCTATTGAATGAGTTGTGCAAGAATTCAAAACGATTTTAAGACGTTTTCATTTTGTGATATATGTATGCAGTGACGTGCCGTGGTGATTTCAGTAAGGTGTTCACTATAATTAGTTGTACAAATAATTTATTTATTTATTTATTATAATTTATTTTTAGTTTTAATCCAGGATCACGACGGGGACGTAATAGACAAGATCCTATTTTTGTTTTTTTTTATTTTATTTTTTTTTTATTTTTTTATTTTTATATTTTTTTTTGCTTTTTTTAAGTATTTATTTTAATAGTAGAATAAGTCATATTTATTTAGTAGTATAGTTAAATTAATGGAGCCCAATAAACATTTACTTGTAGATAAGTTCGATTCGACGGGATTTCTTCAAAAAAACTTGTAGAACGTCATCATAAAAAATATTTTTTGCTTTTATTTCCTTAAGAAATGATTTTTCAATTGAAATAATTGCCAGTTCTGACAACCTGTTCTCCAGCATTTTATTTCTGGCATATGATTTTATGCGTTTAAGTGCAGAAAAAGATCGCTCGACAGAGCTACTTGACACTGGAATAGTCAAAATTAGTGAGCTTAATTTAAAAATTTCAGAAAAAGTGTCCTTAAGTTCCATATTATCGAGGAGTTTTGGAATATCCTTGACGGAAATATTTTTGAATTGTGACTGTGCAAATTTAAAAAACACAGTAAGTTCATTCTTAAGCTTCACAAAATCAAAAAACGGACCATATGAACTTTTAAGGCATTCGAAGGCTTCAGTTGGGAATTTTTTTTCATTTTCAGCAAATTTTTTTACAGAAAGTAATTCTAAAAATTTAAATTTTTTTAACGACTCGAACCTGCTTTCCATTTGTAACGACAAAGTGTCGATTATTTCAAAAAATAATTGCCGATACCTAGGTTTAAATGTATCCAAAATTTCGCCACGTTTTAGCACAGGGTCAATTATATTTTCAGCAGTTTCAAAAATGTTTTGAAATTTTGTTCGTAATGTGTTGATTTCTATCTTAACTGATTCAATTTGCTCACAACAATAATTTATGTCGAATATTTTGTTTTGTAAGACATTAAACAAAATATCCGTGTGGGAAAATACATCGTTAAAAGTGGTTAGCATAAAAACTGTATTAAAGCTTTTTAAAAATTGAAGAAAACCTCTCGCTTGGATTGCGTCCGCCCCCCAAGTATCTGGATCATCAATCATTTCATCAAATAAAATGACCAAGTCATTAAAATGTGTTTGAACAGCATTTACCAAGCGAGATGAATAATTCCATCTAGTTGGGGCAACGGAGGGTAGTCTTCTTTTAATTATTTGGTCCAAAAAATAAGTCCTTTTTGTGGACTGGGAGAAAAAAGCGGAGAGACCGGACAAACTTAAAAAGAAAATTTTCACTTCCCGAAGAAAGTTCACAGATTGTGATAAAACTAAATTCAGAACATGAGCATTGCAATGAATAAATATAGCATGCTGAAACTCATTTCTTACTTGAGCTTGGGTTCCATTTAGCTCACCAGACATAACAGCGGCACCATCGTATGTCTGAGCCACCAATTTGGCACCCCAATTTTCAGATTTTATCAAATCAATTATTTTTTTCGATATTGCATTGGCTGTACGATCTTCACTGACGTCCCAAAATTGGTAAAATCGTTCTTTTGGGGCACCATTTGAGTCTACATATCGGAAAACCACAGATAATTGACACTTTTTTGTGATATCTGTGGTTTCATCCAACATAACAGAAAGAAAATTTGCAGCATCAATCTCTTTTTTGATATTATCAATGATTGTGTTTGATATTGCATTGATCAAATCATTTTGAATGTTGTTGGATGTTCCTTTAAAAACCGTTGCCGATTTTAAATGATTTTCTAGTTTAGAGTCATATTTGGTTATTAGATTTAAAAGCTCAACATAGTTTCCCTTGTTATCCGACTCTTCGCGTTCATCATTACCCCTGAACGCTAGCTCTTGAGAGCCCAAAAAGCACACCGCATCAATAAGTCGCTCCAAAACTTGCCGGTTTTCGGACACTTGTTCGTTATGACGAGATACCGATATATTTTTTTGTGCATCAAGCAACATGTCTATACGGGTGTTGCCAAAAGTTTTCAACGCTACACTACAATTGATATGGGTTTGAGAAATTATATGTTTGTTTGCTGCTACGGTCAAATGGTTTAGATCGGAGTAACCCGTAGACCACACACTCCTTTCTTGGTTACTTGCAAAAAGCAAGCAAGGCCAGCAAAACAATTTATTTAAAGTGGGGCAACCACACAACCATAACTTGGACTCGTACTGTTTTACCTGGAAGTATCTATTAAATGTTTTATTTTTTGTTGCATTTATGGAAATTAAATTTGGAAGAGGTGGTATTGGCCTTCCAATATTTATCGCCTCTGTTTTTTCCATGGGCGTTAGCTGCGAAAATGGCTTTTCCATTAATTTTTCAATGATGCACCTGCAATTCATTAAATTATCATTCATTTTGTCCTCGAAAAACGATCTTTTCATTCTAAAGTCCAGAATGAGAATGAGTAATGAGAATAAAATAATAAATTTGAATTCAGAGAGATGTAACATACAACACTGATACACTGAAAATATAAACTCTAACTCTTCCTCTTCCCCTTGTGTGTGCCTGTGGGGTACACTTATTATGCTCTTAAGTGTCGTCTTCGTTCAGAGTTCACTCTCTCTCTTTCTCGATTCCATATTGAAATAGATAGTGGTGCGCTCATAGAAGTTGAACACCAAACCAATTTATTTCCTTTTCTGTTTTTCTGTTCATTCGAATGAAGGACTGTGCGCCGCGGCCGTGTGCGGTTGCGGTGGTGCACTCGATGAAGGTGAACACCTAGCCATATAGAAACTATCTACACATTTTGTCTCTTCTTTGCATTTTTCGTGTGGACGTGTATTTGCTTTACCCTGTTTTCGCTGATCGGTCGGTGCGTTCACATGAGGAGAACACCCTGGAGTATTTATTTTGTTGTTTTGTTTGAGAAAATGTCTGTTTATTCGAAGGAGGGACGGTGTTGTGGTGCGCTCGATGAAGGTGAACACCAAGCCATATAGAAACTATCTACACATTTTGTCTCTTCTTTGCATTTTTTGTGTGGATGTGGATTTGCTTTACCTTAGCTTTGGTGGTCGGTCCGGTCGGTGCGTTGAAATGAGGAGAACACCCTAGAGCCTAGAGTATTATATTTGTTTGAGAATGAATGAATGGTAGGAATTGCCGTGGTGCGCTTGATGAAGGAGAACACCAAGATTTAAAAAATCAAATAAATGTAATGTGACGATTTTGGTAGGGTGTGCGGTGAACACCTGCGTACCTTCGAATAAACGTCACTGTATGTATGTATGTCAAAATTTGTATTTTATTTGCTCTGCATTTATTCAACAGGTTCGCTATAATCTTTCTGATTATTTTTTTAAAACATTGGTGTTCCTTTGATGCATAGTTTTTTTTTATAGCAAATACATGTATGTTTCCATCAATCAAGAAAGTTATGGATAAGGTATTTTTCGATTATAACTCTTTTTTTAAATTTAATATTTATTAATCAAAATGGAATTGAAAAATAGTTGCAAGCTTAAATCATTAAAAACAAACTATAAATATACTTGGATTGGTTAAATTTATACAGATTTTAATTACTTGCAAAAAAAATATTTGGGCCGTTCATTAACGAAAATTTATTAGAATTCAATAAAAAAATTGCGCTCGCACCCTTAACTTGGTGGTTCTTCGAACGCAACTTTGATACAATAATTCAAGGTTAATTATGAAATTTAAAGAATTTCGTAGTGATTACTGTAAATTAGTGAATTAATTATAATAAACTGATGTTGAACATGCTTTTTTCAAGACAAAAAGGTACATTGGTTCACTATCCACAAAATGCCTGCAAAATTAAAGCTTAAAACTGACTTTTTCATCGAAAAAAGTAAAAGGAAAAACCTGAAAAAACTTATTAACCCCTCCATTTTGTTTTTGCTATGCAAAGTGCCGCTAGCCCACGGCATCGTTTTTTTTTTTTTTTTTTTTGTGCTCACATCTATTCATGGACTAATTGTCAAAATTACAAATACAACAATGTAAACAAACGGGTTTTGGAGAGTGAAACGTACGAAAGATTCCGGTCTTGGTAATGGAGTGTTTTTGGTTTGAACAATGATGATAACATTACTCGCACATAGAAATGGTTGAGAGTTGTAAGCCACTAGGCCCTAGTTCTCAACGGACTGTTGCGCCATTAAATTTATAGATTTTTATTTATGTTGTCTGAATCTGCCCAACGTCTTCGAGGTTATTGCATACTGTCATTTGTCCGTAAGTATTTTGTAACGGGATATATGGCCTGAAATACTTCTACACGCTTTTGTGTCCAGTTTCAGGAAATGTATTTAAGCTGAAAAATAACTGCATTGCTTGGCCTGAAGTGGCCAATTTTGATCACCATTTTTTAAGAGAATTTAAATAATTTAACAGCTGTTGTTGAATATTGTATCGTTCAATTTTTATAAATGACATATTTTTATTTTATCGAAATACCGAGCCATTCAAAATAAAACATATTGCAAAACCCTGTTTTACCGTCTGCAATGTAATCCAGTGAAATCAAAAATAAAGGTCTGTTTTTAAAGTCTTCCGTGTAAACATTCGTTTAGATTTTATAACTTAGGGAGAACTTTATTGTTTGTTTCTTAGAATTGCAGCTATAAATTAAAAAAAATAATGCGTTCTGTTTTTTTCTCAAAATTGTTGTTATGTCAAAAACTGCTCAAGAGTCATTGTTACGAATTCTTTATTGTATTTCTAAGAGTTTTGAGAAGTTTCTCTCACACTTCTGTCAGCAAAAGTAAGAAATCTGGGTAAGAAAACGTGTGTATATTTCTGAAATACAGAAATCTCTGAGATTTGAGAAATATAGGAACGACTGTTATTAGAAATTATTGATCTGTTAAACTTTGAATCACAAAATGAATAAAGAGAAGAAAATTGAAACTGCTATACAGTTGCTTTAGAAATTTAATACAAATTGCTAAGGTAAATATTGTATTCAAGGAATTTACTCAAAGTCAAAAACAAGCTGTTTCTTTTAAAACCTAATCAAAAACCTTAACAGGTTTGCCCACTTCTACCAAAACGTAAGGGGCCTTCGTACTAAGATTGCTAAGATCTTTCTTAACTCTCAATTATTCACAAACTACTATTTTATTTTGACAGAAACTTGGCTTAATTCAAGCTTTTCCGACACAGAACTTTTCAGTCAGGAGTTCGAAGTTTACAGAAATGATCGTCATGTTGGTAATGCAAAATATGTATGTATGTATAATGTATATAATGGAGGTGTTTCCATAGCGGTAAGAAATACAGAATTCTCTTCGTCTGTATCTTTTCCATTTCAACTACCAATTAAACTAGTCTACATATGTAAAAGTAAAAGTAACAACTAAGACTACTTTTATTTTCAAATTTTACATTCCCCCAAAAAGTTAAGAGTCTGTTTATAGCGAACTTTCCTTGGCATTAGACTTTATTATCAATTTGTTTTGGCCTGACATCAATTTTTTACTTTTAGGTGATTTTAATTTTCCACACATTGTCTGGATTCCATCTGAAGATGAATCTTGCCTTGAAGTCTCTCTCTCTTCTACAAATGTAATTGGAACTGGTTGAGGTCACTTTCCACTTGTGCGCGCCGTCTGATCCGCGGAATTCCTCATCTACCCTGTCTTGTGTGCGTGGATTCGAAGACTTTCTGGGACGGAGCATGGGTGTCCATATAAGCTCTGCTTGACCCAGACATCTCAGTCGTTGGACTTTTATTTTTCTGGCTTAGTCTCTATCACTGTACAGCCCATACAGCTCGTCGTTCCTCCACTCACCTTCTATGCATACGGGACCGTAAATCAGGCGAAGAACTTTTCTCTCGAAACGATCCAAGGTGCTTTCATCTGCTTTTGTCAAAGTCCAAGTCTCTGCACCATTTAGCAGGACGGGGATGATGAGAGTCTTATGTAGCGACACTTTCGTTGCTCAAGAGAGGGCTTCACTACTCAATTGTTTTTTTTAGCCCAAAGAAACAGCGGTTAGCAAGAGTAATTCTTCGTTTGATCTCAGTTTTCTGTGTTCCTAGCTAGACAAAGTCTTTAACTACCTCAAAGTTACGTCTGTCGATGGCAGTGTTACCGCTATGCGACTTTAGTCGCATTTTGACCCTTTTTTGTGCCTCATGCGACCATGATACGACTTTTTAAAAAATTGTCTATTTTGACCCTTTTTAAAAATTATGCGACTTTTTTGACCCCATCTCTAGAAAAATACATTGAAAAGATAAGTTATTTTCTTAATTCATACAAAATATCCAAACTTCCATTGACATAAGAACACAACTAACACTGTCACACATAATTTCAATCTATAAAATGGAATCAAGTTGAAATTGTTTGGGTCGACTCAGAATCGAAATCTCGCTATTCTAGCATAAAAATTCATTTCAACCTTTCGACTCTGCATATAAATGTAGTTAATAGTTAACAATTTTAAGTTTGTATGAGTAATTTTGGTTACTCCACCACTACGTTCCTCTTTAAAAAAGTTTCCCAATTATTTCTATGCGTTTGTTCGACTGTGGTGAAATTTGAATAAATTCATGAATTTGAAAAAAAAATTATCTCTGTCAAGATTTACCTACTATTTTGTTGTCTTTTGTGTTTTTGTGTTTCGGCCGGCGCGCGGCGGCGCGGCGTTCATTTGTTGGGAGCTCATTCTCGATATTGTGTCTTTTTTATAAAATGGATAGGTAAGTTTTTATGAAATATATCTAAAAAATTTATCACTCGTACTATTTATAAAGAAAAAATAGTTGTTTCAGCCCTGGAAATAATTGTGTGTGTTTAGAAAAAACTACCAGTCTTATTTAATAGAATTCGCTAAACAGATGAATAGTTATACAGTGCATAAGGATTTATGTAGGCTCTATGTAACGTTTCGAAAATTCCTATTTATAAAAAATTCTGCTATAAATTTTAGTTATACAATGCTTATATCAAAAAAAGTACCAAAATGGAGTAATCTATTCCATTTATCTGTCTATCAAATCAGCTTGTTGTCATAACAAATAAAATAAACAAAACTAATTCCAATTATTTGTATGATATTCTCTTTTAAAAATCTATATTTTTTTTAAATTTTTCGTTTCTTATAGGCTCATTGGGTTGAACCTTTTTTTATAAACTTTCCGTCTTCTTGGAGTCGGTAAAACGCGATTTAAATTCTTTCAATCATTAATAAACGAGCGAAACTGGAGAGGCATTATTGTTTTTATTTTAATTTCAAAAATTGAGAGAAATCAAAATGACATTTACGAAATAATAATAACAATAATTTCCTTATGTAGGCTCTTTTCAACCTCAAAACGCGTTTAGCTAGTTATGGGACTATGCAACCTTGCATAAGTTTTATAAATAGCATTTTTGCGTTTAGAGGCATTATAGAGATTACATAACTTTATATAGGCTCTATACAGCGTTTTTAAATAAGACTGTGCGTGTTTAGGAAAACTACGCCATGGAATAAGAATATTTCGCACTCAAATGGAACAGTAAGTACCTGCCTTAAGTTTGAGTCCAGAAAATTCGTATTCCATGGTGTAGTTTTCCTAAAAACGGAAGCTGAAATAACTATTTTTTTCTTTATCTCTAAATACTAGTATAAGAATGTATTTTTCTTTAGAAGGTATACCTAATAAAAAAACAACTCATTTTTTTAGCAATTTATACAGATTTCGTTTGATTTAGGTATGTATTAAAAAAAATCTAAATGCGACTTTTTTTTTCATTTGACCCTTTTTTTTGCGACCTTTTCAAAAATCCCAGCGGTAACACTGGTCGATGGTGACTTTTTGATCGATACGTCAGTGGTGTAGGTCCTTTCTTGATGATATCATATACTTTGTCTTGCCCTCATTAACCGCTAAACCCATTTTTGACACCCCTGCCTCAATACTCACAAACGTCACATTGAGGCTTTTGAAAGATAGTGCCTCTAGTGCACTATTCTTTCAAGGAAGATATTAATGAAATCGCAATGCAGTGCATCACCTTGTCTAAAGCCTTTTTTGATTTTGAAAGGTTCTGTTAAGTTGTTTCCAACTGGAGCAGCGCGAATTCTACATTGTCATTCTGTGCAAACGAAAACGAGTTTGGTAGCGATGCCAAAACTTGACATGGCTCTATGCAGTTCGTCCTTGTAGATGCTTTCATATGCGGCCTTGAAATCGATGAACAGATGGTGGGTGTCGATTTGATGTTCTTGAATTTTTTCCAGGATCTGCCGTAATGTGAACATTTGATCGACTGTGGTCCTGGTCTAAAACTTTCACATATTACGGCAGAGAAGATTTTGCAAGCCGTTGAGATTGATTCGCCTATAGTTGGTGCAGTTTACAGGGTCTCCTTTTTTTATTTAGGGACGACTATTATTTGAAATTGTAATCTGTAAAACTTTGCCGCTCCTCATTTGCTTGAGAAATTAAATACAAATTGATGAGGTACATATTATAATTAACATATTATGTCTTATAACACATCCAATGTCAAATATTAAATTTTTCTGTGGTTCCATTAATATTCTGAATTGCCTTAGTTAATGTTTTTCGTCTAAGCAAACGAATTGCCTATTTGTAAACAAATTATTTAACACTTTCAAATCATCTCCTACAACTCAGTTCCTGGGAAAAATAAATCAATTTATTTTTGATCTAGGTCTATCAAAACACAAATTTCCCCTGTTTTTGCACTCCATGGGGAAAATAAATTGATTTATTTTTGATTTAAAATCAAAATTGCAGATCTCGATTTTTCGGCAGATTTACCCCTCTCTGCACTAATTTGAAAAATGACAATGACAAAAAGAAAACAATACCAATTTCCAATCGTGTCCCATGTCCAAAAAAAAAATTTTTTGACAGAAATCTGAATTTACCTCTTGAAAACCCCATTACAAAACGTTACTTTTTGACACTTCAACTTAAGTTTAGGAACGATCTGATGACGTCATATTGTTACAAATCTTAACAATCTTAACATTTAGAAACGACGAATAGATAATGATTGTTAATAATAGTTATCAATAGTTCGAAAAAAAAAACAGACCCCAGATAAAAGTTAATCGATTGCGGGCGAAAAGTAAATACTATATATAAAAGAGCTACCCTTCGTACAAGTCACAATTACCCCCATAACTATTTCCCGTATTCAGTCCCAAATACAAACACTCAACACAAAATTCCAAAAACAATTTCGTTACCTCTCAAAATTCACAGCAGCATCCCAAAACATTATGCAACATTATACGTCAATCATCAACCCCTAAGCTCTAACAAATTTCTTAACAAACAAATAAATACAAACAACAGCAACAAAAAAAAAGATAACATAAGTTCAATTTCTTAAACGGCCATCAAAAGTCATCATCAGTAAATCACAAATTAGAAGTTAAATTGTTTTCCGATACCAATCACTTTCAACAATTATTATTGAAGTACTAGAGTCTTTTTTGTACTACAAAAGATAATTCCAAAATGAAATGACGGTATAGCATAGCAAAGGGTCGGGGCACAACGCACCCCTATAAGACAATTTACTAAAAATCACTTGACACTGGTGGCTATTAAATTATATATCAACAATGTAAACATTTTATTATTTTTTGTATTTCTTCCACAAAGACCCTCATCTCTATTTTGGCAATGTGTTAAATTCTTTAAGGCTTAGAGAATAGGTAGAACAGGGACACTTATTCATCGAAAAAACATCCCACTTAAGTTGTTTTAATAGTGGAATTTAGTTGGTTTTGGTTTGTTGGTGCGATTGCTGATGGTTACAAAAGGCAAACATCCCCCATTCTTTTGATTGCAACAAAATGATGAAGGAAGATGATGTGTGGTCATGTTTTTCTTCTTCATCTTATGTACCATAAAAAGATACATATTATATAGAAGTCAAAGCCAGGGAAGGGTGCAATAGACAGAGCATTGTTACAATAAATTGGGTTTTCAAGTTAAAAATATTTTATATTGTTATATGGTGGAGAATACAATACAAAAAAAAATGTGTAAAAATCAATTTGCGACACCTTATATGAGTATTGTCAAATTTAATAAAAGAACCAAAAATGTAACACACCTGCTGGCTTCGATTATGACAACTTTGTGGTTTTTCCTTGGTCAAGTATTTCAATTCGAGCAATATAAATTATTTCTTAGATTAATAAGTTGAATTTTTGAAGTGTTTATTGAAAAAAAGTAAAGCCACCTGCACACGGGTGCGTAAAAGGCTCTTTATAAACCAATATAATCTCTTTTGCAGCTCAGACTAGACGAGAAACTTCAACAATATTGTTGATAACCCAGAACACAGTGTGTCGATAGCCCCATATTTACCAATAATTTAATATAATTTATTCTTGTTTCATTCTCACTTGAAATTATAAACTTTTTTATCAGAGTAATATTTGCTATCGTATTCTATTATTTTCTAAATTTCATCAACATCTTTGAAATATATCTATACTTCTATACTAATATTATAAATGCGAAAGTAACTCTGTCTGTCTGTCTGTTACTCAATCACGCCTAAACTACTGCACCAATTTGCATGAAATTTGATATGGAGATATTTTGATACCCGAGAAAGGACATAGGCTACTTTTTACCCCGGGAAAATGACGCACTCCCATGGGAAAATTCAGGTGGGCCGATCGCTTTTACGCCTAAACTACTGAAAAGATTTAAATGAAATTTGGTAAGGAGATAGTTTGAGACTTAAGAAAGGACATGAGTTACTTTTGACCTCGGGAAAACAACGCATTTTCATGGGATCAGGGGAATCTGATTGCTTTCACTCCTAAATTACCAAAGATTTGAATAATATTTGGATAAAATTGGTATTACGGGAAAACAACGCATTCCCAACCCTTATGAAATAAGTTGTCGAACATGTTAAACTTATCATACACGTATATTAACGCCACGTGCCTCAAGCCCTCAACGTTAGACGCACACAGAGTTCAAGAACAAAATCCGACCGATATAATTTACAATGAGGCGTTAACTTTTGTAGAAGACCACGTTATAAACATTACTGTGAAAGATTTGTCTGAATTTGGGATGACCAGACCACAGAGAATTGGGGAAGTGAGCAGTGATTTAGCTCGAGAATTAAATTATGATACTGTCGCTCTAGAGCAGAGAATAACAGAGGATGTTCCACTTTTAAATTCAGAACAAAAAATAGTTTTTGACACAGTTATACACAAAATTTCCAGCGAAGAAGGTGGTTTGCTATTTTTAGATGCTCCAGGAGGCACAGGCAAAACTTTTCTTTTGAATCTATTGTTAGCTCAAATTCGGAAAAACAATGGAGTTGCTTTAGCAGTATCTTCCTTAGGAATACGCTGCTTAGTGGTGGACGGACAGGCAGCGCACTCGATTCTGAAACTGCCGTTGAACTTAGCTCATGAGGAAACGCCAGTATGTATAATATCAGCAAAAGTATAGTGAGCGTGGAAGAATGTTGCAGCAGTGTAAATTGTTGGCTTGGTATGAGTGTACAATGTTCCACAAAAAAGTAATTGAAGCACTAGATCGTGCACTGAAAGACATCAAGAACAACCGGGCTATCATGTGAGGGATGGTGGTTCTCTTAGCTGGCGACTTTAGACAGACCATGCCGGTTATTACTAGAGGTACACCGGCAGATGAAATAAACGCATGCTTAAAAGCATCTGTGTTATGGGTACATGTAAAAATGTTTTGTCTGCCTATGAATATGCGAGTACAGCTACACAATGATTCTCAAGCAGGACAATAATCCGCTGCTCTTCTAAAAATCGGAGAAGATTGTATGCCAACAGACTGTAACGGCTCGATTACGTTGAGTCATGAATTCTGTCAAATTGTCTGTAGCACAGATGAATTAAAAAGTCTATCCAAACCTGCATATAAATATGGGCAATCGGGAGTGGTTGTGGGAGAGGGCAATTTTAGCTCCAACTAAATTTGGAAAAAAACTGTTTTCCCATGGACAATTATATGTAGCGTGCTCACGAGTCTCAAACCCACAAAATCTTTACGTTCTGGCCAAGGAAGAAAAAACAAAAAACGTCGTATATAAAAATGTATTGCAGTAACCTATCTTCTTCTTAAAATGTATAAACCTAACCTAACCTAACCTATGACAATCACACTTAGTATGACCTCATCCCATCTCGGCACAATTCAAACACACGTACAAAAAAGTACAGGTTTTTTCATACTACTATCCAAAAAAAACTATATAATGCGGACGAAGTCGCGGGTAGAAGCTAGTGAGAAATAAGGATCATTTTATTTCGAAAATAGAACTTATTGAAAAGAAGCTTATGCCAAAATGCCAGTTTTTGGAGAAGATTTTCAAGATGAACAAACTTTACGAAAATAACGATAAAACCAACTACTGGAGCAGAGAACCGATAGAAGCACCATTCAATAAAACATTCGAAGCTCCTCATCTCCAGCCATTTTGAGCAGAGCGGCCTAGTTTATGGTTTTCGCAAACTGAGTCACAGCTTATTATTTTCGACATAATAAATGAGGTATCAAAATACTATTATGTTGTTTCACAGCTAGGTACTCTCTTAGCGGCTGATGTAGAGGACTTTATTATCTCCATTTCAGCCCAGAACCCGTAAACAGTTCTAAAAACAAAACTTATCGAATGTTTTTCAGCATTGGAAGAGCATCGGGTACGACAGCTTATAAGTGACCGTAAACCGTCACAATTCTTTCGCCATCTTTGTTCTTTTGCTGGTCCTTCCACTGTACAGAATAACCTTTTGGGTCAACTATGGTAAGGACGACCGCCATCAAACATCCACGAGATCTGATCTCTCCGTTGACCAACTATCGGAATTAGCAGACAAAATAGTTGAGTTTCTTCAGCCCCTCTTCCTCTTGCTGTACATGCTACATCAACGAAGAAGGATCCTGAATTTAACCTTTTAGATTCTACAGAACATCTTGGCCGTTCGTGTAGCCGTGAAAAGCAATACCCAAGAAACATATCGAAATCAACGAAGAGAGAAGGCTGGTTCTGGCTTCACAAAAAATATCAGCATAAAGTGATAAAATACAATAAACCATGTAGTTTCAATGACGGCGAATGGCTGCAAATCCGTCTTTTCGTCACTCATCAAAAATCTAATTATCAATTTTTAATCGACACCGGATCTTCCAGAAAAAATCCTGCAACGTATGAAGTTTGAACATCGAATTAAACTTAAACTTCAACGAAGTTTTATTTGGAGATTGATTGTTGCTGACTTTAGCATACCAATCATCGGTTCTGATTTTGTCACAAATTATCATTTGCTATCAGATTGTCAAGCAAAACGCTTAATTGATACGATCATTTGAATTCAGTCGAAAGGGCAAACAGCACTTGCTAATTATAGTACAGTGTAGAAGCAATCAACAACTCATGTCAATTCACTGCTTTAATGACCGAATTTCAAGAAATAACGCGTCCAGCTGGTTTACCCAGAATTGTCAAACACAAAATTGTTTATCACCTCCAGTATCTCTTTGTCGTTGCCTGTTATCTTCAAAAAAAGAAAGAATTCGAAGACATGCTATCGCTGAACAATTCAACCATCTAACAGTCTTTGGTCATCACCATTACATCTGACTCGCAAGATAGCAAATGGTTAGCGTCCCTGTAGAAATTATCGAGCAAAATACAAACTTTTCACTGCAGAGAAAAGTAAAAGTAGAAGTAGGATCCAACTGGGGATACAATTTTGCTCGAATCTCAAATATAAATGTTGATACAGTTGATAACTCTTTCGTATGTTCGAAGGTATGTTCGTAGAGTATGATAAGTTTTTTGTTGTTTAGCATTTCTCAGTTTTCAGTAAGAGAGCTTACGCTTTTTATTCTTTTCTGCACTTTTTGAGATTTCGTGTTTTATTTGCAACCAAACTAACGCGAAATGCAGGCAGTATGATAATTTTGTATACTGCTCGAAGAAGAATCACACGTAAAGAACTTTACTTTTCAATGACGAAATCCCAACCAAAATTTTAATTTGTTTAAAGGATTAAGTGAAGTTTTTTCCCATTTCGATGTATGTAAGTGTGGCAGACGTCTATAAGGAGAAGAGAAGTCTTGTATATAAATTGTTCAACAAATTGAGAATGACCCAAAAGTCTTACTTCTTTAGCTTAAAAATTCATTAGACTTACATGTTTTTTAAAAATAAATGTAGATACATATCATCATCCCTCCTCATCATGTCATCGTCAATTTGATTCCAGAAACACATTTCTTCAATAAAAAAAAGTTATATGTCATCTTTCATCCTACCGTAGCGATCCACTTTAAATAACAGTTGACTCATCAAATAGCCCGAAGGGACATAACTTTACAGCTTATACACACACTAAAGCTACTATAGTCCTTCATCCAAATGACACACATTTACTACGGGTACTTCTTCCTTTCAATGCTGCATTCCCGTTTGGGGAATCCTTCTACTCCATCATCATCATCATCATATTCTGGTTAAATGTGTACATAATCTTGCTTATAGCTGAATGTTCCTGCAGCAGGACATACTTTTCCTTTTTCACTCGAACTTATCATCCATACATCCCTCTCTCTCTGTATTCCTTTTCCATATCACTCTTCAGTTTCCTTTCCCATATTGACCTGACCATTCGTTGTTGGTCTAATTTATCAGAATATCTTTATCCCTGATGCACGGCTCACGCTTATCAATCACATTTTCACTCACTGATTTATTGGTCACTGAAATCGGGAAAAAATATTTTAAATAAAGAAAAAAACTTGACCAAAAATTGGTATAACACCGAAAATATAAATATTATATATTTTTATTTTGTTTAAATAAATGTCCCATCAGAGTTGATATAGGAGATAAATGACTTTTGCATCAGAATTTATGGCTTATATTGTAGAAGAGCGAAGGTGTGCTTGAGTTTTCTCCCTACTCGATCTGCTGTCAGCAAATTAATCTTCTGGAAACAGGAGTACCTACCTATGTTGTATATTCGTTCATGTATTGAACTTTACAAGTAGTGTTTTTTGAACAAAATATAAATAAATAGAACCTATTTCTCGGGTTAAAGGGTGTTTCGTCAGCTTATAAGTAAACAAACTGACCAACTTTCAAAAGTTTATTTGGCATTTACAAATAGGCATAGTTTTTACAATTTTTGGTTAGTTAACTTCCTTAGCGAAAACTAAATTCATAAAGAACTTAGAAAAAATCGACTAATTTTGTCAGGAAGTCTATAAGGAAAGCCTGAACCTGAAAACCTTATAGCGATATTGTTCAACGCTGGGCTGGTTTTGACCACATAAGGGACTTTGTTCGCATTCTTTGAACGCAAAATAAAGCTAATGACAGATGTCATTAATTACAAACTTGAAACTTTACTTGACTATCTTTCACTTGCAGAAAGTACTAACAACATTATTGTCTACAAACAAACTCCTTACACAGGTTACAAGTCTATCATAAGTTGTGTTTTTTATTGCAACGAAAAAGTCTTTATTCCTTTTCTAATACATATGATAAGTTCACAGTCAACTTTAAATACAATTATGCAGTAAATAAATAAATCACAAAGTTTTGAAGTTCACCTGTCAGTTGATATATTTTGATATAAGTAGACTTTTTTTGATTGTGAGGGAGATTTTTCTTGACTAACTTTCCAGTCAACATTCCAAAAAAAAAGTTGCTTGGAAGGTAATTCTTTCGCAGCTGATAGGTCATATACTAGAAATTTGCCTTACCTCCAATTCCCTTATGACGTCTGAACCCAATCTTTTTATTAAATAGTTCAATGAGCAGGTTCTGACAACATTAGGGCATTCATTTGCAGTCAGCTGCATACTTTGAAAGTATATTTTAGTTTTAAGTGTCATAAATTTCAAACTCAGAACATTACTTCACTAACCTCTACCTTCAGTTTATCGTACAAACACTACAAAAAATATTATTGTCTACAGAACACTCCTCAGGCAAGCTACAAGTCCGTCACTATTTGGATTTTGTATTGTCTTTTCCAATTTTACACAAAACATTAAATTAAATTGTGCAAAAATAAATAAATTATAAAGTAATTAAGTTCAGCTTTCAGTTGAATGAAAAAACATGCTCAACTGTCATTTTGACATAAGTATACTCGACTTGATAGTTGAGAAAATTTTTCTTGACTAGCTTTCCAGTTAACTTTCCAATAAACAATAAAGTTGCTTTTATTGGAAGGCAATTTTTTTCTAGTTGCATTAGATATTAGAAACTTGCTTTACCTTCAAGTCTCTTATGTCGTTTGAGCCTTCCCTCTAGTGACAGCTTTTGTTTGTTAGATTACAGATTGGATGCGTTCAATCTCAGACAGATAGGGTATCCGGATACCTTTTTGTTAGTGTTTTACGTGTAAAATAACAGCTGAGCAAAAAACAGCGGGGATATAAAAAAAGGAATCCAATGGTATTTAAGAAGTTCTGGTTTATCTAACAAAACAGCTGATTCATCATATTGTTGAATTTGAAGGAACCAGACACTTAATTTAAATTTTTTATGTTTTTCGGCAAAAATCCAGTAAATTATTAGAATTATCCATTAAAATTATTATTTTACAATAATTTTGTACCTTCAAATCTTAAGGTCTGTCTGCATTTTGTAAACATCTGAAAGTTATTTTTATTTTGTGCGAGCTGTCTCAATTAAGGTTTCCAACTCGTTCAATAAGGTATCTAAAAATCCAAATATCCAGGATAGCCTTTCCAACTGGAGATTCACCATGACCATAGCCATTGTGATCCCGAAAAGAACTGTCCAAGTTTTAAAATGTCATTTAATTCCAACTGTCAAAGCCAGTTATTGATACACTGATTCAGAAAATTGTTCTTAATAATTGACAAACGAAATTTTAATGTGCTAACTTTAGCTTAGCATAAATCAATTGTTTTTAAAATCGCAGCATTCTTTTAAATGGTAGCTTATTTGAAAGCCGTTGTGTGATTTTGGTCCTTTCAAAAAGTTGGTGAGTTAGCTGAAGTTTCCATTACCAATTCGAACATTTGCAGATTTATGTCCTCACTATTTCTATAAATTCAATCCTCAAAGTCAAAATATTCATCATTTTTGTAGTGAATTTTAACAATTTTGAATGCGTTCTCAAAGTGTGTATAATATGTGAATTTAAGTAATGTCATCGTTTTTACTTATCTAAATGTCAAAAGGTGAAAACTTCAAATTTGACAGCTCCCCAAATTGTGGTCTATTCAAAATAGGGTACATAAACTTTCTTTTTAAAAAATACTTACATTTTCTTCTTCCGTGTTAAAACTGTATAGTTTTTTTAAAACCTGAAACATCCTGCTGTATGGCCACTACTCTACTCAGTACTCCCTATATGTTTAATCGGATTGTCCACCAAAAATCGGGTGGGAATATAGTTCCGGTATTTTTATTCCTACCATGACAATGTTAATCTGTGCCGAAAACAGATGACCAACAAATATCAGTGAGAGCGTGTGTTTTTTGTTTTGTTCTTCAGTCCGTTCGACCGTAGATAACGCCACCCACGCGTCACATTATTCAATTTAATCACGCTTCTAGGAATACTCACCAGGTTTCGTTATTTCAGTAGTTTCTTTTTATTTCTTCTTCTTTTAAATTGATAATAAATTGTTTAAAAAAATTCTTATGGGTTACTATTTTAAAGAAAGTCTTTCGGTGGTTCCTCCGGGAAAGATGGTTAGTCTCTTTTAAATTCAATAATTGGTTGTAATTGTGGTGTCGGCTGACTACGCGACGCACGGCCGGCCGAATCACAATGGGAATGGGCAATTGTGTTAGTCACACGTCGCAAATTAAAGGAAGATTTAATGGCATATTATTTGTTTGAAAATTGATGATGATGGGAGGACTATTTAATATATGTACATATGTATTTTTGTTCGTGAGGGTTTTAAGAATAATAATAATTGAATGTGATCTTTTGTTCGAATAAAAATGAGATTTATGGTTATTTAATGAAAATTGTTTCATAGTGAATCATTTAAGAATATTATCTTCAATTCTAAAATCATTGTTGGTGTTTTCATTATTTTGTTTGTAGTCTTTAAAACTGTTGTCAAATATTAATAGTTGCCTGTGCCTCCATACCAGAATATATATGTAAATTATAAATCGGTGGCGCAACAGTCGGTTGAAAACTAGGGCCTAGTGACTTACAACTCTCAACCATTTCTGTGTGCGAGTACTGTTGTCAGGGATGGAGGGGACCTAGGATCGTTTCACACTACACGGTTTTGACCGTACGGAAAAAAAGCGTCCGGTTTTGACCGTACGGAAAAAACCGTCCGGTTTTGACCGTACGGCAAAAAACCAGACGGCATAAACCGGATCAATGGCTAATAACACATTATACGGTTTTAACCGTATAATATGAAAGCGTATATGCTCTTCTTCGCGCCTCTAACAAAATGTCGCCGTCCGGTTTTTTTTCCGTACGGTCAAAACCGTGTAGTGTGAAACGAGCCCTACAGTTTTAAGCCGAATCCGAACGGCTAATTTGAGAAAGCACTTTTCATGACAAGAAATACTCTCGGAGAATTTTTCAATTCCTCGCAAGGAGCAGTACCCGTGAAAAAAACTTTAGATGGCATAGGCAGGGATCGAACCCAAGACCTCTGGCATGACAGTCCAACGCACTAACCATCATGACACGGGTACTGTTGGTAATTTTAATTGCGGTGATATAACTGGTGCCGTGAAATAAGGCCAAGTGAAATAAGACCAACTTTCAAAAATTGTCAGCAGTTGGTCATATTGCACTTTGACAAAATGAGTTAGACCAAATTATTTTGAGATGTAAGACCAAATTATTTGTACGGTGAGGTATGAAGGTGGGGCATGCTGCCCCATTGCAACCCCCCTGATTAAAAGAAGGCAAAACAAAACACTTAAAAAGGCAAAGAAAAAATACTAGGAA
Organism: Eupeodes latifasciatus; assembly: GCA_920104205.1. NCBI lineage: Eukaryota > Metazoa > Arthropoda > Insecta > Diptera > Syrphidae > Eupeodes > Eupeodes latifasciatus. The sequence goes on along the minus strand of OV049924.1, from coordinate 143,355,457 downwards.
AATAAACAAAAATACATTTAATTATAGTAGATTGCAGGTAGCAATCTTCTTCGGTTGTCCCTTAAAAGGGCTTTGAAGGAGCTAAATGATCTCTCAACTTCATCTGAAACGAGTGGAGTCCATCTAAAACTTTCAGCATTATTCACTTCAATGTTTCCTGGAAGTTTGGAATCCACGTCGCCGTTTATTAAAGGATTTATCTGCTCAATCCTTTTTTAGCCCTGTGTTTCCATTGAAAACGCTAGTAAACTTCTTCAAGACTTCCTCTGCAATGGGCCCCTTTGCTTTTTTTAAATTTTCTTCAATGTCTTTCAAAACAGGCAGCACTTCGCCAATTGATGTTCCTTCATTAGAATATTGTTAGCTTAAATATTAAGTAGGTACAGACTCTCAAATATACCTGTTTTTTGTAGGTTTTTGAAAATATGTTTTTTCGGATCGACTAAAAACCCAAAATTGACTTTTATACATGCATACACACATGCATACACACAGGCGAGGAAGAAGTACCAAGCATTTTTGCGCAGATAAACATTAATACATGCATAAATTCGAACATTTCCCATCATTTTGTGTGCTTGAAACTGTACAAGATTTTTAACTAAAGATTTCTGATTCAATGGTATGAGAAAATGTTCGCATTTCTTTGAATGCTAAACAAATTATTAGATATTTCTTAACAAAATTTAATAAAAAAGCAATAAAAGGCAACAAATGCGAAGAAAGGCAAAAAAAGGCAAAATAAAATACATATATTTGCAATCACCAGGGCTTGAAACATGTTTGTCGAAAGTCGATTTCATCTTGCGTTTAACCAAAAAAAAGGCAAAGTTAGTAAAATGCTATCCCTGGTTGTGAATCTTTATTTGACTGTAGGTTTGAGAAACTTTTGAATTTGATACTTTCATAGTTTTAAAATGTACGTTTGGACTTAATTTGAAGTGCTGATTTCGAATCAAAATTTCAATTTTAACTATTTGTTAAAGTTTTAAAAGTACCCGATTTTAACTTTATTTTTATATTTTTTAATATGTTTCAAAAACTTGAAACAATAGAATTGTGTAGACAACAGATTTGTTATAAAAAGAAAACTTACTTTCAACCCGTTTTTTTCTGTTGAAAACCATTTTAGCCTTAATGGTTAAGCGTTTCTTTCAGATTTTTGTAAGAAAGGTGAAATCTAACAATTTATGAAGAGTTTTCAAATATCATATGAAATAATATAAATATTTCAACTAAATCTTGAATAAAGGGATTATAGATTTGAAAAACCATTACGGATTTTAATAAGAAAAGGCTACTTTATAAATTTAGATAGCCTCAAAAAGCCTTATACCATGCCTTTTTCAAATTTTAAAAAGTAATATCTTAAAAACCTGACATGATACATTAATTTTGAAGTCGGATTTGAGTTAAAGCTATCAAAACCCATTGAAAAAGTACAATTTTATTGTCAGCAAGAAAACATTGCCGACCAGTGTATCAATACATTAATTTCATGCCTTCTGTTTTCGATTGTTCTCGTATATTCTTTGACTTAAGTGACATTGCAGATGCTTTGGTTGAACTTAAACCTTAGAAAACTGCAGATATGTATATTAGGATTTTTTCAAATTTAGGATCGTTTCGATCCCAAATCAACAATTGTTTCTTTAATTGAATAACTCCACTTTTTCTTTAATTATACTTTATTTGTCTATAATTATTAAAATACTAAGAAGCAATAGTGTCACATGTGTCTCCTCTTCTGGTGTACCAGAAGGTTGTCATTTGGGTCCCTTATTATTCATATTTTTATTAATGATCTTCCGAATGTTCTTAAAAATTATCAGTATCTTATGTATGCGGATGTTATAAAATTATTTTCTAATTTAAATGATTGTCTTTTGCTCCAGAATGATCTTCTTCTTTTGTGGATTGGTGGAGGTCAAGTGATTTGTTGTTAAATGTTAACAAGTGTGCTTGTATGGCCTACAAAAGATCGTTATTGAATATTATTTCAAATTATTCATTAAAAATTTTTGTCATTACAAGTTGTTGGATTCTTCCAAAACTTGTATTTTCTTATTTTTTATTTTATATATAATATTATATTTGTATTTAGAAAAATTGTCTAACTTCGAATAATCCCAAAAAGTCTTTTTAGTTAAAAAAAAGTCTTTTTAGTTAAAGGAAAGTATTGTTTTTATTTTGGAAAACAGTTGTAGCCCATGTAATTCTACATACAAAATAAAAATGTAACACTTTTCGCTCTTAGAAACCTAAAAAATAAGCCATATGCTAGGGTATGCAAGAAAGAATAAAATAAAAAGAGAACTTTTTGGGGAGTGTTAAGGATATATAAATGAAGATCTTCGTTAAAATTTAGCTTTGTCGGAATTTTTGTTTGCCGTGAGCGCCATTTTCTTTCGGCTTCTTTTGAAATGATTTGTACAATTATACATGATTGAGAAAGTACAGATGACATAAGGGACTGAAACGTATGACATTTGACAAGTAAAAAGTACGCCATTACTAAAGATGGAACGATGCACGCATCAACAAAGCACTGATATTTCTTCACAAGGCGTTTTTCTTTTCTAGTTCAGAACAGAGCTTGAACTGTTAAACAAAAAATATTATTTCTTTTTTACATCTGAACGTTCAGAGGCTCGAATTTGAGTTCATTTGTTTGTTCTGAACGTGTTTTGAGCTTGAATAAAATAAGTGATAAGACAGAGTTACATACATACAGTTCTGTTCACTTGATTAGACGCACACATTTTTTTTTACATAAATGTGATTTTTTTATAAGTGTGTGCAAGAATTATCAAGCAATTGCATTTTTTAGAAAGCTTATTAAGTTCTCAACAAAAAAACACCAACAAATGGTAGGTGAGTGGAAGATAACGGATATTTTTTCTCATTCTTGTATATGCTGTAAGAAAAAGTGCAGTTTTTTTTGTTCACATGATTAGACGCACCTGTAAAATGGTAGTAAAAATGAGACACAGACTTTTTAATTTACTTTTTTCTCGTTTATTTTTTTTTGTATGTTTCTTTTATATTTTTAGTACTTTGTAGAACCACCATGTGTTAAAATCACATCAAAAATTCTATTTTTTAGTGAATCGTACAATTTTTCTAAATACTTTAATGAAATCTTCTTCCAGGCTTCTTTGATGGCGACAATTAGCTCTTCACAGGTCTCATACTGCCTACCTCCTTCGTAAATTTGACGCGTGAGCCATCCCCAAACATTTTCAATTATATTGAGGTCAGGTGAATAAGGTGGCCATGACAACAATTCCACATTTTCGGCGGCAAGAAAGGTTTTGATAACACGAGCGTTGTGGATTGGCGCATTATCTTGTTGAAAAATCCAAGGTATAGGTCCAAACAGTTCTTTCATAGCGGGGAAGGCTGATTCCAAAAGAGCTTTGTAGGAAAGTCCCGTCATTTTGTTGGAAACGAACACCAAATCGAACGCCCCATAGTACGAAATGGCTCCCCAAACCATTTCTCCTCCTTGCCTCGAATGGTGACGTGTCAGAAACTTTTCCTCTTTTCTTACGTCATGGAAATAGTAGTTGTACCCATCAGGGCCATCAAAATTAAATTTTTTTTCATCTGAAAAAACGACATTTCGCCAATTCAGCACTCTTCCAAGCTCGGTATCCCACGTCATGTGAAGGCGTGCGAATTCTAACCGCTTTTCTTTTCGTACGGCGTTTAGTGCGGGTTTTTTTTAAGTTTTTTTTTAATTTCAGATGGTCTGCGCTCAAAATAGATCGCCGAACAGTGGATATGCTCGCAGTTATCCCCGCTTTTTCCTTTATTTTGCTGGTGGAGGCAGCTGAATTTGACGCGATCCTTATAAGTTTTCTTTTGTCCTGAGGAGTTAAAGCGGTTTTTGTCCGTCCCTTATAATTCGTTCCATATGAAGCACTATTTTTTTGGCAATACTTCTCATGGCAAACCCTTCGGAATAGAACGCGTCAATTTTTCCCTTTTCTTCCGCGGTTAAAACTTTTTTTTTTCCCCATTTTTGATTACAAATAATATTAAATGCTCTTAAATGCTTAAACTTTGAAGCGAACTCAAATCCACGTACTAGATTGCGACCAAATAAATAATTTAAAGTGTGCGTCTAATCAAGTGAACAAAAAAAAACTGCACTTTTTCTTATAGCATATACAAGAATGAGAAAAAATATCCGTTATCTTCCACTCACTTACCATTTGTTGGTGTTTTTTTGTTGAGAACTTAATAAGCTTTCTAAAAAATGCAATTGCTTGATAATTCTTGCACACACTTATAAAAAAATCAAATGTATGTACAAAAAATGTGTGCGTCTAATCAAGTGAACAGAACTGTATGTAAATGCTGAATACAAGCATTTGACAAGTGAAATTGAAAACAAATGTCGCAAACAAATGGCAAGTTTATATTTCTAAGATTTCTGAGAATTTTTTCAGGAGAATGAAATATAAACACAATTCGCTATTGCATCATACCTAGCAATCAAATTAGCTTTGCAATTCTTTTCATCCTCTTTTTGAAATATTCAATAAAGAATTCTTGAGAATTCGAATTTTTCCTCAGATTTTTGAAATCTTTTTAAGATTTCATATGTACATATGTATGTATGTACATATGTACAGTACATACATATACCTGAGCATACGGAAATCTCTGAGATCTTAGAAATATAAACTGGCCAAATTAAAATGGCGTAGTAGTGTTTCTGTAGAAGAAAATTCCAAGGAAATGGATAAATGTTAAATAGTGACAGCTAAGTGTTCAGATGTGTTTCATAAATAATTTTGGGCGCTCAGAATAAGCTTTGTTCAGAGGATGTTGAGAGCATGCTCGATATGCTGGAACTCTGTTCAGACCTCTTTTCTGAACTAAAAAACAAAAGCTCATACTTTCGGGCCGTCCGTCGTAAAGAATTTTCTCGGTTGGCTCGGTTGGTTCTGGAAATGTAGCTGTGGTAGCGCTTTGGCTGATATCGTTTTCAATGTTAATGCGGCATATGTATGTATACCTTCATCTTTACAGAAATAAATAGGTACCATTGATTATTATTTTTAAGCAAAAGTGTCTTAAATTTTTCCACGAATCCTCTAGGGACCAGGAAACCTTTTTCTTTTAACATTCAATTATAATAAGAACAGGAAAATAAAGCTTTGAATATAATTTATGACAAAAGAACTAAATTATTTTCCCCTCAGACGTCATAAAATGCCTTTATATATCAATGTACGCAGCCCACCAAAAATAAATAGGCATTCCAACAAATCAACAAGTCACGTATCTGCAGTTAATCATTCTTTATACACGCGCCGCGTCGCACACCTTTGGATAATAATTTTGGAAAAATAAATGAAAAAGAAAAAAAAAACAATTTGAAGGTGGAAATTTATGGAATCTTTCCACATTTTTAAGGACAATTCCCTGAAGGAATAAACTTGTACAAAAATATTCATATAACCATTTAGTTAGGTTCTTATTACATCGGTTAGCTCCCAAGTTGATTACATTCTTTTACTTATTTTTCTGTCAATGAATGCATTTTATGTAAACTCACTACGTGACATTTGCTACGACACAGACCTTCTTCAAAATGCATCATTGAGTAATCGGCGATTTTGTTGAACAAGAGAGTAAAAAGAAAGGGATAAGCATAAAGCATTGTATTTTTCAACCTCTTTCCAATACCAACGTCTGAAGTCAAGAGAAGACCACCATATCATCATTCTATAAAGTGCTAAAGAGTACAAAAAGAAATATTGTAAAGGCGTTCAATATCCTTTCAATAGTTTCAACTCTTCAAGGCAAGGATTCTTTGTTTAAGATCGAGATAGAAACCTACCAACTTATTTTTATTTGCATTCAGCTTTGATTTTTGTCTTATTTGTGTCTTCCACTTTTATGAGGTGAGCTCTCTTACAGCCCCTTTTATATTGTGAATCAAAGTTTGCAAGGAAGTTAAAAGTTTGAGGTGTTCTTTAAAAGGTGATAGAACCTACTTAAAAGAGACTAAAGTTTTGTCGAAGTTTTCAATCGACCTAATGTAGCAGAGAGAAGTTGCTTAATTTGATCCTTATACCATCAATGCGGTTTTATGAAGTCTTAAGTAAAAGATTGGAATGAGAAGTTTTTGGGAATTTTTTTTTATTCAAAGAAAGGTGGGAGAATGCCTCTGACAGGTCACAGAAATTTCAAATGTTTTATTTATTGTTAAACGCTTTGATTTTAATTCCGAAATCTCAAATCTAAAACAACTAGGCAAAAAACCAAACACGCATTGACTTTCTGATGTCCAATTATTAAGAATTTCTCGAGTTTAAATATTTATGGGGTTTTTCATGGGTAAAATAAATAAATTTATTTTTCATCTAGATCTATCAAAATCCAAAATTTCCCTGTTTTTGCATTTCATTCTGCAAAATAAATTGATTGATTTTTGATTTAAAATCAAATCTGAATTGTTCTATTTCTAATACAATTGCAAACAATATTTAAGCTGTAAATTTGACAGTTTTATCAAACTTGTACGAAGTAACAATAATACAATGACAAAAATAAAACAATTCCAATTCATGCGCCACGAAATAAATAAATCTGAATTTACCCATGAAAAACCCCAGTAGAGTCTCTGATTGGTGACATTTGACACTTTTGACACTTGGAAGACCACTTTTAAAGGTAAACTAAAGAAATAAAAGCATTTAAATTATCAATAATTGGAAACGAGATAGAATTAAAGACGTCAAGTTAGTCCAACGCGAAGATACTCTGAGGCAAAACAACACTTTTGACAGTTTCACAAAACTATAAAAGTTCCATATTAAGACACATTGCACTGAGTTTTTTATTGCTCATACCCAATGCAACCAAAAGTTGCATCGTGTAAATGTTTAAATTAATATTTAATATCTAATATCGTATTATGATTGTTTCAGGTCTCATCGTAAATGGATTTATCAACATCTCTATCACAACTATCGAACGTCGTTTCGGCTTACGCTCACGTCAAACTGGACTTGTTGCTAGCGGTTATGACATTGCATCATTCATCTGTCTAGTTCCTGTATCGTACTTTGGTGGACGTATTGGGGCTTCAAAACCTCGATGGATAGCTTGGGGTATAATTCTTATGGGATTGGGATCAATTGTTTTTGCTCTGCCCCATTTCATAGCAAGTTCTTATAAAGCAACATTCTCCGAAGATAACACCTGTCAAAGTGCTAGAAATTCAACTGTTGACGTAAGTACTGTCAAAAAAAAATTTGTATAATCTCGCATTTTACCACTCTTCCTTTTGTTGTTTAATTTTTAGTATTGCAATGAAGAATTTAAATCGGAAACTGAGAAGGAAAATCTGTCATGGAGTATATGGTTCTTTTTTGCTGCTCAACTTTTACATGGTGCTGGAGCTTCACCATTGTTTACACTAGGCGTTACATATATCGATGAAAATGTCTCCAAGAAAATGTCATCCGTTTACTTAGGTAAGAGAATATGTCTACACAAAAGCATCATATCACTGATATCCTTTAAAATACGAGCACTCGTATCCAAGTATTTTATATCGTTTTTCACTTTGAAAAGTTTTCAAAACAAATAATAGAATATTGAAGTAAGCGTTTTTCCGCATAGTTTAAGATACGATTTAAGTGTGATGCGGAAGGCACTCTGAACTTTCGTCTGGCTTGGTTGGATAAATAAAATCCTCCTTCGTCATCATCAATCATCGTTTACTTTGTTTTGGTATCGTATATAGTTATTCAATATCAAATAGCATCAAATGTAATCAAACAAGATGTTATTAGATGCCGATAAATTTTTTGGCAGAAAGGGAAAGTTTTCCACAAAGAGAATCACCATTACCAGAGCTTGAGACATGGAGAAGGAGATGCGAAGACCCTTTTGGAACAGTTTGTTTGTAAAATGACAAAGATCTTATGTTCGGTGGACGAAGATGAGGATTCCGCTTCTGTTTACATCCAATATCTTGGTGACCTAGTTAAATATCATTCGCCTCGTCTTTTTGCATTGTGCCTTCTTCTGCATATCTTCTTCTTCTTCTTCGTGCGTCGCGTCGTGGTTCTGGTTCTTCGGTTTTGGTTGTCAGGATAGAACAGAAAGTTTATATACTTCCAGATAAGGACCAAAGGCAAAAGATACTATACTTGGGGGTGGTCGGTTTGACATCAGGCGATTGGAAAGAAGGTTTTGTGCAAAATTTATTGTCTTTTGTCAGACAATTGCGATTGGAGCTTAAATTTTATAGACAATATAGTTAGTGGGTGAGTGAGAGACACACAGAGACTCAGAGTTGTAAACAATTGGAAAGAGATTTACAATTTATTAGCAAAAATAGTAAAGTTGGGGGCTAGAGCTGGGAGTGGAGAATGGGGCAGGGGTTGTTTGATGTCAATGTGTTGGAATAGGATTTGTTTTGGGAGACGCATATTTTTTCCTTATACATTTCATTATTAGAAAAGGGTAGTTTTTGTTTACCTAGACAACTTGATACATCAGGCTAGGCCAGGCCGGTTGTACTTTCTGCTTTGGAAGAATACGAAACCACAATAAATTTAAAATGTTATCTCATAGAGCCATAGCACATTGACGGGGATTATTATTAAGTCAAAAAAGGATTCCCAAGTCTAAATGCGTAATGGAGATAGGGTAAGATTGGTTTTTCGATGTGCACATCTAAAGTAAAAAAAAAACAAACAGATCTATCTCGGGGGGTTTTAACATTGATTTAAAACAAAAAGAGGACTTTATGATCTTAATGAAAAGGTTATTTCTATTTTGACCTGTCGCTCTTCGGTCGACACCGATATGGATAATCCAATTATAGGAAGTCAATTGATTAACTTTGGGATTGTACGAGTATAATATTCCAAAGTTTCATGACATCAAGCAAATTGAAACAGATTAAATTTAAGATAATGGTTTTTGAGAAGATGTCCAGTGAGATAACTTAACAATTTTACATTTCGCAAGATATTTAGCTTCGAAGTGAAACTGTTCCAGATTTTGACATATTTCATTCAAATGACAACTGTGAATTGTCAAAACTCAAATAAAATATTTGAATTTTGCACCTTATTATTGGCGTTTATTTATTTGCGAATTTGCGGAATGTATCCTGTGGTTACAAAATTTACTTACATATGACAGCTTGCAAAGAAAATTGTTGTAAATCGGGTTTTAATGATTAAAATGAATTGTACATTTTTTAATTGGCTATTGTGTTGCTGGAATCTTTGATATATTTTTAGGCAGTATCACAATAGGTGACTGTTTTTTAGTATTAAAACAATTTTTTAACTTCAAAACAGTTTAACAGCATCCCCAAACAAATAAATATGATGTAAGGACTATTCACATGAGAGAGAATAAACGAATATTTGTCCATTTTTCCATTTCTTTCACATTGTTTGCTTTTATTCGTCCTTACAGATGGACAACAAAGACTAGAATGAAATTTGTAGCTTAAGACGCGCTCAAACATTTTATTCGTTAAAGTGTGGATCGTATGTGGAACGCGAATTGAATTTGACAGTTCGTTAAGCATCTTGCACATGAGCTACGAACTGCGAACTGTGGATGTTCGCATATTTTGACTTTTCTTGCACATGAGCTTTATTTCTATTCGCAGACAGTGACGAATTGTCAATTTATAATTACCCTTTTCTCCATATTTTCCTTAGCCATGATCACACGCACAAAAACAAAACAAGAGTGGTATAATTTTGAGGTTAAGTTGAGCGCAACAATTTATTCGTTGCAGTGTGGATGGTATGTGGAACTCGAATAGAGTTTGACAGTTCATAGCAACCACACTGCAATTCGTTACTACCAAATTGTTTTACAAAATTTTCTTGTTTTAGAGAACAAATGCAAATTTTATTATCCTAACATTAGTGTCAATTGGTTTCTTATAATTTAAATGTGTTTTTGTTTGGAATTGACTTTTTGAAATGTGTAAAATCACGTTTGTTCGTCCATTCGTTCATTCGTTGTTCGCTCTCATGGGGAAGGCACTTTACAATAAGATTGCAATGCGCGACGAACAATTTTTTTTAATTTCTCTTATTTTGGCAATGAAAAAGCTAATTATATTACCTTAAGGTCAAATAAAGCTATATTTCTGTATTTTTGTTTAAAATTTCACAGAATTTAGGTTTATAAATTGTATAAAATCACATCTATTCATTCATTCTACGGACGTTGGTCGCTCTGATGTGAATAGTCCTGCTTTCAAAATTGACAATAAATCGGATTGTTTTTTTTAAGTCTATTAGTGAGTTATTACATGGGCGCATGAATTACTCGTATAATTGCTCTAAATTTTACAAGAAGACTTTTTTGACTTTTTAGTTTTCAATCTGGCAATGCCTTTTTCGGAGTTGGTCTTTTTGACAGCTGTCACTTGATTTATGCTTAGTTTGATTTTCCACTTCATAATAAATAGAATAACTCCTGACCAAATTCTGCAAATTTATTACCAAAATAATGGTTTGGTTCGTGCGACGCTTTGTTCCCTGCTTCCAATGTTCGGTCGACATAGTCGCCCACCAGAGTCAGTAATTCGATTCTGTGGAGTGTCCTCTAAGATGGTGCGATTTAACACAGCTGAACTATTTAGTGTGAAGTTATATGTCGCTTGACTGCGCAAACAAGCCTGTTACAATTGGAAGAGAATATTCGGCGCATTTTTGCTGACATACATATGTACGTCACCAATTACTACAAAAAGTAGTCGAAAACTAGGACTTCTTCGCAGTTTTAATACCACTAGCGATAATCCTATGATTCGTTAAAAAAACGATTTAAGTATTTAAATTTTTTAAGAACGTAAACCTAAAATTTGAGCTAAAAAAGAGGTTATGAAGGTGAAAGAGGTGAGCTTCCGGTTTTTTCTAGAGCCAACTCAACTAAGAAAAATCAACAAACATTCATGCATGCCAGGAAGAAATGTAACGCTCTTATTCAAAGAACCAAATTTTTGCATGACCAACAATCATGGCAAAAAATACTGCAGTGTTGCAATGGCAGTAAAAATTCTTGGTCATTCGTAAAAAAACATGAGAAACTCTTTCTCTTCCTTGATGCCTTTTGTCAATGACACTCCTTTAGTTAGCTCTTTTGGAAAAGCTTAATTGTTTTCCAGTCATTTCACCGCCAATTCCACCTTCTTGAGCCCGGTAATGATTGTATGGGACCAATCTTTTTTCGTACCCGTACTTTGGCGAGAGTCCTAAAAGAACTTAACATATATGCATCCTAATATTCTGAAAAGTTGTTCTTCCATTTCTGTAGTAAAGTAAGACCACTTTTCTATCTTCCCTATTCGTCTGGGTTGGTTCCGAGCTAGGTCGCAAAAGAAGACAATTTTCTACACTCTATGAAATAATAAACAAATTACACTAACATCCCTTTTTTCCAAGATCATGGAAACATCGCGCCGCCGACGCGCCGCCGCACCGGCAGTACGGCTTTCGTACTAATTAATTAAATGGCATTTAAATTTTTGGAGACAAACTTGTTTTCCAGGTATATTTTTAAGCCTTAAAATTATGCCTCTGGAACAAATTTCGCACCAAACAGTGACTCGTTTTGGGTGTATCGGCTTTTCAATGTATGCGTGCGTGCAAAATGCCACAATTTTGCTTGTTTACATACCCGCCAAGATCAAAATGAGTTTCATCTGAAAAGATGATTTTTTTGGCAAAATCGGATCTCTAAGTCGATCGCAGCGTATACACAACCATATTCGTTCAGCGGAAGGATAAAACTAATTATCTGTCAAATCAGACATAAGCTAAGTGTTACCATTCACTAAATAAGAACTAGTTGAAAAAAAGAAAGTTAGATGGCGGACCGTATAGTATTACAATACTCTAAAGTCGATCTAACAAATCGAAGCAAAGACATTTTCAAGTAAGAGAGTCACTGAATTCCTGAGAATTGTGCAAGATAAATCCCAGGATTGAATTACATTTGGCCACTAAAAAGTCTATGGGTCATATTCATAATTATGTATATTTTAAACCTGAGTCTATTTGAACTGAAGTCTAAATTAAACATCTAGTTCTATTCATAAACACTTTGGCAGTTATGTTTAGTTATAAAGAGGTTTAGGTATATTCTACTACAATTCAAGTACAATTTCGCTTTTACCTTTTATGGGTATAATTGAAATTGTACTAGAATTGTAGTAGAAATAAAACAATATTTGTATTATAAACAACTTGTACTTAGCGCTGGCGCAGTTAAAACTTGGATACACACAGATATTAGCAAACCTTTAATTGAATTTCAAACTTAGATATTTAGATCGTCAATCATAAACTTGGCAGCTTTTTTTATTGAATCGATACATTTCATACAAATCGTCATCTTCTATTTCAAAGGGTGAATTCGGGTTAGGTAAAGCTTTCGGTTTTATGTTGGGTGGTAGCATTCCAACATCCAGCAAAATATCAAAACCTTGATGGATGCTTTTATATTTTTAAGTAAAATGTCTCGCAACGTAATTTTCTCACTTAGTTTGTTTATTTTTGACGTTTTATAGATTAAAAAACAGCTTAAAAATAGTTTCTGTAGTGCTTATTTTTAGACTCCAGGCTATCGTTTTAAAGGGCGGAATTTATTGATGAACGGTTTCAACAAAACGTTAAACTCTGACATTATTTTTTATTTCATGTTCAGTTTGTATGTACCGAAAGACTTTCTTATCATCTGCATGATAAACTTGAAATTTAAAAATACATTAGGAATGTCATTGAAAAAATAGCAAGAAGAAATGAGGACCAAGATGACAGCCTTGCGGCACACCTTAATTAACATTAATCCAGGAAATCGAGTTGAAGAAGTTAGAGTGGAATCCAAATATATTAAGCTTCTTTATAAGTGTACTAACTCGGTCGAAAATTTAGGATAAATCTGTATACACAACATGAAATAAATATCCTATTTCCAATCCATTTAAAACACTTTTTGAAAAAATTGTAACATTAGTAACGGTAGATCGTCCAGAGATAAATAAAATTCGAGTTAACCTTTCCTTACTAAGTTTTTAAAACATTTTTGGTCATTGAAAAAATAGCAAGAAGAAAGGAGGACCAAGATGACAGCCTTGCGGCACACCTTAATTAACATTAATCCAGGAAATCGAGTTGAAGAAGTTAGAGTGGAATCCAAATATATTAAGCTTCTTTATAAGTGTACTAACTCGGTCGAAAATTTAGGATAAATCTGTATACACAACATGAAATAAATATCCTATTTCCAATCCATTTAAAACACTTTTTGAAAAAATTGTAACATTAGTAACGGTAGATCGTCCAGAGATAAATAAAATTCGAGTTAACCTTGCCTTATTAAGTTTTTAAAACATTTTTGGAATTGTACTAATTTTACAAATAAGTCGATAGTTTGAAACATCCTGTAATCTAGTTTATATAGTAAAAAGGTGAAGGATACTTTGGTATTTGTTTAGAAAACTTCCTGACATTTATAACCAAACAATTTAAATGTATTAAATTTTATTATTTTCTCTTATTTTAATAGAAATCTCTCAAAACAACATTACATATACGTTTATGCTCAATTTGCTTAGTTCAGTTACCTCCTCATAAATCCTTACAAATCCCTACATAATAGAACTTCCATTACACACATATACAAAATACAAGTCAGTAGGACATACAAATCGCATCATAAATCCCGCTCTCTCTTTTCAGCCAAAAATAAAAAATTGCCTGTTGGTTAACTCTCTTAATAGACAAATAAACATTTATATTATTAGAACACTCTTCCCCACGGTTAAGCAATTTCATTTTTTCTTTCAGGAATCTATTACACAATGGCAGTAATTGGCCCAGCTATTGGATATGTCCTGGGAGGACAACTTTTACAAATCTATACGGACTTCTTAACCGTCGATTCAGCAACGTAAGTCAAGATACATTTGTCATCTCTTAAAATTAATTGAAATAAATGAAATAAGAATCCAGTGCCTATACCTAGCAGATATCCTTTGACTATGATCTCTGTTGTCTTATCTTAAAACAAAAAGAAGAAAGAAAACAAGTCCTTTAAGGACAAGGGAAAAAATGTCATTTTATGTATGTACCTAACCTATGTACATTGTACATACCTTCTAGAATCTCTTAGAGTGGTAAGAGAAAATTTATTATAAGAAAAGAAAGCTAAATCTCATCTGTGGTAATAATAAACCGTGTCAACCAACTAAGCTAAGCTATGGTATATCCTGTAGGATGTAACTATCTAGCTACCTACGAGGTATGTACGTTAAGGAAACACCTCTTGTTTGTTGTTATTTTGTATAATGCAACAGGGACTTTCTTTTTCTATTCTGGATAAACATACAGAGGGTGACTGAAAATAATAACACATTAGCGCACTGTTGTTTCCTTTGCTACTGCTGCCTCTATATTTGTATCGAGGGAGCAGCAGCGAGTTCCATCGCCAGCCATCCTTGTTTTATTTATTGCTATGGTGATCCTTAGGTATTTTTACACATTTCCACCTGTAAAATAGAATTCCATCCATTCTTTCCTGCAGGTTATACCTAATATAAGCTTTTCCTATATAGAGCTTCGTTCTTATAAAGAAAAAGGGATCATCATCTGGATCTGAGCGGGGCGGGCGGTGCTTAACGTTTAGTTATTTGTAAATATTTGTAGAAAATCCAGCACAGAGGATATACTTTTTAGATGTAATGGAGGATAATCTAATGACGTAAAAAAAGAAAAACACATTTCACTGTGAAATAAAAAAGGATATAAGTAAACAGTGGTGTTTTTGTTTTGTTTGCGTTATTTAACATAACGGATTTTCATTTCATTTAATTGAATTCCGACGTTTTTCTTGTGGTTGTTGTAGCAGTTGTTTATATCAAGCACTAAGGGGCAAACATTGTTGAAGACGCTGCAAGATGTCAACGCTAACGCTAAGGTTTTAAGATTAAGTCAGACGAACATAAAACTTGAAATTGAGGATTCGTGCAGAGGAAGATTGTATTAGATATTGGTTCAGGTTTTCAAGAAAATAGACTGCTCATGGAAGCAGCATGGACCTCCGAACGCTTCCCCGAACGCTTCCCCGAACAGTGGAAAAAGGGAATGCTTGTCAAGCTCCCATAAAAAGGAGACCTGATGAAGTACGTGAGCTGAAGAGATATTATCTTTTTGTCTGCAGTCGGCCAGTCGCCAAAATAGTAGGGAAGATTGTCTTGGAACGTGTGAGAGAGCACCACGAAGCAACACTCCTCCTCCATTGACCACATCAACACCTTACGGATCATTATCGAGGAATGATTTGAATATTGATTACCACTTAACTTGCTGTTCACCGATTTTGAGAAGAATTTTGACAGCGTCAACAGGGAGATTATCTGGCTTGCTTTGCAGAAGAGGGGTATCCCGGATAAGCTCATCTCTATTATCAAATCGACTGATGATGGGTCCAAATTTAACGTCTTATACGGAGATAGATTGCTAGAGGAGTTAAAAGACCAAAGTGGAGTCATACAATGCTGCATTATGTCACCAATTCTTTTCTTATTGATGATCAGTGATATGCTGCGGGCGGCCTTGACAGGAAATGGCGAAATAAGATAAACTCTGACAACGTACTTGAAATATGTATGTAGATTATGCAGACAATTACTTGCTAGGATAATAGATCTCCATCTCCATCAAAACGAGGGTGGAGAAAGAAGCAGAAATCGTAAGGCTGAAAATTAACACGGGAAACACTAAAATGTTCAGCCTCGGAATCTCCCATTCATTTTTTTTTCATAAACATTGTTCAACAAAAAGTAGAAAAGGTAAAGAGATTTCAGTATCTTGGAAGTATGGTCCCTACTGAAGGTGGGACCGGACACGATATCGTTAGCCGTATCGAGAAATCTTAGGCTGCGTTCCGAATGTTGTCCAGTGTTTGAAGGAACAACTCCCTCAGCTTTAAGTTACGACTGTTCCGCTCAAACGTCGAAGCAGTAGTGTTATTCGGTTGCAGCACCTAAAAAATAACAGCAACAATTACCAATTAACTGCAGACCTTTATTAATAAGTGTCTAGAAAACATCTTAGGGGTGTCTGGGCCAATCGTATATCCAATAACGGGTTAGGAGCCCATTGACACTATTATACGGAGGAGCAAGTGGCAGTGGTTTAAACAACGCTTCGAAAAGTTAATGACAGGCAATGTAGTGGAGAACCAAGTGGATAATAACAGTCGAGGAGAAATTGTCGAGATTTGGGATGAGCTTTAAAGAGTTCAAACATCTCCAAAAACCGCACAGGATGGCGCGTAGGAGTAGTTGCCGCTTGGGATCACCCACGGACTTTATAGGTCTGACTACCTTAGTAAGTTCACTTCGCTGAATATTTTTTAAATGCACAGATTTCTGAACGAATAATCGTTTTTCTTTCCGATTTAGCCAAGAACCTAAAGGCTTAACGATAATAAGTCAGTGTCAAAACCTAACGAAACCTTGGTTTGATTGTAGTTTTTAGTGACCTGATCAAACGTTAAGTTAAATCTGAGTGTTATTTATTTGTTTATGCGTATTCAGACAGCTCCTAAGCTAGCTGTCTCCAGTTGGTTGAAGTGCTCTCCCACCTGTGTGCGCCACCTTAGTAGCAGTTCTGCTCTACTGCGCCGTCCTTCGGGATTGGATTCGAAGATCTTACTGGGAGGAGCGTTGATGTCCATTCGCTCTACAAGCATCCTAAGACGTTCTCATCTCGCCTTGACAAGGTCCAAGCCTTAGAGCCATAAATGAGAACCGGGATGACGAGTGTTTAATAGATGATGACTCTAGATGCCAGAGAAAGAGCTTAACTACTGACTTACCTTCTAAGTCTAAAGTCTAAAGCAGCGACATGCAAAAGTTATTCTCCATTTGATTTCAGCGCTGGTGTCGTTGTCTGAATTTATAGCGGTTAAAGCTGTCCATGTTGACGTTTTATCCAAGATGTCGTCGTGCAATGTCCTTTTTTGATGACTTCTTTTTTAAATAGAGGAAAGTCAATATACCTATCAACTTTTAACGTTGACAGATTATTATTTCAGTACCCGTGGCATGATGGTTAGTGCGTTGGACTGTCATGCCAGAGGTCTTGGGTTCGATCCCTGCCTATGCCATCTAAAGTTTTTTTTCACGGGTACTGCCTCTTGCGAGGAATTGACAAATTCTCCAAGAGTAATTCTTGTCATGAAAAGTGCTTTCTCAAATTGGCCGTTCGGATTCGGCTTAAAACAGTAGGTCCCCTCCATCCCTGACAACAGTACTCGCACACAGGAATGGTTGAGAGTTGTAAGTCACTAGGCCCTAGTTCTCAACGGACTGTTGCGCCACCCGATTTTTTTGTATAGATTATTATTTCTCGCATATACATACATAAACACTAATTCTATATACGATCACACTTGACATATCTTGACAATTTTTGTTTTCATTTCAGATTGGGCCTCACAAGTCTTAGCAAAGTTTGGATAGGCGCCTGGTGGATTGGATTCTTCTTTGCCGCCCTAGCATGTGTTCTTTTATCAATTCCTATCTTTGGCTATCCCAAATCTCTGCCTGGTTCTGAAGAGATTAAATTGGAAAGAGTTTCCGAAGCTTATAATGGACATGGACAATCGGAAAAAGACAATCAAAGTTTCACCAAACTTAAAGAACTTCCTAAAGCCCTGCTATCACTTCTTCGAAATCCTACGTTTTTCTTTCTTAATTTAGCCGGAGCATCTGAGGGTCTTGTTATAGCTGGATTTTCAGCATTTTTACCAAAAGAAATTGAAAATCAATTTAGTATTTCGCCAATTTGGTCAGCATTGATTATGGGAATTATTGTTGTTCCCGCTGGAGGAGGTGGTACATTTTTGGGAGGATATTTGATTAAGAAATTCAATTTGGCATGTTCGGGTATTATTCGAATGTGTCTTATAGCAACTACAATTTCGGCATTTTTCACAATGAGTTTTTTGTTGTCTTGTAAGAATTTGAGCTTTGCTGGAGTTACAGCGCCATATTATAAAGGAAACATTATTGCAACAACAACAAATGTCAAAATGACAGAGATG
This sequence comes from Eupeodes latifasciatus, assembly GCA_920104205.1. Classification (NCBI taxonomy): domain Eukaryota; kingdom Metazoa; phylum Arthropoda; class Insecta; order Diptera; family Syrphidae; genus Eupeodes; species Eupeodes latifasciatus. The sequence goes on along the minus strand of OV049924.1, from coordinate 143,337,331 downwards.
GCTTTTCAATTGGATGACACTTGTAACAGTGGCTGTCATTGTAGTCGAATGAATTACGATCCGATTTGTGGATCTGATGGCGTTATGTATTTTAGTCCATGTCATGCTGGCTGTCAACAAGAACGAGCTTTTGGTGAGTCGAAGATTTATCTGGACTGTGACTGCATTAGATCACCGGAAAATGCCACATATGAAGCTATAAACACAATGTGTGAATCGAGTTGTTCACACTTGTGGTATTTTGTCTTTTTCTGCTTTGTTCTTATGCTGTTTACGTTCCTAGCGACTATGCCAGCTTTATCAGCGACTTTGAGGTAAGGAAAATAAGGGTCTTTTAAGAACTTATCTAATTTTTATTTCTTTTCCAGATGCGTCCAAGATGACCAGCGTTCGTTTGCTCTGGGCATCCAGTGGATCAAAGTTCGTCTCTTGGGAACAATTCCCGCACCCTTGATATTTGGCTCCCTCATCGATGAAACGTGCATTTTATGGAAGGAAACGTGTGAAGAACATGGAGCATGTCTTGTTTACGATAACAACAGCATGAGCAGGTGAGAATGCCAACAGGTTGTTGGATTTTTGGCCATCGTCATAGCAATCATTTATTTATTTTTAACAGGTCAATGTGGATTCTCGCACTCACTGGAAAAATATCATCGGTGTTGTTTTTCTTTGGCGCATGGTGGTTCTACATTCCACCCAAGGCTGTCAGTGAAAATAATGGTAAAGGAGGAGGAAATGCTATTAACAGCGACAACAATAGCCATGATATGGATGTCTGCTATGAAGAAGATACACAATCACAACAAGAGCAACAAGTGCAGAATTGTCAGTCATCCATTGAGGGAGAATTTGTGAATGAAAATTTAGAACATGCGCACAAAGTTCAACATTTAAACAGTCGCGGAAGATTTTAAGTGACAAATGATTTTTGAGTTTTGTGCGAAAGTTTGGATAAAAAAAACACTGCCATTTTCTAACATGCATGTAGATTTTGATAAACTCTTATCTGTTTATACGCGTCGGAAGTAGATTACATACATACCTAATACATTTTTATTATTGTGATGAATATTTTACTTTATCTAATTAAGATTTAACGTAAAGGTAAATATAAACCCTAATTCTTATGTCATGTGTTAGATTTAAGAATGCTGTCATATATGTATGTCATGTAGATTCTTCTAAATTAAAAAAAAAAACTAATAATACTAAATTTGATTTAACTAAATATGTGCTTATAAGTTTAGAAATGTCAAAATCGAAATTACAGTTACGAAAATAATAATTGCCAATCAAAAACCCAAATATAAAATTTGGGGAGAGTACGCTAACTTTGGCGACAAAGTTTAATGACGGATTTGTATAGAACAGTTAAAAACAAGCATTTTTTACTATGGGAGGGGGGGTCTATCTCCCCCCGTTTAGGCGGTAGGGGCGGTTTAAAAAAATATGTACATCAAATGGAAAAAAATAATTAAAAAATAACGGTAATAATTATAATTAAGTATTATACCTTTTTTTAAAACCAACACTTTTGTCTATTAGCTTGTTTTTAAATCAAGTCAAAAGTGTAATTTTTCAAAACTTTCAGATTATCTACTATTTTTTTTTATAATTCATTGCTCTTATTTTTTATTGATCAAAAACTGAAAACTAGATGACTTTATGTCTTCTAGTTCTTGAGAAAATTGAAAATTACCAAAATAAATATTTTAATTAAATTACTTTTTCCTTGCTTAAGTATTAACGTAGTCTTATTTTGATAAAAATAATCGAATATGGATTAAGATACACCTAGGGTAAATAAATTTTTCTTAAATCCAGCTTATTTAAATGCAAAAGAAACTTTGCATGCACCCCATCTAGCACCCACCGCACCTTGCACCCTCCCCACCTTGCACGCACTCCAACTTGCACCCAGCCCAAATCCTATAGTGTGCCCAAGCAGGGGGGTTGCAGGGGGCAGCATGCCCCCCCTTACAGATGCCACTGTTGCATACACCCAAACTCGCGCACACCTTACTGTTGCATACACCCAAACACGCATTACGCATACGCAAATACCGTTATTACTATCAAAATAAGACCACTCAAGCAAAAAGAAAAGAATTAAATTAAAATAGTAGTTGTGGTTATTTTCAATTTTCTCAAAAACTAAAAGACATAAAATCATCTAGTTTTCAGTTTTTGATCAAAAACAAATAAGAGCAATAAATTCTGAAATAAAAACAATGGTAGATAATCTTGAAGTATTGAAAAAGTTACACTTTAAACCTTTTTTTAACTTTTTTTACTCAAATTTTGAGTTTAAAATTAAATTTTTATTTTCAATTTTCTCAAAAACTAAAAGACATAAAATCATCTAGTTTTCAGTTTTTGATCAAAAACAAATAAGAGCAATAAATTCTGAAATAAAAACAATGGTAGATAATCTTGAAGTGTTGAAAAAGTTACACTTTAAACCTTTTTTTAATTTTTTTTACTCAAATTTTGAGTTTAAAATTAAATTTTTATTTTCAATTTTCTCAAAAACTAAAAGACATAAAATCATCTAGTTTTCAGTTTTTGATCAAAAACAAATAAGAGCAATCAATTCTGAAATAAAAACAATGGTAGATAATCTTGAAGTATTGAAAAAGTTACACTTTAAACCTTTTTTAACTTTTTTTACTCAAATTTTGAGTTTAAAATTAAATTTTTCAAAAACTACGCATAGTTTTGACTTGATTTAAAAACTGGCTAATAGAACAGAATGTTGGCTTTAAAAAAATGTATACAACTTAATTGTAAGTATCACCGTTATTTTTTAATTATTTTTTTCCATTTTAAATAGTAACTTTTTTAAATTGCCCCTCCCACCTAAACGGGGGGAGATAGACCCCCCCCTCCCATAGTAAAAAATGCTTGTATTAAGACCCTCTACCAAAAACCGTTATTATATCTTGGCGCCAAAGTTATCGTACTCGTGCCTAAAATTTCATCTGTCAAGTGTCATATTCTGCCATTACTCACTATAATAATTTCAACATGTTTAAAATGTCCAATATAATCAGCTGTCAAAATAATTTTTCAATTAGGTATGTTTTTTGATGTTTGTGTTTTTTGTAACTGTAGTTAAACATTTTTGGCAGCAAATTATGGCTGATACTAACAAAAATAGGTACAATAATTTTTGAAGATTAAATAAGAATGAAATAGTCCATTCCAAAGTACAGTATTAATTCTATTAATTTATTATACATTTTTAAAAATTAAGAATATTTATAAAGTATAAGATAATTTTTACAACTTTTGTAATTTCATAAACTTTAATATTAAACATTTTTTGATAAAAATATTTTAAAATAGCTATTAGTGGTTTAGAATTTAGATTTAAATAAAAAGTGTATAACTACCTACATAAGTATTCTAAAATTTAGAATAAGTTGAGTTTTAACTTTATTCGAAATTAATTTGAAAAAAAGGAATCAAAACGGGGAATGAAAAGTGCAAGATTTTGCTTTGATTAAATATCAGTTTTTGTAAATTTACTATTTTTTTATTTTTTCTCTTATTCGTTTATATTTCTTGATTTTTTTTATGTATTTTTCATTAGCTTACATTTTTTGAAATTTCGTTTGTTTCATTAATATAAAAAAATGTTCTCTGTTATAATAGATTAAAAATAACCACGTACATACGTACACAAACCTTAAACTATAGTTGAACCACCGAAATATATGCTGTTAATTTTGACATTTCTGTATAAGTTAAAAGTCTCCGAATCTATTCGCACCTCATTGGTGGAATTTGGGTGCTTTCATAAACGTCAAAAATTAGAGTTAATACAATCGTCCCTTTGCTTTGAACTAATGAAGACATCAATTTTGCAGAACTTGTGCAAGCCCGCTTAAGCACAATTTAAAGTAGTCACTCAATGTTCATAAACGTCAGATAAAAATCAGAAACGGCCGCCACGAGTATTTTTTTAATTCAAGACATTAAAGGATCAATCTTCTCAACTTCAGAGATTTGTTAAGATTGATAGAATGTAGCTACAATCTACCCGCAGCTTCCCTTAAAAAAAATATTTAAAAATGCAAAATTTAAATTAAATTTTTAAAATTACCAGTAAATTTTTTGCATCCAATATTTCTTACTTTTATCTCGAACGCTTTCAAAATATTTGGATGCACAATCTGCCCATTTATGAACATATTTTCGGCTATTCATCTGCGTTTGTTCGGTCGCAAAATCTGACTATATAAACATTATTCAGGCTATAATTCAAAGATAATCCAAATCTTTCTTATTTGCAATTCACTGTCAAATTTATGTACAATTGTTTTTACTGTCAAATTAAATTAATAAGTAGTTTGTTAAACAGGATATACGTATACATTTTTACATTATTTTACATCAGATCAAACCTAGTGTCGTGTCATTCAATAATATTTCCTTGAACCTTGAACTTGCCTGAACCTAGAGGCATATAATATGATTTACCTATCACTCTTGAAATCTAGAAAATTTACATCACGGATTTAAGTTATTTAAATGATTAAACTTTTACAGAGCTTTGGGTTGCAGAAACTCAAATCAGTCCAAATCAATATAATGATTTACATATCAAAAAAGTAAAAGTTATTTATTTGTTGAAAATACTTTCTGTCAATTAAGATCGTTTTAAACAGTTAAAACCCTATCAATAAAAAGTGCTTATTCTACTCGTTTAATAAACTATGAAATAAAGCTACATACATAAGTATATATGATTATGGAAGATCTTCCAATATTGGCACATTTTTCGCAAAACATTTGAACCAATTTTCTATCAACCATGTAAACACCCAATTGTATCTGTCAATCGTCGGCAAATTTTGTTGTCTTTTTAAATAGTGAGACAGTTGTCCACCAATGGGATATTGGATGATGTTCTTTCAAACAACATCATCCAATTTTTAATTGGCAGAAAGTTTTTGAGCAGGAAACATCAACAAAAGTTACAGGATTTTGAAAAAATTTAAAAACTACGAAAATAGACAGAAATAAGAAGTCACCGTTTGGCAAAATATCGAAAAAGAAGTTATTCCAAAAAAAAAAAAGGTTGAAAAGGATTTGACGCATGGACAAGATAGTCGTTGGCCCGCTTTATTATTGTTTTACTTTTCTTTATATATTATGTTTTTAAATGTTTTTGCCAAAGCTGTTGTTCTCACTTCTAAAATAAATGTTCATATTCTCTATCATCTGTCGCGAAAATTGTCTCCGAATTCTCAAAATTCTTAAATCTTCCGTGTAAACAGACAATCACTCATATTGTAGGAGGCGTTTTATTTGTATGACAATTGTCGTTCAATCAAGTTGGCATTGCGAAAGTCGTTATGATATCGTTTTACTTAGCGTAACGCTACTTGACATTTAGCGTTCAGTGGAATCTAAATTTTTGATCGACAAATTTTACTCTCATCAATATTGCAGTTGTCGTTTAAGTAATCTAAGACAACAAGTAAAACGTTCCTTTCTGGCGGCTGTGTGAAAAATATAGCAAAAATGTAAGATTTTCGGAATTTTTTCTGTTTTTCATCTGTATTCACTTATTTTTTTTTTACTTATTGTGAAAGTTACGACTCCGGACCAAATGAAACGACTATTGGAACTGATTGAACTTAACCCATCACTGGCTACAAATTTTCAGAAAGGCGTCCCCCAAACAGATGACAGAAAACAAGAATGGGAATCGGTTGCGAATACCCTCAATTCCTTGGGCCACCGACTAGAACCACCGAAAAGGAATGTCGATCTTATTCTTCGCCTTTCTCTCATGAAATTTAGTTTCTTACATTCGTCCACCCTCTCCTTTGTGTCCTTTTATTTTAATTTTGCTTCAAACGAAATTACATAATATATTTGAATTCAAAAATTTAAATTTGTTCTTGTGTTTATCAATTTGTCATAGTCAGCTGATTATGTGGAATGTGTGTGGATTGAAAATAATAGCGTTTAAGTAACGCAATACCGACTCTAAAGCACTATTCACATGAGCACGACCAACGAATGGACGAATATTCGTCGATTTTGACATTCACCACCGAAACCAAAACAAGAATAATTTTTTTAGGTTAAGTACGCGCGATTTTTTTATTCGTTGCGAGTGTGGATAATGTGGAACGCGAATAAAGTTTGACAGTTCGTATCAACTACAATTTTTTTCGCGACGAATAAATTTGTTTTCTTAAATTTATTAATATATGATATTGAAAAGTAAAAGTATGCATCATAAATCAAATAGAAACTATATTGCTATCGTTTTGTTAAGAATTTGTGTGGAAATATGTCTTCGTTGGTCGCGCTCATGTGAATGCTGCTTAAAAACATACAAAATTATCGGCAATTGTGAGCCCATTTTCTAACAAAAAATTCTCTAATATTTGAATTGAATCAACCAACTTGATATGCACATTAATTTTGATGTTTCACAATCAGCTGCTCGGTAAGGACACAAAAATTCAAAATGGAATTAAGTGTGCAGTATTTAAATATAAATAAATCACTCATATTATATAATATCTTATATTTGATTTTATTGAATTTAAAATTCTCAAATTACGTAATGTTTCTTAGTTAATATATTTGCATTTGTTAATACGTCAGTTCCGGATTGACTAGCTTTGTAGTTAAATTTGACATTTACAAAGCTAGTTAAATATTGACTACGTAGTCACTAGCATAATGAATGCTGCCAATATTCTATTAATCACAACAACTGTGCGTGGATGAGTATAAGTGACTTTTAAATGAAATCCCTTGTTTGAGCGACCAAATTTCGGGAACTTTATTTTGTAAAGGTTTGTACAGGTGCTGTCTATACAATAATTATTACAACTCTATTAATCTATATTTTTAATTTCATCCAAATTTAAAGTTTCTATTCTTACTATTTTCAAAACTTATAATTAGTTTAACAAATTCATAGTTGATGCCATATTTTAAACAACTTTTCAAAAAATATCCCACCATAATGAATAGTTTAATTGGCGGATTAGTATTAAGTTTTCTACAATTATAAATCAAAAACGTAAAATATTGTTTTTTGTTCTTTATTACTCAATAACATCACTGTTCCTTGATGCTAAGAAATTCACCAATTAAGGCACTGTTTATACTTTTATTTACGAATACAATTCGCCTTAAACAGCCATTATCGCAATATTAACTGCGCATGAATAACTTGCGCAGAAAATATTTATCTTTTTTAATTTTTATAAAATACACATATGTTGTTTGTTTTTGTTTATGAAAAGGATTGTTTATTATGAATATGGATGACGTATGTATTTTTTTAGCCTAATAAATGTATGCTTATCCATATTTTTGTATTTAAAAACAGGAAATATGATACTCTTGACAGAATGTGTTAAATAATAAATATACATAAATAAATGCAATGAGAACAGAGCAAACAAATTAAATAACTACAAAGAAGTATTAAATTTTGTTTTCGCTAAAAATCTACTTTAAGCGCAAGTCCATGAAAAATCCTTCATTATTTTGAATGTGTAGGGGTAGACATAGCCCCATTTCAGTTCATCTTCTATGCTCATAACATTTTACTTATGTAAATAAAACCTTTTGATGAGTTGTCTTACATAACCTCAAACAAAAACAGGAAAAGTTGCCATATTCCTTGAGATGAGTGACGTAACAATCATCTCCGTTAATTTGACAATTGGATTTTTTTCTTGTAAATGATTGAGCAAATTCCCTTAATTTTATTGCGAGATATTGAATGAATGTAAGAGAGTTGTCAATTCGTGATAAAAAAGCAAAACTAGCGGAAAAAATATTTGTTGGAGGATTTGAGTAGTGAATTAAGTGAATTGTTAAACAATTTTATTAAAATTAATAAAAGATAAGCAGACAAACAAAAATAACTTTTAATTGGACGTGATTTAAAGACTGGTCTGGAAGCTTTACGTACTATCACCAAACAGTGATAAAGTAGATGCACACAAAAAGAATCACACCGACTTACTATATGCATACAATTTATAATTGTTAATGTTTTATTTTATTATAACTTCTTAGAAAATACAATTAAGAAAATGTACTGATTTACTAAAATAAAAGTATTCTCATAACATCCCTGTTGTTTTCCTCTTTCAATCTAAAAAAATCAAATTCACCACTCGTGTTTATGTCAACGACGTTTCACAGCTGCTTTGTATATATATTTCTAAGAAATATATATACAAAGACAGCTGACAGGCGCCATTAGTGTGCCTTTCTCAATTCGCCGGAAAACACACGTTCATTTTGTCATATGGAGTGTCGTTCAACATAGCCATCTCACTCATACAATACTTCTTTCCAATTGGAATTGTATTGTTTTCTCCTTTTCCCACATAGAAATTAATCCATTATTCGTTGTTCTTTTCGAACTCTTTATAAATTTTCCCCTTTGATGCATTTCTTGAATTAAATTTTCACTCAGTCGTTCGGTGAATTTATAGTGAATTGGTAATAAAGTGCGGATAATTTCAACGGATTAAGCAAACCAAACAAAATTACTTAGTACTTTTTGATAACTTTTCTAGACACTTTTTTCGGTCATTCAACTTTATAATAAAAAAAAAGAAAATATGTAATGGAAAAAGTAAACTCTCGTGAAGATTTAACCATTTTCAACTCACTAAAATGTCAAGGAGACATATCTTTTGTCAAATTCCAGAATAAATAACGGAAGGTATAGTGAAAGAAGCTGCTCTGCTGGTGATGGTACAACAATGGAATTTATGTATATTCACCTGTTTTTTGTTTTAATTAATTTGTTCTCGTGTGAAATAGCGGTCTAAACTAGAATTTTTCTATCAAATAAATGCGTGCGTGTGTATTTACTTTATAAATTTTTGTTTTTGCATTTCGGTATTCGGTCGATGATGCAAATAAATGCAAATTGCATGTGGCTCGATTTTGTCTGTCAAAAATCTTTTCTTTGTTTTCCTTTTTATGGGATTACATAAAATAAACAAAAATATTTGAGAAAAATTCTACGAAAACAAAAGAAAAAAAACATAGGTAGTGCGAAGGGGAAAATAAAGGACAACCAACAAGAAAAGAAGGAAACCAAAAAATCGAATCGTGCAAAAATATATGAAAGTTATGGTGGAGAAGATGATGTTTTGATGTCACAGTGAAAGAATAAAAAGTGACAGATTGTTTAATTTTTAGGATGTATGATATTTTTTTTAAATAGGTATTAGGTGAATTTTGAAACGAGTTAAATTCGACAAAACTGTGAAGTAAAAAATTTAAAAAAAAAGAAAAGTAGAGCAAATCACTTCTATATTGTGTGCGCGCCCCTCCTGTTAAATAATTCAACCTCCCCCTAACGAATAAGAAGAAAAAAGAAACGGTAAATTATTAAATAACATTACAATATACACAACCTTCCTTTCACAGCCTAAATCCAAACCAAAAAAAAAGAAACAAATTGTACATGATTTGTGTTGATTTCTCGTCTTTCACTTTCACCTCCCGCGTAGGCCGCCAAGTAAATCTTTTGTGTGTGTCAAAAATTTAAAAAGTGAGATTTATTTTTATTTTATAATTGATCCATAATTGGGTCTCTGAATTCATTCATTATTCCAATTGTGTGTGTTAAATTTTTGTTTTTCCGTTTGTTCATGAAGATAATAAAATAAGTGCTTTTCGTTTCTGTCAAAAAGTTGTCAAATTTCCCTAGAGTGAATCCATTCAGCAAAATAAAAGGATAAAAACTTGAGATATATTAAATTAAACTTTCAGGTGAGTGAATTTATAAATTTAAATATTTCATATATTTAATTTTTTTAAGTTTAAACATAGGTTTTAGTTATCCTTCAACCTGCTTAACTGTCTTTTTTATATTTTTATTTTTATCTTTGTTTTATTTTATTTTTGTCACCTCGTTCCACTTGCATTTTACTTTTACCAATACAAATAATGATTCCTCATCGGAAGCCATAATTAGCTCCCATCGTTATACGATATTGGTAAAGTTATACCTACCTACATACATATATATGTACCTATAAACCTACATATGAACAAAAATAGTTACATACATATATGTATAAATGGTATTTTGTTTCGAAGTAGGTATTCTCGCCCTGGGGGTCTTTTGAGATTCTTGTAGTTATTATTAGAATTATCCTTTAATTTGTTTTTTGTTTGATATTTTTTCTGTCTGTTTCTTCTTCTACCTTCATATTTACCTAACTCCTTTGGTCCATGGACAGGGATGACTTGATGGGGGATGCCCTTGTCAAATACGATATTTCTCTCAAAAGAAAATCCTTGAGACATTCCTTTTAGCTAAGGATGAATTTGTTGTGTGGATATACAAAATATAAGAAAATAAAATAATTTATTAAAAATAATATTAAGAAAGTTGAATTATTGATTAGATTTTCTTCGATCAAAAAATAAAAGAAAATCTTCTAATAGATATAAATTCAAATTAAAAGACTATAGGTAAATGTGATGGATAAAGCAAAGCAAAATGTGATGAACCTGTAATAATCGCCGGGCGGCGATTTAAAGGGTATTCCAGGTGTCACTTCTGAAACTGTCACAATTTGATATTTGACAAGTGAAAACTACGCCAGTACTATTTAAGTTGGAGAGTTGCACCCCTCAAGACATTTCAAGATATTGAAGTTGTTAAATATCTTTCAAAAACTGGCCATGTTTCACTTTTGCAATAAACTATAAATCAAAAACTGAAAACTAGATGACTTGATGTCTTCTAGTTCTTGAGAAAATTGAAAATTACCAAAACAAAATATTTTAATTAAATTACTTTTTCCTTGCTTAAGTATTAACGTAGTCTTATTTTGATAGTAATAATCGAATATGGATTAAGAGGTAAATTAATTTTTCTTAAATACAGCACACACCCAAACTCGCGCACACCTTACTGTTGCATACACCCAAACACGCATTACGCATACGCAAATACCATTATTACTATCAAAATAAGACCACTCAAGCAAAAAAAAAAAAGAATTAAATTAAAATAGTAGTTGTGGTTATTTTCAATGTTCTCAAAAACTAAAAGACATAAAATCATCTAGTTTTCAGTTTTTGATTAAAAACAAATAAGAGCAATAAGTTCTGAAATAAAAACAATGGTAGATAATCTTGAAGTATTGAAAAAGTTACACTTTAAACCTTTTTTTAACTTTTTTTACTCAAATTTTGAGTTTAAAATTAAATTTTTCAAAAACTACGCATAGTTTTGACTTGATTTAAAAACTGGCTAATAGAACAGAATGTTGGCCTTAAAAAAATGTATACAACTTAATTGTAAGTATCACCGTTATTTTTAATTATTTTTTTCCATTTTAAATAATAACTTTTTTAAATTGACCCTCCCGCCTAAACGGGGGGAGATAGACCCCCCCTCCCATAGTAAAAAATGCTTGTATTAAGCCCCTCTACCAAAAACCGTTATTATATCTTGGCGCCAAAGTTATCGTACTCGTGCCTTGTTATGTATCGCTCGCTATTGACGGTGACCGCCTCACTAACGTCGTTTCCAAAAAAGTACGGACCAATTACTCCACGGTGTCAAGATAAAATAGAGCTTAGATTTGTCAATAATACGTGTTTTGTTGGAAAATCTAGTATGATTTTACACGAATAACAAAAACAATATCCGTAGTATGAATATTACCGATAAAAGTTAAAGTAGAATCTTACTACGGATGGGTTTTTGACATTTATACGAGTCTCGAATGGATCTTATGTGATTTCGTTCTCAAATGTTGGTACGATTGATATTGCATTTGTATCTCGATGGCTGTGTTCGTTGAGTAGTTGTGCATTTGGAATCATGTGTGTTTTCCATTGGGGAAAAAATCAATCTGTTACTGTTGATATTATTTAGTTTTGTTTGTGAAAATGGACTAACTGGGCTTATTTTGCAAGAGAAAACAATAGAAAAGATAATTAAGTTTTGCTATGTTTCCACATAAGGTTTATCTCAGTTTAGATTAAATAAATCTTTTTGGTGTTTTCACCGCACAAGAAGATTTAAAAATTATTAAGTTTGACAGCACTTTCTAAAATGCAAATGGTGTTTCGATGTTTCTTATGAAGTGCACACACAGGTTTTTCTTCACAAATTTTGACTCGACTCCGATCCCCGACCGGAATCGAGGCGAATCAAGCTCATTTCAACTCGATTCAGGTATATAAGGAATTTAGGCGAGCTTCAAGCTCGCTTCAACACCACATGTTAATGTAGTAGTCTACGAACAAACCCCCTTCTTGAAGTTTTTATTTTATGTCAAATTGTTTGGTTAAAACTTTGAAATCGACTATCACATTACACTGACGTATTTTCTTGATTTTGATAGTCAACTATCAAAAATCAGCTTACACGATTTCACCCCTGGTCTGAATTTCGCTATTTTTTTTGGAATTTGTTGATAAATTATTCTGGCAAATAAGTAATTGTATCAACTTTCAAATATAAAAACCGGACTACTGCGGATCGTTTTGTTGGCAATTTCTCAATGTACTATATATGGAATACCAAAAAAACATGGCGTTAATTTTGAAAGGAAGAAAGGGTTTTCAAAGGAAGTTTCGGTGAACATTGGTTTTGAATTCCTAAATATTGCGCTGACAACGAAAGGAAGATAGTTGTAAAGCATTCCACATTCACATAGTACGGCTTAAGCACGAACCTCTGTCTTTGACAGTATCATCGAAATTGAGCTCAAGAATGAGTATTCCAGTGTTTTTTAACGACGCACGACATAAAAGATTCAAGAATATTATTTTCATCAAGCCCTTCTTTGAATATTGTACAATAGACCGAAGTAAATAACTAGAGAACAAGTTCAGGGGCCCTACTCTGTATTTCGTTCCGAAAGTCAATCTTATTAGAAAGTGCTTTATGTACAGCTTTTAAATTTTTACTCCGTAGAACTTTTGAGTTTGAAAAAAAATAGTACTTTAAAATTTATCCACTTCAAGCTCACTTTTTTCGAGTCTCGAATTATTTCTTATGAGATCTGTCAAATTAAGAAACAAAAAAGAACCGAAAGATAACGGATTCGTTTATACTTTGGATGGATGCCGAAAATAGTGGTGAACGGATCTAGTGGAAATTTTTACGGGACAAATCTAATAGTATGGAAATAGGTGATAAAAGGTTAAAGGTGAAATTATTAATTCCACTGTTTAAATAATTTCGCACAGAAAGAGTTGGCAATGTCTAAGTATTAGATTTCATTCCGTTATAAAGGGACCGCCAAATAACTTCTTTTTTTTTAGACAGGGCGCAAAACATCGAGTGCAGCTTCGGCTGTATGGCACGTAGCGCCGTCCTGTTGAAATCAAATGTTGATAATATCGGCTTTTCAATGCATGCGTGCGGGTTTTCTGTCCCCCAAATAAGACAATTTTGCTTGTTTACATACCCACCAAGATCAAAATGAGCTTCATCTGAAAAGATGATTTTTTGGCAAAATCGGCATCTTCTCTAAGTCGATCGCAGGCAATATTTCCCAGCGTTGTTCAAGCGTGTACACATCCATATTCGTTCAGCGGAAGGATAAAACTAATTATCTGTCAAATCAGACATGAGCTAATTGTTACCATTCACGAAATAAGCACTAGTTAAAAAAAACGTTATATAGCGGACCCATTTACGGTACTTCCCTAAAATAGTGATTACACATAATGATAATGGGTGATTTTTTTGAGGTTAGGATTTTCATGCATTAGTATTTGACAGATCACGCGGGATTTCAGACATGGTGTCAAAGAGAAAGATGCTCAGTATGCTTTGACATTTCATCATGAATAGACTTACTAACGAGCAACGCTTGCAAATTATTGAATTTTATTACCGAAATCAGTGTTCGGTTCGAAATGTGTTTCGCGACAAATTTTGTTCAGCGATGAGGCTCATTTTTGGTTGAATGGATACGTAAATAAGCAAAATTGCCGCATTTGGAGTGAAGAGCAACCAGAAGCCGTTCAAGAACTGCCCATGCATCCCGAAAAATGCACTGTTTGGTGTGGTTTGTACGCTGGTGGAATCATTGGACCGTATTTTTTCAAAGATGCTGTTGGACGCAACGTTACGGTGAATGGCGATCGCTATCGTTCAATGCTAACAAACTTTTTGTTGCCAAAAATGGAAGAACTGAACTTGGTTGTCATGTGGTTTCAACAAGATGGCGCTACATGCCACACAGCTCGCGATTCTATGGCCATTTTGAGGGAAAACTTCGGAGAACAATTCATCTCAAGGAATGGACCGGTAAGTTGGCCACCAAGATCATGCGATTTGACGCCTTTAGACTATTTTTTGTGGGGCTACGTCAAGTCTAAAGTCTACACAAATAAGCCAGCAACTATTCCAGCTTTGGAAGACAACATTTCCGAAGAAATTCGGGCTATTCCGGCCGAAATGCTCGAAAAAGTTATCCAAAATTGGACTTTCCGAATGGACCACCTAAGACGCAGCCGCGGTCAACATTTAAATGAAATTATCTTCAAAAAGTAAATGTCATGGACCAATCTAACGTTTCAAATAAAGAATCGATGAGATTTTGCAAATTTTATGCGTTTTTTTTTTAAAAAAAGTTCTCAAGCTCTTAAAAAATCACCCGATATTATGGGTTTTCTTGTTCTGGCCATTTAGTTTCTTGGAATACCTTTAAGTTCTTCAAGATGTAAAGTGTCTGCGGCCACGTTGTAACATAATATTAAGAATTAAATGAAAAGAAAACAGATCTAGTCATCGTATTTAAGTGGAGTTGCCCTTCGATCATTTTTGCTCCGAAGAAGGGATTCGTCTTATGAATGTATTTTCGATAAGAAAGCAGAATGCCAGACTTATCAAATGCTTTTGAAACATCAAGAACAACACTCTTAATTTCTTCGATCTACAGATTTGTTTTACGGTTCAGAGAGATGAACCGTGAGATCATCAGCGGACCTTTTGCTATGAAAGCTGTACTGTCCGTCATTAAAAACCTTCCGTTCCTCAAGATATTCTCTAAGATGATAACACTGGTCAACAAAATTAAGTTTCTTTCTTTTACACAAACAAAGCAATACCCTTTTAAAGGATTCAGTACAACTGAATTCGAATCTCGTCTTAAAATATTTTTATATCACATTGGGTTTTTAAAACATGCTTTAAAAATTCTAAAGAAAACCAAAAACGGTTTTTTTGATAAGTTAAAGCTCATCATATTCCTTAACAAAAAAGAGGATGGGATGCGACCTACACTGATAACTTCCCATCCCGTCGGCCGATTTGTCTTGCTTAAAAGTTTGTAGGTTTTCGTGTATTGTTAAAAAAGTTGTCAGTTGAATTATTTTTAAAATTTAAAAATTACCAACAATGAAATAGTTTGATTTCAAATGTCGAAAACAATATTTTCTGTTCGAAGCCAATATTTTTAATTTTTGAAAAGATATTTGAGTCGAAAGTAAATTTTTACTAATTTTAGTATTGTTATTTTGTTGGTTTTTATTTTTTGTAAGAAAACTGTCAATTTTATTTTTCTCAAAATTTTATCGAATTGATAACAATATTTCTTATAAGAAAATATTAGTTTAAAGCCAATATCTTAAAGTCTTTTTAAAAGATATTTGAGTCAAAAATCAATTTTTACTAACTTTTATTAATTTTTGTTTAGGTTTTTATTTTTTGTAAAAAAAACTGTCAATTCAATTTTTCTCAAAATGTTACTGAATGTTGACAACAATATTTTTTAAATGATAAAATTAGTTTACAGCTAATATCTCAAATATTTGAAAAGATATTTAAGTCGAAAATCAATTTTTACCAACTTTTATTAATTTTTGTTTAAGTTTTTATTTTTTTTGTAAAAAAAACTGTCAATTCGATTTTTCTCAAAATTTTACCAGATGTTAAAAACATTATTCTTTGTTGCACAAAATTGTTTTGGAGATAAAATCATTTTTTGTTCGTAAATTTTTCGAGATGACAAATATTTTTTTTCAATAGTTAGTTGGAATTTTTTCCAAAAATATATTTGTTTCGTAGCACGTTACAATACATAATATAAAATTGAATTCAAGTCTTTTGCGTTCGTGAGATATTTGGGTTAACTAAAATTTTCACCTTTTTTTTAAATTGGTATGGTTAAAAAAAAAAAAAACATCCACGCAATTTTGTTGAGAATTCTTTCTGCATCTTTTTGCATTATTATCTGTATAACAAAATTTATTTGAAGTCGATATCTCTACTGGTTCTTGAGCTATGGACGACGAAAAAAACGTTGCGAACGTACGGACATATGGATGTACAAACGTACGTACACATGCACGCACAGACATCTCTCTAAAAATCTGTTATTTCGACTCTAGGGACCTTGAAACGTCGAGAAAGGTCAAAATTTTCAATTCGGACCGATTGCAATAACTTCCTATGGGAAGTTTAAAATTGTATGATGATTTTGCAAATTACAAATCTTTGTCTTTCAGAAAATAGTTTAAATCATTTTAGTATTTCACTTAGTTTCTGAAAATTGTTATTTGTTATTTGTCTTTATTTGACTCTATTAGAAGTTTTAAGGAAACCTTGAGTTTTATGTTTTCATAGTTTTGAAAAATAAGTTTTGAAGTTAGCTTTTAGTGCTGATTGCGAATCCAAACTTCGATTTTAATTATGTATCTTCTAAAATTTTAAAAATACTTATGTTCAACGTTGTTTTTATGTTTTTGAATATACATATGGGTGATTATACAAAAGTTGGGTAACTTTTGAGGATATTTTGTTTACTTAGTAACAATTAAAAATAATTATTAATATGTAATACTACATCAGTTTTCAAAACAGACTTTTGACATTTAACGTAACGTTATTCACTTATCTTTTACTACTTTCACATAGTTTTACTAAATATTTCAAAGTAATCAACAAACAAAATCTAAAAATATTCATCTTAAAAGTACAATGATCATGAAATGAAGAACAATAACAATTTACCTGACACAGAACTGACGCCACACTACTGACGAAAAAGACGAAATTTGAGATTATAATCTGGACTAATGTTTTTTTTTTGTAATTTCAAATATCAAAAAAACTACATTTTATCAAATCAAAGTCTAATATGAATAAATAAAAATAAACTTTAGATTAACAAAAAATAACGACTCACCATAAAACTGACGTGTTGACTGGCTAAGCACGTGTATAGACAACAAACATAACCCAAACTCTGGTACAGTTATGGTGGCCGTCAAATTGTGCGACCCGCAACTAACTTTATTACCAACATTAAAATTCAAAGTGGGATTTGACGTTGAGTCGGGGATATTTCGCACGAATTTTAAATTTAAATAACACACAAGAAACTGACGAATAAAACTGAACACAAAATTTCTTATTTTTTTAAATAAAGTGGAGAACACTGCATTATGAAAGTTGTAGTATATATTAAACTACATACATCGCAGATTGTATTAATTTAATAAGTTTTCTCAAATCAATGATAATGTTTAATAGACAGTCACTTAAAGGTTGGTTTTCAGGGTTGTGACATGCCAGAGGACTGACGTTTTAAGAACTAATTGTGTTTTTTTAATAACTTGTATTCAAAATGAAGAACTGAAATTGGGTGATAAATTGCAATCTCAATAAAATATAATCAGACTTTGTATATATTGGTTGATGACATCGAGTTACCCAACTTTTGTATAATCACCCATATGTATGTCAAAAACTTAGATTTCTTAAACGGTTCGTTACAAGAAAAAGGCTTACTTTCAAACTGTTTTTTTTTTTTTTTTTTTTTTGAAAACCATTTACACGCAAATGGTTTAGCGCTTTTTAAGACGGATAAAATCCAACAAATTTCGAATTTTATTTCCATGAAAGAAAAGTAAGTCTTAAGCTCATTACCACCAATTATTTCATATTCTTTTATATTGCAACAAAATTTTCAAATCAAATTAAGTTTTTCGTAATAAAAGTAGTATCAATACCTTTATTTGTATTCTTTTAACTTCAACAACCTTTATTAAGATTTGATTGCTAATTGACATACATACATACAAAAAGCAAAATAAACTAACTCTGTAAAACTAGTTCCGGACATCAATTACTTGAAAATTCGGCTCTAAAGCAGTTTTATTCGCTTTCATTTAATGGATTTTCCCTAAGATATAAATATTTTCTCTTTTATTGATGCAACAATGCAATAATGGTTCAAAAAAGTGTACACCTATTTATATCAATTTTATTATTCTGCGATTTTAAATTAAAACCAAAACTAATATGAAACAAACAAAAATCTGATTGACCTTTAGCACACACACCGTCCACCAATGACGAATGTTTATGTTTACAATATTAAACTATTCATAAACTTGATTGTAATTATTATTATTATTTTTGGATGATTAGTTTAAAAATATATATAAGCTTCCAGTCAAGATAATTTTTGAGAACAAAAAAAGAAATTTGACTTAAAAAAAGCGAGTTGCCAGAGTCGTAAATTAAAATTCTTAATTTCTGTACTGAACATGAAAATAAGCTATTACTTTGAAGAACTCAAGTAGTGACTTTAAAAAAAAAAGCTGTCACTTTTGAAGCTGTCATTTTTTGACACATCACTTTTTAAAATTATAATTGGATAATTATTTATAATTTACACTTAAACCTCTCTTATTCGAAAACCCTATAGATAATCATGTTCACTGAAGATTTAAATAAAAGTTGTTCTCCGGATAGAGTTTTTAGTGAACTCGTGAACAGACACTGCTCCCAGTTTGTAGAACTGGTCCTCAAGATTTTTTATGTAAGGTAAGGTGACAGTGTCAAAAGTGTTATAGTTATCACTCTTACAAAATTATTTTTCATAAAATTTGAAGTTCGTATTTGTAAAGGGTGTTTTTAAAGGTATATAACTTCGAAAAGGAATAAAACAAATACATTTTGTTTTAAAAATGACAAGAAGTTTACTTTATTCGAAAGATAATTTTTTGGTATTGTAATTCAAATAAGATTTCTAGCATTTGACAGCCACGGTTGGCTTGGACGTTGTCTAATATGGAGGTTTAATCTATCATTGACTTTTTCCTAGATTGGCTATTAAGCGGCGAATGTTGTCAATCGTTTCGGGTTTATCGGCCTAGACTAACGACTTCACATTCATACATAGATACATATATCCTCACAGAAAATAGTCAAGCAGCTATAAATCGCGGTTACGTTCAACCAAAAGTGAGCTTCATAGCTAAACAAAATTCGCTTAAAAAAATTCGTAGAAAATAAATTTACACAGTTGGGAACCATTTTTCAGGCTACAGTCGTTGAAATAACAATAAACCACTTGACAGCTGACAATATGGCTGCCATTAAAAATAGTGTTGCCAACTTAAAGTTCTATTCCTCCAAAAACAAAGAACACCCGTTAGTTTTAGTTTAATGACTAGAGCTATCACAGTTTATTTTATCAACATGGCAACCCTGTTAATATCTCATTATAGATTCAAAATAATAAACAAAATAATTTCTATCATTATTGCTTTGTACTATGGAATGACTCAATTCAAAGATACTTAAAGCGTAATTAAGTTCCTAAAACAAAAATATGTTATTTTTTTAAGCTGAATTCACCTTGGAAAATTTTGCAAATTGTGTTTGGAAGACAATAAAATTATATTTTTGGTATATGATAAATAATTTCTAATGATTTACCATAAAGAAAAAATATATTTTAAAAATAATTCTCCAGATACAATGGAGTAAGTTTGTAGATACAGTCCCTGGCCATATTATTAGACGCACTTTATATTTTATGCTAAATCTCAATTTTCAGCTATTTTAATCAGGTTTTCGAATATTGTAATGCATTTAAATTATTTTGTATGCAGAATATATATTTTATAATATTTAAAAGTATTGCGTATAACCTAATAGTTATAAAAATTCTGCAGTGCGTCTAATAATATGGCCAGGAACTGTGTGCAGGTTTTTATTTGTTTGTCTACCAAAAATATAAACAATTTTTGAAACATTTTATTTGTTCATTGTGTGAAACAGGTGGGTATAGGTATGCTTTTAAATTTCTTGGAAATATAAATAAATAAATTGAAGAACAGATACAAAAACAAACAAAAGCTAGCAGTTTGGTTATACCGACAAACCTGAGTCTATTAAAAATAAAATATTGTTTGTTTTATTCTTCTTTGTTTTTATATTCTATTATTTGGCTAGCTGAATTTAATTTACGTTTTAAACTTGGTTTCAAAAGTATTTAAACTTAAAGCTTTAAATTTGTATTTTATTCAATGTTTAGAGAATTTAAGGCTCAGATAAAAATGATCGTTTACGCAACAGAATTGAATGCCGTCAATTTGTAACCGTTTTCTTATTGCCCCAGATCTAAGTCACTGTTCACATTTAACTTGTTTTTAAGACAACTTATTAGACGTCAAAATGATGGAACATCTTAAAAAAGTTTTAACAAAAACACTCCTTGTAAATGGTTGATTTCATAGTTAAATCGGACGTAATTAATCTCTCATTACCTAAAATTCCTATATATGAAAGTGTAACTAGTGTCAAAAGACTGTCAAATATTAACAACCATTAAACAAACAAAGTCTTATAGTGTAAATGGGACATCATTTTAAATAGACAGTTATGTTCCGGTCACATGGAGAATTGTATAAAAATTGACACATCAACTCCAAAAGCCACTTTAACAACAACAAACACTTCGACTTAAAAAGTCATGCGAGACATGGCATTTTCCAATAGGGACGAGTTGATTTCGACAGCTCATGGCAGCCATATTGTTTCTTTTACTTTCCGTGAAAATATCTTCTTTTGATCAGTCACTAAAGGCAATTCCTTATAGCAAGTTACAGCGTTGAGAAACACGTAAAAATGATAAAATTTTAAAGCAGTTGCAAGTTGATCTCAATTTTGAGGGAAATATCATCTTAAGCGATGAGGTTAATTTTTAGATAAATGGGTATATGAATCAGCAAAAATATTTGACGACACCAAATTACACGAGATTCAAAAGGTGCCAATGCATATTTAAACAAAGTTACTGTTGAGCGATCGCTATAGTTCGATGATCACCAACTTATTATGGCCTGAATTAGATGATATCGAAACCAAAGATATATAGTTTTAAAAGGGTGGCGCTACGTTCCACACAGCTAAAGACACAATCGATATTCTGCGCTAGCGGTTTCATGGTATGGTTATCTCGCTCCGAGGCAACGTAAATTGGCCACCAAGATGTGTCATTTAACATCTTTAAACTTTTTCTTTTCTTCCTAATTTCTATACCTTCCAGATTTTTCTGGGAGGACATAGGGCGTTCCTGGAAGACGAGTCAATCCATTTTTATATAGATGGTTCAAAAACAAAAGAAGGGGTTGGTGGAGGTATGTATCTATGTATGGACGGGCAAAAGGAGAAAACAGTTCTTCACCTTCTCTGTACATGCCCTGCGCTAGCTCAAAAATGGAAGAATTACCTAGGAGAATTCTTCTATAACGATCTAAATCATATAAGCATAATCAGCCTCTCACGTTTCGTAAGGGACTCAAACTGGTTTCATTGAGCTTATGAGAAAACCTCAAGACTCATGTGGTATCACAATGGGCCATTAAAGTGTGTCCTATTCCGTCACGGACAGCCACTTTAACCTAACCTAACCTAAACTTTTTCTTGTGGACTGATTTATACGCCAAAGTCATCGAAAACTAAACCTTTCGCAAAATAGGACCAAGGCAGCTAGTTATTTTTTCAGATGTCATTAATTTCAAACTAAGAACTTTACTTGAATGTCTTTTACTTGCAGAAAGTTTCAACATTATTATCTAAAAAATCCTTACACAGGTCACAAGTCCTTATTTCTTTTCTAATATTGCAGTGAACCTTTTGACACTAATCTTTGAATAACGTTTTCCAGTAAATAAATAAATTGTAGAGTTAAGCTTTCATTTGAATGAAAAAACATGATCAGCTGACATTTTGACATAAGCAGCCTTAATCATGATTGTAAGGGAAGATTTTTCTTAACTAACTTTCCAGACAACTTTCCAATAAATTTAAAACCAGTGGCTCTAAAAAGTGTGAAGAGGTTGTCAAAGTTGCTGTTGAAGTCGCAGTCGTGTTATTTTGTTTCTTGTTTAATAAGTTTTTCAAAATAAAAGCTAATACACATTATGACTTCTGATTGTCCACCATTTTTTACACACCGACTAATGGTCATTTTCTGTCAAATAAATAACTGTTAAAAGATTTGTTTGAGATGGCTCATTTTACGTTCAATTAGATCACTTTTACGTCCATGCCTCACCTTTGAGTTTATTTATATTTCATGTAAAACAAAACAACACAAAAATAAAATGTTGTCTTAACTTTCTTTTTGGCAACGAAAGCTATTGTCAAAAATGTCATAAATCTATATTTCATAGGGTAAATTCATTGGGCGAATATATTTATATCAACAAAACTTCGGAAGAGAAAAGAGAGACTATTTTCTCAACTCATAAATGTGTGGGCGGTTAGTTTGAAAAGCAAAAATATGAACATACATACATACATACATGAAAACTTTATAAAAATGAATATAAAAACAGCTCAACCCTACATCAATAAATATTTTCTTCATGTGTCTCCTGATTAAATACAACTTTATCAATCTTTTTAAGAGATTTCCTTTATCGATTTATTGACACTTTGTTGTTTAAATTATGGTTGTACGGACAGAAATATAATTTGACAGTAGTGAATCCGATAAAATGTGAATTTGAAAGCAACAAATTTCATTTGAACAGATGAACAAAAGAGAAAGAGATTGGTTAGGTATAGAAAGTAAATCTATTAACAGGTTATCAATCAAAATCAATCAAAGAGTAAGTAGTGTATCATTTTATTTTACTTTCAAGGATATTGAAAAGCAATTCAATTAATTTCAAATTAAAATTATTTCTTACTCTACAAGTACCGACTCTGAAATATCGTCATCATCTGTCAAAGTGTATAATCAATAGGTTATTTAAATTCTTGTTATTAAAGAACAAATACTTTGGTTTATCTGTAAATTACCAGCATGTGCAATAAATTTCATAAATCTACAATCAGTAATTTATTACAATTCTCTACTTATTGTTTGGATGCATTCGAAAAACACTCTCAAGTCGATTGCATCTTTACTACTTCAGCAAGACATTTTGACAATTTAAGTCCTGAAATTCTTTTTAATAAACTAAGTAATATTGGACTTAACGACCGTTTCGTTATGTAGATTTTGTCATATATTTACGATAGATATTAAAGCGTCATGTTCAGGAATAACCCTTCATGTCAAGGGAGTCACCTTGGTCCATTGCTGTTTATTTTGTTTAATAATAATTTGCCTCCTGTTTTATCGTTAATTTATGCAGATGAGGTTAACATTTTTCGAATTATTAACTCCATCAAAGATTGTAAAGAGCTACAAGATCATCTACATAAATATTGGAAATGGTACGACAAAAATGGTTTGATTTTAAATTTGTCAAATGGTACGACAAAAATGGTTTGATTTTAAATTTGTCAAATGTAATACTATGTGTTTTACACGCAAACGTAATATCATAAATGATTCCTTTATGTCGAATAGAGAATCCAGTTTTTCTGACCTGGGTATTGTACTAGACTTAAAATTAAATCTACTGATCACCATAATTATATAGGGTTTTTAAATTGGCGCGGGGAGATTTTGGCGCCCCGTGGCGGCCATTTTGTTTTGGTGACATCTGTCAAATCTTTTGTTTATTATTCAGTTGTTTATGCCAAATCATCATGGCAAGTTACAAGATTGAACAGCACGTTCAAATTATAAAACTTTATTATCAAAATGAGTGTTCGTTAACTCAAACGTTCATTTTACGGTAGACGTGGTGGTGCTTCCCACTCGACTCTTCAACGGTTGGTGGCCAAATTTGAGACTACCAGTTCAGTAAACAATCAGCCAACACCCGTACGCTGTGTTAACAAGCAAAATTGCCGTATATGGGACGACACCAACCCACGCGAGGTTTACCAGGTGATAATGCATCCTCAAAAAGTTACCGTTTGGTGTGGATTTTGGGCCGGTGCACCGCTAACATCTATATCGCTGTCTAGCGTCTTTTTAAATTCATTATTCCAAAAAAATATTTGATCTAGACTAAATGTAGCCACAAGTTCAAAATAGTATTCACATGTTTATTATCTACTTAACCTTCAACTCACCTACACAACGTTTGTTTTATAATAATCTTCTATCTACCGAAGCCTAATTTAAATCCGACTCTAAACAATACTTCTCCACATAAGACGCAAACAAATACGTACTAAACGTATAACAGATAGCGATAGCGAAGAATCTTATTTACATAAAATGTTCCTTATCAACTAGACCAATATTTAATCAAGTGTCTCTATATGAGATGCATATTTATTTATTGTATATTTTTGTAAGTATACATATTTCAGTGGCTTATTTTCAAAGAAGCGAAAACAACAACTTTTATCTCAAAATACTGATAAGATTGTTTTCTTCTTCTGTTGTTTTAAGAGAAATAATTGCATTGTAAATAGTTCCAATATGAATTTTATTAAAAAATAAATAGTATAAACTTTTTGTTTGATAATTGTTACTAACTTTCGGAAGATGGTAAAGGGTGTTTCTTAGAGGTACATAACTTTCAAATGAAATCAAACAAAGATGATTTGTTTAAATTTACAATTTACTTCATTTCAGAGATACTCTTCTGGCATAATTTAAATATAATTTATGGCATTTAACCGCCTATGTCAACATATTCTAATCTGCAATAACGCGGCGTATGTTATACTCCAAGTGGTCAATCAGGTCGGTCTTATCGGCGTAGACTAGCGACTTCACATATTCCCACAGAAAATAGTCAAGCGGTCGTATGTTTAGAAGTTTACTTTCCATTTTGGTCTGACATATCCTTAGCTGGTCATCTGTTTTTGGTCATAATTAAAGGCACTCGAGGGGTTATTAATACCCCTTATATTTTTATATTTAAATACTTTGCCAGCTTTAGGAAAATGGGGAACTATTAAAGAGGAGATACCGATGCACATTGGTATTAAAGTTATGAATGTCAAAATGATAGGGAAGAACAGAGTTGTGTAAAGCATTTCACATTCTCGATGTGCGGTTAAAAAAGTATCTTTATACTTTACAGTACGTCCAAAATTGAGCATTCCTGAAAGTGGGGTATTACGGCTGAATCGTTTAAGGGGGGGGGGGTTAATTCAACTGGCCAATTCGACAGAGCATTGTTTGTAAAAATATCGGTAAAACAACGAAAGGTATGAAATATTGCGTCGGTGTTCGACTAATGTAAATGTTTCGGTTCATCATTTTCAAAGCTCTTTTTTGGTCCTTTCCAAAATACTTAAACTTGTTTTAAGAGCGCCTGCCTAAATATGCAAGTTATATTAAAGTTTTGGACGAATGAAGACTTTATAAATTACAGCTAGATCAGAAGGAGGCGAAATATTTCTTGCACCATTCGTGGGAGAAATCCTAAGCACCTAGCAGCATTTTTGGCAATATCGAATATGTGATTATTATCGTGGATGCAAGTGCCGCTTATGGATAGCGGCATCGGGGTGGGTTACACTTTAACTTAAATTCTACACGGTTCCGTAATTTCCCGTTGGGCAATTCTGTTGAGATCGGAATTTAATAAGCTTATCATACGCTGCCGTATGCCACATCCAAAGGACAAGGAGGTGAATTTAGAAACGAATATAAAAAGCTGAGGAAACTGTCGTCAGCGAAACAGTTTCATGGATTAGAAGTGAAGAGATCGTTTATGAATATAGAGAAGAGAGTCGGAGACAAAACGGAGCCCTAGGGGACACCAGCATTTATTTTATGATTTTCAGATTTAAAACCATCCAATACAACTTGTATTGAACGGTTAGAGAGTTAGTTGCTGATCGAATGAAGAAGAAATTCATCAATATCAAAAGCACGTATTTTCGATAAAACAGCTTGATGCCAAACTATATCAAATGAATTTGAAATATCAAGTGCAATAATCTTACTTTCTCCAAAACGATGTTAAGATTTTGTTCCACTGTTCGGTTACATAAACCATCAATTCACCGGTGCACCTATTGCTACATAAACAATACCACCGGTCATTAAGAAGCTTTCGTTCTTCGAAACATTTCTTAAGGGACGTGAGTGCAATTGGTCGATAGTTAGAGGGGGAGGAGGAGGAGGATTCACCTTTATTAGGGACAGGCTGGACAAATCTTGTTTTCCATCCGCTCGCAAAATAGAGTAGGACAGATGGAAAAGTTTACGCAATGGTTTTGCCAGCATTAAAGAACACCTCTTCAAAACAATAGGGGTATACTACCCGGGCCAGCGGATTTGTGTATGTCAAGGTCTTTCAGTACTCTTGCAACTGTATAGAACAGGACGACTCATGACACTCTCTGGTAGCATCGAATTAACAGCAAACTGTGCTGCAAGCAAATTGGCTTTATCAATTGAGCTTACTTAAGGAGTGTCATACTCCTAGTGAACGAGCGCTGGAACCGAGGATGACGTGGTGTTTTGATTTGATTGATTTTGTTTGTCTAATTGTATCTTTTATAATGTTTTCATTATATTCACGAATATCTTTTATTATTTTAGATGTTATACGTAGATAGTTTCCTTGGTTGCGTAATTGTGGTTTTGTTCTTAAGTTGATTCTTCTTTAAATAAGAGCTCTGATTTCGTCTAATATTTTTTCTTTGGAAGTTTTCATGTGTTCATTATTCAGATTTTTGCTGTAGTCGTTATAATATTTTCTCTAGATTGTTATATTTGTGTTTGACTGTTCTTAAAGCTGATTGATCTTTTTGTTATAGGTGATTATTTTGTGTGCATGAACTATTGTAGAGATATAGCAGATTTGTCGATATCTTCTTAAAGCTTTATGGTTAATTTTTATCTCCATCCTTTCGGATGGATTTACGTCCATTACCTGCCATCTTCCTTTTTGAAGAATGAGTTCCCAAATTTCAAATTCATTTCTCCTACCAACTTAATGAATACGAGTATCTTACCCCTTTCATTTCTTAATCCATGTTTGTCGCATCCTATAGTTGAGTTAAGCTGTATGCTGTATATTCTCTCATTATGGAATCGGATGGCATGTAATGATTTTGTCTTTAAGTTCATTTTTGATCATGGATTGTCTCCTCCTGAGGTTAATGTCAGTTGATCCGACTATTGTAGTTTTCGTCTTCCTTTTACTTGTATCTTTATGTTTTGGTTATCCTGAAGATAAATTTTCGTTGGAACTGTGGTATCTTCCTTGAGTTTTCTAGTCTCTTATCTTTCCAAACTTTGCTTTCAAACACGAGCTCATCTATTTTGAAGTATGCTCTTTTACCTTCGTTTTTGGAACTGCAGTATTTCCGTAGTCCGTTCACGAGGTGCCTCAGTCCAGTAATGAATAATAAGTGTCATGTGTCATGTCCAATGTCTATATGTCAAACTTCTCCTGGATCAATGAGTGCGTTCAGCAACACAATCAATCTACACGTACTATTCAAGCCTAGTTTACACGGAGAAATATGTTCTAATTCTAAAAAGTAAGATATCATTGTGTGAATTTTACACAATATAGTGAATCATTTATAGGTTCTATATACACTACAGGATCTCAAGAATTTTTTAAATGAGAGATATTCTTGCTTTGCTCCTTGAACTGTCATTTTGGAAAAAAAAATCAATTCTACATCAAGACTAAAAATAAAAACAATAAAGACATAGAGCCAAGGTACATGATGTATGTATATTAAAAATATTGATACATTTTGACACTTTAAACTGGACAAAAATAAAATAACGAAATGTCAAAATGAGTCTGATCAAAAAGGAGTCCTACGAGTATGTGAAAACTATCAATAATTATCTTAGACTTTGTATTGTGATCTAGAAGTAATATGTGTCAAGTTGACACTTCTTAAAACTACAATTTCCAAAATTTTCAATTTTATTTTTGTATACGTACACTGCCGGTCATAAGGTTAGAAGCAGGCATTTTCGAGAAGTAAAATCGAAATTTCTCCCGTTACATGATGGATTACAAAAAAAACAACTATGGTAAATTAGGGACTATTTTGTTAACAACAAAATATAAAACTTGGGTAAAGAAGAGATTTAGCTTACAGAACTTTCAAGGCAAATTGTTAATTGAGTCAAGAATATGCGAAAATAAATCGGGTCATTAGATTAGAAGCACTTCAAATAAATTTAAATAAAATGCAAGTTTTAGTAATTTTGTATGTTTTTCAGCTTTCATTAGGTTTTTAATAATGTGCGCTACCACCAGCCTTCATGATAACTTGAATAATTCCATCTTTTAAGGATTTATAAAGAGATTTCAAGTAGACCAGAGAAATCTCACTCCAGGGCAATTTGATACCATGAATTAGAGCTTCCTTGTCATAGTATTGCTTCCCTCCCTCATGTACCTTACGCGTAAGCTAGCCCCACACATTTTCAATTATGTTAAGGTCCGAGGAAATAGGGTGGTGAAGGCAGCAAGTGGAAGTTTTGATTCGCAATAAGGGATTTTACTTCTCGGAGTGTGTGTATGAGAGCGTTTTCCTACTGAAAAAGCCATGGAATTGGTCCAAAAAGCTTCGTAATATTGGGGAATACTTATTCCAGTAAGGCTTTGTATGTTTTCCTAGTCATTTGGTATCTTGGACTACCAAGTCTATAGTGCCATACAATAAAATTGAACCCCAGACGATAACGCCTCTTTCTTTGCTACGGTGACGGTTTAAAAACCACTACTCTCTCCTCAGGTCATGGAAATAATTATTGTAACCATCTGGCCCGTCTAGGTTAAATTTTTTCGTCGGAAAAAAATAACCTAACAATCATTTGCGGTCATTCCATTTTGCACATTCCAGCTCATGTGATCTTTCGGGAAACACAAGCGTTCCTTCTTCCTTGTGTCATTAAGTGGTGGTCTTTTCTTAAGCTTCAGGCGCTTTAAGTGTTTAGCATGGCGAATCGTGCATTTTACAGTGGATAAGCTGGCCTTAACATTAGCTTTCTCCCCAGTTTTACCTGCCGATAAAGCAGAATTAAACGTTTTTTTAAGGATACTTTGCGTTTCGCGAGGTCTGAAGGCAGAGGAAGTGTTTTTTATAATGTTTCAAATAAGACAATGGTTTTTTAAATAATTGCTGACACAATGATCACTTTGATTTTTTTGTCGGGCTATAGCAAAGCATTAAAGACTTTTAGAGCAATAAACATCTATTCTTGCCCTTTCCTCCACTGTCAAACATTTTTGTTTGCCCATTTCTGTTAACACTCAATCAAGAACATTCATTTTATAAGTTATACCGTTTTTCCGAAAAAAAATCTATGCACTTCCCAAAACAACGTTGATTTATTCACTGCTTCTAATCTAATGACCCGATTTATTTTCGTATATTCTTGACTCAATTAACAATTTGTCCTAAAAGTTCCGTAAACAAAATCTCTCCTATACCCAAATTTTATATTTTGTTGTTAACAAAATAGTCCCTCATTTACCATAATTGTTTTTTTCTAATCCATCATGTAACGGGAGAAAAATCGATTTTACTTCTCGAAAATGTCTGCTTCTAACCTTATGACCCACAGTGTATGTAAAGGGTGTCCCAAAATTAACGCAAGATTTGAATTTGCCGCCATGTGTGCAGTGAAGTGTTGGCAACCCTGAAAAAAAGCAATTTGACAGCTAACAGTATAGGGTTATTAAAAATGGAGCGTTACACGATAGAACAACGTGTCTTCATTATTAAAGAATATTTCAAAAATAGTGAAAGCTTGGCGGCTGCAGTTCGAAAATTTCATACAAAATATGGTCGGAATAGTGTTTTAACTTCGTCAACTGTGAAGAGATTAATTGAAAAATTCATGGAGACTGGATCCGTTGGAGACGCCAAACACACTGGTCGTCCAAAAACAAGCCGTTCAAATGTGAATGTCGAAGCAGTGCGTGAGAGTGTTGCTGACAATCCAGGAACCTCAATTCGACGTCGTGGACGAGAATTGCAAATTTCAAGAACCTCTCTACAGCGTATACTCACCAAAGATCTGTGTCTTCATGCTTACAAAATTCAATTAACA
Organism: Eupeodes latifasciatus; assembly: GCA_920104205.1. NCBI lineage: Eukaryota > Metazoa > Arthropoda > Insecta > Diptera > Syrphidae > Eupeodes > Eupeodes latifasciatus. The sequence goes on along the minus strand of OV049924.1, from coordinate 143,307,125 downwards.
CAACAATTGAAGCCTAATGACCATGGACAGAGAAGAGAGTTCGTTGAATGGATTATTGAACATCAACAAATGGACCCTGATTTTTCGAGCAAAATCATCCTAAGCGATGAAGCACATTTTCATCTTGATGGCTTTGTCAATCGCCAAAATTGCCGCATTTGGGGTTCGGAGAACCCACATGTGATTGTCGAAAAACAAATGCATCCACAACGCGTGACTGTATGGTGTGGATTTTGGGCTGGAGGCATAATTGGGCCATATTTTTTTGAAAATGATGCTGGTCAAGCAGTGACTGTTACTGGTGCTCGATATCGCGACATGATTACACAGTTCTTTCTGCCAAAATTGGATGATATTGATGTGTCCAATATGTGGTTTCAACAAGACGGTGCCACATGTCATACAGCCCGTGAAACAATTCAATTACTGCATGAGACATTTCCAGGTCGTGTACTCTCTCGTTTCGGTGATCAAAATTGTCCTCCTAGATCGTGTGATTTAACACCATTAGACTTCTTTTTATGGGGTTATTTGAAATCACAAGTCTATGTCAACAAGCCCACAACCACCCGTGCATTAAAGGAGGAGATTCAACGCTGCATCAACGAAATTCAGCCACATTTATGCAGAATGGTCATAGAAAATTTCAACAAAAGAGTGCGCATGTGCATGCAAAGCCGTGGAGGCCATTTGTCCGATGTGTTATTCCATACATAACCCTATCCTATGTACTTTACGAGTCAATAAAAATATAACTATCAAAAGACTAAAAACGGCGTTTTCTATTTAATTCAAATCTTGCGTTAATTTTGGGACACCCTATATGGTCTTAGTAGAATTTGGACGTTTTTCGAATATTTGCAATTAGTTTTGTTTTTGCAATGCAACTTCCCAGACTATGATTTATATTATTTAATATTCCAAAACAAACAACAAGTAGCATTGACCAGACCACACTCCCCTCCATATATCTTGTGCATAAATGTACTATGTAGTTTGCAGTTTATTGTCTTTCCAAAGTGTTCTAGCAATTAAATTTAATTTATGGATGCAGATAATTTCATATATTAAAAAGCTACTCCTCGTATTATAGTTTCATAGTTTCATATAATTTGGTTTCGATAATGTAGTTTGTGGTAAATATATTTATGCATTGGTGCTTTGAGATTTTTAATCGGATTAATTTTGGATCAAATATATTGAGAGTGTTCAAAAATGATCTTTTTTGTTCCAGGGCTTTGATTAGTGCCTTAGTTTTGTGTATGTGTATACGAGCACTATAAATGCATTTTCCAATTTCCATCCCTCTGTTCCTTATCGTAGATTCTATGAAAGATTCTCCTCGCAGTCGTCTGTAAATGTATATACTGTACATATGTAGGTTTTAATTAATGGGATCACAAGGTAAAAGGTCATATTTTATGAATAAGGTTATGTAGTCGTATCTAGGTTAGTACAGATATTTGCAGAAATGATAAGATAAATGAAACGTGTGTGTAAATATGTTAGTATCATTTATTTAACTAAGCTTAAACTCACAAAACATTTTACTTTATGAGCCGAAAAGTCGTTTAATTTAATAGAATTGTTGAGTTTTATTTTTAAAGCTAAAATATTATTGTGTAGATTTATAACCATCATCATCTAAGTCAGGATAAAATTGTAGGCAAAACAAAGGTGTTGTTGGCGTATAGTAAGATTTGTTTAGAAGGTCACACGTAATTTATCAAAGGACTTTAGTATACATATGTAGGCTTACTTAGTTATAAAGAAGGCAGAGGGTTATTTTTTTATCAAATTAATGTTCTTATAACATATAATATACGAGATTTGTACGCGTGTAGGAAAGCATGATTTGTATAAACGTCACTTTGGAGAAAACACTTTTAGTCGACTTTCTGTATTTATTTTTGAAGGTCAATAACTGATTAGAAATTATTTCTGTGAAACCAAATTCTTAGAAGATTAATTTTTTATAACGTTACATTTTCTGTCATCATCATCATCTGTCATTTCTTCCAACTATTGACAGTCATTTTTGACGTTTATAAAATAACGAGTTAAAAATGGAAGGACGATAGGAAATTTTTAGTCGGTACACATAAAGTACTGAACTCAGACCTCTGGTATTACAGTTCTATACACTAACCATAACGCCAGGAATTGTATATCATATTTGTAGTCAACTGTCATTTCTTAACAGTGTCAAATTTGACGTTTATACATTTGTATTTATGTAGTTAATAATAGAACGATTTTTAAATAGTTATACGAATGTAGATATTCCACGGGGTTGTAAGTCCATTTTTGAGGATTGTGCACAGCTTTGATTTTTTTTTAAAAGTTGCTATAAAAAAGGATGTCGAATAACTTTTGAACAAATGGTCAAATACTTTTTTTGTTTGCTGGACACCCATAATGTATCGGGTGATTTTCTTTGGTACTTGTTATAAAAATGAAAAGTTGTTAATTAATTTTTAAACTTAGGTTAAACAAACGACAATTTTTGATGGACAATCATAAGAAACCGGTGGATAACGAATCTACTTACTATTGATTGAGCCGGTAATCGGTAGTTATGGGGGTGTTCCTATAAAAAACAAAACCTTAACAATTTTTTTCTGGGATGGAAATGGCGATTAAAAGTAAGTCCGAGATTTTTGCAGCTTCCACATCAATCCTTACCCTAAACAATGGATTTCTTCTTGTTATTACCTTGATTGTTTTAGGTTAAAAATACGAACAATAAGCTCTTTGAGTTCATTAACCCAAAAACGGCTCATGCAAATTTCAACGTCATCCGCATACGAATAAACAGAGCAGTTTTCAATGTGTTAATGGCCGTTCTTTCAAGGTCCGTAAAGCCGGAAACAATATAATCAAATTTCGAAATTCTAATAATGCAGAAATTTAGGGCCCTTTTTGTGCTTATTTAGTGGTCTAATCCCGAATTGGTTCGAAAATCCCTTCCTCCTTTAGCTTCATAATTTCAAAAAACTGATGATGAGGGAATTTAGGGCTCCTTTTGGGCTCCTAAGTTAATGAAACCTAATTTGGTATCTCAAAACCTTACCCCCTTAAGCCTAGTACGCTGCTGATGCGAAACGACAATTCCCATACAAAAATGACATGACAAAATCATAAACGAAAAATTTCGCTGTGCTTTTCGTTTTTCAGTACGCTGCTGAACGACGAAATGTGACATTTTAGTGGATAGCTGTACTAGATTTCTTAGTACAATTCTCCACTCTTTTCGTTATCAATTTAATTGCCCAGCACATTAATTGCTTGCGAAATTTTGACGTTTAATTTTTTTATTGAAAAAAAAATTGTTCACTCGTGACTTTCGGTGTTTTGACTTTGATTTATATTTGATTTAAAATTTAAAATAAAATGGGTTTGTCTAATGTGTTCCAACATTGCATTTCTGAATCGGAAACTCAGGATGTTATTGGTGATGTGCAAGAAGTGATGAAGACAAGCAGTGAAATTCAACTTCCAGACAGAACTCTCCACAAATATTTGTCCGGTGTGGCTTTCGTTTTAATTTCGCTCTACACTTGGAGACCACCGAAAAATTTCGTTTCGCATCAGCAGCGTACTAGGCTTTAATCACGTCGCAAAGTTGAAATTTTTGGAGACTTGCTAAACCAAACAAAATTTTATAAATCTAATAATGGGGTAATTTAGGGCTCATTTTATGCTAGTTAAGTGCTCTTATTCCGGTTTGGTTCAAAAATCCCTTCCCCCTAAAAATTAATTTCAAAAGTTCAAACATTTTTGTATTGCATTACCCTGACGAAATTTGAACAATATTTAAATTTGAAACTCAAAATAAAATTTCTGTTTAGAAATTCTGTACCCGACGTTTTGAAAAAAAAAATACTATTCCATTAAAGATAAGATAATTTGCAAAACAGTTTCGTGTTTTTATTCCCCTGTTTTACAGGGGAAAAAACAGTTTGTGTTGACGTCACTCCCAGCAAACTGAACTCGACAACACAGGCTTAACTCATTTATATTTACTATTGTTTTATTTTGGAGATTTGTATATCAACCAATTATATTTAAACAAAACTGTTCAACTGTTCAACTTAACTAATAAAATGAGCCCTAAATTACCCCATCATTAGATTTTAAAAATTTTGTTTGGTTTAGAAAGTCTCCAAAAATGTCAACTTTGCGACGTGATTAAGGAGGTGAGGGCTTGAGATATCAAATTGGGTTTCATTAACTTAGGAGCCCAAAAAGAGCCCTAAATTCCCTTATCATCAGTTTGTTGAAATTATGAATGTAAAGGTTTATTATGAATGAAAGTTTAAGGGGGAAGGGATTTTTGAACCAAGTCGGGATTAGAGCACTAAATTAGCACAAAAAGAGCCCTAAATTTCTGCATCATTAGAATTTCGAAATTTGATTGTGGGGTTTCCACCTTTACGGATCTGTTCTTTTGCATGTGTATAAAGAAAAAAGTAGAGGGCCTAGTATCGAACCCTGAGGAACACCAGAAACATTAGTTCAAAATTGGATAAACTACCACCGCCTTTGTTTTTGTAACTCAGATAGGAAAAGATTAACCTAGTTTAAACTTAGTGTCAAAAGCCTTTGAGAAGTCAAGAGTTTCAGTTCGTATTTTAAATATTAAACTTATATCTGAAGCTGAAAGGTCCTCTCGGAAATACGTAGTTCTAGAAGCTAATTGCTTAGCCCTTATATGCAGGTCTATGCATTACTTTAGTAAGATAGTCCGCGTTGGCTTTCAAATTTCTTACATATATTTGCAGTAGACCGGATATGTGTGTAGTGTTAAGCCGTAAAAAAAAAATTGGAATCAGAAATTGGTATCGATTCATTCCCATAACAAAAGCAGCTGTACCATCCATAGTGATACCATCTAATGTCTAGTTTCTTGCATTTCTATTTGACCGGTTTTAAGGTTTAAAAATCATAAATTTCGATTTAGAACAGTTAATTTTAAGGTTCCACGCAATCGCAATATTGTTTAAGAAAACCACTGGATAATCAGCTTAGAGCAAGATCTTTACAGATAAATCGCCATAACAGACGTTTATCGGGAAATCATTTTCAATATCATTGATAAAAAGACCGATCATCAACGGACTCAATATACAGCCCTGTGGAACACCTGTTTCGGTTTTAAAGGATCTTGACATAGAGTTACTGTTGCAATCCCGAAGGAATTTAGAAAGAAAACAACTGCTAGCTTATACAAAAGTGATCTTCTGTAAATGGTATGAAAAGCCGCTTTAAAATCTATAAAAAGGGTGTATTAGGGCTTCTTTTTATGAATAAATCGCCTGGCAAAGCTTGTAAGAGGAAAAATTTGATCAATTGTTTAAAGGCCTGCCCGAAAACCAGCCTAATAACGATTTATCAAACTATTAAATAATTGCTTTTTCTTCAAATTGCAAGCTTTATGTACACAATTTGAGTTTGCCCCTGCAATTTTCTGGTGAACTCGGATAACCCTTTTTAAATATAGGAAATATTGTCGTCAAACGAAAGTAGTTCTGAAATTTCTCTTTCGTTTTCAAAAATATTTCAAAAAATCTTGAAATCTTAAAGAATTCAATAGGAATGCCATCCAAACCCTCAGCTTTGTTATTTTTCATTTTACTTAGAGATGCCAGCATCTCAAAGATGGTAAAAGGAGAGCCTAACTTGTATTTTGCAAGACAAATATGATTAAGTTCCAGTCAAGATCTGGCAGTCGCAGACCTTCAAAGTATGTACTATGTGGTCAGTACTAATACTAAAAGTCGGTGACTTGCTGCGACCTCCTAAGATCCGTACATTGGGCCAGAATGTATTGGAGTCCTTACAGGTCAAAACAGACATGATGTTAAATCGGTAAATCTTATTAAAACTTTTCCTGATAACAGTAAAAATAATTTAAATTGTAAATTACTGTAAATAACATTTTACTGTCTCAGACTATAAGGTAAACTTTGAAAGCATTTCTAATTGAATGCAGTAAATGAATTTAAAAAAAATGAAACGCTTCAACAATTTCTTACTTCCTGCATTTCCCATAAAGGAACATTCATACGCACACCTACGTATTCTAATCTTCAGAAGCATCATTTTCCTTAGCTGCAATGCAACCTACTGAATTCCTTTAAATCTCCACATGGTCCTCTATACAATTCCAAGCATACCTACCTCAAGCTTTAATATCCACTTGAGCTGTGCTATGCAATGCAACCAGTCTTGAAACAAAGTTGCATTCTCTTCTCGCACTTTGCAATCCCTCTTCTCTCTGCATGCCGTTCTTTCTCAAGCTTTTGAACTCTTATAAATATATATTTTTTGATTTTCACCCCCATAAAGAAAGAACAAAAGTATTTGCGCGTGTAAATGCTGCAAAGTTGATCGCACTTGTTATCCTTTACTGGCTGGTTGGGCGTACATATGCATGTATGAATAATGGCTTAACGGTAACATAGAGAAAATACGTCATCGCATAGGTATAAGGTATTGTATCCATTTTCAAACATCAGCCATCTTTCATTGCTCGTTTCGTCTGGCTTATGGGGGCTTATTTCCCAATGTTCCATTTGTACGTATAAAGTACTTCTTCCGACCTCACTTAGGCTTTCATCAGCCAGCATCCCCTCCCCCTCCCCATCCACATTTTGGGACGAAAAGAGAAGAAATCCTTGAGGAACAAACGACCTACACGCAAGAAGAAACGGATCTATATTTTTTGTGTCTATCTGCATCTTTCACAGAGGAGATGATGGTGTTTTTCAAGTGAAAGGAGAGAAATAAGCAAACTTGAAAAATCAAAAATAGCACAAACATCACACAAGAACAAGATTCCAAAGAGGACCTGACTCTGACTCACCTCATTCCATCCCATCCCATCCACCTACTTTTGTCCTACAAGCTTTGGTGACTGCTGGGCTCTCTGACTGGCTGGCTGATGATGATGTACAGTGCAGGTATAATGGTATCCGCACATCTACACATTGAGAACATATCATTCAACCTGCATGTACAGTTGTGGTCATATAATTGAGCCACTAAAATTAAAGTTATCTTATATAGTTAAAAATCGTTCCTCATAAAATATCAAAATATATATCCACGATTGACGTAGTACCCGTAGCGTGATGGTTAGTGCGTTGGACTGTCATGCAAGGGGTCTTGGGTTCAATCACTGCCTTTGACACCTAACTTTTTTCACGGGTAATGCCTCTTGCAGCTTCTAAACAAAAGCAAAGCTTGATCAAATCTCATGTCTTCTGAAGATCGTGATGTATAGTTATAGTTACCGTCTTTGAGGAGTTTAAATCTCTCTCCAATTATTTATATGGCGAATATCATATATTCGTGTCAATTTGTTTGGGATGCCGAACTTTCTCATGGCTTTGTATAGTTCTACCCTGGCTATGCTATCGACGCGACGGCGGCCTTAAAGTCTATAAACAGATATTAAGTTGGAATATTAAATTTAAGACATTTTTCCATCGAATGCCTAAAGGTAAAAATCTGGGTTGTTGATTTGACTTGTATGAAGCCACACTGATATTGCCGCATAAAAGTTGTAGCGTGTGGGGCTATCCGATCTTGTAGGATATAGAAGAGTATCTTATAGGCCGTACAACAACAACTATAGTTGCTGCACGTTGTGACATTTCTTTTCTTGTGTATAGACATATACCTTTACGCCAGTCTTCTGGCATTTTTTCATGTTCCCATACGTGCCATCAGAAACCTTTCTACAACTTCTAAGCTGCTGCTGTAAATTTATTTATTTATTTACATATAGTAAAATGCACTCCTTTTTAGGCGCGTTCGTGAAGAAGGCCTTACGGAGAATCGCTACAATCATGAACTGTATGCAATCTACCTCGAAGCTGACAAAAATTAAGCTCGGTAGACTCTGGTAGGCTGGACACCCACCTCGTATGAGTGAAGAAAAACCAGCTCGGAAAGTCATTTGTAGTACATTTTATGGTAGGCAGCAGTGTGGCAGACCATTCTTACTCTGAAGAGATGGTGTAGGATGCCCAAGGTTTGGTGTGCGTAGCTGGATGGCGTTTCAGCTTGCGATCGGAATAAATGGAGAGACTTGTTGTATGAGGCCAGGACAAGATCCCGCTTGTCGAGGCGATGATGATGATGGAAGGTTACCCAAAGAAAAGCTGATGGATATCCAGTAAATTTGTAACGCGTTTGCTAAAAACTTTCAGCAATCTTTCATTGACACTCCCATATGATAGTTTCTTTCTTTACTTTTGAAACTGTTCCCAGACTCATATAGAAGAAGGCATTTATTATATTTAAAAAGGATAACAAGTTTGATATCTGTAATTACAGACCAATCTTTAAACTGTTCTCTATTCTCAAGCTTTTTGAACATCCTGGTCTTATGATCGACAATTACTAATTTACTTGCACTTATGCAAGTTCTCCAGTATCCTAAGTATCCTAGATCGCGGTCAAGAGCCCGACTGTATTTACACTGATTATTCTAAGGCTTTTGACTAACTTTCTCATGTATTACAACATTTGAGCTGGAGGCAATTGGGTTTCTTCAGTTCATTTTTACAATGGATTTTATTACTCGTAAGTTAAATTCAGAAGTTCTTTCTCCAACCTTTTCCTTGCCAAATCAGGAGTTCCCAAGGGCGGTCATTTAGTTATTTTAATATCATCTGGTTGGATTATTTCACTGAGTGATGTCTTGTGGCATGATGATTAGTGCGTTGGACTGTAATGCCAGAGGTCTTGGGTTCGATCCCTACCTATGCCATTTGAAGTTTTTTTCACGGGGGATTGACAAATTCTCCAAGAGTAATTCTTGTCATGAAAAGTGATTTCTCAAATTTGTCGTTTGGATTCGGCTTAAAAACTGTAGGTCCCCTCCATCTCTGACAACAATACTCCCACACAGTAATGGTTGAGAGTAAGAAAGTCACTAGGCTCTAGTTCTCAACGGACGGTTGCGCCACCCAATTTATTTATTTATTTTGATGTCTTGTTCATCGGTTTTTGAAGTGCAACTACCCTTTATATAATATACTATAAGCAGGCCACTCCACACCTCTTATAAAATTATATTCAAACCAGGATCTGACATGATCTTCTTCGACATAATCGATGCTCAGATGATTGTCCACATTGCCTGGAAAAAGATTTTATCACCCAATTTTGTATTGATCTATTTGATAGTCCAAGGCCATATAAGATGAAACAGCTCAAAACCATCTTAGCAAAGCGTCCATTCAGGTTCTTGTTCTTTAATCACCTTGCATTTTTTGTATATCTCCATTGGGCTCCAATTTTTATCGATGTCAAAAAGTGTAATCCGATTTGCTTAACCTGGTGAATTTTCTATCCTCAGAAAGAGAAGTTTTAAGCAGGATTCTTCAAATTTAAGAATATTCCTCGGATTATTGTATCAAAGATGTGTTCGAAGATTAATAAAACTAAGAGTACCAAGCACAATTTATAGAATTAATGAATAAGTGGTTTTATTTATTTCTTTATTTCATCAAAAAGATCTTATAAATACATATAAGTTGTTTACGATAATTAGATATAGTAATTACCAATCAGATCATAAAATTGATTTTTAAATGAATCTTATAACTGAAGTCTAGTTGATTAATAACAGAATAAGCTTCTCTTAAACATCTTCTAAGAGACTCAATAAGCCCATTCGTTCTGTAAAACAGTTTACAAAATAAACTTCTAGTACGCAAATCTTTCGAAGGAAACCAGGGATAACAAGAGGGACCAATTGATATGATAACTAAATAAATCTCTAATCAAGATAATATAGCAAAGTATTTACTGCGATCTTATAGCTTGAGTAAGTCGATGGGTTCGCGTCTTGAATCATACGAGGGTACTCGAATATTCCAATTTAAACAATAAACTGCCAATTTTGTGATACATTTTTGAATATTTTCAATCCTTTCCGAACTTGTCTTGCAAAAGGGGCACCATGTTACAGAACGGTATTGTAAAACAAATAGCACAAAGGCGTTGAAGAGAGATTTAAGAGTGTTAGGGTCAGTAAATTAATTAGAATTCCTGGATATAAATCCTAGCATAGAATTAGCTTTAGCCACTATGAAATCAATGTATAAATTAAAATTGAGTTTTTAATCAAATAAATCGCCAAAATCACTTTTTCCATCTTTTCTGCAAAAAGATTTGTCATCAATTTTATAACAATGAAAAATTGGAGAATGGTTCCGAAAAAATGACATAATGTAGCATTTGTGATATTCAGAAATAAATAATTCTTCTTTCACCACTCATCAAGTCTATTTTGGTCTTCTTGAAGGAGAAAGGATTTAATGCAACTTAATATTTTAAGGTCATCGGCAAATATTAATTTATGAGAAAAAGGGATTTGAAGTAGAATCCTTTTTTAAAATAGGAATTAAAAGCGGTCCCAGGTGGTTTCCTTGAGGTACACCGGAGGAAACGTGGATTTTGGTGAGATTAATCATTATTTATAGGAACGTATTGGATGCGATCACATAAATAAGGTTGAAGACAATTCAAAGAATTAGAATGAAAACCTAAATCTTCTAACTTTTGCATCATAACTTTGTGGTTTACTCGATCGAAGGCTTTGGGGGAGTCGGTAAATAACATCCCAATACTCTGAGAAGTATTGTGTTGCACTTTTTTTCCATTTCCAATGATACTAATCCAGTTGCGGCTAAAATTGTGTTCGCAATTTTTATAAAGTTAAAAAATAGGGCTGTCAAAATAATTAAATATGATTTTGTTCAACTTTATCAAATTTAATATACACCATTAAAAATTTAATTTAACACCATGTCAGCACTTTAGAACCTATTGGTTAGGATTGAATTGTTTTTGAACGTGCCCATGTTACTTTCAAAATAAAGCAATTTGATTGGTCTGTCTACTAAATGCGAAAATGTGTTTGGTTTTTGCATCATTTTATGCTCACATTTCAATCAATTAGTCCTCCACAGCTTGTAGACTAACCGAAATGTCAGTCTAGGATTTTTGGTTTTAAGTACTTCGTTATAAATCCTCAAAAGTATTTTTTATTTCAAAGTACCCGTTCCTAAGTTTACCTTCAGGAAAATCTAATATTGGAATTACATCATAAGAATTTTGAAGTTTTTCATAGCAGTCACATGGAATCGAGCTTTTATTTTTACCCATTTAAGTAAAATATAATTTTGTTTGCAGTTAAAATACACTATACAAATAAATAAACAGATAAATTATGGCTTAATTATATGGCCACAACTGTATGTATGTATACTCGCATAGTAAACATAGTTCGTGCGCGCATTTGTTTGTCCTCTTTTGTGGGTGTTTGACAGAAAAGTGTGTGGGTAGTGTGGTACACTCGACTCGCCTTTTTTAGAATCTAGTTTTCTTTAGAAGTGTAGTTTACACATCAAGATTCTTAGCACCAATAGCACACCTTTACAAACATCTAGTTTCGCAGCGACTATAGTACCAGCATTGTTGTGCTTGTTTCTTTAGGTCTTCTTTTCGGCTGGCTTAACAAAAGGCCAGTACCCAGAATCCTATTCTGATGGTAGAAAATTAGCCCCCGACACGTTAATTAACTGTAGTGAGTGAGTGAGTTCCTTCTAAAAGGAATAAATAAGTCTAGTAGCTTCTTCTGAATAAGGAGCTCAGAGTGAAAAATTGTACTTCCTTCTTTGTTTTTTAGGTTATGGCTCTCAGGCATCAAAGATATGAACACTTTAGATTGAAGCACAGGCGTTCTGATGATGTTGGGCCATTTAAACGCACCTTTTCATAGTTTTTATTTTTTTCTAGGTGATGAACTATAAAACTTGTTCAGTGCACATCTGGTAGAGATTTAGATAGATACTATATCTACGCCACTTTACTACTCTAATGGGTCTAATTAAAATCCCAATTAGTTTGTTTGTTAGATGACATTGGGTGGTTAAATCAAGGTCTTACCTACATTATACGTTTAAAACACTACATAAGTCTAAAGATATGTATATCATGTGAATATCTACTTAAATCATTCGCTTTTGTGCTCTGTAATTTTTGTGTCACTTTTGAAATACTCGTATTTTCTCCTATTTAAATAGTCTGAGAAGTAATGATTATTATTGCAAATAAGTAGAGATGACATCTGTCAAGTAAAAACACTTTAAATTTGTACAAAATAGGCAGACTTAATACGAGCAGTTAAATTTGACTTCCCTTTCTTCTAACATAAGCCATTAAATTGTAGTGCCTTCCTCATATTCGTTATTATTCGTTAATTCAGGGAAAGGAATTTATATTTGGCACGAGCTGTTTTGCAGCACTGCAAATGAAGTGTTTTGTATGTACCGTACATAAAAACGCATTCAAATTAAGAGGAGCATAAAGTTCAAAATTTGAAACAAAATTAAAAATAAATAAATTAGGTGGCGCAACAGTCTATTAAGAACTAGTGCCTAGTGCCTTAAAATTCTCAACCATTTCTGTATGCGAGTATTGTTTTCAGAAATGGAGGGGACCTACAATTTTAAGCCTAAGCCTAACGGCTAATTTGAGAAAGCACTTTTCATGACAAGAATTACTTTGGAAGATTTGCCAATTCCGCAAAACCCGTGAAAAAAAAACTTTAGATGGCACAGGCAGGGATTTAACCCAAGACCTCCGCCATGACAGTCCTACGCACTTTTTCTTTGTATAAGTTACTGGCACTCAAGGTGTTATTAATACCCTTTAGGGTAAACTGATGTGATGAGCATTCGTGGAAGTGCAAGTGTTTTAGGAGTGAAATGCAAATGGCTAATTCGACAGAACAATGTTTGTAAAAATATTGGTAAAATAACGAAAGTCATGAAACATTCGGGCGTTGTTCCAGCGGTGTAAATGTTTCGGCTATAATTCTATTGCCTATCATTTCCAAAGCCCTTCATTGGACTCTATCCAAGAGATTTAAACTTGTTTTTTGGGGCACCAGCCTAGGTATGTGAGTTATATTCAAGCAATGGACGAATAAACGCTTTGTAAATGACAGGCGAATGAGAAGGGGTAACCATTTCTTGCACGCTGCTAGGTGCTTAGGATTTCTACGACACGGTAATCCTAAGCACCTAGCAGCATTTTTGGCAATGTCAAATATGTGATCATTCTATAAGAGGTGATTTGCGATACACATACGGAGTACTAAAAGTTGATTAGTTTAATGGTTTAATGGATACAAGTGCCATTCATGGATCAGCATTGAGTTTTCGAAGCATACAATTCTACACGGTTAGTAATTCCCCATTCGACAATGCTGTCAAGATCAGAATTTAATGAGCTTATCATATGCTGCAGTTGGTAGTCCACATCCGAAGAACAAGGATGAGAACCTAAAAAGGAATATGAATCAATTAAGTGGGTTATAACATAAGGTTCAGACAAAAAACCATTTATAAAAGTAAGGAAGAGTGTCGGAGACAAAACGGAGCACACTAGCGTTTATTTTGTGAATATCACAATTGAACCCGTCCAATATAGGTAACTTGAAATGGTCTGAAAGGTAATTTCTAACCCAACAAAGAGATTCATCAATACCAAAAGCACGCATTTTCGATAAGAGAGCTTGGTGCCAAACTCTATCAAATGCCTTGAAAATATCAAGTGCAATATTCTTACTTTCTCCAAAAACGACGTAAACATTTGTTCCACTGTTCGGTTAAATAAACCATCAAATCACCGGTTGACCTTTTGTTACGAAAGCCTTATTGTCGTTAAGAAGCCTTCATTCTTCGATTAATTCTTACGTTTGGGACTCTGTAGTATTTTTTGGCGTTATTTCTGGTCATGAAAAAATTTGGTTCGTCGAATATGATCGTTGCAGGTCTTTCTAACTTGTTGTTAGAACTTATTCCGGTTTGCCTCAGTGGTGTTGTCTTTATAACAACAAAAACTCACATTTCTAATCCTATAATAACCTCTTTACAGCTCGAATCGAACCATGAGTTTCCTTTGGGTTCTCATTCCACAAAGAATACAATTTGCAAACATATCAGTGCTGGAATCCACGTCACAATTGCGGAAGCATAGTGACCAGTTAAGGTTCCTAAAGAATTCGTTGAAACCTTTCCAGTTGGCTTTTTCATGTTTCCAATCGTTTCTCATGGCAGTATATCAAATATCAGTTGCTTAGGTACAAAATTACTTTAACAGTGCTTTCAAATAAAAGAACATTACTTCTACATATGTGAGCAGTACTTCTTAGTACTTGAACAGTACTTCTAAGTATTTGAACAATATTTCCAAATACTTTAGCAGTACTACTCATATATAAGTACTTTAAATTAGTTTCTTAAATAATTCCAGTACCTAACTTAATACTTGCACCCACATACTGCAAAGTAATGCTATTTGTTATTGGAAGGACCAGTACCGTAAATCTAAGTTAAGTCATGAAATACTTAAGTACTTAACAAAACGAATCTTAAGGCGTCGATAAGAGAAGAAATCAGCATTTTTTTGTTTCATAATAACGCCAATTAGATTACGGCCCTGATTTTCTAAAACTTTCTGTAACATTACCGTTGAAATGTTGCAGGAAGTTGTCAAATTGAAGCTTTCAGCTCTCCCAAGTCCCGCAGTTTAGTTTCATACACTTTGTATACAAATATCCTGCTAAAAAAAGTCGCCCACAGTTAAATCCGGGAAGCTTGACGACAACCACACGAAATTAATTGGTTGCCAAACAATCCATAGTTTCAACGACACGCTGCATCGTCTTACTCAAATCAGGTACGTTTTAGTTTTCTCTTTCGACCGAATTCCGGCCGCACAAACTTTTTTAACAGCTATCTGTAGCCGCCAACCGTTCCCTTCAAAAAAGTAAAAAAGATTTAGCCATAGGCCATCCAAACGATAAGCTTCGGCGAATCAAGGGGCTTTTCTTCTAACACCAAAAACGAAGATTTTGTTTATTTACGTCGCGGTTCAGGTAAAAATAAGCCCAATCTATAAACAAAATCGGGTCTAGTGGGATTGAACCGTTGATTTTTTAAAAATCCTTTCTATTTTTCTGATGCACCCTGTTTAATGCTTAGCTATCGAGTTATTTCACCGTAAAGCATGACATTGATTTGTGTGTTAAAATGAAAACACATAATATGTAAAAAACACTTAATTTAATAAAAACGACGGAATTTCATAACATTCAAAGAAAGAGTTTTCAAAACGTCTTAAGTTTCAAAAAAAATAAACATATAATTTCTAATGTTTAAAAATCATATAACCTGCAATGATTTCTTAAACATTATAATTGACAACATAAACATAAAACCTCAAAGAATTCAGTCGTATATGAAATAAACAATCTTCAAAAAAAAAAACAAGGAATAACTTCAAGACCTTTATAATTAATAAATTAATTGATGTTTTTTTTGTATCTTTCGTGTTTACTTAAAATCATTCGAGCTGAAATAATTGGCTCTAAACTGTTCAAATAGATTCTCGTTTCAATTATGTTTATATTCGATGCATATTAGATTCATTGAGGTAAAAATAAAAACGCCCTTATATTGCAACACCTACTAAAATTGAAAGGCACATCAATTTGAAGAATTTATAAATTGAAAACAAAATAAAAATGTTTTTCATTTCAAAAGAAAAAGCAACACGATTCTCAATAAAATTCGTTGCGCTAATTAAAAAGCAAAGCAGGAAACCTAATTACAAAATTTTATTTTATCTAGGTACTTGGTGTTTGTTATTTTTTAGTTTTTAGTTCAAATGCATTTTACACGTTTGGGGTTTGTCGATAAATAAAATATTAAAAAAGAAAACATTAGACCGTAAAAAAATATTACTCTTAGTTCCAAAAACCAACTACAAAGTAATGCACCAATAAACTAATTATTTTAGCCCCAAAAACAAAGTTTTAAATGTTGTTTTACTTCAGACTTTCGTTTTTATTTTTAAACACCATGGGTGCAAAATAATAAGTACTCTTTTTGGAATATTTTTGACAGTAGATACCGTGAAAATACAATATGGCGCAAAAGTGTCAAAACTCACTAATTAGCAATATATTTAAGGTTCATACACATGAGATAAACCAACGACCGACGAATGAATGAATAAATGTGATTTGGAACAATTTATAAAACTAATTTTTGTACATACTGTAAACAAAAAGTCAGAAATATAGCTTTAGTTTATCTTAAGAGAAATTTAAGGAAACAAATTGTTCGTCGCGAATTGCAATCTGATTGTAACGAACTGTCAAACTCAATTCGCGTTCCACGTACGATCCACATTACAACGAATAAAATGTTCGCGCTTGTCTTAACTCAAAAATTTGTATTCTAGTCTTTGTTGTGCATCTGAAATGACGAATAAAAACAAGCCATGTGAAAGAAATGTCATTACGGGCTAATATTCGTTCATTCGTTGGTCTCTCTCATGTGAATAGTCTTTTACTGTCTTTTTATGATCACAAATGTCAAAAAGAATAAATAAAATAAATTTGCCTTGCTTTGTTGTAACGTGACAAATGAAAAATTAAACAAATACAAATTTCCAACTTTCGAAAAAAACCCTGCCACATAAAAAGTAAACTGACAGAACTTTATCGTATATGTATGTTTCTTACGTTTGTCAATTTCAAACTTTTTATGTATTTTAATAGTTCTAGTTTGAAGTTGTAGACGGAATTCAGATTGGAGTATTTATTTAAGACTCATTATGATGTTTCTTTAGGTTGTTAGCACTAAAAGTGTCAACAATTATGAATTGCTGTTACAGTTATGCCAAGCTGACATTTGAACCAAAACATTTACTTACTTACTTAAGCTGGCGCTACAGTCCTGTGTGAACTAGGGCCTCACCCAACAAACTTCTCCATCTAGCTCGGTCCCTAGCTAGATATCTCCAGTTTCACGCTCCGAGTTGGGTGAGGTCACCTTCCACTTGTGCGCGCCACCTGATCCGCGGTCTTCCTCTACTGCGCTGTCCTGTGGGTGTGGATTCGAAGACTTTCCGGGCCGGAGCATTGGTTTCCATGCGCTCTACGTGACCTTAGCCATCTTAGTCGTTGGACTTTTACCTTCTTGCTAAGTCTACGTCGCTGTACAGCCCGTACAGCTCGTCGTTCCATCTTCTCCTCCACTCCCCTTCGATGCATACGGGACCGTAGATCACACGAAGAATCTTTCTCTCGAAACGACCCAAGGTGCTTTCATCCGCTTTTGTCAAGGTCCATGCTTCTGCACCGTATAGCAGGACGGGGATGATAAGGGTCTTATATAGCGACACTTTGGTCCTTCGAGAGAGAATTTTTCCACTCAATTGCTTTCTTAACCCAAAGAAACAGCGGTTAGCAAGAGTTATTCTTCGTTTGATCTCAGCGCTGGTGTTGTTTTCTGCGTTTACAGCGGAGCCTAGGTAGACGAAGTCCTTGACTACCTCAAAGTTACGTCTTTCGATGGTGACGTTTTGACCAAGACGTCGGTGTTGTAGGTCCTTTCTTGATGACAGCATGTACTTTGTTTTGCCCTCATTAACCGTTAAACCCATTTTTGCCGCCTCTGCCTCAATACTCACAAAAGCCCCATTGACATCACGCTGAGTTCTTCCGATTATGTCAATGTCATCAGCATATGCTAGTAATTGGACAGACTTTTGAAAGATAGTGCCTCTGGTGTTGACGTGTGAGCTTTGCACTATTCTTTCAAGTACGATGTTCAAAAAATCACATGACAGCGCATCACCTTGTCTAAAACCTTTTTTTGACATCGAAAGGTTCAGTTAAGTTGTTTCCAACCTTTATGGAGCAGCGTGAATTCTCCATGGTCATCCTGCACAAACGGACGAGTTTGGCAGGGATGCCAAAACTAGACATGGCTCTATACAGTTCGTCCCTGTAGATACTGTCATATGCGGCCTTGAAATCGATGAAAAGATGGTGGGTGTCGATTTGGTGTTCTTGGGTTTTTTCCAGGATCTGCCGTAATGTGAATATTTGATCGACTGTGGACTTTCCTGGTCTAAAACCACACTGATAAGGACCTATCAGGTTGTTGACGATGGGCTTTAGACATTCACATATTACGGCAGAGAAGATTTTATAAGCGATGTTAAGTAGACTGATTCCTCTATAATTGGTGCAGTTTAGAGGGTCTCCTTTTTTCAGGATCGGGCAAACAATACTGAGGTTCCATTCATCGGGCATGCTTTCTTCCGACCATATCTTACAGATAAGTTGGTGCATGCTCCTAACCAACTTATCTCCAGCTGCTTTAAAGAGCTCGGGATTCAAGCCATCCGCTCCAGCGGCTTTGTTAGACTTCAGCTTAGATATAGCAATCTTTACTTCGTCTAAGTCGGGAGGACGGGATTGTTGGCTTTCGTCGTCTATGTTGAATGGATCATCCTGCCTGACAGCGGAATTCGGTTCGTCGTCGCCGTTATACAGTCTGCAGAAGTGGTCCTTCCATATTCTCAGCATTGACTGCGGTTCCACTATGATGTTCCCACTTTCGTCTTTGCAGCCTTCGGTTCTAGGTTTATGTACTTGTGAATTTCGTTTCACCTGTTCATAAAACTTTCGAACTTCATTTCTGCTTTTAAACCTCTCAACATCTTCGACCGCACGCTTCTCATGCTCTCTCTTTTTCCTTCTGAGAAGTCGGTGTTCCTCTCGCCTCTTCTGCTCATAGAGCTCATGTGCAGCTCTCGTCCTTTTATGCAGCGCCGCTTTGCGTGCCTGTTGTTTGGCCGCATTTGCCTGCCGACATTCCTCATCAAACCAGGGGTTCCTTGTTGGTGGTCGCTTGAAACCCAGCACGTCAGAGGCGGCTTCTCTGAGTGCGTCTTGGCAATGTTGCCACTGGTTTTCTATACATTGTGTTGGCGGCACAGAACTTCGAGAGAGGTTACTTGTAACTCGGTCGGAGAAGGATTTGGCGATCTCTTGCGATTGTAGCCGTTCGACATTGTACCTTCTCCCAACATCTCCCTGTTTTGCCTTGGGTCTGGAAACCCGAAGTGCTACCTTGGCTACAACAAGGTAGTGGTCCGAGTCGATGTTAGCTCCTCGGAAAGTTCGGACATCCATGATGCTGCAAGCGTGTCTGGCGTCGATCGCAATATGGTCAATCTGGTTGACGGTAGATTGATCTGGAGATCTCCAAGTTCCTTTGTGGATGTTGAGGTGTGGAAAACGCGTACTGGCTACCATGACGTTTCGCCCCGCAGCAAAATCTATGAGCCTGAATCCGTTGTCGGAAGTGTTGTCGTGCAGGCTGTTTTTCCCGATTATTCCACCAAAGATGTCTTCCCTTCCTAGCTTGGCATTAAAATCGCCCAGGACAATTTTAATATCGTAGCTAGGACACTGCTCGTATGTTTTGTCTAAGAGCTCGAAGAACATATCTTTGGTGTTGTCATCCTTCTCTTCTGTGGGGGCGTGCGCGCATATCAGGCTAATGTTGCCGAATTTAGCCTTGATGCGGATGGTCATGAGGCGCTCGTTGATGCACCTATAGCTTAAGACTTGTTGCCTAAGTCTGGCTCCAATGACGAAGCCGCATCCAAATAAGCGCTCTTGGTTTTCTCGGTAGCAGTCACCATAGTAGATATCGCAGTTTTTCATCCTCTTTTTGCCCGGCCCATCTCATCGTATTTCCTGGATGGCGGTGATGTCTGCTTTATAGCAGTCTAGGGCCTCCGCTAATTCTTCGGCTGCACGTGGTCTGTTAAGGGACCTAACATTCCACGTGCATATCCGAAGTTCGTTGTCCTTAATTCGTTTGCGTTGGTTGTCAGCAGTAAATCCGTCCGTATCCGAGGCTTGTTGGTGCTTCGCAACTATAAGATTTTTAAGTGGTCAGGAAGTCACCCTGACGGCACAACCCCCAACCTGGAGGGCCAGATCCTTAGTATAACTCCAAGGACGGGGAGCCGGATAAACCGCTCCTTATAGGCCTGGGCTCCGAATAAGTCGTAGAAGCCCTATAAGGTGTTCACTAAGTAGTTCAGCCTTACTGGAACTGTAGACGCCACCGTTGATTCCATCTCGGGAACTCCTCCGCTGCCGTCTGGATAAGGAGAGGTGCCTTAGTGGACGCACCTCTCCCCCCCTCTCTCGTTTGCTGCCCCCAACAACTTTCCACTGGGGTTGGAACCCAATCTCCAGTTGAGGTACTAGGCACCCGATGTTCACCACGGGGAGGTGAGAATAGGAGTTGATAGACAGAGGTTGGTTTTGAGAAAAACCTGTGGACGGTTGTGTCCTCTTGAATGCACATGTCTACCATTTGAACATCAACTAAAACATTTGGTCAGTTTATATTTCTTAAATCTCAGAGATTTCCCTACTCTCAGAAATATAAACAAACCTGAGAACAGAATTTTTATGATTCGATTTCTCAAGAATTCTCTGTCGCACAATTCAAAAAAGATGATAAGAAATGCAAATCATTTTTGATTGCTAGGTGAGAATAAATAGTGAATTGTGTTAACATTTCATTCTCTTGCTCTGTCAATCCTTTTGAGATAATTGTGAGAAATGTTTAAAATATAAACTGGTAAATTTTTAGAAATAATGTACAAGCACTGTGTACCTTTTGGCTTTACGTTACATGTCTATTTTCTTGTCATGGTGCTTTTCAATGACAAAAAGTTCATCATTGTTATTATTTATTTTCAATATGGCGGCTTTTATAGAAAATGCCGTACGTTTCGTTGTTAAAACTTCAGATCCGTCTGTTAGGAGAGCTGTCAATAGCCGTGTTATTTTAAGATTTCCAATACCGTCGCTGGAAAAACAAAGTGACATATGTAAGTCAACATTTATTTTCTTTTCATTAAATTCACCCGTAGCCTAAAAATGCTTAAATTAATTGAATCAATATTCAATATCTTAAAAAATATTTATAAAGGAAATAATTTCTATAATTTTTAATAATTTAATAAAAAAGAAGCCGATTTGAAAATTAAAATAAAGTTTTGACTTATGTCACTTTACTTCTCCAGCGACGATATAATGAAGGGAATTGCCAAAAGAACGATCCGTAACAGTCCGGTTCTTATATTTGATAAAATGGACAATTTAAAATGTCCGTCAAATCAACATTGCACTTTTAAGTTTTAGGAAACTAATAATTGCATTAATTGCCGTGAAAAAAAATATACTCGGTTAAAAATTTACCCTTGGTAATGCTTATTTTTAGGTTCTACGAGTATGTTGTAGTTTGTAACTTGTAGAAATATGCGAGACAAAAAATGTACCTTCTATAAATTTACGACAAATTAAGGACAATTAATTGCGTTTATTTGAACCGTTTTTGAAAGCTGGTAGTGCTAACTTTACTCTCATGTTTGGGGTAAATTTTTTAAAAAAACTAGCGCTATAAACTGTTATCTTACTTGATGGACATTCATTCTTAAAAATTTTCGGAGTAATTCTGTGCACAAAAGGTATATGCTCTTAAGTTTACTTAAGTTGTTTTAGCTATTTATTATTGTTGTTTATATATTCTGTCAACAAATAATTTTTCTTTATTACCCTCATTGATAAATCTTTTAAAACAAGAAAGTTATAACGATTTGTAAAAAAGACTTAAGTTAAAGTCGTAGGGTTTTGCAAAAAGTAAAACAACTTAAGCAGAGGACGATTCGTCTTATCTATCAATTTATTTTATTTATCAGATAACAGGCAGAAATGATTTTGGTAACATATCTTAAGTTGTTTATATGCTCGATATTAATCAAAGAAGTAAAATCGCTTATGTAAACTTAAGATATTTTACCACAAAACTTTTTCTGCATTTGCGTTTCTTACGTTGACTAAAGATGTTTTACCATATTTGGCATATACAAAAATGGATACAAATAAAAACACAACTACGGTCCAATTTTTCGATGACGCCGAGGAATAATTGAAGTTCTATGCCGTTAATTTGACGAATTATATAATCCTTTAGCTCTTGAATTTTTGCTGGCTTATCGACGGACGTAAGTACACCTTTTCTTTCATATAAGCCCAAATAAAGACGTCGAACGATGTCAAATCACATGAGTTTGGCGGCCAATTGACATCGCCACCACGTGAGATAACACGGCTATTAAAACCACATATCGTCCCTATCCATATCTTCCAATTTGGGCCATAAAAAGTTTGTTATCATCTCACAACAGCGAACACCATTCACAGTTACTGTCTGAACGGGCTCATTTTGGAAAAAATACGGCCCGATGATGTCACCAGCCAATAAACCGCACCAAACAATCAATCTTTGTGGTTGCATTGGTTTTTCTTCCAAATGCGGCAATTCTGCTTATTGACGAATCCACTGAAGTGAAAATGTGCCTCACCACTGAAGATGATTGTCTTCGAAAATTGATCATCCAATGTTGCCATTTCTTACCACCATTCTGACCATTGACGACGACGCTTGAAATAGTCAAAAGGCTTTAGTTCTTGATACAATTGCATCTTGTAAGCGTGTAAATGCAATAGGTGCAATTGTTGGGCACGACGACGAGTTGAGGTGAACGGCTCTTCAGCGAACAGCAGCAATATTTTCTGCAGTACGAGCTGTACGAGCATGCACTGGTGTTCTCACATCTGCACCATTTTTCAAGAAGTGAACAATATGCATTTTGATTTGAACTCCAATTTTCATAATAAGCCTTAATAACCCTAGCGCGTTGCTCTATTGTGTATCTTTCCATGGTTTAAATTGAGTTAGTCTGAAATTGAGAAGTGTCAAATGAAGTGCAGAAAAAAACTTGGTATTAAGTGTGGTTCACATTTAATATCGGCCTACATTATCACTGAGTAACATAGGCTATATTTAGAACTAGATTACTATAGAAATCTTTAGAAATTCCTATTAAAACCAACCGATGGTGTAAAAAAATTAGCCATAAAATGTCTTTCAACGCATACGCTGCGAAGAGTATTAATGATAGGACAAAAAAATGTCCTATCATAATGTCGTTTTAATTAGCATGCTTATAACTTAAATATCTGTTCCTATTTATGTCTACCCGTGCGAAGCAGAAACGGGCCGCTAGTATGTATTAAAAAGAAAATAAAAAAAAATAATAATATACTTAAAGCTAACTTAACCTAATTACGATGATTGAGGTAATTCAAGATGAAATGTGTATGTGTTTTGTCCTTTTCTGATTACGAAAGAGGTTAGGATTTCTAAATCAGACGATTAGTAGGTGCTGCTCGGATTTTCCTATAAATATACGCTTCGCAGTTTAAGGAGAATCGTCCGCTGCTAAACAAATGTGCAACGAAGGCCGGCCTCGGTAGCCTTTTTTTTGATACACTAAGGTGGCGGAGCCTTCAACACAAATGACTGTCAAAGTAATGTCTTTATAATTAAAAAAGTATTTCAAAGAAAATCAGTAAATGTGCTTACGAGTAATTTGTCAAATTGACAAAAAAATATGTCTTCGTTGATCACGAAATTTTCTGACTCTCAATGTAGATTCCTGGCTACGATCGAGAAAGAAGTGGCGGCTGTTACTTCGGAGCCCCAAGTCACCGCATTCTCTTTCACCACAAAGTCTTGGGCTTGTTGGAACTCACAAAATTCCTAATACACATTTTGTAATTAAAACTTAATCTCACACAAAAAAAACTGTTCGCTTTAATAAAAGCACTTACTTTTTCTCCTTTCACAAAAAAAAAAAAAACTTCTCTGATCACCAGAGCTCAATTGACGTACACTTCCAAGCGGCTATAACATACGTCCTTAATGTCCTTTTCAAGAAATATTCTTTGAAATATGTATAGTTTCGTTTGATCAATCTGAAGATTTTATAAAAAATCTTCCGTAGGTACTCAGTCCAGATGAGAAGGAATTATAGAATTTTGTCTATGACGGCAGCAAATAGTCTTGACAGGTTGACAGCTCGAATGGAAAGGGAAGTTTGGCTGCCATGACGACGAAGCATTGGTCAGTTGGTAAGTCATGGGAATGAAACGAATTATCGATAACGAAATATCGATACAGACTGAACGAAAGTTACAGCGATCACTTTGAAGGCTTAAGTCTAAGAGAACTAGGTTCTAAGGCATGAATTTAGCAAGACAATTTAATAACTGAATTTGACAAAAAGAGTATACATACGTGGGTAAAGAAAAAAAACAACAAAAAAATAAAAGTAAAGCGTTTGTCTCAAATCGAAAGAAAAAAAAATAGTACGCATACGCCGTAGTGACCAGATTTAAATAAAGTTCTATATTTCCTACAAAGTCATTGCAAATTTGTAATTTCTTGAAAATTTAAGACCACATAAAAAAAATATATATATGGGCCCATACATGTTTCTTAAAATGTCAACTATAACTTTTTGCTGACATACAATTCTTTGTTCTGATGATTTTTGACATTTGTTCCAAATATGTGATTGATATTTATTAATAAAGCTGTACATTAAGTAATACATTATAAATAGTACAAAATGTATTACATTAAATTTATTAAATATAAACAAGAATATGAAATTTTTAAATTTAGCTTTAAAAATTAAAGATGATTACAATCAAGGTCTGCCAACAGCTTACACCCATACGTAATTATAGGCAGAACGAGTGACTCAACCAACTTAAATTTACTATAAGCGGTCAGAATTGAGTTAATAACAGATAGTCCTCTGAGCTAAGCATTATCCCAAGTTAGTCTATTGTTAAAGATCAATCCTAAGTTTTTGACTTCTGTAACATAACCAATTATGGAATTATTTAATATAACGTCAGGGAAGTTTTCAGGTTTGAAATTTTTATTCGATATTGAAAGAGCTTAAGTTTTTTTTTCAGGATTAAGTTTAAGCCCGTTGCGGATCGACCAATCATACATAGACTGTAGATCAATGTTCATTTTAGCTATTGCATCCTAATCATTCTCTCATTAAAACTAATATTTATATAACTGAACATCATCAACGTAGATATGGTATGATATTGCCAGAAGGACAAAACAGAAGGCAGAGCATAAATTAACAACGAAAACAGTAAAGGTCCAAGGATTGATCCTTGAGGAACACCAGATTAAGCAGGAAGGACCGAAGACAGTTTACCATTACAATTACGATTACGATTGATAAAATATGAATAAATAAGATTAGAATTCACGCAATCAAATGCATTCGAAAAGTCAAGTAAGGTTATCACAGTAGTAAATTTATTGTCTAAAGCTTATCTTATGTCATCAGACCAGGCCGGAATCCTGACTGCAGACGAGTCAAGAGTTGTTTGTCTTTAATATATTTTTTTAATTGGTTATAAGAGTTTCAAAAGCCTTAGATAAAAAAGCAAGGATAGGTATGGGTCTCTACTCCTTTTTCTTTCCTTGTTTTGGGATAGGGATAATTTTCGACATCTCTCAAGAAGTGGGATATGTAAATGTGTTTGAAGATGTGAGTTAATTGAGGAAGGAATATTTTAATAAAGTCAGGATAAATAATGTGTTGTGGGAGGTGAATTTACATTTGATTAGATACTTTCAGAATAGTTGATGGAAGCGTTGATGAATTCCTAATTACCTTAACAAAGAAAGCGACTTCCCACAAGACTAAAAAAGTCGCAGTTTCGCCGCTTGAAAAACCTCTAATTCAAAATAATGATCAACCAAATTATACCACTTATTTCTTTCCAAAACTGTCACACATTGCAATAGTTCTAATAGAATTTTTTTCATTTTAGCCAACCAAGTGTGTAATTTTAAAGCAGCATTATAACAAGTTAACACAACCCAGTTGTGGGCTATTGCCTTTTCTATTAAAGTCTTTCAGTGTAAAACAAAAATAAATTAGGTGAGGGTGAATCGACGATGAATGAAATTCGAAACCAGGTTGAATTAAATACAAAAGAAAATTACTACCAATGTTCAATAGAGGGAAAATATTTAACAATGCTAAAAAAGAAAACAAGAGCAAAATAAAAAACACCCTATTAAAAAGAAAAGAAAAGAAAAGAGAACAGGATTAAAAAAAAAAAAGAAAATATGAATTTCAAGAAAAAAATGAAGAGGATTACTTCTTCTTTTATCTTCCTTCTCTTTTTCTCTCTCTCTTTGGAATGAACAAAATTTGCGCCCCAATTACTATTCCTTGGTGGGTGAGCTTGAAGTATGCAGCGGCAGGGCAGCCATTATAATGACGCGATGATGGAATTTCGTGTAAGACGACAGTAGTCATAGTCAGTTGATTGAGTGCTACGCTTTTGAGCTTTCTTTTTATTTTTTTGGTAATAATAATGGTGAAAACACAAAGGGTTACGTTTTATTTATGTTTAAAGCTTAAGGTTTCATTGCTTTGAGGAGTACATAATTATATAATGAAATTATGTCATATTTGAAAGATTCACAAACAAAATTATGAATAATTATTGTGTAAGATTTAATTGAATTTTGTATTTACTGTGGAAATGAAATTACCAAAATAGAAACAGAAAAGCTGCTTTGATTTGAGAGACCTTAATATAATGATATTTTAAATATTATGCAACATGAAACGTCTTTTGGTTCTTGTCAAAAGTGACAGATGGCAGTAGAGGGAAAAAACATGAAGTACTTAAGATCCTTGCACATGACATTTGTATCAATATTCGTCGGAATCTGCTAATTGACATATATGATCATTAATTCTTCCATTTCGGAAGTAAAGCTAAACAAAATACACAAAGATAAATTTTTGATGAAAGTTATAAAACTTGTACTTGAACATTAAGTGTGAAACACAAAATCATTCAAATGGCTTACCGCATCGGGAAGATTTGCAGAATGTGAGTTTTATGAGGTACTTTTTAACAACTTTTTTCGCAAATTTCGAGCGATTATATCGGCCACAACTTGAGTAAAGCGTAAACACTGTCTTTTCAAGTATCTTACTGATTGCTCGCGTAATCGATCGATTATAACCTGTCTTGCTAAGAAGAAAACTCTAGGCAACTTCTTCTTTAATGAACTAGATGAACTATCAGAACTGCCAGGCAAAAGCTTTGTCAAAACCTCTAAATGGTTAAACGAACCACATGATTCATAGGTTATTATATCTTTTCAGGAAGTTACAACACTTCGGGGTACCACAAAGGGTGTCCCAAAATTAACGCAAGATTTGAATTTGCCGCCATTTGTGCAGTGAAGTGTTGGCAACCCTAAAAAAAAAAGCAATTTGACAGCTAACAGTATAGGGTTATTAAAAATGGAGCGTTACACGAGAGAACAACGTCTTCATTATTAAAGAATATTTCAAAAATAGTGAAAGCTTGGCGGCTGCAGATCGAAAATTTCATACAAAATATGGTCGGAATAGTGTTTTAACTTTGTCAACTGTGAAGAGATTAATTGAAAAATTCATGGAGACTGGATCCGTTGGAGACGTTAAACACACTGGTCGTCCAAAAACAAGCCGTTCAAATGTGAATGTCGAAGCAGTGCGTGAGAGTGTTGCTGACAATCCAGGAACCTCAATTCGACGTCGTGGACAAGAATTGCAAATTTCAAGAACCTCTCTACAGCTTATACTCACCAAAGATCTGTGTCTTCATGCTTACAAAATTCAATTAACACAACAATTGAAGCCTAATGACCATGGACAGAGAAGAGAGTTCGTTGAATGGATTATTGAACATCAACAAATGGACCCTGATTTTTCGAGCAAAATCATCCTAAGCGATGAAGCACATTTTCATCTTGATGGCTTTGTCAATCGCCAAAATTGCCACATTTGGGGTTCGGAGAACCCACATGTGATTGTCGAAAAACAAATGCATCCACAACGCGTGACTGTATGGTGTGGATTTTGGGCTGGAGGCATAATTGGGCCATATTTTTTTGAAAATGATGCTGGTCAAGCAGTGACTGTTACTGGTGCTCGATATCGCGACATGATTACACAGTTCTTTCTGCCAAAATTGGATGATATTGATGTGTCCAATATGTGGTTTCAACAAGACGGTGCCACATGTCATACAGCCCGTGAAACAATTCAATTACTGCATGAGACATTTCCAGGTCGTGTACTCTCCCGTTTCGGTGATCAAAATTGGCCTCCTAGATCGTGTGATTTAACACCATTAGACTTCTTTTTATGGGGTTATTTGAAATCACAAGTCTATGTCAACAAGCCCACAACCACCCGTGCATTAAAGGAGGAGATTCAACGCTGCATCAACGAAATTCAGACACATTTATGCAGAATGGTCATGGAAAATTTCAACAAAAGAGTGCGCATGTGCATGCAAAGCCGTGGATGCCATTTGTCCGATGTGTTATTCCATACATAACCCTATCCTATGTACTTTACGAGTCAATAAAAATATAACTATCAAAAGACTAAAAACGGCGTTTTCTATTTAATTCAAATCTTGCGTTAATTTTGGGACACCCTACATTGATCTAAGTGTGATGGTAACAACATCAACTGTCAGCCCGTTCAACCTAACCTAACCTAACCACCATAAAAACCTAATAGGCTTAAAGTGGCTACTTTTGAATCACAGCTTTTGATGTAAGTTTTAATAATTTTAACGCGTCATTTGATTGTATTGGTCGACAAGGTTTTCTAACTGGCAATCAAATTTCACTTTTCAATGGATTTTGATGGCCTACGTTTAAATTTCACTTCAAAATTAATGTTTTACGTCAGGTTTTGAGATGATATTACTTTTTAAAATTCGAAAAAAAACACGTCTTTTTGATACTATCTAAGCTTATGAGGTAGCTTATTTCAATAAAATTCTTGATGGTTTTCCAAATTTTTCATCTTTTTCTTCAATATTGAGTTGAAATATTTATATAATTTCATATAATATTCGAAAAATCTTTCTAAGTAGTTAGGTTTTTCAACAGCAAAAATTCAAAACGGTTTGAAAGTAAATTTTGTTTTTGTAACAAATCCGTCGTCTAACAATTTTATTATAACAAGTTTTTGAAATATAGGCATATGTATTGAAAAATGTAAAAATAATGTTGAAAGCAGCTATTTTTTAAAACTTTAGTAAATAGTTAAATTAAAGTGTGAATTTAAAATCAGCACTTAAAATTAACTCCGAAACGTATTTTTTAAAACTATGAAAGCATCAAATTCAAATTTTGTTCAAAACTTCGTAAAGAGTCAAATAAAGACTCAGTCATAACTAATGAGAATTTGTTTGTTGAGAAGTGTTCTTTAACGTTCCATTATTGTAAATTGCAAACTTTCAATTAATAACGGGGTTTCTAATAGAAACTTGAATTTAATTTGTCAATATATTCAGCAAACTCAACATTTTCATCATGGTAAAGTACACAAAGGAGCAACTTATAAACTTTATAACGAAGGAGCAACTTATAAAATTTAACGCAACGTCAACTCCGACCTTCGGTTGAAATTCTCGCCCTTTAAGACCCGCATTTATAAGTTAAGTGTAATAAATTTGAATCTGCATATTCGTTACATGATGTTACCGTGTCAGTGAGACAACGGATTGGTCAAAGTGACGAAAATATTGCTGCCATTCAGGCATTCGTAGCAAACGATTCAAATTAGTCAGTTTCACATGTTTTCAAGAATTGGGCATCGCTCAGACCACATTGTAGCGTATTTTGTGTTAAAACCTTGGTGTACACCTGTAATGATCTGAAATACTTACATAAAATTAAAGTATAATTTATTCGGTGGACAAAACAGAACAAAAGTTTTATTTATCATTTTTCATTTATAAGTTATCACTTGGTCTACAAATTATCAATTGAATAACTCCTTTAATTCAAATCATACAGTAAGCTTATCGACAAGGTCGCCACATCCTTCCTATATTTTAAAGCTTAAGCCTTAACTCTGATTTTCTTGTTTCTGTGGTCTCTTCATCATTGTTTTAACATTCTTGGAGTGATGGATCCTTAATACCTTGATTATTTGTTGTCTCGATTTCTGTTTGAATCAGAACTACTATTTTCTTGAACTACTGCTTCATTTCTCTGTTTCGTTCAACCAACTTGAATTCAGTTGGATCGAAGGCAGTTAATTTATTTTGGGGAGTAATGTTACTAAGCAAGACTCTATCGCCGCCGATGGAAACATACCCTTATTTGGTGCCACGATCTCTTACTCCTCTCTCTTTCCCTTTTTGTTTTTTTATCTTATCTGAATCTAAAACAGTTTCACTTACGGCTTGTTAAGAGGAAATTTTATCTTTAATCGTCCTGTTAAAATGAAATTCTGAAGGTGAAGGTGCCATGTGGTGTTACGTTTTATATGTCTTTCCTATAGTCCACCCTTTTTCCATATGAGCTATTTGCAGTCGCTTTAAAATAGATTTGTTCATATTTTCAACTTCACCATTGGCCTGTGGCCAGTAAGGTGATGTAGTTATCAGATCAATGTTGTCCTTCTCATGAATTCACTACTAACAAACTACCGACCATTATCTGCTTTTATAGACCTGGGATACCCTAATCTAGAAAACATTTCTTTCAAAATGGAAATTATTTCGGAAGCTGAATTTACATCAAATAACAAGATAAAAAAGAGGCTGGGATGCGACCCACACTGATAACTTCCCATCCCGTCTGTCATTTTTGTCTTGCTTAAAAGTTTGTCTATATGTATCAATTTTTACCAAATTTGCGTACTATTTTTTGTAAATTTTATTTTTTTATGAAAAACGGACTGTTGGATTTTTATAAAAAAATTACTGAATATCGAAAACAATATTTTCTGTGAAATAAAATAAGTTTGAAGCCACTATTTTTAATTTTTTAAAAGCTATTTGAGTCGAAAGTAAATTTTTACAAGTTTTAGTATTGTTTTTTTTTTAGGTTTTTATTTTTTGTAAAAAAAACTGTCGATTCGATTTTTCTCAAAATTTTACTGCATGTTGACAACAATATTTTTCAAATTATAAAATTAGTTTGAAGCCAATGTCTCAAATTTTTGAAAAGATATTTACGTCGAAAAACAATTTTTACCAACTTTTATACATTTTTTTTAGGTTTTTATTTTTTGTAAAAAAAACTGTCAATTCGATTTTTCTCAAAATTTTATCAAATGTTGAAAACAATATTTCCTATAAGTTAAAATTAGTAAGAAGCCATTATCTCAAATTTTTGAAAAGATTTTTGAGTCGAAAATCAATTTTTAACAACTTTTGTTGATTTTTGTTTGGTTTTTAATTTTTTGTAAAAAAACTGTCCATTCGATTTTTTTCAAAATTTAACTGAATGTTGACAACAATATTTTTTGAAAGATAAAAGTAGCTTAAAGCCAATATCTCAAAGTTTTGAAAAGATATTTGAGTCGAAAATCAATTTTTACAAACTTTTATTAATTTTTTTTGTTGGGTTTTTATTTTTTGTAAAAAAACTGTCAATTCGATTTTCCTCAAAATGCTTCAGAATGTTGAAAACAATATTTCTTATAAGATAAAATAAGTTTAAAGCCTTAATTTCGAGTTTTTGAAAAGATATTTGAGTCGAAATACAATTTTTACCAACTTTATGTAATGTTTTTTTAGGTTTTTATTTTTTTATAAAATAAACCGTTAATTGGATTTTTTCCAAAAATATATTTAATTTGTATCACGTTACAATATATAATATAAAATTTAATTCAAGTCTCTAGCGTCATTGGTTCATGAGATATTTAGGTTTAACCAACATTTTCACCTTTTTTTTAAACTGCTATGGTAAAAAAACCACCCACGCAATTTTCTTGAGAGCCCTTTCTGCATCTTTCTGCCTTATTATCTGTATAACAATTTATTTGAAGTCGATATCTTTTCTGGTTCTTGAGCTATGGACGACGAAAAAAACGTCGCGAACGTACGGACATACGGACGGATTATTGAAGCACTCCCCCTCATCTAGTTTAAGTGTCCTAAACAAATGTTTTTTGAACGCAGAATTTCTTTTTGGAGAAAAATAGTCATTTAATTTGTCTACTAATAACTTGAATACATCTTTAGCACCAATTTGATCATCAAGATTCAACTAAAACTCCAGGAATGTTAAAAATTACTTCCTGCAACTGAGATCCTCATAGAACCTAGATGCAAGAGCATATTCTTCTTTTTAACTGGATCAGTGATTTCTTTGAAATACAGGTAGAGGACAAATTATCAAAAACCCTTTCCCATTCCGATCTCATCAAAGACTTATCTATGGCATTATAAAGAAAGCTCATAGTCTTGTCTTGTTAAAGTTGATTTTTAATTCGAGGTTAGCTTATTGTGATACCAATTCTGCAATTTAATGCAATTAACAAGACATATACAGTATATAGTCCAAAAAGTGTCCGTACAGCAGCTTTCTTTTTGTTGATTGCAGATAAAATATTTACTACAATATATTAAAAACGGGTTTTTGAAAATCACAATTACAATTTTTTTAACTTTGGTAAAAAGGTGAAGGTGGGAACTAACTTTTTTCCAATGTTACCACTTTGGTTTTTACATTTATTCCTAGTACTTTTTTTTTTTTTTTTTTTTAAAAACACTTAAATTAGGCTGCTGTACGGAGACTTTTTGGGCTAAGAGTACGTCCAATTAAATTGTCTTTTTCGGTTTCACTTCTCTTTTTCACGATGTAATGTTTATAAATTAAAATTCCGATTGGGGAGTTGTCAAGTTGAGTTGAGTTGAAAGTTGGAAAACCGCTTTTTTGTTATGACAGCTATGTTTGACAGCAGCATATATTTGTTTTTAGTTACAAAGAAAATATTAAAATATAATTTTCTTGTATTCAAAATTATTTAAGTCAATATTTTCTATTTAAACTTATAAAGTGAAAGTACAAACATGATTAAACTCTAAAACAATAATTGGATTACAAAGATCAACTCACATAAGAAAATTTGCCCTTTGAATAAGATTTGACAGTTCTGTCAAATGACAGCCAAGAACTCAATTTGACAACTTTGTTAGTTAAACTACGAATTCCTGTAAATTTCATAAAATGTTCTTCTTGTTAATTATTTTTTTTTTTCATTAATTTAAATTTGCTTTATTTTCTATTAACAGAATTTTAAATTTTCTTAAATTAAAACTGATTTATTTTTTACAGATTTAAAATTCCATCGTTTTGCAGGTGAGTCATTAAAAATTATTTAAACTTATTTGACAAATAGAAATAAAAATTTAAATAATAATGACAAAATAAATTAAAACACTTAGATGCATCAATCAATATTTCAACAGAATTGATAAAGTTGAGAAATATTTTCCATATACAAATAAATTTGACCTTTTAATTATTTTTTATTTTAAATCGATACAAAAACAAACTTTTGAGTATTAATTTCCTAATGTCGCCATATTTATCTATTTTTGTGATTTTTTTGAGGTTAGGATTTTCATGCATTAGTATTTGACAGATCACGCGGGATTTCAGACATGGTGTCAAAGAGAAAGATGCTCAGTATGCTTTGACATTTCATCATGAATAGACTTACTAACGAGCAACGCTTGCAAATCATTGAATTTTATTACCAAAATCAGTGTTCGGTTCGAAATGTGACAAAATGACAAATTTTGTTCAGCGATGAGGCTCATTTCTTGTTGAATGGCTACGTAAATAAGCAAAATTGCCGCATTTGGAGTGAAGAGCAACCAGAAGCCGTTCAAGAACTGCCCATGCATCCCGAAAAATGCACTGTTTGGTGTGGTTTGTACGCTGGTGGAATCATTGGACCGTATTTTTTCAAAGATGCTGTTGGACGCAACGTTACGGTGAATGGCGATCGCTATCGTTCAATGCTAACAAACTTTTTGTTGCCAAAAATGGAAGAACTGAACTTGGTTGACATGTGGTTTCAACAAGATGGCGCTACATGCCACACAGCTCGCGATTCTATGGCCATTTTGAGGGAAAACTTCGGAGAACAATTCATCTCAAGGAATGGACCGGTAAGTTGGCCACCAAGATCATGCGATTTGACGCCTTTAGACTATTTTTTGTGGGGCTACGTCAAGTCTAAAGTCTACACAAATAAGCCAGCAACTATTCCAGCTTTGGAAGACAACATTTCCGAAGAAATTCGGGCTATTCCGGCCGAAATGCTCGAAAAAGTTACCCAAAATTGGACTTTCCGAATGGACCACCTAAGACGCAGCCGCGGTCAACATTTAAATGAAATTATCTTCAAAAAGTAAATGTCATGGACCAATCTAACGTTTCAAATAAAGAATCGATGAGATTTTGCAAATTTTATGCGTTTTTTTTTTTAAAAAAGTTTTCAAGCTCTTAAAAAATCACCCGATAGATTTATTATGTATGTTGTTGTACCTACCTAGCTGTAAATATCACTATTGGCTAAAAACGTGGCGTAACTTTAAACTTCATCCATTGAAATGTCACAAAAGTATATATAGTTGTATTTTGGAGGATGTTTTACTGTAAACTGAAAACTGAAAACCCCGATAGAAGGAAGAAAAATAAAAACAAAAGAAACCACAAATATATATATATATAAAGTTCAATTGAAAAACCTCGCCTTCTTTATAAACCCTCCAACTTCCTCTCGCAATCTTTGATATAGGAATAGTGGTTTAGCCCACAAGCACAAATGATCTAATCATCACGTTTAGGATTGAGCTGTTTTTATTTCTGATAATTCAATCCGTGAGACCACGAACCAACATTACCTCTATACAAAATACAATATTCTATAACATTTTTCTATCTATATTTGAATGGAATTAAAAACTCAAAGAAAAAACTATACAGGTTTAGAAGTGAATTAAACAAAACAGTACCCTATAAATTATCTTATGAATAAATAACGTTGGTTTATTGTGAATTAGGGCTGTTTGATAGTTTTGAAAGAAATCTGAAAATACTCTATCGCCCATGTTCCGAATTTCGATCGAAAGTGAATTTTCAATTTCACGCGAAATGAAATTGCATGTTCTTCAATTCGATCGATTTCGAAAACTTCAAAATTCCTTCGATTTGTCAGAATCATCCATTTTTATTTTGTAAAATTTTTGCTGTTTTGAAGATGGATGCAATATTATTGGCAGTTTTAAGTTAAAAAAGGAAGCAGAATTCAAGAGAAAAAATAAGAAGACGAATTTTGCGAGACAAATCAAATATATTGGATTTACCTGACACAATGTAAGTGTGTGAAAAATAATGTAGAATTGTTCTGATAAATAAAGTAAATTCTTGATTTCCTCTTTTAAGCTTTCATTGTAATTTTAGATTAAGGCCTAGTACGCTGCTGATGCGAAACGAAAATTTTCGGCGGTCTCCAAGTGCAGAGCGAAATTAAAACGAAAACCACAGCGGAAACATATTTGTGGAGAGTTCTGTCTGAAAGTCGAATTTCACTGCTTGTCTTCATCACTTCTTGCACATCACCAATAACATCCTGAGTTTCCGATTCAGAAATGCAATGTTGGAACACATTAGACAAATCCATTTTGTTTTAAATTTTAAATCAAATATACATAAATCAAAGTCAAAACACCGAAAGTCACGAGTAAACAATTTTTTTTCAGTAAAAAAATTAAACGTCAAAATTTCGCAAGCAATTAATTTGCTGGGCAATTAAATTGAGAACGAAAAGAGTGGAGAATTGTACTAAGAAATCTAGTACAGCTATCCACTAAAATGTCACATTTCGTCGTTCAGCAGCGTACTGAAAAACGAAAAGCGCAGCGAAATTTTTCGTTTATGATTTCGTCATGTCATTTTTGTATTGGAATTTTCGTTTCGCATCAGCAGCGTACTAGGCTTAGCAAAGACGCTTTTTTATATGTTCTAAGGGAAATAGAACCTTTTATAATACCTTCATCGATTCCTTCAATTCAAAAACTTGCTGCAACCCTCCGATTCATAGCAGAAGGAAGCTATCAAAGATCAATTCACAAACATAAAAAATGTGATTTGAATGCGTTCAAAAAATGGGACAAACCGAAGTACAGAACATCCATTTGCATGTTCGAAAACCCAATTCACAATAACGAATTGATGGAACACCTAAATTTACTTTCGCAAAGTGTATTCACAATAAGTGAAATGCAGAACATGGGCAGGGCATATGTCTATTAATTCGTTTAATGTATAAAAGGTTTTATTCTTAAAAGCCCTCTATTTTGGCAGCTGTCAACTTTGAAGCTGTCATCTTTTGACATTTGACAAGCAAAAACTACACTTTTACTTAAAATTGAACGAAATATTCTTCAATAGAGTCTCATTCATCTCCAAAGCTTCTTTAATAAGAAGAATTAATGCTTTTGGGTCTTGGTGCTTATTGAAAAACCTTACCTTCCTCAATGTTAATCTGTTTGGTTTGATTTTTGACTGACAAAAGTGCGGTGGACTCTTTTTGGAAGATAAATGAGCTATGAACTATAATCAATGTTTTTTTGCGTTCCTAATTGCAAGATACTGATGATGACGACGTATATTTTATGTGTTAAAATTTACAACAAGATGGTGCTGTGTGAAATACAATCCAGAAGACCGTATTATGTGTATGTCACGAAGAGGTGATCTCAATTGACCGTCAAAATCATAAGCTTTTTGTAATTTAACACAATATATTCAAGTCCTTTGAGAATCAATTCTTGAAGTTACATAAAACCGAAAATGTGCCAATTGCGCATTGAAATTTGTATGAAAAGAATATGTTACTGATATCGTTGTCTACTGTTAATGGCACATATCCACTTTTAATTGAAATAAACATCAATTGATTTCTTTTAAAACATACCTACTGTATTTTTTTTAATGTCAAAATAAAACGTCTTATTGTAAAACCCTAAATTTTAAGTTCACTTCAAGAACAAAGGAATTTCGAAAAGAATTAATATAATAATATCTGCTTTAAATTTTCAAGTAAAAGTTTTAAAAGAATTCTACTTGAATGTTACTAGTGACGGGTGTTTTTTTAGAGGCAAAAAACTTTAAGTTCACAACACTACCTTAACTGGTGGCCATTTTGACAGCTGTCAATTTTTTTTTAGTTTGTTATGAAATTTTAACTTGAAAAGACTGATGCCTGAACAACGTTTCCAAATTGTGTATGATTCGGCATATGAACTGTAGTTCCCCTTCATCCCTGACAAGTAAAGGGTGTTTTTTAGGTAAAAAACTTTGAAATAGAATGAAACAAAGATGATTTCTTCTACAATTTTACCACCTCGGTTGTCTCGTACTTGGTCTAACCTGAAGGTCAAATTTTCCATAAATTCTTTCAACATTTGTGGTCGCATATTCGCAATAACGCGGACAATGTCCTCCAATTGGTGAATCGTTTTAGGCTTATCGGGTTAGACTAGAAACTTCACAGTCAAGCTGTCGCTATCTGAAATAGTCAAGAGGCGTTAAATCGCACGATATTGGAGGTCAACTCACGGGTCCGTAACGTAAAACTGTGTGGCTACCCAACGTTACCTTTAAAAAATCAATTGTGGCACGAGCTGTGTGACATGATAGGCCGACCTGTTCAAAACACAGCTCCTGAATATCATGATTGTTCAATTGATGAACGAAAAATTCAGTAATCACGGCTCTATTGCGGTCAACATTGACTGTAACGTTCTTGCCAGCATCGTTTGTAAAGAACTACGAACAAATTACTCTATGGACCCATAAAGTACTCACACATTAAATAAAACGTTGTCTCAAAATACACTTAGGAATATTATCATCACTCCAAATACACAATTTTGTTTATTGACGAATCTATTAAATCAAAAGTGAGCTTCCTCTCTAAAAAAATCTGAATATACATATTTTGAACAGAACCATGATTTTTAAAATAAATTTGCAAAATTTGGAAGCGTTTGTTCAAGTTTTTTCTTATTTATGATGAAATGCCAAACAAAACTTAAAATTAATCATTTGACAGCTGACACAAAATGCCCGCCAGTTAAAATAGTTTCGCCAAATTAAAGTTTATTGTAGGAAAATTAACAAAATTTAACGTTAACGTTTCGCTCTTATTTTAGAAGGAAACCTTATAAAATTAAATTTTCTGCTTATATATGTAGGTATATGTATAAAAAATAAAATTAACTTAATAAACAAAAAGAATCTTACCCTATAAAAATAAATTTCAAACTTAGTAGAAATAAAAATAACAAAACGTCAAATGAGGGAGCCATAAGCAAAATCTGGTTTGTCTCCAAACCATCGTCATCATCACCAATCCGCCCTTTTTGTCTTTTTTTTTTAGTTATTGTTGTTGTTGTTTTTGTTAAACATTATTATTTCTGGTATGGCCTTAAGCTTTGTCTTGCATTTCGCATCCACCACACTATTATTATTACCTATTCTTACACTAGATATAGCTCTAGAAACCTCTTTCACTTTTTTTTTGTTATTCTTTTACGACAAAGTGGCAATGTGCTACGCGAAGGCTAAGAGCTTAGAGCTATGAGCTACGTATACACGTTTGTGTATAGATAAGCATTCTTTTATATCTAAAAACTTCCATATAGATTGTGCCAATCCAATGGCCAAGAAGAGAGTCTTGAAATAGGTGGAAGTAGCTCTTATAATGTGAGTCTCTCTGATGTTGGTTTTGGGTTTTATTTTTGTTGTTTTTATTATTTTTTTTAAATTAAAACAATGAGTCATTTTATTGTCTTGTATATGTTTCTGAGCATCATGTCATAAAGTTTAGGTGTCCGTTGTTTAAATTGTAGATACCTACTATGTATAACCTGTTTCTATAATTTTTTAATATTTTTTACTAAAAGATCTATTACTTCTACGAGTATTTATAGACTATTAACAAGATTTGCTTATAATACACTGCTGTTCATTCAAATTAATCTATGAAAGAAATTAAGATTGTTAAAGAAAGAAACCAAGGTACAAATAGTTTATTTATAAAATTATATGACTGAGATCGACGCAACGGTTATCCCTGAGTAGTGTGCAAAGTCTCCAACAACCTTTCTATTGGCGGGAGTTTTTAATTTATCGTCCTGTTAAAATAGATTTTTCAATTTCAGAACATCATTTTGAACTAGCACACTAAACATTATCGGTGGGTAATATATGTAGATGAAAAAGCTCATCAATGTTATGTTAAAATCATCAATTTTAGTCCAGTGAATCTTTTAATGTATAAAATGAACAACAGTTCGTCAATATGATGAACGTTTTTACTGATGAAACTCGTACATCAGTCATGAACTTGTTTCATCAATATGATGAAAAAATGTTCCCTTCAATTGTTCATCATATTGATGACAGTATTCATAAATATGATTGAAAACTTTTCTAACAACATTGATAAATTCAATCATCAATATGATGAAGAATTTTCAATTTTCTAAAATATTCATCAAAATGATGAAAAAATGTCTTTAATATTATGATAAAATTTGTAATATTGATGATCATTCATTCATATATTAAACAATGTCCTCTTTTCAATGGAGGACAATAAATACATAATGGGTGATTTTTTAAGAGCTTGATAACTTTAAAAAAAAAAAAAACGCATAAAATTTGCGTAAAGCGCGAAACACATTTCGAACCGAACACTGATTTTGGTAATAAAATTCAATGATTTGCAAGCGTTGCTCGTTAGTAAGTCTATTCATGATGAAATGTCAAAGCATACTGAGCATCTTTCTCTTTGACACCATGTCTGAAATCCCGCGTGATCTGTCAAATACTAATGCATGAAAATCCTAACCTCAAAAAAATCACCCTTTAGTTTTTTCCGGAATTCGTGAAAGTTTCCGATTACCATGGAATTCGTGATAGGTCGAATGACTGGATTCATCACATTGATGGTCATAAATATGATTACTTGTATGTATGTATATACGTATGATAAGCGCACTCCTCAATTTCATGTATTAAATTTGATGAAATTAGATATAAATATGATGAACGAATTCACGAATACGATAAACTAAACGTTATGAAATCATTCATAAATATGATGAATACGTTCGTCAATATGATCAATGTATTTATCAATATGATGAACTTATTGTTAAAAAATCATTCATATACATATATGGTAAATGTATTCCTCAATATAATAATTAAATCCTTTATACTCGTATATATGATAATTCATCTCATCAATATGGTGAATGTTAAAAAGATCATAAATATGACGAATGCAGTCGTCAAAGTGATGAAGCCTTATGTGATGAAATGCTTAACAAGTATGTTACCTTTCAATTTCATAAAAGTGAAGAATTCAGTTGTCAATATTAAGAACAAAAAGTATGTAAGCTATAAATATGATAATTGAATTCATCACTATGAGGAATTTTATAAATTTGAAGAAATTATTTATAAATATGATGATTACATTCGTCATTGTGACGAAAAATCATCAGAAACTTGGGTTTATGATATATGTACCTGCAAAGTTTTGATGAACTGAATGAATTTGCCTTGAAGACATTTTTAGGGAATTGGTGGTTGAAAAGTTGATAAAACTTGATTCTTTATATTGGAAAACAGTTCGTTAAGCTTATGTATTTTTAGGGGCGAACTCAAAAGTTCAATTTTCAATTACTATGGCAGCACTTTTAAGTATTATTAATCTAAAATTCTTCTAGGTGCCAGCTGGAATTTAAAGGCCAAACCAAAACAATTGGAGTAAAGACATTATACCTTCTAGTAAACAATACTTTTAAATATTAAATTAAAGGGTAATTTTTTAAAAGCTATAAGAAAGTTTAAAAAAAACACATAAATTAAAAAAAAAATCATGAAATCTTTATTTGAATCGAAAGTACGGTCCATATAATTTAATGTTTGAAGATTATTTCATGTCAATGTTGACCTTGACTGCGCCTCAAATGGTCCATCCGCTTAGTCCAATTTTGCCATACTCTTTCCAACATTTCGGCCGGTATCTCACGAATAAATGCCTAAATGTTGTCTTCCAATGCGTTAATTGAAGCAGGCTTGTCTGTATAGACATGAGCTTTAACATAGCCCCACAAAAATTAGTCTAAAGGCGTTAAATCGCACGATCTAGGCGGCCAATTCACCGGTCCTGAACTTGAAATAAAATGTTCACCGAACTCGCCTCTCAATAAGTCCATTGTTGCGCGTGCTGTGTGGCATGTGACACCGTCTTGTTGATACCACATGTCATGCAAGTCAAGCTCTTGCATTTTGGGCAAAAAAAAAGTTGGATATCATCTCACGGTAGCGCTCACCATTCACAGTTTCGTTATGATTCGCATCATCTTTGAAGAAGTACGTTCCAATGATGCCACTAGCCCATAAACCGCACCAAACTGTGACTGTTTTTCTGGATGCATTGGTAGCTCTTGCAATGCTTCTGGTTGATATTCACTCGAAAATCGACAATTCTGCTTATTTACGTACCCATTGAGACAAAAATGAGCTTCGTAGCTGAACACAATTTTTCTGTAAAAAAGTGGATCTTTGGCCAACTTTCCAAGAGCCCATTCACCAAAAATTTTACGTTGCAGTAGGTCGTTCGGCTTCAATTCTTGCACCAGCTGTATTTTGAAAAAAAAAAAATGTCCACGTTGTTGAGTAACAGAGGCCCAAATGCTTCGAACGCGACGAATCGATAATTGATGGTCATCATTAACACTGGCCAATACAGCTGCGATATTTTCTTCAGTTCGCACTCTACGTAAGTGTGTTGGTGGTTTAGTGTCCAACAATGTAAATTTGGTGCAAAATTTAGTCACAATAGCCCGAACAGCCGCGTCAGTAGGTCGATTAAACTGACCATAAAAAGGAAGAGGCGCGCGATGAACTTTCTTAACAGAGCACGCATTTTGATAATAAAATTCAATAATTTGCAAGAGTTGTTCGTTTGTAAGACGATAAAATAAATAAATAAGGTGGCGCAACAGTCCATTGAGAACGAAACATGCGTCAGCTGTTTAAACCAGTGTTGCCAAAATCACCCTTTAGAAACATTCAAAAAATCATTTTTAAAAAATAGCTTAACAGATACTTTTACATCTTTTGAACACTGCCGCCCGTCCGTCGGTCGCCGCAATGATTCATCTTCTTCAAGGCTCATTATGAGACGTGCTGTAAAATACAATACCAATACTCCAATAGAAATACTCGCCTTTCGGATTCCGCATAAAAACTGTAGGTTAGGTTAGGTTGAAGTGGCTGTCCAAGATGGAAACGGACACACTTAGGCCAGTTTGATGGCCCATTGTCCCCTCAATCCCTAAAAGACTTGTACACAGGAAAGGTTGATAGTTGTATGTAAGTCACTAGGACCTCGTCCTCTACGGATTGTTGCCTACAACTAATTTATTTTGTATTGTTAACAATACCCCTGCAATTAATTATAATACAATAACAAAACAAAAACATTTTTTAGTATAAATATTTTCCAAATCAAAAGATCATTTAAATTTCTTTAATCAATTCAAAAATCAGACCTTTCAAAAGAACGAGTGAACGTTCTTACAAATAGTAACTAAATATGCATAACACATTTTGAAAACTAGCAACTTCTCATATTCAAGAAGAAATAACCCTGCGATTGATATTTATTGATATTTCCTTTCAGATGAGTTGTGCCATCCATCTTTAGTTCAATTATAAATATTTCGAAAGTTCAAAACCCTAGCAGCGCAACGGGGAAAACCTATAATTGCTATTGCAAAAACCACATGTCAACTTATAGAGAGAGTATATAAGGTTGATTATTAGCAGCTTGTTTATTCTATTTTAGGTTTTGTATTATTTGTTTTTTTTTTTTATTTTTGCATCAATTATTTCGAGCATAAATGTGTAAATAGACAAATCATGACCAATCCATCATCAGTTCAAGCTAATTATAATTATAAAGAACACCTACACAACATTTCGTTTTATATTTACGAGTATTTGAAATAAATTAGCACTTAATTTCTTGATTCTTTAGACTCCCAACCGGATACTAATTGACACAATAAAGGAAAACTAAATAAAATAAATAAAAACACAAATAAACAAACGAATAAATTGATTTGCAACAAACTGTCAATTAAAGAGAAGATCTTTTAAATACCTTTCCATTTATGTGTTTTTGTTAGACTTTAACTGAACAATATTAAATAACCTTTTTATTAGAGACAAATGCATTATTTAAAGAAGAAAAAAAAAATAATACACACTTCCGGTTTGGTATGTGTTGTGTATGGGCTTTGAAATTTTAATAAGAGTTTTGTTGAATCACGTTATTGAAGAGTTGAAATCGATGATCCAATTCTACA
Source organism: Eupeodes latifasciatus (assembly GCA_920104205.1). NCBI lineage: Eukaryota > Metazoa > Arthropoda > Insecta > Diptera > Syrphidae > Eupeodes > Eupeodes latifasciatus. Next base: position 143,263,954 of record OV049924.1, on the reverse strand, counting down.
TTCATGAAGTGTGGCTTTAAAAAAATCTCTGTGCTTGATAGTACGTTTGAAGTTTGACTTAAGTATGCTGAGCATTTCTCTTGCTTCCATGCTGGGTTTGCTGAAGTATTTTAACCAAAATTCCTGTCAGGATTGGGCATAACGTAATGAAACCAAATGTATCTTCACGTGTTTTCTAATTGCAAAGACTACACAGTATAGGCAGATTGGTGTGGAACAAAATTAAGATTCAGAAAATCTCCTCTCGCTTTGAAAATAATATTTATTTTATTTAAGAAGGTAGTAGCATCTTAATAGAGAAGAGCTATAGCTTTCGAAGGATATCTTTAAAACAGGATGTTTCCAAACTTCTCCAAGATCTCTATAAACTTTCTTCTTAGCGATTGCTCCCTTGCAGTTTTTTTTATGCTAGTGCAACAAATTGTGGCAAGGGTAGTCCATTCTTCTAACTTTGTTCCTTTTATTTTTTGGATAACTGCTATTAAAATTTTCCTTTGTATCCGATTTTCTTTTATTTTGATTATCTTGTAGTTAAGTTCAATGCATGTTCAAAAATGTTGTAGAGCGCAACAAATTGTAATTAGCACTGTGCTCAACGTACCTGTTGATGTACCTTTCCCATAAAGATGATATTGTGCGTTTAACCTTCTCCAATTTTCCCTTCAGATGTTTCTTCATATTCACATACCAAAACTCTTAAAAAATTAATTCTGTCTACTGCTTCAAAGAAGCATATATCTATAAGGGCTGTCAGTCCTTCCATAATTATTCCACATCTCACTTGAACACTAATATCATTTATGAAAAATATAAACAGCCTTGCTTGAGACAAAAAGCTGTTGCAAACTCCTCGGATAAGGACTCGCCATCCTAAACGTAAACTAAGTTATTGCCGAACACAGCTGTAGGTACTCTTATAACTTTTGCTCGACACTCTTGCCACACAGATCTTGTAAAAAAGGTCTTTACGATCAACAGTGTGAAAAGCTACACTAACGTCTATAAAGAACGCGTATAGTTTCTTCTGTCTCTTTTTATAAAGATCAGCAATGTTTTATAGTAGAAAAATATGATCTATCGTCCAGTAGCTTTTTTGAAACCAAGAGAGACAAATGTTTGAGTTAGACAACTTTTTTTTATTTTGTCGAAGAGACTCAAGTGGGTTATTGAGGAGGCACATATGTAACTAAATATGACAACTAATATTGATTTTCGGATAAATATAAGCTTTATAGATTACAGCCAGATAAGAAGGGCCAAAAAATTCTTGCAACGACAAAGAAAACCAATAGCGACTATAAACATCAGATGATATGGTTTTGTGATGCGTATATCTAGAAATGAAAGCTGAATTATACAAAGTACTTTTGGAGAAGGTTACACTTTAGCGACAGTAGACAACATTGAGTCTACGAAGCATTAAATTTTACCCGCTTTGCTCAGAATGAAAACAGCTTAGTTGAAAGACAAAGATTCGAATCTAAAAAGGAATATGGAAAACTGAGTATCAGTGAAAATATTATTTATGAAGAGTATCGGAAACAAAACGGAGCCCTGAGGTATACCAGCTATCATTTTGTTGATGCAAAAAATCTCTTTGAAATCTACTATAATAGGTAACATTTGCCCATTAACTACACAAAAATGTTATTATATTAATTCAGAATTTGTTTTATTTAAAATAATATGTATAAATATTAAAGTTGCTTAGCAAAATTAAAGTGCTTAAACAAAAACTCAGCATTCAAAAAGGTACAATAAGCTCGTCATAGAACACAATTATTTTGCCATGTAGACAATTCATTAACACTATAAAAGAGCTTCAAATGAATACATAAATTCAGTATATCCATTATAAAGGTCATGTATTCAATTAGTCAAACAATTCAAATACCATTATTTTGATTAAATTCCTAATTCCGTATAATCAGCTTATAGGGATTTTATGGGTACGAACCAAACATACCTTGTGACACAACCGAAACTCTATTAAACCCTGTAGACATGAATGATGTGTCGTCTGCACTGATGATGATGTCCATCAATCAGTAATCCCATTCGCATGACTTATTGTCAACAGAATAGATACACGGAATTCATCATCATCACCACAACGAAAAAGAGTTCAGTGAACTTTTGTTTGTTTCCGGAAAATAGAATGTGAAATCATTCAACAAACAAATCAAGGTTATTCGAAAAATCACTGACACTGAGGTCATATTCGGTCAACGCCATAACCGTCACACATACGAGACTGTTTATGGGATGGATTTTTGAGCGTCTATTTTTCGGGAAGAAAAGCGAAACATACATTTTTATATTGCGTTTTTTTAGGTAGATAGAATTTTTTTCAGAATAAAATTGTTTACAAAACTGTTTTTGTGCCCCTGCTGATAATATTCCTCTAATATTTTTAAAAACATGTAAATTAAATCTATCAAAAACACATTATTTGTATATTCCTCATTTGTCCCTAAAAATAGTGTTTTTCTTGATTGTTGAAAGAGTTCATACATAACTTCGATTCATAAACCAGGGCCAAAACAATGTGTCACTAAAGGGTGATTTTTTAAAAGCTATACGAAAGTTTAAAAAAAAAACACATACAATTCAGAAAAATGTACTGTCCATATAATTTAATGTTTGAAGATTATTTCATGCAAATGTTGACCTTGACTGCGCCTCAAATGGTCCATCCCCTTAGTCTAATTTTGGCATACTCTTTCCAGTATTTCGGCCGGTATCTCACGAATAAATGCTTCAATGTTGTCTTCCAATGCGTAAATTGAAGTGGGCTTGTCTGTATAGACATGAGCTTTAACATAGGTTTTTTTGGTCAGTTATTAAACTGGTTGAAAAGCTATCTGACCGATCATGTTCAATATGTCAAAATCTGAACAAATTTTCAACCACTTTGGGGTTCCTGAAGGCAGTCATCTTGGCCCCATTCTGTTTTTGTTATTTATAAATAATTTACCTCTACACATATTCACCATGCTTAATCTTTACCAATGATGCTTAAATCTATAAAACAGAACTCCGTGAATTACATATTTTTAAATATAGGAAAATGTAGTGTTCTATTATTTATGATTATAAAATTTTAAGCAATGAGCTTGGAAAAGTTTATAACCATAAGGATTTAAGAGTTATATTTGATGTCTTTTTGTTAGTTTCGTTAGACCGATTTTGGTATACTGTTGTGTCGTTTCGAATTCATTCTATAAAAATACGTCAAATAGAATAGAAATTATTCAAAACCGATTTATGAGGTTTTTGCATCGACAACTAAAATGGAGCGTACCCTTGTCCTCATAAAAAGCTCGGTGTTGGTCCTATTGACTTAAAAAGTCTTGAATCCAGAAGAGTGGTTATATTGAGTGCCCGCTTTTACAATTGCTTTTTAAATTATATTCTCCGGCTCTTTGTTCTAGCCTATTTCATTTGACTAATTATGGTATCACATCAGTACATAAACTACAGACCTATGTATATTGCAACCTGTTTTAAGTAAATTGTTTGACAAAGTCCTCAATAAAAAAATAGTTCATTTTTTAATAATGCCCAATACGGTTTTCAAGCTGAAAAATCTACAGACGGTGCTCTGTTTGAGTTTTTGCTCCAGAATATTTTCACATACATAGTTCATTTTTTAATAATGCCCAATACGGTTTTCAAGCTGAAAAATCTACAGACGGTGCTCTGTTTGAGTTTTTGCTCCAGAATATTTTCACATCTTGATTGTAAAAAGTTTACAGACATTACCAATGCGGTCGACATTGTCAATCACAGTATTGGTTTAGTACTTAGCTCAAAAATAGAGCACAATGTGTGAAAATTATTACGTTAGGACTGAAACTAAATATTTAAATATTGGTGTACCTCAAGGATCTGTACTAGGAGCAATTCTTTTTTTTTTTTGATTTATGTCAACTCACTGTTAAATTTGAATTTCTTATCTTATGGCTTATGCTGATGATGTTGCGTGTTATTTACGTTGCGTTAAGTCCTAAACGCTCCTATTTTCTCTTGAAAATAATATAACAGAATTATTCATTCAAATCTTCAATATGGGATTGCTTGTTCGGGAGGATCTAGCCAAATCAAAATTAAACCTTTTTTAATTTTACAAAAATCTGTGTTAAAGAAAACCTGTCGAAAGAATCGAAGAGAACCTAGCTTAGCTACCCTTTGTTCTATGAACACAAAATCCTTCATGTTCGTCATTTGTATTGCTTCAAAGTATTGAATCCATTCCTTATGCGTTCTGGTAACATGCATTTCAGGATAATTTCGAATCACAACTTAAAACTAAATCACATGAATCTTGCATCTGCTCCACGTTTTCGCACTACAGCTTATCGTAACTTTTATTCAGTGTAATCTTGTTGAGTTTTTAATAAATTACCTCTTACAATAAGATCATTAATAAATTCTTGAATTTTCTTAGACCTGACATTTGACACTATTTTTATTATACTTTAGAATTTAAAAATACAAAATGTCATTCAATTTCAACATAATTATAAGTTTCTTATCTGAATTACTATAAACTTTTTAGAATTGTATATTATGTAAAATAAAATTCAAAATCTGAAGAAGTCGTCGTAATTAACATGTGACAAAAAATCTCCAAAAAATGCAAATGAGCACACAAAGTTATCAAGTTTTCTTGTCGAAAATGTCCGTTTCATTTCATTTAACATCATTTTCATTTTATTTATTCGTTAATTCTTAATAACTGTCATTTCTTCGTAGTCCGAAAACATAGCGAACAATAATATTAAAAGCAACATTAAGTTTACGTTTATTATCATAACTACAGTTGCAATATAATAAACAACCATATATTAAGATTGGTATTAACAAAGTCTTGGCAAGCATCATGCGTGTGTTTACTGGTGTAAAATACTGGGTTACCAATTAAGTACGAAAGGCATCATAAACTTTGCCTATAATTCCATTGATGCCGAGATTTTTAGCAGTTTCTACATATTCAATGGGGGCATTACTTAACAAAATCGAGGGAAAGTAAGAGAGATTAAGAATCTTTTTAGAAATCACTACATTTTGATTTTTTTAGGGTTCAACAAAAGACCATTTAAGTTAGACCAATTTGAACTTTTGTCAAGACTCCATGCTCAATGAGTCCAAGATGGCGGCATACAGATGACAGGAACAGTTTTTGATCAAACTTGGAAGCTCATTGACATAGATACAGAAGAGTAGAGGACCCAATATCGACCCTTGAGGAACACCGGACGAAGAAGGTAAAAAACTGGACAAACAGTCATCAATTTTAACTGCCTTTTTCCTATTAGTCAAATAAGAATATACAAGCTTAGCAGAACTTGCAGACAAAATAAACTGCTGCATAAGTTTTTTACACAGAATTACATGGTTGATAGTGTCGAAAGCCTTAGAAAAATCAAGCGAGGCGCACGTCACGCAAAGGAGTGCTGTTGTACAGCTGTGCTTTTTACGGAAGCCAGATTGTTTTGGAGTGAGTAAAGAGTTTGCTGTGAGATAAGCGTTGATTTGTATCAGCAAAATTCTTTCAAAGACTTTAGACAAACTTGGTAGAATTGAGATAAGTCTATATTCAGTTCCTGTAGCATTTTTAGTAAGTGGGTAGTTGTTGTCGGAGTGTTTTTAGTTGTTGGGATTTTAATAGATGAGAAGCTTTGCGGCGATTTAATGGGTGTGGAATTTAGGTCGTTTAAGTGGATTAGATGGCGTGGGTATGTGTACGTATGCAAATTATTGAAAGCAAGGGTGTGTACGTATTGAAATTTATTAATTTAAAGAGCAGATTCAAGATCCCTGACATCTTTACTACTCGCACACAGGAATGGTTGAGAGTTTTAAGTCACTAGGCCCTATTTCTCAATGGACTGTTGCGCCACCTAATTTATTTTAATTTTTTGATTCAAGAAAAATATTCAAAGATTCGTTTAATAAGCTTTCACTTTTGTTTAGCCAATATTATTAAAAAAGTAAGGACTTTTGTCCACTGGATCAAATACACGTCTTATCAGCAGCTCATTCCTTAAGTTTTTTTTTCGTTTCTTAGCTGTATTAACTTTTCAACTTTCCATAGGTAATCAAACCGAGGACCAGCTACTGATGGAACCGAGTCAAGAAGAGACTATGCTGAAGTCTGCTGCACCCCTCAAAGCTTCGAGGCAACGCAGCAACTACCGATCCTCCAAAAGATTCGTGGAAACGACCGAGTTGAAAGACCCTGCGACGCTCAGTTCGAGAGATAAGGCTCTCCTAAAAAAGCATAGAAAGCTAGTTAGGAACTTTGAGCGGCAGCTGGCAGAGACTGCCACTGCAACCAGGGGAACAACAGAGCAAGTGAACACCAAAGAGTCGGAGAGCAAAGGAGTAGATGCTGCCAAATCTAGGTCTGTCCCTAAAAAGGCAAACCGTGAACAGGCTGGCAATAACTCGACCGCTCGGAACGACAAAGGAAAAGTTCAGGCGACTTCCAGCAAGAAACAGCTAGCCAACGCTAGGAATGACCAAGAACCGGCAAGCACCTCCTCTGGAATGAAACCAGGAACGTCCAAGAGACAAAGATTGGAGGAGACAGTCAAGCAAGACGGTGCTAAGAAACAGAAAACCAGCAGCTTTGACACCACCCCGATTGACCTACAAATCGCCATAATAAGCCGTGACGACCCAGATGGGAAAATATCGGCAAAAAACTGGCTTCTTGTGGAAAATGAGATCCTTAAAGCTATGATGGCAGCATTAGAGAACGATAGTTCTGAGGACTATATCTTTGATGGTGCCGGATGGCGGCGAGGAGTTAAAGTGGTCTGCTGCGGTGACCAGAAATCACGGGAGTTCCTGAACCGTACAATCGCCAATATTGACGAACTATGGGAAGGTTCCTCCCTTGAAGTTCTACCCGCCGCAGCTCTACCACACCGCCAGCAGTTTTGCATCTGGATCCCTCCTCCTGCAGAACATGAGGACGCAGCCATTATTAAGCTGTTGGCGAAGCAGAACAAAGAGCTTCCCATTTTAGAATGGAAGCTCCAACATTCAAGAAAGAGCCATGGTGGCGAAGGGAAGGACCTCTTGTTTGTGGCAGACAAGAAATCTGACCTTCTCCTCAGAGAAAGAGAAGACGTGTTGAGGTATGGTCTCGGAACCGTAAAGGTTAAGAGGCATGAAGGCAAAGGGAAGTCAAAAGCTGCAAGTGGTGCAAATAAACCTGCACCACGCTAAAGCAGCAAAGTACGACCTTACGCTCTACATGTCTCACGAGAACGTGGATGTGGCCTTGATCCAGGAACCATGGTTAGGCAAAAACCGAATCCGTGTGTTGAGGTCAAAACACTACAACCTTTTCCATTCCACGTCAGATGAAGGTGATATTAGAAGTTGTATCCTAGTGAAAAAATCAATTACCGCTTTCTTCCTATCTAGGTACAGCAACAAGGACAACACGGCAATCAGCGTCGAATCGAATGAAGGAAACTTCATTCTAGCGTCGACGCACGTAACATGCCGTACGAGGAGGAGAGCCCACCATCAAAAACAGTCCGCGATCTTGTGGTCCATGCCACAGCAAGCGATACACCTTTGGTGGTAGGATGTGATGCCAACGCTCACCGCACTCAATGGGGCTCAAATCACATCAATAAAAGGGGTGAGTCAATTTTTGAATATATCCTCTGTTCTAATTTATCGTTATGTAATAGGGGCAATCACCCTACCTTTCGAAACAAAAACAGGGAGGAAATCATAGATTTGACTCTTATTAGCAATAATAGTAAAATTTCAGTTGAAGACTGGAGAGTCTCACCTAAAGAATCTTTTTCGGATCACTTTAGGATACTTTTCTCTATAGACAGGAACTTTACTGAAAAGAAAACTTAGAGGAACCCAACTAGAAGGAATTGGACAGAGTACGAAAAATGGCTGAAAGACTGTATTGATCCACCAGAGGACAATACAAGTCTAAGTACTTCAACCATTGACACTGTTGTCCAAAACTTGTCTAGCAAAATGAGAATGTCTTTTGAAAAGCACTGCCCTTTATCTCGTTCCAATAACTCCACTAACCCACCCTGGTGGAATGGTGTACTAAAGAAACGTAGAACAGAGGTTAGAAAACTTTTCAATAAAGCTAAACTGAGTAAATTAGAAGAGGACTTAAAGTCTTATAGAGCCGCACTTAACATTTACACCAAAGAGTTAAGGAAGGCCAAAAAGAATTCGTGGGCTAAACATTGCGAATCCATTGAAAAAACAAGCGAGGCTCCGTAGAACCTTGGCCCTTAATCCCATGATCTCGGGGTCATAAAACACCCTGATGGATCATGTTCGAACTCGAGCCTAGAAACGCTTGAACTCTTCATGGAAACTCATTTCCCCGGTTGTAAAAACCCAGAAAGTTCTGATTGCTTGCAATCGAATACGCTGTATTTTACTCACACGGAATCGAATTTAGAACTAAATCAGGTTATTACTGAGCAGAAGATTATCTGGGCAATAAACTCGTTCAAACCCTATAAATCAGCGGGACCAGACGAGATTTTTCCAGCTCTTCTTCTCTCAAAGTAATAACTCCGTGGCTTAGGCTAATCTTCATAAGTTGTATCAAACTTAGATACGTCCCTAATAGCTGGAAAAAGGTCAAGGTAGTCTTTATCCCAAAAGCAGGGAAACCAACTCACTCGACCGCTCAAGATAATAGACCAATAAGTCTCTCTTCGTTTCTCCTTAAGACACTGGATAGGATAATTGATCTACATGTTAGAGAACTTCTCAACGGAAACAATTTATGCAACTACCAACACGCTTACCTTAAATGTAAATCAGTGGAGACTGCTCTGCATGAAGTAGTTTCACATATTGAGAAGTCTTGAACATAAAGAATATACCCTGGCAGCATTTCTTGATATCGAGGGTGCGTTTAATAACGTTAAAACGGAATCGATCAAAACTGCCTTAGTTGAAGTTGGAGTTGAATCTGTCATTGTCGATTGGATCTTCAAAATGTTAAATGGCAGAATTATCAACTCTCAAATAGGAGTGAGCACTATAGAGAAAACAGTTACTAGAGGCACACCACAGGGAGGAGTCATCTCACCCCTGCTCTGGATCCTCGTAGTCAACAAAATTCTCACAAAGTTCAAAGATCAAGGCATTAAAATCGTAGCATATGCAGATGACATAGTGGTTTTGGTATCAGGCAAGTTTCTTACCATCATCGAAAACATTATGGAAAATGCATTAAAGGATTTATCTTCTTGGGCAACTAAGAACGGTCTCGGGTTCAACCCCACCAAGACAGAGCTAGTTTTGTTGACGAAGAAACGGAAACTGGAGGGCTTCAACCCTACCAAACTATTCAATTCGTTTAAGAGAACTGAGTTTTTGGAGGCAAAGCACTTATGGACACGGGTCAATCTTACAAAGATATGACACGATTCCAGGACTGATGGAGACCACCGATTACATCCCCCCTTTACTAGATTTCGATAGGAAATTTTCTATTTTCATACCAGAAAGACAGGGTTGGGATCCTAATTCACTTATAAGTAAACAGGGTATCCCTTTCTACACTGACGGTTCAAAAATGGAATCAGGAACAGGTGCTGGAGTGTTTTGCCAATCTCTCAACCTCAAACGTCATATAAACTCCCAGCTGACTGTAGTCTCTTTCAGGCCGAGATCTTTGCCATTGGAAAAACAGCTGAATTGGCACATCACGAAAAGCTAAGCTCTTCGAAGATTACTTTTTTCGTGGACAGCCAGGCTGCTATCAAAGCCTTAGCCAGTGAGACCATAAGATCAAAAGCAGTTTTAAACTGTAGGAAGGAACTAAATAAAATCTGCCACACTAACCAGGTAAAGCTCTGCTGGGTTCCTGGACATAGCAATATAGAAGGGAATGATATAGTGGATGAACTATCCAGGAAAGGGTCAGAAGCAGACACAAGTAGTAGCGACTATTCAGTTAAGGGACCACTCATCCCGATTGAGGTACTCAAGAGGAAGATAGACCTTAAACTAAAAGAGAAAATCAATAACTCCTGGAAATCCAGGGACGATTGCGTAATCTCTAGAAGTTTATGGCCTAACACAAATGAAAAGGAAACTCGGTATATTCTATCGCTGAATAAAAAGAACATTAAAATCTTGATAGGTGTACTAACAGGTCATTGCGCCATTGGCACAATGGCTAACGGGATAGGGGCACCCGATTTTTGTAGGAGCTGTCAGGATGAGGAGAAAATAGAAACCATTAAACACCTGCTCTGTGACTGTCCGAACCTCCAAACCAGCCGACTCCGTCATTTTGGAAACAGGTTTGTTGGAGAACTGGATGAACTGGCACAGGTCTCAATGGCAAACATGAGGAAATTTGTAGATAGCACAAGCTGGTTCGTTAACGAGCCAGTCTACGTTAATCGGCAAAATTGAGGAGCATCAATGCTAACTTTTACTTTTTACAGGGGATCACAATGGACCAGTAGGCCCCCGTGTACCCAACAGCTTCATGCTGTGCACACCCCTTATCACCTAACCTAACCTTACCTAACTTTTCAACGTTAAATGCCACAAAAATCTTCTTCAGCTAACCTTTGTAGATCATGAGATGTACTGCAAAATAACTTAACTTACTTTTTCTCTAAACAAGCTTTTAGAAGTGGCAGCGATTTAAAAAAATATTAAATGTCAAAAAATGTAACGGGATTTGTTTCTTTTTATTTTGTCTATCACTATCTGACTATGGAAGTTTTTAAATTTTCTGCAAAAACTTTTGTGCAGTTTCAGAAATGTGGGTGGTTGAACTGAAAACTTTGACATTTCGCGACGTTTTAAGATTTCAAAGATCTAAATCAAAGTGTTTCTGTGTGTCCGTGTGTACATACGTTCCTACGTTCGGGATACCATTTCTCGTCTTTCATATTTCAAGAAACAGTAGAGATATCGATTCCCAATAAATTTGGTTCTACAGATAATAACATCGAAAGATGAAGAAAGAACTTTAAAAACAAATAAGGACATTTTAGTTGACCTCAAATATTTCACGAACCAATAAAAACCTAAAAAAAAATACTAAAAATTGGCAACAATTGAATTTCGACACGAATATTTATAATAATTAAAGATATTGCCTTTAAACTAGTTTTATCTTATAGAAAATACTTTTTTTTTAACATTTAGTAACATTTTTAAATATGAATCCACAAAAAATACTACACAAAATTAAGGTATTGACTTTAAAAGTATTTCATTCTATGAAAAATTCTGTTATTAACTTAAGATAATTTTCTTAGAATAATCTAATCGGTATTTTCTTATAAGAAATAAAAACTTGTAAAAAATGCTGCTAAAATTGATAAAAAGTGGTTTTCGACTACATATTTCGGGAACACAAACAGATGTTGTAATCAAACTTATTTTATTATATGCAAAATATTGTTGCTAACATTAAGTTATTGTTTTTGAAAAATTCGATTGACAACTTTTTTTTACAAAACAGGACATTCTGCAAAAACAATACAACACTGATAAGAAATAGTTTTGGACTCAAAAGTTATGAAAACAAGAAAGATATTGACTTCAAATTTTGAAATATCGACTGACAGCACGGATGGGAAGTTTCAGTGTGGACCGCATCCCAGATTCATTTTTTCTATCAAATGAAGTAACTTTTTTGATTTGTTTCTATTTTTATATTTCTTATTGCCCACGGCAAAAAATGTTTAGCCATAAGTTTCTCTACAAAAGAAGCTGTGCAAAACTTTGATTTCTGTAGTTCACTGTGATTTAAAGGCAGCAAATTAGAAGACTAAAAATATCAAAGTTGTAGTTTTATGAAAATACGATTCGATAATTCGTTACATTAAAAGTTTTCGCTTCTTTGAAAGACCTTGAGTAAGGTCAAGGTATGATAGTACAGCATACACGGTTTTATGTTCTATTTCTGTTTGACTTTATGCAACATTTTAATTATTTAAGGGAATTAAATGTATTTCATTTAAACCTAAAGTATAGGTACATCTGTGTCCCTTTATTCTGCACAACAAGCACAAAGGAATTCCTGGGTTTACCATCATCAAGTAGTCCCTAAAAAAGCACAGACAGACGAGAGACGAGACATCTAGACAACAAATAACCAAAACCACACAATTCTGTTTACGATACGATACGAATACGATACGATACCGTCACCGTTGCCGTTACCGAACAGACCTTTTATTTTGTGTTAGGAAAAAGAGAAATGGAGAGAATTTCTTGCAATAAAGTTGATTAAATATTTGCTTGTCTGAATGACTGGCGAGTGGCAGGCTAGAGATATCTCTCTGTCAATGTTTCTGTTGTGGGTAAAGTGATTTGTGTAGGAGTATTAAATCGTATGTTGTATAGGTATAGACTAATGGAACAAAATTTATTTATACGAATTTGAAACATGACAGAAATTATTTTGTGTGTGACAAATGTTTGACATTTTTATAGACCAATGAATCTGAATTTTTTCGTTTTTTGAAAGATTCATTCGTTTATGGCAAATAAACGTCATGATAAACTGATTAAAGAGCAAAGTTGTGTTAGTTGTGAGAAATAATAGACAAGGAAAGAACTAGTAGTTTAATTAAGATAGTGGCAAAGAATGGATCGCATTAAAAATGATAAGGGAACTGTCAAAAAAGCTCATGCTGTAATTTCCGTCTCTTAACTACGAACGGATATATGTATACCTATTAAATGTTGCACATGATCCTACTGACATCTGTCAAAAAAGTGTGAAAAGTAGCAAATATTTCGCATGTAATAATACACTAAAATGGAGGCGAGGTTTTAAATAAGAGTTATTCCATTTGAATAAGTCTTTTATCGAAAAATCCAATAAATTTTTGATTTTCATTTTTAGCCGTTAGTTTCAAAAATGATTCTTTTGGCTCATTACGTTTTAAACTTTAAGTTTTTGAAAAAAAATATTTTCCGATTGTGTTTTCTAGTACTCGAAGGCTTCTGGGTAGTTAAAACAATTTCACACGTGGCAAGTAAAAACTAAATTTTCTTATAAGAAGCACACACTCAAGAAGATTTTGATACCCTTATTATGCTAAGATACAGTGATACCCTTAGAAAAGGGAGAGAGGTTTTGAAAGAGGAAGTCAGTCTTAAATATTGCAATGACAGGGAAATACAGAGTGTGGCAAAGAATTCCACATTCGCGTAGTGCGGCCAAAGAACGAATCTCTATACTTGACACGACGACCGAAGTTGGGCCCGAGAATATACTGATGAAGTGATTATTATTCTTAGAGGCCCGGGTATTACGGTTGAATTTCTTGGGGAGAGAAATGCAAATGGATTTTTCTATAGAACACAGTCCGTTAAAATAACAGTAAAAAAGGGTGAAACATAAAAGCAATGTAAATTATTTAACGATCATCACCAATTAATTTAAAAGCTCTACGTTCAATACTCTCTAAGAGCCTAAAGTAAGTTGAAGGAGCAACAGAACAGAGGTGTAAGTTACACTAAAGCTTTGGATGTAAGTACATAATGTATATAATTCTTATAGAAAATAGCCAGATCAGAGGGGGAGACAGATTTCTTACATCGCCTAAGAAAACCCAAACATCTAGCAGGCATTTTTGGACAAATCGGGTATGTGATTCGTCCACAAGAGGTGATTGGAGATGCACATACCGAGGATTTTCAGATTTCCCGTCTCCTTGATGCAAGATCCACTTATGGATAGTAGCACTGCTTCCTTCGGTCTTCAAGATATTTCTTGAACTGATGACCCTTTAAAGAAGGCACGTAAGTGCGATTGGTCGATAATTTGAAAAGGAGGTGGATTTGCCTCTTTTGGGTATCGACTGGACAAATGCCATTTTATATCTACTTGGAACTAGACCGGAAGAGCAGGATAGATGAAAAAGTTCACACAGAAGTCTTCTTCAGAACAATAGCGGTGATACCATCTGGTCCAGTAGATTTGTGGACTTTTATGACTCTGGCTTCTGTACGTGTGCGGAAGAAGATCTGTCCCATAAAATCACTTATACTCTCAAGTACAGCGGAGTCATAACACTCTCTGCTTCAAATTTATAGCAAAGAGATTAGTCTTTTCAATTGAGCTAACAAATAGAGTTTCATTGACAACGAGCTTCGGAACCAAAGAAATGGAAAAATTCAATATGTTTTTTACGAATCACCAACAATTTGTACTGCCTTTGAGAAATTATAGTAATTTTAAGTAATTCATAGATTTTATTCGTCGAATATGGGCGTTGAAAACTTTTTGGCTTACTTAAACTTGTTCCGGTTTTACTTAGTTGGGTTGACTTAAGAAAGAGGAAAACTTACCTCTTTAACCTCTTAAACAAATCAAGCATTTTCTTTGGGACTGATGATTTTAACATCATTAATATAGGTAGTACCCTTGGAGTGATGATAAATACGTAGGTTCTGCCTCCTGCGAGGAATTGAATAATCCTACAAGAGTTATTTCTGTCATGAAAAGTGCTTTCTGAAATAAGCCGTTCGGATTCAGCATATAAACTGTAGGTCTCCTCCATTCCTGGTATTACTTACACACAGAAATGGTTGAGAGTTGTAAATCGCTGAGCCCTAGTTCTCTACGGACTGTTGCACCCTCATTTTTTTTTCTTTTAGCCCACGTGAAAAATAAGGTCTATGCCAATATCTTCCACAATCCAAAACCAAAAATGTATTGATTTCTCGTAATATTGTTTTCTAGGTTGACCCCATGTACTTGTAGTGTTTGCCCTTGCGCCCTATTAATTGTCAAAGTGAAACTAACTTTAATGGGGAAGTGAAGCCTTTTGAATTGGAATGTTAAATCTGTAGGAGTTATTAAGGTTCGAGGAATAATTAAATTTTCACCCTTTCCAACGGCAGCCCCCGGGCAGGGTTAACATTTAAAATGAGCTCATTTTTGTTATTACATACATTTTCCATCAGCTTCAGTGTATTTTCAATAGGAAATTAGGTAGGGAAGTTACATATCTGCACCTTATTCATCCAATAAAAGAAGAAACGCCTAATGATAGGCATCGATGATAGGTCCTAAAACAGGAAGCACCTAATGATATGCTACTAGTTAGTGTTTTTCACACCAACCTCGTTACTACCTCCAGACAAAAAATTCATGCCGTAATATTGCTTTGCAGCGACGTGAATGACGGACAAACACACAAACAAACAAACAAACAAGCAAACAAAAAGTCTGGGACTCTGTGCATAAAAAACTACTTTCAAATTTAACATAATTTGAATTTGAATGCCTGAAAGTTCGTGTTACATTTCTTTAAAATAAAATTCCTGCAAATAATTCTCCAATTTAAATCATTAATAAAGCATGCACTTGAAAACCTTGAAACTTTCTTAAACAACCTTGAAAATCAGAAGTTACATCGATTTTGACAAAACGACAACAAACAAATATTTTCATGTTTATGTATACATATTTCACATTATAATTTATTTATTTGTAGTTTTTGTTTGTAAACGTCAAACCATTAAAATTTGTTGGGTAAATAAATCCCTTTTTGAATATCTTATTATATGCATAAAATGTCCATCCACCTACTCTCTCTGTCTTTCTCTCTGTATATAATTTCCCTAAAATCAACAAACAACAAAATAACTGACCACAAACATTCTATTTTGTGGCTTTTTATATGACAAAAATACCATATTACAATTGCTGCTCGCTTGCCAGAGGGCGCTACTAAAATAAATCAAATAATAAATGTACCAAAACAACAAAAAAGCACTTTCTAGGTCAAAGTTACCTTAAGCACTCGTAACGTAGGTAGGTAAGGTACATATTTCGTTAAGCAAACAAACAAACAGAAAAACCTCTAAAATACCTGCATAATAGGTTTCACAATTCTCCCACCTTAAATCCTATAATATTAGATTTTTGTTCGCCCTCTTGTGGGAGATATATGCAAACTCTAACCGGCAGCAATGACGGCAATGACGCAGGGTAACGGCAACTGACGACGGACTCCATAATGTAAAACTGATTATTTGCCCAAAGCAACTGTATAAATGCGAGATATCAGCCAAAATAACTTGACTCACGCCATCAGCACTCTGCCACTGTCACTGCCACTTCCACTTCCACTATTTCAGCTATTGCTACTTAGTCGCTGTATGATGTGCCACGTGCGGTACCGTTTCTGCTGGTCCATCTATGGCATCAAACAAAACATAATTATCATCGTCGTTAGTCGGCCTTCGGGCCAAATTTTAGGAAAGAGGAAGAAGCGTTTACCTGGAGGCAGAGGGCAGCACAAGTGTATTAGATGAATTTTTTGTTTTTAGATGGCTGACATATGACGAACGAAGAGCAAATGCATGGTTATTTGTGCCAAAATTTGGGGCATTCCCAAACTTTGTTTTAGGAATTTTGTTAGATTCATTATTCCCAGGTTTTGAAATACCGCAGCAGCAGTAGCAGCAACGATAGGGGGAAAGTGTTGTTGTTTGGTTAAAAATTATCTGAATACCATCATCTTTGTGCCTGCCATCACTGCAACACAGCCACTGCCATTTATGACCTCTCAAGTTCAAGTTGAAATGCCTACACAGTTATTTTTTTGCTTTGGTCTTGTTTCCCATCCCATCAGTCTTCGAACACAGTTTTGTTGTCCATCTTTCCATCTTTGTATGATATTTCTTCCTGTTCTGATGTTTGTGGCTGTGTTCGTATGGTTGATTTTTGGTGCAATGAAACTGCAATGCAATTGCAATTTGCTGTCAATTGGCAAAAGTGACGTTCAGCTCGCTTAAGCTGTCATCTGTTCCCTGTCAATTGCTATGCCATGCATCTTTATGTATGTGATGGCGTTGGAATTGGAATGTTTTCATAGAATGAGAAGAATATTTGCATAATTAAAATGAAAGACGATGGGAAATTTTATTTGAAAACAGCAAAAAAAGAAAAGACAGACAAAGATGAGTGAGTTCACTATCTTTTTTCTGCAGCAGCT
Source organism: Eupeodes latifasciatus (assembly GCA_920104205.1). Lineage (NCBI taxonomy): Eukaryota > Metazoa > Arthropoda > Insecta > Diptera > Syrphidae > Eupeodes > Eupeodes latifasciatus. The sequence goes on along the minus strand of OV049924.1, from coordinate 143,246,939 downwards.
GTTTCCCATGAGCATCAGTTTTTGAGGAATGGAAATCTGAATTAATCATCAGACATTTTTTTGTTTTGCTTAAAAGTGTACGAGTATTAATTCACAAAAGAGGGAATTCTTCTTCAAGGGAAGGACAGTTTTGAAAGTCTTTTGAAGATTTTAAAGATGAGGTTTTTGTTTCGCTTTAATTTGTCTATGTAGACAGAGACACTAAGTCTGTGTTTATTGTTTATTATTTTGTTGTTGTTGTTGTTGGGGGTTTATTGGAATTTATTGCTGGTTGAATGAATGGACATGGACATTGGACATGAATCATACATAGCAATGTGGTGTCAAGCTATTAAAGTACTAAATGGAAATTCTGGTTGAGAAAATTGCTGGTTTTGTGATGGCTTTTTTTACCACGATACAGACAAGATACAAATGTTATTTTTAAGTATTTATATCCAAAGGAATGAAGATGGAAGAACATTTTAATTCAGAGTTTAAAATGATCTTTTCTGTAGTGGAGCGCTTGTCTGTTACCCATCGTGTTTGTTTAATAGGGACTTGCCAACTTTGAATGTAATTTGTGAACGTACCCTTTCACTTATCATCGTACTGTCAGGCTTGTTTCACACTATACGGTTTTGACCGTACGGCAAAAAACCGAACGGCGACATTTTGCTAGAGACCGTGACCGTATAATATGAAAGCGTATATGCTCTTCTTCGCACCTCTAACAAAATGTCGCCGTCCGGTTTTTTGCCGTACGGTCAAAACCGTATAGTGTGAAACAAGCCTCATTGTCAATTTATTCAGTAAACTCAAAAATATTCATAATGGTAAAGAACGAACGTTGGAGTTGTTGACCACAACTTTAAGAGCGTTTTTTTACAAGTGGTATGTCATTTTGGGCTCAATTAGTTCGTCAATAAGCAATATATGCGTCATTATGTAGATGAAAATCCACTTTTGCTTCAAGAACCACCAATTCATCCACAACAAAATAACTTTTTGGTGCGGTTTGCATGTCGGTGGCGGTTTTTTTTCTTCGACGATAACGACCGTCACGTTACTGTTAATGGCCAGCGTAATTGTACCATGATTACCTTTTGACCAGAATTTGAACATATGGACTTAGATGATATCTGATTTCAACAAAATTGTGCCACAAACCACACAGCTCACCGCTTTACAATTGCTTTATTGAAGATCAAGTTTGATGAGCGTGTTATCTCAAGAAATTGGCAAATCGATTCGTGCGAATAGGTTATTTTCCTTGGCCTTGGGGATACTTTAAGTCATTGGTTTATAAAAAAAAAACCGACAGCTTTGGAAGGTATTAGAGCCAAAATTGAACGCATAATAGCGGCTGTTTCGCAAGAAATGTATGCCCGAGTCATTGACAATTAAGTCCAAGAATCTAGCAATGCAAATGTGCTCTTGGTTGAGTTGCATTGATAAATTTTTTGATTGTACTTTAAGCCGATAATGAAGTTTTTGAAACTTCTCAAATGGTTTCCGTTTTATTTAAAAAAAATAGTTGTCCTTATTGAAAAAACAATTTACTTCGGTGTTAGATAATATATTGTCGACCAAATGTTTCAGTATCAGCGCAACTTAATTAATTTTTTAACCTCATTTTTCACGAACTTAAATAACGTCTTGTTGTCACAAATTATGTATGTTAATATTTCAAAAGTAGAATTTGTCTTGGGGTACCACATTGGGAATAAAATCATATTTTAAGGATCATTTGAAGCACGTCTGAAATTTTTAGCATTTAAACCTAAGTCTTAAAATTTTTAAAACAACATCAAGCAGACATTCGAGGCCTTAATATTAAGACTCTAGGTCTTATATTATTATCTTATATATAATTACTAGCTGACCCGGCCACGCGTTGCTGTGGCTAACGTTTTTTGTCATATTACATTGTTGTAATTTATTTAAGGGGAACGGTAGGAGAACATCAGGCATGGACACAACCATGTTTTTTTTTACATAAATGCCATTTGTAAAAAAACATGGCGACCTTCATGACTGATTTTCCCCTTATTACAATTAAATTATTATTTACCAACGAAGATTTAAACGTTAAAGCTGGTATTAAAATTTACTGCTTTGGGATTTCAAGGGGAGGAACTTTGAACACAATTGATCAAAATGTTCATACAGTTGATGTAAACCAAAAATCAATACAAAAGAATTAAATTAAAATGCATTATTATTTTAATTAAATTTGTAACAAATGAGTATATTACAAAGTTTTTAGTAAATATCATGTGACAGTTAAACTTATAAATGACTACCTTATTAGTAGGGCGCATAGTTTAAAATCTTCTAACCATAATATTTATTCTTTTGAATTGTAAATACTTTTAATTTTAATTTAATTAAGCACTAATCGGTGTAGGTACAATATTTTTGGTTAACCTGTCTTTTGCTAACACAAATATGTTCGAAGGTTTTCCCACACATGAACATGCAACATATAGTTGCCCATGAGAAAAACATGAATTATCCAAATCTAAAACACAAATGGACATTGCCCTTGAGACTTATTTATAGCTTAACGAATTGGAAACTGTAAGCTTCTGTATGGTGGAATCTGACGGTATCATTGGAATATGTGGCAACAGGACAACAAATAATTGTGACTGTCAAATAATAGACAAATAATTTGCAATAAATAATAATCAAAAATTGAGATGTAAGCTATCCTATCTTTCAAGTTGGATCAAACTGCACACGGTGTACAAATTTAATTAAAATCGATTAAGTAGCTTAGGAGTCCATCATGGACAAACATCGTGCCACTTAATTTATATATATTAAGAAGATAATGTTTTTTTCAACATTCAGCTCAAAGATTCGATATTTATAAATTTTAAACACTAGGCGTCTTGAAGTCATTTTTTGTACCATCTTTGTACTGAATCAATATTTTTAGAGCTTTGAAAGATGTTTGAAACTTCTTATGTTCTTGAAATTTAGATTTATTTTCACGGATTAGGGTATTGAAAGCCTTTTATTATCTCATAGTCTTGGCATATATGTATGTAGTTCTTCATATTTACAACCTCGAAAACTCTAACAGCCAGGTCTGTAGTTTGAAAGTCGTAAAAGTACATTTAGCTGCCTTAATAGTAAGGATTTCCGATAATCTGACAAACATTTTAACCGTATTTTAAAAAATCGTTTAAAGCAGATCTGACAAGATTTTATGGAACCCCAAAGCCAAAAGCTTGGCCTAAAACAGTATTTTGAGATTCTTTTTTTTTGACATTCAGGTCTAAATTTTGATAACTTGGACTATTTTAACAGTCTAGAAAACTTGTTTAAATGCCTTTTGGTACCGAAAACTACACATTTTGGCAGTCAGGTTTTTATATTGAAAGTCTTAAATGCATGCCTGTCGTCTTCTTCTTTTTTTTAACATCACTGAAAGCCCATCTGACTTCAATCGGGACTATATTTTTAGCAGCTTTTTGGTCGATACTTTTAATATTTTGGAGGTTATTTGGTTATTTAAATAATATTCTTAGAACCTTGGAAAGTTTTTTAACAGTTTTCAAACAACCTTTAGAAATAAAAATGTTTATGTTAAAATGTCTTGTTTCGAGATTTCGTCGAAAATACATTTTATTCCTGTTGTAATCCAATTCAGGTATCTTACCGATACCTTTGCAATAAATATTTTATATAACATAAATTTACATAAGAACATATGTTATTTTGCCTTTCTGAATTTCTATAAATATAAAATTATGAATATTACATTTGCTTCAATTTTCTACCGCACCCTTTCCAGGTATCTCCACCTACATACATTACATTTCCTCATATATTTATGAATATTTTAATACCTTTAACTAATAAAAATACCATAAAATGTCACCACTCCAATACATATATGTTGGTGGAGGGAGGTTTGTACATACCAAACGTACACGTTTTGTGTATAATAAGATCAAACGACAAGGACACACTCTTTGCTTCTGGATTTTTTTTTTTTTTTTTTTTTTTTTTTTATATTGCTCTGTACAGGGTATTTGCAACTCAACAGATAGTTTTACATTTTTGAAGTTATTTCTTGCGAGGTAAAAAGCTTAAAGTTTAAGAAAAAAGTTTGGTCAAGAAAACCACAAATCTGCCTTTTCTTGATGATGGGAGCTTACTTGAATTAAATAGGGTCGCAAAACGGTAAAGGTTGATGGAGACACGAGATAGTTAAGCAGTGTTAAATATGGCTAGCTTTAAAAGGTTTTGCAATACAAAATTTGGTTTAATAGTTTTCTATTTGTGCAGCTGAAACTATTTGAGCTAAAAGTTTTATAATCCCGTCTTCTAAAATACTGATTTTTTGAAATCCTGTCTTTTAAAATCCCGCTTATTCAAAATCCCGATCAATTAAAATCCCGCTTTTTAAAATCCCGTCAAATCCCGACAATCCCGTTTTTTTTACAAAATACGTGTATCAAACTAAATAACAATAGGAGTTAAGGGTTTTTATGTTAAATTACTTGACTAAAATATTATAATATCGTAATTTGTTTTGTTTTTACTGTACATAAACATTCATTTTTGTTTACAATATTAACTCTTGCACAAAAAAAATGCATCCTGAACCTATAGCAAATCTACATCTCGATAACGGTTTTACTGCTATCTTTGACTTTGCTTATTGATTTGAGTTTGTTTTAAAAGAATACTATTTTACTTTATATTTCTTATTTTTTGAAATGTTGTATTTGTCAAAGGTTACAATAAAATGAATCTAGAAAAATATATCATTTTTTAATTTGTTTTATTTTTTTTTCTAATTTCGATTTTGCAACCAAAACTAGTTGTTTAATTTTAAAAAATCGCGCGATTTTTTAAAATTAAACAACTAGTTTAGATTGCAAAATCGGGATAATAAAAAACGGGATTATAAAAAACGGGATTATAAGAAACGGGATTACAAAAAGCGGGATTATAAAAAATCGGGATTATAAAAAAGCAGGATTATAAAAAACGGGATTTTAAAATCGGGATTTAAAGAGACGGGAATATAAAAACCGGGATATCGAACCTAACCCAACTTTACACGCTTCAGGAACGCATTGAAATATGTAATTATATGCAATTATAAAATTGTTGCATTTGGGGTTCGGAAAACCCCGAAATGAAACTTGCAAGACTCACCTGCCCCAACGTGTCAGCATATGTGTTATTTTTTAAATCTCTTTTCAAAACGTCAAATAAAATCATTTTCTTATTTATGGTAAATCGAAGTGAGTTCATAGTAATCACTCGGAAGACCTATTCGATTTTTTTCCTTTAAAGAAAAAACTCAAATCGTTTTTATTGGGGGCTTTGAGAGACCATATACATAAATAAAATTCGTATCAGAAATGGGAGGTAAACTAACTGAAAAGAGGAAACTTCCGCATCTTAAATCAAATCAAATTCTAAGAACTCATGTCTCTGAAAGACAAGAGAATTGTGGGACATAATTTCTTGTAATGGTTCTTCTGTTGTATTTTAAAATCAAAATGGGTTTGTGACAAAAACGGTCTACGATCACTTATTTATTACAATTCTCTACTTTTGGTTTAGATGCATTCGAAAAACACTCAAGTCGATTGCATCTTTACAGACCTTTTATCAAGGAATTTGACAAATTAAGTTATGAAATTCTTCTTAATAAATTAAATAAAATTGGACTTAACGACTATTTCGTCATGTAAATCTCCAATTTAAAGTCGATTCTGGTGTACCTTAAGGGTGTCACCTTGGCCCATTGCTGTTAATTTTATTTATTAATAATTCGCCTTCTGTTTTAAATGATTGTATATCACTAGGGCAACCACAAATATGTTCCAACATATTTTTTGTTAACATCACTATTAATTATTATTGCATATTTTCCTGTTTTTTTTTTTTGTTAAGGCAAGCAATAAAAACACATTAATAAGAACGAAAAGACGAAACAAAAAATCAGAAAAAAAAATTAAAGCTCCATCCAGAGTGAAAACTTTTGGAGACTTGGAACCTGGACTGGAACTTCCTTCACAACCAATCATAACGCGAAAATGAACTACTACGCCAATCATTTTGAAAAGATTGTTCGGATTTTTGACGCTTTTGACAACGAGGAAGCCGCATCAGTAAAAATTTGTACAGATCTTCTTAAAAAATTGAATTGAAAGCCGACTTAAATTTTTGGCATCAAGCTATGGGTTTCTAGTAACATCAATTTCAAAACTTGAATCACGTGGTTTATCGCTCAATTCCATCACACAAATTATAAGTGATGCGGTGAAGACAATCTACAGCATTAACAGCAAGGCTGCGAAAGTGAAGAAAAAAATGGAAAATGTAATGGAAAAAAAATGCTGGCTTTGAAAAACTAAAAATAATTGCAATGGCTTTATCAAGAGATAAATCAGTTGAAGACTATACAATTGCTGAAGTATAAGCATTCAAATACTCACCGATCACTTCTGTTGACGTTGAGCTTTTCCATGCATAAAAGTGTTTTTCGATCAAACAGACAAAGCTTCCTTTTCAAAAATTTGAGTGAAATGTTAGTTATTTACTGCAACAAAAATTTTGCAATAAATTTTCTTATTGATCGCTGACTTTAAAACATTTCTTTTATCCAAAAATGATTTTGCTTTGTTAACTTTGTTTTTTTTTTCTTTATTAAATAATATATGTATGCGAAGTTGAAATTTGTTGGATGTTTTATTTATCTTCAAAATGTTGGAGTGAAGAAGAAGAGTTTTGATTTTTCTTTTTCTGATTGGTATTGTTTTTATTAATTAATTTCCTAAAGCAAATAACGATACTCATAAACATCTTAAACATTTATTGAGCATATTTTGAGGGCATACATATATTTGATTTTTAAGGGTATATTATAAGCGCTTAAAACTAGTTTTTTAGGACATATTTTTGGTTGCCCTATATATGTATCACTAATCCATGGAAGTGATGTTAAAATTTGTCGAATTATTAACACCATCAATAATTGTACAGAGCTACAAGGAGATCTGAAACAATTTTGAAAATGGTGCAGTTAAAATCGTTAAATAGCGAAACTTACTTAAAATATGGAATTAAAGCCTTTTTAATTGGAATGATAAATTTTTTTAGAAAACATTGGAATTCGAGCAATAAAGTGTATGAATCCATGACAGTGTCTGTTGACTTGCTTTTATTTTCAGGTGCTAGAATCGCTATTTGATAGAAAAATTGATCGTCTTATATGTATGTTATTTTGTAAATTACGGGTAAACACTTGCAATAAGTTCAGAATTACTCTGTACTGAATTACAAACATTTTCTATTCGTATCATGAGTTTCAACCTCCTATCTCCTATTTTTAGCATTGTTTCATCTTATACGAGACTTAAAGTCTCCATAAGAAACGACTAATGATAGGCAACGATGATAGGTCCAAAAGTAGGCAGAACCCAATGCTATGCTGTTAATTAGTAGCATCGTAGTATATCAAATTTATCTAATCATAAAAGTTCCGGGCGGATCTGCTCCAATGCGCTGGAAATGAGATATGTTACCGGGGTAAAAAGTAGCTTAAAACACTCTCCAGCCTCGTAACTACCTCCACACAAAAAATCATATCATACTATTGCTCCTCCGCGACGTAAACGACGGACAAACACGCAAACAAACAAACAAACAAACAAACTGACTTTGCCATTTATAATGTTAGTAAGTATAGATCTTCGGAACTGAACCATAACACCCTGTGTGCATTGAAATCTACCTATAATTCTGCACGTAAGGCTCATAATGGATACATATATGAGGAAATAAAATAAAACTCTCTCCATCACATCAGTATAAAGGTAGAAAAATCTATTTTCCTCTTTTCCGACTTCGAAATTGGTTATAAAAAGAATAAAATTATACATACATACATATGTATATGTACATTACACACTTCTATTACCTCGTATCTAAAGTAAAAAATCGAGTGTAAATTCATAACCAGGATATAAGCATATAAGGGCTACACAAACTATCAAAATTGTGTACTTACTCATGTCGCCACATGCAAATAACCTTGATTATATTTATGTATGGTTTATCCTAAGTTACATTTTATTTTATATTTTTGTTGTTTTTCTAATGAAATTTGTGTGGTTCAAATGAGTCATTGCCATCGCGTATGAAGTGAGAAGTCTATACTTTTTTTAAACAAGCGTGTATAAATAAGGACTCATAAATTAATTTGTTGAAGTTTTCAATTTTGATAGAGAATATCCTTCAACATGCTTGTATCTGATGATAAATAACTTAAAAAGCATGAGCTTGGGTGCAAAATTAGAGTGTAAAGTTGTTTTGAAAACAAACCTGCAGATTTAAAGGAAAAGAAACGAACGAAACGAATTTGACGTGTCAAAAAGTATACGAAACTATAAATATACTCTAGTAGCAAATATTTAAGTGATTTTCGAAGGACTCTCTATGGAAAAGGATTTATTAAAGGTAAACACATGAGAAAAACACTTTTCAAGGGTGCCTCTGATGTAGAAGGATTTGTATCCTCCCTGCCGCCGCCGCCGCGCGCCGGCCGGCCGCTGCAGCCGTAGCCGACCCTGCTGTTCAAGGGCACTTTGATTCCTGAACCAACACCAATGAATACAAGTTTCTACCTATGTAGATGCAGCTCCTCTCAAATGTACAATAGCACCCAATAACGGTACCTACATTATACATTCACACATACATATGTATGTACCTATACTATAGGATCTCGATTTCGGATATGACTTCAGGACGAATTTCATTATTGGATTTTTTGTGTTTTTTGGAATTTTATTTTGAACATTTCTGATGTGAGAGTTCGAGGTACTCGAATTGCAGTCTTTTGCAAGGATACTCTGAAATCTATACATACAGTTTAGGGGATAAAGACTATTGTCAAGGTGGAGTATTTTTTGAAGCTTTTGTTGTTTTCAATGGGGGATAGGAAGAGACAGATATATAGGGAAGGTATGTATATGTAAATAAAGTGTTGGCAAGGATATTTCAACGAAAAGTTTCTAATTTCATTTGGAAAATTGTCTGTACATACAAATATTAATCAATGGAGTTTTATCTATTTTTTGGCTTTAGGGTAAAAATAAAAGGAATACTTTCAAGGCCAATATCAAATTGAAGCAATATTCAAAGCAAATAATCCCAAAGAAACAGAGAACATTGATTGGATAAGATGTTCTTATATTGTTTTTTTTTTTCTTTAAACAAGGTTAGGCTTGAATATATTTAAAGATAGATTTATTTTAATTCAAAATTAAATTCCTTCCCCCTCCCCTCATTAGCATAAATCTTTAAAAAAAAAAAAAAACGAATTAAAAATCATTCAATCATTTGAACTTGGAAAGATTGCAATCATTTTTTCTCCAATCATTTGAATGTCATCAATTGATTGCATTCATTGCGGATTTCATGCATTTTTTTGAAGTTCTTGCATTTATTTGAAATCTTTTCATTCTTTTATATTATGAAATGAAATTTCATTAAACATTGTTGATGAATTTTCTTATGTCAGCAGACGCGACATCGAAAATCAGTGTCTGACCCAGAAAATTGGTGTGCTGTGCATGTGCCACTTTAAGAAAATTTTGGTCTCCATAAATACGTTGTTCAGCTGCGTTTTCCTTGGAACTAAAATGAAACATTTTTTACTTTTTTTTTTAAAATATTATTGCTACAAAGTATAAGAAAACAAAATAGGATTTTAAATTAGTATTTACATATTTGAAAAATATATCTTTCTACTATATAAAAATAAGTCGGGTTTTCCTTCCTGACGCTATAACTCCAGAACGCACGAACCGATTTCCACGCTTTCGCATTCGTTGGAAAGGTCTCGGGCTCCGTGAGGTTTATAGCATTAAGACAAAATTTCAACAGAAAAGCGGTAAACTCCGTTTAGCTTCCCATATATAGCTATTGTAAAATTTCCGATTTGTGGAATTGAAAATTTTTAAATTTTTTGACGTTTCAAGGGCCCTATATTCTAAACCAAAGCTTACTTTTGGGAACCTTTTTTAGTCAACCATATCTCTAGAAACGTCAGAGATATCGACTTCAAATAACGTATAAAATCTACAATGAAGGAATGATTCTGATTGAGGATCAATGCTTGACTATTGCAAACAAGCTACTGATTGAAGTAGGAATGATTGCTCCAAATCGATCGATGCACGATGCATTGAATCAAGAATTAAATCGAGAGCTGCAATACAATGTTGATACATTGAAGAAATTCGTTCGAATTAATGTGTCGTTGCTGAATGAAAAGCAAAAACATGTATACGAAACATTATTGCAAGCGGTGGACAATAATACTGGTGGTCTATTCTTCCTGGACGCACATGGAGGATCAGGAAAAACATTTGTCAGTTCATTGATTTTGGCCACTATTCGATCAAGATGTGACAAAGCTTTGGCGTTAGCATCATCTGGAATTGCGGCAACTCTTCTAGATGGCGGTCGTACTGCACATTCTGCGCTTAAGTTGCCACTCAATTTAAACACAATTGATACTCCAACATGCAATATTTCCCGATCCAGCGCAATGGGAAAATTGTTGATGCAATGCAAGCTCATTGTTTGGGATGAGTGCACAATGGCACATAAGAAATCACTTGAAGCACTTAACTTCACACTGAAGGACGAAGTAACAACTTTTTTGGCGGCTTGATGATATTGTTGGCAGGCGATTTCAGGCAGACGTTGCCAGTAATTCCCCGTAGAACGCCTGCAGATGAATTGAATGCTTGCCTGAAGGCATCACTTTTGTGGAATAAGGTACAAACATTATCGCTAACCAGTAATATGAGAGTTCAACTTCAAAATTATCAAAGTGCTGCACAATTTTCCAAACAATTGTTAGCTGTTGGAAATGGAAAATTGCCAGTTGATGCGACAATTGGATTAATTACTCTTACCAACGACTTTTGCCGATTTGTAGACTCTCGATTAGCTCTTATTGAAAATGTTTTCCCAAACATTAGTGAGAATTATCAAAATTATGCTTGGTTAAGTCAACGAACAATTCTCGCCGCAAAGAATAATAATGTACAGGTTTACGCACTGAATTTCACCATTCAATCAAAAATTGCTGACGATTTGGTGACACACAAATCCGTTGATTCCATAACAAATCCCGATGATGTAGTAAATTATCCAACGGAGTTTTTGAACTCTCTGGATTACCAGGATTTCCACCACATAACTTGCAACTCAAAGTTGGTTCAGTTATTATGATATTGCGTAATTTGAATCCACCGCGACTTTGCGGTACTCGACTTGCGGTGAATAGACTTATGCCGAATTTGATTGAGGCAACCATTATAAACGGAAAGTACGCAGGTGAAAATGTATGTATTCCTCGAATACCAATGATTCCGACTGATCTTCCGTTTGACTTCAAACGATTGCAATTTCCGATTCGCTTTGCGTTCGCAATGACAATTAACAAGTCGCAAGGCCATAAGCTTTTGTGTTTGCGGGATAAATTTAGAAAATCATTGTTTTTCACAGTTGGGAAACCATCCGCTTTGTTTGTGTTAACGTCAGAAAATGTGGTTTACCAAAGAGCACTTCAATGAAACGTAAATTTGCAGACAAGTATAACGCTTCGATTTAGTATTTACTTTGGATACACTTTCATTTTTTACTTAGAGAAGTTCAACTAAATTACACTTCATTTTTGTAATCGAAATGAATTCATTACTGTTGTGAAATGATATAAAATTTTTCCTTTTCAGGTAGGTATAAAACAAAATAAATAATTTTTCTTCATCTTTTAATCCCAAAACGAAATGTTACAAAACACGAAGCCATCTGGTGGCGAAACGGAGTTCGCCGGGTTTGCTAGTAATTAATAAAACAGATTGAGATTTAAAAAAATTGTAATAAAATAAAACAAAATAATTTAAAATTTAATAAAATAAAGTAGCCAGATTAAATCACAAAGGATTCAAAAGAATGCATAAAGATTTCAAGTCAATTCGAAGAATTTAATTCAATCTTTTTAAATTTAATTTAAATTTAATCTTTTTAAAGTAAAATTGGTGATAGTAAAATTTTAAGTCCCAATTTTTAGGTTAATTCAATGAATGCAATCTCCAAGTTGAATTCAATAAATGATTTCAGGGGTGTTTTCTTTTAAGACGTGTGGTTTTAAATTTGGCAATACTTTTTTCGGAATTATTCTTTTTGACAGCTGTCATTTGATTTAAGCTTAATTTTTTATTTGACATTTCATAATGAATAGACTTACAACATTTGCAAATCGTGCAAACGATTGAAGCCTTGGAAAAGAATATTTGGCGCGTTATTGTTGACACACGGCCCAATTTGCTGCAAAAAGTGGTCACAAAATTGGGCCTCTCGCTTGGAACTTGAACGAAATCATTTTTAAAACATAGTGGCAAACACATATCTTTCTAATTAAGCTAAATTCTTGGCCATAACATTTAAATATATTCATTTTATTGCTTCTTGAAAACCACACGTCAAAGTAAACACCCTTCCAGGGCATCGGGAATTCCCACCACTTATTCCATGAAGTTATATTTCATTTTACTCGTAATTTCGCTCAAGGCCCTTAAAACATTTTCAAATAGATAATTGGAAATGCATACTCAAAGTTGATTCATTAACAAACTTCAATATAAATAAAAGTATACACAAGAATGACATTTTCAGCAAATGGTTAGTTGTAAATTGACAGAACTTTGACAGAATTTTAGAAAATGCAGTTTAGTTTGAATTCATTCTGTGGTATTTATTTTGACGACGTTTCATCATTCGACTTTACAATTTCTAAAAAATATTCTTTTAGTATAAAGTCTAAAGGTAGCGAGACACGTCAAAATTGGTTGAATGAAATTAGTCCAATTTGAACGCATTCAAAGGAAACACACATATGTATTATGTTTGGCGGTGTTCACATTGGATTTTTTTAAGCATCTGTTAACATTGTTGTATTTGTAATGTCAATGAAAAGATGTGGATTCTAACAACAATTTTTGGCTTTTTTTCACGTAAACATAGAAATAACTAAAAGGTTCTTCGCACACACTTCACGCACACATTCATTCAACTCCTAAATGAGCTGTCCGCTTTACCTTGTAGACAACTCAAGATGGCTACCGATTTTTGTCGTTTTTTGTTTAGCTTTGAATGTGGCTCATTTCAAAGTTTCATCATTTTATTTCGTTCTTATTCCATAGGTTAAAAGATATTGCAATGAATTACAACTGTCATTGAATTCCGTTAAAGTCAAATAGTCGGGATTTTAGTTTTGTTTCACTGCGACACACAAAAATGGCCGCATTCAGTGGAACACTTTCTCTCCCATCGACTTAAAGATCTATTTCCTGCGTTCTTTAAAGTTCTAAAACCAGAAACAAATTAAATCAAAATGACAACTCTAACTACAAAATACAAAAGTATAAACAGAAATGAAATCTTCTGCAACTTTAATGTTTACTAAGTTTTAAAGGAAAAACCACTTTTCTTTAAAAAGTCTAACAGGTCGTGTATATAAATGCCTTTTTGTTTTTTATTTTTGTTCAATTACTTTACAAGATAAATTGGATACTTTTTATGTCAGAAATGGCAATAAAAATAAAAACAAATTTATTATATTGTACAAAATTGGCGCCACCATTTGGTACATCAAATAAAATCATCACCTTTGAAATGTGAATATACATTTTATTCTCTGATTTTCATTTCAATTTAATGGCCTTTTAGGTGCAACAAGTTGTAAAACACTCCTGCTATTTCAATAAATTAAGTTTTGAAAGAAAGGCAGTTCTGAAATTTCAAATACGACATAATAAATATAAATATCACTGTCATCATGACACGGGAGCGAGCATAATTAAATAAACGTCAAAGTGAATCGTCTGGAAATACACTATCATATCAATTGTTTTTTAACGTTTAATTTTTTAATACTAACTCGTCAAATTTAACAATTAACATAATTTTTGTATAAGTTTTACTTCTAAATCAGACAAGTTTAATCAACATACTCATAGAGAAGAAAATACAATCCCCTTGAGAGCAGTAAAAGCCTTTCCATCCATGTTCTATTTATGAAATAAAATATACACTGTCAAAAACATTTGTCTTTGAAAAAGTTGTATTTTTTTGAATTGGTAAAACAAATATTTCTTGCCATTTTCTTAAGTTGCTTTAGTCTGTCAAATCTGACAGTAGCAAAAAAGAAAGAGGTAGTTACTGAAATTTATATTGATACTTAAGGTTCCTACGCTTTGTGAACGCAGTTATGTAATAATTGGCAAAGAAATTTGAACATTTGTCAACTCTAGACAAAATATCTATTTGACAGGTGTGTGTTTCAGGTGTGTGTTTCGTAGTAGAAATGGAGCATTACACCACGAATTCCATTGCTTTGTTAAAACTAAAAGTTTTTGACAATTGATACAAAAATTGCTTTCCAGTTTCTTAAATTGAATTAATCTGTCCAATGTGACAGAAGCAACAAAAGAGAGATATAGTAACTGAAATGTATATTAATACTTAATGTTCCTATACTGTGAACGCAATTGCCTGCCAATTGACAAAACAAATTGAACTATTGCCAACTCTTGAAGAAATATCTATTTGACATGTGTCAGTTTCGTAGTAGAAATGGAAATACTTTAATGGCTGTGTTAAAACTACATACTTGTTTTTTTGACAACCAGTACTACGAATTTATCAAGTTACTTAAAATTTTTCAATTACATTGTTTGTGGAAGTTAAATTATTATTCAGACCTATTTTGACTTTTATAATTATTTACTAATTTTTAACCGTTAGCTGTCATTTTATTGAGCTGTCAACAATTTAAAAATTAATAAAAATTGTGATTGCTATGGTATGGTTTGTGATTTTTTTTTTCCACAAATTACGGTTGAATAAGAAATGTTGTGTTTCAGACCATATTGAATTACATACTACAATGAAACATGCTTTGAACAATTGTTAATAATCTTATGTAAAGGTGATGAAGAAAAAAGCTAATGACACTTAAATTGAAATAATAAATCTCTTCAGGGTTCAAAATAATGTATCCAAAAGCATATTTGCGGATGTTTTCTACAAACAAAATTTGCCACATAAATTTCTGCATTAAGAACATCAAATTACAATTATTTATTACCAACTTATTCAACTTTAAAGATGTCTTATAACTCGTCTCTAACGAGCATCCACTTATATTTTAAAAGTAAGTTGATATACTTGTATAACTTAAATACAAATTAAGCTTTGAAGAAGAGCCGGAAATATAGCTACATATGTAACAAAGCATTTGCGAATTTGTCAGTGTTTTGGGGAATATTTTCACCACAAATAGAAAATGTCCAAATTTTAGTAAAATTTGATTTCACTTTCCATTAAAAATGACTTATAAACAATTTCCCTGAAACCCATTTTATGCTATAGACATAGTACGACTATTAGACAACGAAGAGAGGGAAAGAGGTGTAGGTGCACATTGGTTTTTAATTTCTGAATACTTGAATTAAAATGATAGAAAGAGACTAAGAAACATTCAACATTCAAGTAGTTCGGCAAAAAAACGAATCTCTGTATTTGAAAGTAGGTCAAAGTTGGGCTCTAAGGTGTACTGATGAGGTGATCATTCCAGTAAAATCGAGTATTACGGTTGAATTGCTTAACTCTCCTTAAGTTACCAGTGCAAGGGTTAAAAAGAGTAATTCAAGACACATTACGGTGGTTTTCAAGTGAACCTATGTATATGAATCAGGGAATCAACACTGAAAAGCCAAAAAAGGAAGAGTAGGGTTTTAATTCTAAAAAAATTTCGTTAGCAAAGCAGAATAGTGGATTAGAAGTTTAAGACTACACTTCAATAATATACATGGAAAAAGTGTAGGAGATAAGCCAGAGTCCTGGGGTAGATCAGTGTTTATTTTGTGGATATCAGATTTAAATCCCTTTTAATACTACTTTCTAATTTCTTACCCAACAAATGCCAAACACTTAAATGCTTTAAAAATATGAAGCACAATAATCTTACTTTATGTAATATAAGTCTTGAAACCACTAATGGACTTATTGCTTCAAAAAAAGTACTGCAATCAGAAGATTTCGGTCTTCGAGATATGTATATTGTATACGTCGAGTTGATAATTGTTAAGCTATTCCATGACCTTGGAAGTAGGGGACTTAAGTTGCAATCGTCGATAATTAGGGGAGGGGGGAAGAAATGATTTGACGCATCAATTTATAGATACATATTACCAAAAAGATAATTTTCCGATTTGGTGATTTTTCGTCTTCGAGAGCTTGGGATTTTTGAAATATTAGGATTTTAGTTTGTGTTATATTTAGGTTAATAATGACTTTGAAGCAGCCGTGTCGGGATGATTAGTGCGTAGGACTATTTTGCTCGAGGTCTTGCCTTCAATCCCTACCTGTGCCACCTCTAGTTTTTCACAGGTACTTCTTGTCTTGAGAAAATCACTTTCTCTAATTAGCCGTTCGAATTCGGCATAAAACTGTAGGTCCCCTCCATTAGTTTCTTAAGTCACTACTCCCTAGTTTTCCCTAAACATTTTTTAATTTTATTTTGTAGGGGGTATTTGAGAAATACTATAACAGAGGTTAATATTAAGGAAGATAGAGTTATAAAGATTATTAACACTTAATGGATCCAGAAAGGAGACGATGGACTCACAAGTTGTCAGATACCTGTCTACGTTCTACCAGGGCCTTGAAATTAATTAATTTAAAGCGGTCTTGATATGGAGCAAGGATCAAGGAATCATATCAAGATAGGCCTTGAAGGGCAAATCGAAGGAAACGAGACATGGGAATATTTAGAAATCAACTCCATATCATTAATGGTGAGGATACATATGAGTGGGCCTAAATGGCTACCTTGTGGTACGTCAGACGTTGCAGGCAAAAAATAGGAGCGAGTGCATCTACGCGGCTTTCTAGGTAAGCAGATATACATTTCAACAAAATCGGTTCAAAGTCAACTTCGTTTCTTTTTTTCAAGCGCCGAGAGCTTAAAGGACACGAATTCCACAAGCTTGGTAGTTGTAGACTTGAATTTCTGAGACTCACGCTGTTTAGGGGAAATGCAAGATTTGCAATGAAATCTTAAAAATATCGGACAAGATGTTTTCAAATAATTTCGGAATATGGGACAGTTTGGCAATTGGGCGTTAGTTAATAATACCATCTTTAGGCCCTTTTTTGTGAACCGGGGTAACAAAGATAGATTAAAAACTAGTGAGAGGGGAGAAGATAGTGAAGCAGAACAGTTTTTTAGAAATATGGCAGAGAGGCCAGCAGGCCTAAGTGAGAATTAATCAATTCAATTAATTTAACTTATATTTTATCAAATCAGGGTTAATTGTCGGAGGAATTATTGAACCGATACAGAAATTAGGCACATATTCAAAATATGCCGAATCTTGAATAAAAGAGTCATCGGTAAATGATTGATGTTTTTACTAAAGGTTTAAAGGCTTTTCGTAATTTTGGGTTTTCGATTTTTTATTTTTTGATTTTGGGTCTCGATCATATAAGTGATTTTGAATTTTCGTGACTAAGCTTTGAAGTTGTCTTCTTTAAAATTTGTCTCTTTTCCGTAAAATGCTTTAAAATTATTGTCATCCAGCTATTAATCATTTTAAAGACGAATATCGGTATCATATTTTTTAAAGTGTATTATCCCCCCGCAACAAAACTTAAACCTGCAGTAAGTATAATAACTGGGACATCTACTTTAAAAGACGTTGACAGGTTATATTCCCTTATTTTCAACAACCTACCATAAATATAAGAATATCTGAGGGAGTTTTTCCTCTCCATAAGACCACTTTTGACTTTTGTTTGCTCTGTTTTCAAACATACATAGTACATACATATGTATGTATATTTGTACATAACTTTATAGCGCACATTTATACCTTTATACACATCACTGGTCCTGTTAACAGGAAAAATGTTCTTTCGCTCATTCCTTTTCCTTCCTTTTTTCTATTGAGTTATTTTCGCCAGGAAACAGGCTCCAGCCAGCAGAGCATCAATAGCTTAAGCTTAAGATGACCTTTTAAGTGCATCTCTTCCGGTGCAATAAGTCCAAAAATCAATATTTGAAGAATTTGTGTGGGTGCATTAGTGTGTATGACTCTCGTGTATGACTCTCGTGTATATAATGATATAAACTGGCGCTGTTGTCGTTATCGTTATCGTTTACGTTACTGACTTACTCAAAGGGTATATGAAAATATACATATATATTCCCAGATAAATGAAGACTAAATTGATTCTATACTTTCATAAAATAATTTGTAATCTTCAAAGTTCAATGTTTTCTGACCTTTTAATCATTGATAAATTATTTTTGCTTTGTATGCAAATCCAATGTCTTCTTCTAACAAAGACTCAATCAATCATAATAATCATCATCTGACATCTCAATTTTCTTCTCTTTCTCTCACTTTATCTTTCTCCTTCTCTCTCTCTCTCTCTTTGACGAGGAGACGTTCGATTTTGTCTGAAGATAACGTGTCTAGCGTCTATACCAGAGGGGGTTGTAGCTTTTGTATAATTTGCATAATTTAAAGTCCACTGAAGCACGCCTTCGTCTTTCTTTACCTACCAATTGACTTTTAAAACCTTAATATCAAATCACTGTTATGATGTTGAAGATATAAGGCACCGTCTTTTGCGTGTACAAGTATGTGTATAGCGGTACATAAATCGATGACCAAACATTGTGAATGAGGGTAATAAAATATCTAAAGTTGGAAAAAATAGGAATGCAAATTTTCCATGCCCACTTCCAATATAAAAAGTTAGGTATTAAGTTTGTACGAAACGAGTACATTGGCAACAATTAGAGCGTGTATTTTCATTGCACATTAGTCCCCGCGTCTGTTTTTATTAAAATAGCGTGTGTGTTGGACTTTGTTTTCTTTTTTTTCCGTAAGGCATGAAAAGCGCATCATCCACTTTATGTTGTTATGTTTTTATAGGCAGAGTGAATTAAAAAAGGTGACGCAGCCATTTAGAGTGTGACTGCGGATTGGACACAAAAGTTGATGTTGGTATACACTGACTTATCACAAGCATCTTAAAGTTGTTTGTAGTCAGGGTTGCCATATACTTTAAGTAAGATGCATATAGGCTGTTTTTTGACAGCTGTTATCTTTTGTCAAACTTAAACACTTCTAATTCGTCGTGAAGCACCCATAACCGTGTTGGCTGTTACCGGGTTCCATCTATACTATTATATAAAAGCGAAACCATTTTAAAGTTCGTAACGCATGATCTCAGAAAGTAGTCAACCGATTTATTTGAAATATATTTTATTATTTTCTATATTGTTATGAGAGTGTTTATGGCTTTAATTTTTTTTTATTAATTATTTTTCAAACTTAAATATTATTAATTTTACATTTTTTGTCCATTTTTTTTTCATAAGTTGACTTATACAACCACTCATATCTTAAAACCTATACAATAATCGACAAAGATTAGCATTGCTTCATAAAGTCAATATTGTTGCGCAAATTTTAAGCCTAAAATCACCTCTAAGCTAAAAATACAACCTGAGAAATAAATAAAAACAAATTATAAAATTATAAACTTTTTGAATTTATTTTATCCAATAAATTAGATTCCATCACAATCGCGAGGTCGCTGCTTTGTTTCATTTCATTATCATTCCAACATTTTTGATTTTCTTTTCTTCCCATGCTCTTTCTCTTTTAATATGTGTTCCATTTAATAGTTACGTTTTTTCTCTTACCTACCTACCTACATATTCAGTTTTTCTGTATTGTATAGTTCATCAACTAACCTACACACACACATTATTTTTTGTTTCTCTAATTCTATCGTCACATCTGACATCGCTGAGCAGTGTGGGCTCTTTTTTTTAAGTTACTATGGACATTGAATAAAAATTAATAAACAGTGCCGTGCACATGAAATGCCGATTTATCTGAAGAAAAAAATTAGATCTTTTTTATTTTTCTGGTTCGAGGAAGTGAATAGATTATAATTCTTCCAATTTAAAAATAAAAAAAGTTCTATTATAATATCTTGAATTACCAATTGTGTCACTTCCTCGAACAATAAAACTGAAATTAAGTTAAAATTTTCTTTACAAATAACTCAAAGAAGGTACTTACAATGAAGTCGATAAAAAGAGCACACAAATTTAGGTAGGTTAAGTCAGTTGCACTGCACTGAACACGAGCACATGAATAAAAAAATGTGTCTATGGATATTTACACACGCATACCTATAGATGTATGAGAACATTAAAAACACAAATTTGTTTTTTTTTTTTTTACCGCAAACTATATTTTTCGGTTGCAAAAAAAGGTTTCAAGGTATGAATAAAGAAAGAAAAGAAGAAAATAGACAAAAATTTCGTTCTGTTTTCAACTAAAAAGTTGAAATGGTTTTGTATTTTGTTTGTTTTCACGTGCGGCTTGGCCTTTACTGCGTAATATTTTACTTAAGTTTTTTTTCTAAAGTGTTAATTTCGGTAAGGAAGTGTTTTTTGATTATAAACTAAAATTAATATTATTGTAGAAAATATGCTCAGTCCCATTGAGAATTTTTTTCATATGCTAATACTAATATTCAAAAAATGTTCGTGGTTACAACTTGCGAAGCAACGCGAGCACGGGTCGGCTAGTTATTAATAAAGGGTGGTTTAAATTTAATGGCCGATCTTGATTTTGAATAAAATACAAATGATTAAAGAAATTACTGCCATTTATTTTTGTTGTGATAATTTTGGTATAGTTCAATTATGTATGAAACAAATAATCAGCCAAATAGCTGCCGCGACCTCGGCAGCACAACTCCGTCCGATGGTCCAAATTTTCGATGAACGTTGAGGCATAATTGAGGTTCTATGCCATTATAGTGCCGAATTATCTCATCCTTTTTTTTTTAAATAACCCCAAAGAAAGAAGTCCAACGGTGTCAAATTACATGAACTTGGCGGCCATTTGACATCGCCACCACGTGAGATAACATATTCATTTAATACGTCATTGTTTCGTTAGCTGTGTGGCAAGTGTCCCCGTTGTGTTGAAACCACATATCGTCGACATCCATATCTTCCAATTCGGGCCATAAAAAGTTCGATATCATCTCACGATAGCAAACACCATTCACAGTAACTGCTGATCGGCCTCATTTTGAAAAATATGAGGCCTATCGATGCCGCCAACCTATAACAAGTCACGATTAAATTCACCGAAAAAATTACGAAGTCCATGATATGCATTTGAATGCCCAATTTAATATAAAGCCTAAAAAAAAAACCTGACGGTTAGGTGTGGTTCACATTCAACAGCGGCCCTTAAAATTTAACCACCCTTTTAAATCTATTGATTTTTTTTAAGAAATATGTAATTTCATTATATTATAATAATACTTTTTTCGGAGTTGGTCTTTTTGACAGCTGTCACTTGATTTATACTCTGTTTGATTTGTCATTCCATAATAAATAAATTTACACCAGCAAAACGTTTCCGAATTGTGTAAATTTAGTATGTACCTAAATAATAGTTCAGTTCGGCGCTACATATGCTATACATCCAACGAAACGCATTATATCGCTTCGTAGGCGTGTGGTGTCTGGCCTTCAAACTCGTACTTTTGCACCGCTGGGCAATTTTTTGTACAGTTATTTGAAATCAATTGTCTACGAAGATAAGCCGAAGACGATTGACTGCTTGGAGAAAAATATTCGGAGCGTTATTACTGACAAATGGCCCCGGTTGTTGCACAATGTGGTCGAAAGTCAAACCACTTGCCCGAAATCAATTTTTACAACATAGTGGCAAACCCTTATACTTTTATAATAAAGCTTAATTATTTTTACTTGAAAACAACACATCCAATAAAACCTTTTTTAGAAAAAACCATTAAAGAAACTTAACAACCTTAAATAATTTATTTATTTTTATATAATTAGTCAAACGGACATTTAAAAAAAATCACAAATATTGACTTATAAACCTAGAATCGCAAAAGCCTAACATCCGGGAACCCAAGATCTAAAAGAACTCAAACTAGAATCACGAAACCCCGAAAATTAACACTGAAAAATCTAAGATTCTATGAATTATGTCAAATTCAAAATAAAAACAATCCAATATCATAAAACCTAACGGTAATCTGAAACCGAAAATTTAACACTTCCTAAAAAAAAGAGTCTATCTAATTAGACCACGAAATCTAAACATTTGGTTACCAACATCTAAGGCCTTCAAGTACCCTAAGACTCCGAAAAACACGAAGTAACGAAAACCCAATCATCAAAAACTATGAAAATCCAAAGTCATTTAAACATTAAAACACGAAAAGTCTAAAATTAAGAGCGAAGATCAGAAAAACTCAAAATTCTGAAATTTAAACTTTGTACTAAATCATTAGAACTAAATTCACGTAAAACCCAAAATCTATAAGAACCCACAATTTCAAACAAATAAAAATTAGGAATCTTCAAATAGAGACTATAAAATATTGAAAACCACAAAAACCGAAGTACAAAATAACGAAAATCCAAGATTCTTATAACCCACGATTAAAGTT
This sequence comes from Eupeodes latifasciatus, assembly GCA_920104205.1. Taxonomy (NCBI): domain Eukaryota; kingdom Metazoa; phylum Arthropoda; class Insecta; order Diptera; family Syrphidae; genus Eupeodes; species Eupeodes latifasciatus. Next base: position 143,224,304 of record OV049924.1, on the reverse strand, counting down.
CCAAAAATAAATCTAAAAAATCAAGAAATTACCTAACAATTCAAAATCACGAAAACTCATAATTCCGACAATCCATAGCTAAAAAAGAGGCCGAGATGCGACCCACGCTGATAACTTCCCATCCCGTCTGTCGATTTGTCTTGCTTAAAAGTTTGTCTATATGTATCAATTTTCACCAAATTTGCGTACTATTTTTTGTAGATTTTATTTTTTTTATGAAAAAACGGACTGTTGGATTTTTATATCGAATGATATATGAATATCGAAAACAAAATTTTCTAAGAAATAAAATAAGTTTGAAGCCAAGATTTGTAATTTTTGAAAAGCTATTTGATTCGAAAGTAAATTTTTACCAAGTTTTAGTATTGTTTTTTTGTTAGGTTTTTATTTTTTGTAAAAACCTGTCAATTAGATTTTTCTCAAATTTTTTCCTAATGTTGAAAACAATATTTCTTATAAGTTAAAATTAGTTAGAAGCCATTATCTCAAATTTTTGAAGAGATATTTGAGTCGAAAATCAATTTTTACCAACTTTTGTTAAATTTTGTTTAGGTTTTAATTTTTTGTACAAAAGCCGATTTTTTTTCAAGATTTAACTGAATGTTGACAACAATATTTTTTGAAAGATTAAAGTAGTTTAAAGCCAATATCTCCAAGTTTTGAAAAGATATTTGAGTCGAAAATCAATTTTTACCACCTTTTATACATTTTTTTTAGGTTTTTATTTAAAAAAAAAAACAGTCAATTCGATTCTTCTCAAAATTTTTCCTAATGTTGAAAACAATATTTCTTATAAGTTAAAATTAGTGAGAAACCATTATCTCAAAGTTTTGAAAAGATATTTGAGTCGAAATCAATTTTTACTAACTTTTATTAATTTTTTTTTAGGTTTTTATTTTTTTTAAAAATCCGTCAATTCGATTTTTCTCAACATTTTTCAGAATGTTGAAAACAATAATTTCTTATAAGATAAAAAAAGTTTGAAGCCTTAATCTTAAGTTTTTGAAAAGATATTTAAGTCTTAATTCAATTTTTACCAACTATGAGTAATGTTTTTTTAGGATTTTATTTTTAATAAAAAAAACTGTCAATTAGATTTTTCTCAAAATTTTATCAGATGTCAAAAACATTATTCTTCGTTGCACAAAATTGTTTTGTTTATATTTTAGTCGTAAAATTTTTGAGGTGACAAATTTTTTTTTCAGTTTTTTTTTTTGATTTATAAAAAAAACCGTTAATTGGATTTTTTTCCAAAAATATAATTGTTTTGTATCACGTTACAATATATAATATAAAATTTAATTCAAGTCTCTAGCGTCATTGGTTCATGAGATATTTAGGTTTAACCAAAATTTTCACCTTTTTTTAAACTGCTTTGGTAAAAAAACCACCAACGCAATTTTCTTGAGAGCCCTTTCTGCATCTTTCTGCCTTATAACAAAATTTATTTGAAGTCTGGTTCTTGAGCTATGAACGACGAAAAAAACGTCGCGAACTTACGGACATACGGACGTACGAACGTACGTACACACGCACGCACAGACATCTTTCTAAAAATCTTTTATTTCGACTCTAGGGACCTTGAAACGTCGAGAAATGTCAAAATTTTCAATTTGACAAATCGGACCCATTACAATAACTTCCTATTGGAAGTTAATAAATTTAAACCAGGAAAATCTTAAGCCATAAGGACTCCAAACTCACGACATCCCATAATTTCGAAAGCATAAGATCCCCAAAATTAAGCAGAACGTCCGACAACTAACTTTTAAATTTGGTTACAGTTTCGTTTTAATTGTAATAATTTGATGTTACGTTTAACTTTTATCTTCTACATTCTTTAAAGTCACTGTGTCAAATGTTTCCTATTGTTTTTTTTTAACACAACGACATATGGCAACCCTGTTACCATTTATCTCCACCTTCTTTTATTATATGTTGTGATAGTTTAAATAAAATTTTATTATATTATTTTCTTGGACGGCATTAAAAGGCTGTCAACTTTATACCTAACGCCGCCGCCCGTCTCATTGTAGAAGATGAATGAAAAACTTAGAAGCTTTTTATGTTTCATTGTTTGTTATGTTAAGTAAGTAAGGTAGTTATAAAAGAATGTAAAATGATTCACAAAATAAGACGTCATGTGTAACGCGCGTTTAAATTGTGGTTAAGTTTGTTTTGTTTTCTTTTGCTTGTTTGCTTGTTTGTTTTTTGTTTTTTATTTTTTATTTTTCATTTTCTTTTTGTGTATGAAAACAATGAAGGTAAATAGTTCTATTGTTTCATACGAAATTTTGTTTAAACTCATGTGTGGAAATACACAATTTAAAATTATGTTATTTATCTTGGGAAGAAATAAGCCTTGACAGTAGCCCATACAGTTTTGTTATGTGGTTCATGATTTGCCAATAAAAAAAAAAAAAAAAACTGAATAAATGACAGTTGATTTGACAGATGTAGCTCTAAAAACTGTCAAAATTCGGAAGTTCCTATTATAAGATTTGTTTTTCTATCCGATGGAAATATTCAAAAGACACTTTTTAAGAATCGGTGTGGTACTCTTACCGCATTTGAACCACTTTAGGAGAAGTTTATAGCTGTAATACTTTCCCATAGCCCTAAGACCATTATCCCATTAGGTTTAATTCTTCGTAATATTCGAAAATTGTCTCTTAAATTTAAGGCGACCTCCTTTTCGGAGTTGGTATGACCTTGAAGTCGCTGATTGTATGACACCGTGTGTTTTTCACCACTTCTGTAACCTTTTCAATTTGAAGGTCATGATGTAGATCTTATATACTTACATATATACCAATTGGCATTTATTATTTCTCGAAGGACTTCGTTCTGGAATTTGTAGATAGGTTCAGCATTTGGTTTCTTTGTACAGCTCCATAGTTAGATGCCATAAGTCCAAACGGGTCTTAGCACTTGTTTATTGAACTATACATAAATGTACAAAGCAATACTTAAAAGCTATTAGCTACAAGGGCTTCTAGCTGAAATGATTAAAGTAGTATTTTTGGATGTTATGATGTTTTAAATTTGCTAGATGCAGGGGGCGGTCGGAGTAAGTAAGAGTAATAGGTCTGACCTACTCCGACCGCCCCCGCAGAGGTTTTTAATAAATAAGGGTTAAATACTCTGATAAAGATTAAAAGATTTAAAATTGTGAAAATATTTTGTATGTTTTGTTCGGAAGGAACCAAAAGGAGATTTTTTAGATTACTGTTAAAAAGTTTATTACAAATTTCATTGATTTTTGGGCAGTCTGTAGTTAAATGGTTGAAGGTCAGCTGCATATTGAGTTGAAGAAAAGTGGTGATGATAACGAAACCAAGTCAATTTTAAAATATCTTTTTTGGTAGGTTGGTATTTTGATATTGCTAAGTTTCTGTTCCTAGCGGTTATTTTGGCTTCATTGTCTTATGCTCATTGCCTTTTACACCGATTTTCCAAGTTTGATGACGTTGTCTCGGATTTTGCCGGTGTAGGATGATCGATTGTTGACGTTTTCGATGGTGGCTAAAGTTGAAAGACTGTCCGTGCATATCACTGTTTTTTTCTTGGATTTGAAGGCGAATTGCGTGGCTTTTAAAACTGCTAAGGCTTCGGCTGAGAATACAGAGAAAAATGGTGGTAGCTTTTTTGAAGAAATTAGATTGTTGTTTGAGTCAACGATTGCGAACTTTGAACCATCGGTAAAGAGGATATTCCAATTATTTCTGATGAAAGGATTCATTAATTCATATAAAAGCTAAAGATATACCTCTTTTGGAGTTGAATCTTTTTTAAATCGAGCGAGTGCAGTGTTGATGGGTTCCTTCGGACATAGCCAAGAAGGGTTACACTCGACATCAAGTATTCAAGTATTTTTCCTACAAGTCTTGAAGTAAGGACTTCCTTTCTTTCTAGATAGATATGACAAAGTTCTTTCCTATAAACTAGTACATTCTTCTGTACTTCAAGTCAGGCTCTTCTGTATTCTTTTTGACGTGATCTTTCCATTTAAACTCTGCATACAAAGTCTTTCCAGTATTGGAGTAAAGTACTTCTGTACTGTTTGTAAAAATTGGAACATTATTTATGTTTTTGTTTGTAAAATTTATATTTATATTCAATTTTGTTTCATTTAGTTTGATACGGAACCCACAAACTTTATCGACAGCATTTTGCAGTTTTTGTGTAACCTTTGCAACGGATCTATCTGGCAACAGTATTGCAGTATCATAAGCAAAGTTGGTCACGATAGCGATGATATCAGCTGTTCCTTGTATATACAATTACAAGATACAAGGTGTCTGCACTTCCTTTCGGCTTTTATTTTATAAAGCTTCATAACATAAGATTTCAGTATTGTCTGAGAAGGTCCCTATCAAGTTTATTCTCAAGTCCCAAATACTAAGGTTAGGTTAAAGTGGCTGTCCGGGAATGAGTAGGAAACACTTAAGCCAGTTCATTGGCCCATTGTGATACCACATGAATCTCGAGGCTTTCTTCAATGAAACAAGTTTGAGTCCTTTGCGAAGCGTCAAAGACTTATTATGTAAATATGATTGAGATCGTTCAGAAGAAGAATTCTTCTAGGTAGATCCTGCGTTTTTAAGCTAGAGTAGGACATGTACAGAGGAGGTGCAGAACATTTTCCTCCTCTTCCTTATCAAAACAGCTTCTGCAAAAGTCAATGGAAAACACGCTTATCCGCGTTGCGTGCTTTCCTATTAGACAGTGCCCGGTTATGATACCGATTATCGAGCTTGGAAGTTTTTCGTTACCTGACACGTAGTGATATTATACAGTTTACATGTAGCGATCGGTATGCCAGCATTAGCCAAACGTGGTAGAATGGGTTGTACTGTACCATTTATGGCGAGTTCATCAGCTTCCCATTTTCCTAAAGCGTCTCTATGGCCCGACAACCAGTAAAGGTGAATGTTAAACGGTTATACCATCCCCATAAGAGATGATCGACAGTTATTAACGGTTCTGATGTTTGACTGTCTGAGAAAATACTGGTATCAGATGTTGATATCAGGTTTTTCTCAAACTAGGACAAGACTTCTTTTATATGATTGGGAAGGCTAAATAAGACTTAATTTCAGTCGTCCAGAGTACACGCCTCCACCAATCCCCTCAATGCTTTTTGATCCATCTGTACAGAAGTGGATTGACTCGTCTTCCAGGAATGGCCTATCCACCTAGAAAGATCTGGAAGTTTCTATCGAACTGTAGTTTGGGGGTGGTGTAGTCTGTGTGATTTGGAATTGAATCGAATCTTTTAGAAGAAGAGTCGCCAAGTTTTGAGTTAATTATTCTGCTAGTCAGCATTAAATGAATTAACTCCCCAAGCGAACCCTCTACCAAACCTTGTCAAGGGCTTGAGCAACATGTAAGAATAAAGTCGAGCATAATTGTTTTACTTTAAATGCCTTTTCCAACACATCCGTAATTCGATGTACTTAGTCTATTGTGGAATGTTTATTTCTAAATCTAAACTTATGGTTCGGAATTATTCTCCTGTTGTTTAGCCTTTTCAGTAACCGTTTTTCGAAAACTTTTACCATGACAGGCATCAGCGAAATTGGTCTGCTTGATGTTACTTCTGTTGGTGGATCACCTTGTTTAGATATAATAATGACTATTGTAATTTTCCAATGAAGGTTAAGGCATGTCTTTATAACATCGAGGGCATTTATTTCAAAACTTGTGCAGTGATAAGACAGATTTTTTTTAAATAACTTATTTTGACACATGCTTCGTATTTCTTGGAGCGTAATAAAACGAATTTCACATTCAACTGTAAAAGATATGTAGCGGTATTTGCTGGGAATTGTTTAAAAACATTAGCGAGATGTTCAGCTTTTTGTTTCGGGTTTCCGATGATTTTATTGCCGAGTTTTGTGCCTGGGGTCTTTTAAGACACTTTGCTGTATTACATTAAGAATATTCGGCATCTGTCGTCAGACTTTTCAGACATTTTTGAACTCACTGATTCTTGTCATCTGGAAATCTCGCATTTTCATCGAGCTCTTCTTTTTTTCAAAATCAGCTCCCTTATTCCGTCAGAATATTTTATTTCTGTATATCTCAAGTTAAAATTAATTTCTTCTTCAGCCTGTTTCACATTAGCAATAAGTTGTTCAACTTTATTATGAATTTTTTCAATTTTCTACATGGCAGATCTATAAAACTTTTAAGTTTATCTCTAAATTAGTTACAGTTTCTTATTCACGAGTTTTTGATTTTTTTTCTCATTTCCACTTCACTCAGTGATAAAATTACTGAAGTATGATCTGACGATAAATCGTAATTACCATCAACAATTATGTATATGATTTCTTTCAATACCTTTAACTATGAAACAGTCTATAAGGTCTGGTATTTTGTAAGAATCAAATGGCCAACATGTTAGTGAAACACAAGAATAAAATTCGGAAATTTATTTGCGGCCTGCTCCCAGTGGTGTGTTTAGCCTTGAAGTTGCCATCAATTATTAAGTAATCTCCTAAAGTTTGCTTAGTGCAAACGTGCAAAAGTGCAAAAGCAAACTATTTCTTTTTGGATACATCTCCTATTTACATAATTGTTCGATATTTTTATAATTTCAGAAGTTTTTGCTTTTAAAGCGGTCTTCCGATTTTATTTAACAGCTTGTGGACTACCCTCTGCTTTTCATTTCTTGGCATCACGTTTGTTTCCGCTTACATCAGCTTCAAAAAAGGGCTCTTTCTGATCAGTATACAGGGATTTTTTGACTTATCTTTTTGTAATTTAAGATTTTTGTCTAACAGGCTGACTTTTTCTTTACGCTTCTTGACTTGTTGGCTGAAGTCTTTCAATAAGGACTTCGAGTAGTTTTCTAGCTAGAAATTTTGTTTTACCATTTCTCAAAACAAACATTTTCCAATTCAACTTGGTGAATCTTTTTTTTGTTTTTGGAACATTGCTGATCTTAAATTTCGATCTTTTTATATTTTTTGGTTTCTTTTTCGATAACGACTTCTATGTCTTGCCTTCTTTGTGTTTTGGTTTTCAATGAAAAAAACTTTTTTGACAAAGTTCTTGGTGTTTTTGAAATAATCAATAATTAGTCCTCCCTGGAATTCGTGGGACCGATCTCCGAAGAGAGTGGATTTATCAATTTATCTTAATTGTTACTTGGGGTATTATATCTTTTTATTTTACTTGTTGCCATATTTGTTATTTGTAACTACTCCTATCGTTCAAAGCATCCGCAACTGATTTATCAATTTTTATTTAATAACGATACACAATAATTTTGCAATTAAGATTTATAAAACCATAATTAACTTGGAAATGTCGCTTTAACAATATGACCACTTTCAATTGTCAAAATTTAGAAGTCTTCTTTTGACAGGATCCATTAGAAACCTCTAATATTCTATTCAAAACTATAATTCTTGAAATGTGTTCTATATAATTCTTCAAAACCACAACCTGGCACTTTAACTTACTTCAAATTTACAAAAATCATGTCTATGCTTTTTCGGAATTTGCCATAAGACAATTTCAAAACCATCAATCTTATAAACTTTCATGACAAACGTTACAATTTGCAAAAAAGTCCATTTTACAAAATCGTGTTTTATTTTCCTTCGTCTTCTTGCTTTTCTGCAGAGCTCACAATTATTCATTCCAAAACACCTCAATCTCTTGCCAAGAACTTGCTCCTGCCACTTCATGTGTCATCAAAGCAATTTCAATTAAAATTCAGTAAACGTGTCGTTTGTATGCCTTTCTGGAACAATTCACCTAACTCCAACTTCCCCTCCCTATAAACGCTGCTCCGTGCCCTTTTTCCATTTCATTTTAGTCCAAATATCAGCCTATATTTAAATTACTTTTTCCATTCATTCATCCAGCCATCCATCCATCCATATCAAACCCTTCCACCCTTTGCCACATACATAGTGCTCGAATTAGCACTCTTGGCTGTCCAAAATGCAACCTGATTGTGTCAACTTCATTCCCAACTTTACTATTCACTCTCCCTCTCCCTCGGTCTCTCTCCCTGATGTATATATATATGCCATACTGAATTATTAACATCTTCCCAAACAACCTAGTTTCCTTCCTTCCCTTATGGAATAAAAAACAAGCTCTATACCAAAAATTCCTAGAAAAACCCCCGCCCATTACACCAACTCCATCTAGAAACTCAACTCAAACCCTTCTTTTTGATGATGTAAAGTGCTAGTTGATCCAACTATGAAAATATAGGCAACGAGAAAAACAACTTCAGGGATGAAAAATACAAAAAACTTGAACGAAAAAATAAACAACTTTATACCCGTTATCGAAGTGACCTATATCTGAAAGAGCCTCCTAGTTGAGTTGGGACTGGTGCTAGTTTTGAAGCTTGCTGCTGCTTTTCGTGTTCACTTTGCGTCCCGAAAAAATAGTGTAGGTACTTCAAATAGCATTAGCGCCTTTATGGTTGTTGTTCTATAAGTTCCCTACCTACCTACCTATCTACCTACATTTTAAGTCTCATGTTCGTTAAATCATGTAGACCTATTCCCTTCTATCTACATAACTATAGTTATAGAAAAAAAAGTATTTGTATGTTCAAGCCCCTCTAGTTCGTTAACCTAAACCAAAGACCTGCTTCGGAGCTTTTTACCACCGATTGAATTTGTGTAGTTTTTTTTAACTTGTGCTTTTCTTTCGTATTTTTGTTAGCCCAGGGTCTAACTCGGCAAATCCGTTTTTATGTAAAAATAAGTGAAGAAAAAAAAGGGAATAATGTCCCAACGACACGTCCTCCCTATTTTTGTTTCGTGTTGCTCCTTTTTTTTTTTTGAAATATTGGTCGTTGGCCAAGGATATATTATAGACCTGGAGCTAAACTGTGTGTGAATAAGGGACATATATGGTAGGAAGGTGGAAGGTAGCTTCTAACCATTGTGCTGGCTGTATTCAACTCGTATGTGTTATGGTGGTTATTCCAATTGCAGACTTACGTTATACTGCAGTTGTAAAAATGACAAGGAGCTTTTGGAAGATTGGTTTGCAAGAGGAGAAGTGGAGGAGCCGAGGAATGGACACTGGACAGGCTAAATCTAAGGACATATATTTGATATTTGTCCGGGTTGAATACATGAACAATGGACAAAAGCCATAAACGAATTTACCAGTTTTAAAACAAAAGAAGAGAAGCCTCCATACAGGAGAAGGACGAAGAGAAGGAGGATTTATTTTGGGTTCTAGAAAGGAGACCATGGTTATGCAATCAACTATATAAATGGAGTCTGGACTCTGGACGTCGGTTGGTCGGCTAAAACATTCAATGCCTGGTTAGAGGTAGAGTCTAAAAATAATCTTTGAAAAAGGGGATAAGTTAAGAGAGAAGCTGGATGAATATCATCCAGGAATATATGGGTTACGAAGTAGATTATTATGTTTGCTTTGTGTGTGTGCGTTTGTATTATTTCGCTTCGCTTTTCTTCTTCCATTTTCTGGTATTAATTTCTTCATTGTGGTTGAATGGGCTTTTTTTGAATTTAGGATTTTGGGGTTTTGGAAATTTAATGCGAAATGACATTTTCGTAACTGATGCATGTGTAAGGTCCGAATTAAATAAGAAATCTGCATTAAGAACTGACTTCCGAAAAGAACAATCCAAATTTTTATGTAATGTCTATTCTTAGAAGTTGTTCCATAATATTGTTCATGGACCAAGATCACTGTGTTCCCTGTGAAAGAAATGGATTTTCTCAAATTTCTAATGTCATTGTAGAATTTTTATGTTTAGTTGTCCTAACTTAAACAAAACAACTTGCTGTAAAGTTTCCTTCTATTTTGATAGTTGTCAAATAAAATGTCATTCAAAAGCTTTTGGTTTTAGTTCAACGGTAAGTTCACATTGATGTTAAAATATTTTATCTATCAGCATTTAATAGCATTTAAAAAAAGAGGCTGAGATGCGACGCACACTGATAACTTCCTTTCCTCTCGCCCGTCTGTTAAAATTTCTAAAAGTCTTACAAATTATTAAAAACTACATTTCGTGTAAGATACAAAAAAGTTTGAAGTCAATATATTTCTTGAGTCGAAAAATATTTGTTATCAGTTTTTATTTGTTTTTTTAGGTTTTCGGTTTTGAAAGAAAAGTTGACAATGGGATTTTCCTACAAACTTAACTAAAAGTTAACAACACTGTTTTACGTATGCTTAAATAAGTTTGATTTAAATATCTGGTTTTGTTCCCGAGATTTTTAGTCGAAAAACAATTTTTATCAATTTTAGTAGCATTTTTTGAAAGTTTATATTTCTTTTAACAAAAATATCAATATGTTAGCAACAAAATTTTTGCATAGAATGAAATAATTTTAAAGTCAATACCCTCATTTATTCTCGAGATATTCGAATCGAACATGATTTTTTACCAATTTTTTGTAGTATTTTTTGTAGATTCTTGTTTTTTTATAAGAAAAAACTGACACTTGGATTTCTCTAAAAATTATAGTAGATGTAAAAAACGTTATTCTTCGGTGGATACAATTATTCTGGAGGCAATATCATATCTTGTTGGTCGTAAAATATTCGAAGGGAACACATTTTTTTGTTCAGATTCTTTGAATTTTTTAAAAACCGTTTGTTGATTTTTTTTTTTGAATTTATACCAGTTTCGTTTCACGTCGCAGTGTATATTAATTTTTTAAATTAAAATCGCTAGCGTAATTGGTTCGAATATTGGCAGTTCTGCCGCCTTCTTTCCCTTTTTATTTTATTAAGACATCAAATTTGTAGAGCTGCTGTTAAAGCGCCGATATGCCAGGTCTTGAAAATACCCCGATGATCACTTTTTTCACATTTTCAGAGATTCTGCCTTACCTCCGTTAACTAGGTTTGGTCTTATAAGTTGCCTTGACAATATTTAAATATTTTAGACAAACAGAGTATAATCGATTTGTTGGTTGGAAGGTTCTTATAATAGTTTAGCTCGAAATGTTCTTTTAAACGCGTGACTAACTAACAAGACTTTTTGTGATTCCGAATGTTTTTCATTCCACTGAACGGTGGTGACGAAAATGCATAATTTGGTAAATTTGCCATAAAGTGTTGCCAGCTCTGTAAATGTTTTAGTTCATTTTTGCGACACGTTTAGAATTCGGAAACTTAAAATGGCCCACCTCCTTTTAATTGCAACATTTGAACGTATAAATTTGATATTTAACAAAAACAATATAATCTTATTGAAACTGCAAAAATAGATAGTTCTTCTAAATTACAAAAAAAAAAAAAACGGCACACGTGTTATCATTATTTAGAAAATATCTAAATTTAAGAATTTTTTCTTTGGGAAAAGCTGTAAAATCTATTTTGAGTGATTAGTTGTTTTTCTGCATGGTTCACTTTGACTTCTCATATTTCATATCACTTCTGGTTTGTTTCCCTGTCTCTTTTTAATAAGCGAAGCTAAATGTTTACTGAAACGTCAAAAAAGTGTCACTTCAATAAATTATCATATAAAGAAACATCCAACATTTTGAAAAAATAAAAACAATGAAAAGCATCCAGTGCCTAAATTTTTGGGTTGTCAAAATGGTTGAAATGAAATAATGCATCGTTCAGTTTCAGTTTAATAATAATTATTTGCCAGCTCGAATAATTTTAAATGACCCCTTCAGGAGTCAACCCTATCGCTTAAGAAAATTTGTAACCCCTTTGTCAAACATTTCAGGGGGTATATCGGACAAAACTTGATCAATACTTTTTTTAATGCCTTCAGAGTTCGGATATTCTTTTGCGTTACCCTGGTTTTTGCGGATCCCTTGAGAAAAAACTGAACTAGTGACAAATTGCATGATATTGGTGACCAATTGACGTGCGTGCAGACATAACGCCACCAGGGCCCTATTTCACCAAACACTTTTCACTTTACGAATTTCGTTTCACTAAACGCAAATTTTCAAAAAGAAATAATTGAATAACAAACTTTTTCTCTTTGCAAAATTCGTTTCACCAAACCCAAATTTGCAAAGTCCAGGCTTTTCTGAAAAGTGAAAAATTTTATTTATTTTGCAAAGTATTTGTTTCTTTTGTTTAACCAAACAATAAACATTGCGAATTTACTTACAATTTTGAACAGCTTTTCAATAATATGTGAAGAGCAATTTTTATTTGCAAATAAGAGTTTGTTCGAAAAAGTTGTCGAAAACTAATGAACAAAATAAATAAACCGTTTTGAAAATGAAGACGTAAATAAAAGTTAACAAGACAATGGATATAGGCCATAATTTTTTCGATTTTGACGAATTTTAGGGTTTACGCGTTGATTCTTCTCAATTTCAAAAATGTTCGAAAGTAATTTATAAAAAAATGAATAATTTTGAATAATATTTTGAAAACGAAGAAGTTAACTTCGATATCGGAAAGGATTTTTCGAAAAAAAAAGACAACAACTTTTGTGTACAAAACATTGAGCTGGGAATGGAACCCAATATCCCGGTGTTGTATCTATGCACGGAATAAGCAAAGCAACCGTCTGCAGAGTAGTTCATCGTATGTCGAATATTATCACATCAGAATTTCTTTCTATCACCATTTCCTGGGCCCAAAATTGTTCAGAAATAGCCTCGCAATTTGTTTCTCAAGGAGGATGTGTTGACGGTACCATAAGAGATCTAAAACTTACTTTGGAACTTTTCAAAATAGGAATAGATTGCAAAGTTGTTTTTAAAATTAGTGAAACACTTTTACTTTGCACTTAAAATTAAGTCTTAAAAATTGTAAAATGAAAAGTCTTTAAACTTTAAAAATTTTTTGAACAACTTGGCACCAATAAAGCCATAATTGGTTGTGTTCACTTATCGTCCAAGTAAATTGATATATTGGGATCACAAGAAACACTTGTATTATCGTAATATTGGAAAACACTCAACTAATATTATGACACTTCAAATGACAGTTGAGTTTAAAAGATTTCAAATGCAAGTGCTACCAACTTGAAACCTCGACATTTATTTATTTTTTGTTTATTTAAATTAGATTACTTTACAATAAAATAAACGTGTTCAAAACATAAAACAATATTATGGTCGTTAAAATGTTTCGTTGTCAATTGTTCTCGATTATTTTGAAAACATTGCTTTCCCGTTTGCACTATTAGAACTAACCACTTTTGTAAAAAGGACTTCCATTCTATCCACGGGAATTCTCACTTCCATTAAAACTCCATTAAAAATGTAAAACTTTCCTTATTTTGTGGTTTGAATAAATTCATACAAGTTACTATAGGAACCTGATTTAGTTCTGAAAATATAGTATATTTAAAAAAATTTGAATGGGTATGTAAATCATTACAAAAAAAAATACAAAACATGATAACAATGACTTCCATTATGTAAATATAGCTAAGTTAATTCTTCAGTTTATTAAAACAGCAAGTTTTAATATTTTCTCTTATCTAAACAAGTTTAATCTTATTATTAACATGACACAAAAAAGTTTATAAGGTTATAAGCACACGCTTGCTTAGGTCATTGTACTACCTTATTACTACAAATTATTTGAATTAAATTCTACTACTTGTGGTTGTGAATTTTATTCAAATCAAAAACATATAAACTTTCAATTAAACTAATAATATCTGGTTTTATTTTCCTTATGAGTCAAGGTTAAACCACAAAACAAAAACAAAAATATCAAGGCCATAAAGGGAATGTAAAAATGTGAATGAACTGAAACTTATTGTTGTATTTCGAAAATATAAAATAAAATACTTCAAATTGTTTTGTATTTTTGTAAGATTGTAAAAGATTTGTATTCAAAAATTGGGGAAAAACTTAACGATTTTCTTTATTTTGTTGAAAACAATTCAGAATTTCATAACTTCTTAAATTTATTTATAAACAATTTTTCACAGAGATTTAGGAAATTTCAAATAATTTTTTCTTGATTTTTATTTTAAAAATAATAAAATTAAGGATTTTTAAAAATTGCGTTTTTTTTAATTATGTATTTTATAAATATTTTCTTCTTTCCTTTCAGGAGTACTTAACGAAAATATTTGAGGATTTTTTAAGTAAAAAAAGAAAACAAAAGGTAAGTTCAAATTTTAAAAAATCAAATAAAATAATGGGCTTTTTGAGATCAATTTTTTAACACATTTAAAAAAATACAAGATAATTTCTTGACAAAGTTGAAAAATTAGAACTCCATTGAGTTCTACATCAATGAAGAACTCTTACAAACAGAAATATGAGTATAAGATTCCCAATATTAACTCCCCTTTTAGAAAAGATATCCAATTCCAATGTTTAGAAGAAGCTAAAAAGCTTTGTCTCATTTTAGACAAAAAAAAAAAACTAATTCAATCATTTCGTCTTCCTAATTACTGTAGTGGTTCCAGGCAGAACTTCAGAGAATAAAATATTTCTTGTCCTGGCTTAAAGAAAATGTGATATCAACATCTGGTGTTCGAATTTTCTCATACAGTCAGGCTGCCATGAAAATCTTGGACTCTGTCTCTACAAACTCTATAACTGTCGATCATCTCATCATAGAGACATATCAGGGAATTAAGAAACAGATGAACTCACTAAGGTAGAGTAGTACCCATTCTACCACGATCGGCTAATTTAGACATTCCAACGTGTAAGCTTTTGCTAAAACAAGACACTATAAAAAAAAAACCTTTAAAGCGCTTAAGGTACTTGATATCTCTCAGCAGATTACATATAAGCTCGATAATTGTTGTTATAACCGGACACTGTTTAATAGTGCCACGGGAATATCCGTTTTCTCAAATGACTTGCAGAAGCTGTATGGACGAGGAACAGAAAGCAAAAAGGGTTTTCTACCTCTTCTGTACATTCCCTGCTCTAGCTCAAAAATAAAGAATAATTCTTCTATTACAATCTGAACAACCTCAAACACACTGACATAATTAGTCCTTTACGTTTCATAAATAACTACAATTGGTTTCATTGAGCTCAGAAAAAAGCCTCAAAATGCATATGGTATCACAATGGTCCAAAAATTGGCCTTACTGTTTCCTACTTAATCATGGGCAACCACTTCAGCCTAACTTTACCTTATTTCAAGCGTTGATTTAGATGTTAGTTTGGGATAGAACTTCGATTTATTAGACCCTCAAGTCAAGTAGACAAGTACTGCTCGGATTATAAAAATGCACATATGTAAATGTAGCTTTTGATGTAAAGTTTTTAAATTACGAGTATAAGACTACACAAGATAATAATGAAACTATTTACATTATGTCGAGCTTCAAATTTAAAAGGGGATTATGTCCATGAACTAGCTTTTAAAATGTCTTCTTTTAAGGCTGACATTTTAAAACTTTATAAAGATAGATGAAGAGGTACTGAAGTCAGTTAACACTGCAGTTTGGAAATTAAATGCATACTCTGTAACCAACATCATGGTTCTACTTCGACTAATGATTTAGCACAGCCCAATATTCCTACTACTCGTACTTTCTCTTCTGCAGATGAAGATATTCTCGTGCAATCAGGTTCTGGTGTTAATAACACAGAAAGTGTACCTGACAAACAAAAAAAAATTCTAAGAAAAGAAGAGAAAACTATGAGCTTGCTAGAAATTCAAAATTCAACCCCCCCCCCCTCAAAAAGAACAAATTTCAACATCACCCCAACACTTATAGATCCCACCGGAACCCCCATATACCTAAAATGTTTGACTCAAATTTAGCTTCCATTACTGTTACTGTTACTCCGTTACTGGAACTGTAATAAACAACTCCATCCCTATCAAAGCTGTCTTGAAAAAATAATAATTTTTATATCTCGTCTGGACCCAGAAGATATAACTTCTCACTTAGTATCTACCAAGAGAATACCTTGTAGCTCATCCATTAGGTGTGCTAAGATAAGTAAACCAAATAGCTTTGTTTCTTCTTTTAAATTAGTAACGAATCCCACGTTCTTCGATTCTATTTGCAACAAAAATATATGACGCCTTTTTTCTCGATAAAATCCTTCTTACTGAATTACAGCAAACAAGCTGTATTAAAAACTCAAAAAGTCGAATTCTCGATTTAGTATTTTCTTCTGACGCTAATATCACTCTTGTTCTACAATCTAGATCAGGAATTACTAATATTGATAAATATCACCCCCTTTTGGACATTTTTCTTCACTTAAGTAACCACCTTACTGCACACAGTAATTTCTTTGATTACTTACATAATTTGATTTCAGAAGAGCTGATTTCCAGTTGTTGTCTGATTTCTGGAATTGCTGATACATTAGCATTTTCTAATATTG
The DNA here is from genome assembly GCA_920104205.1 of Eupeodes latifasciatus. Classification (NCBI taxonomy): domain Eukaryota; kingdom Metazoa; phylum Arthropoda; class Insecta; order Diptera; family Syrphidae; genus Eupeodes; species Eupeodes latifasciatus. The sequence continues at coordinate 143,208,030 of OV049924.1, read as the reverse complement.
ACAAAGCAGTTTAGAATTTTTATAAGATCCTTAATTATTGTTTGGAAAAAAGGTACCTTTAAAGAAATCAAGAAATACAAACTTTAGTCACCCTTGGTACACGAAAGAATTGCGTTTACTGCGTAACAAAAGAAATAAGGCATGGAAAATTTATCTCAAAACTCTGTCTCCAATCAACTTCTCTTTTTATGTTGAACTTTTTAACAAATTTAAGTCTCTTTCTAATTTTGTATATGCTATTTATGTTACTGATATGGGCAAGTCTTTGGAAGAGAATCCTAAAAAAATTTGGAAACTTGTAAACTTAAAGAAAAAATCAGATGGCTTTCCAGTTAACTTCACTTACAAGAACCTTTCATTAGATAAAACTGTTGATATCTGTAACGCTTTCGCAACAAATTTCCGTGAATCATTTGTTAATAGCCCTGAAGAAGTTATAAATAAATAAATAAATTAGGTGGCGCAACAGTACATGAAGAACCAGGGCCTAGTGACTTACAACTCTCAACCATTCCTGTGTGCGAGTAATGTTGTCAGAGATGGAAGGGGCCTACAATTTATATGCCGATTTCGAACGGCTAGTTTGAGAAAGCACTTTTCATGACAAGAACTACTCTTGGAGGATTTGTCAATTCCTCGCAAGAGGCAGTACCCGTGAAAACTTTTTTTTTTAATTTAGGTGGCACAGGCAGGGATTGAACCCAAGACCCCTTGCATGACAGTCCAACGCACTAACCATCACGCTACGGGTACTACTGCCCTGAAGAAGTTGATGAAGTATATTTTCATAATCTTCACTCCTTTTCGAAAACTAGCTGTGGTCACATCCCTGTGCTACAGAGTACGGTCTTTGATCTTTTATCCGTGTTGAATGATGACTGCTCGGTCGGTCCCGATGGTATTCTCCCGATAGTATTAAAAAAGTGTAGAAATGCTTTAGTTAAACCCCTAACGTTCATATTCAAACTTTCTCTAAAAACAGACTAATTTCCCAGTATATGGAAGAAGTCATTTCTAACATCAATTTTCAAGAAAGGTAACAAGGCGGATATAACCAACTACAGGCCCATTGCAAAGCTTTCTTGCATTCCTAAATTGTTTGAACAAGTTGTTTGTGAAAGTGTAGCATTTTTTAGTAAAAATCTCATTTGCGAACAGCAACATGGATTGTGATCAAAAGATCAACCGTTACAAATCTCCTCATATTCTCAAACATATGTTCAAACGCTCTAGAACAAGTTTATGAAGTTGACTGTGTATACACTGACTTTTCTAAAGCTTTTGACCAACTTTGCCAGGGAATTATTATTAAACTCAAAGCTCTTGGTTTTTCACCATTTTTCTTAGCTTGGATCAAGTCATACCTTGAAAAGAGAGATTCATAGAAAACGTATTGAATCAATTCAAGATAATTTCATTGGCTTTGCCCTAAAGGGTCTTCCTTGGGATGATCCTTATAAAATCAAAGTTTGTAAAGCAATGATGATGCAACTTTTTCCAGCCTATAGGATCATGGTACACCTTAAGAAAAACTCTCTATTTATGTTATTTCACTGTAAATTCTATTACTTTTTGTAAGCAAATAATTTAGTAACCCTTAGATCAACAGGAATGTAGCCTCTTATTTGGGCTAATTATGAATATCATGAACATTTCGATTTTTACCACATTTTTGAAGTCGGAAATTTGGATAATTAATTGTGCTGAAATCCTAAAAAAATCAGAACTTCCGAATTCAAGAAGAAATCTTCAATTCAATCGACGAAGTTTCTGTACTAACCAACAAATCAATTAAAATTCAGAAATTATTCTTTAGTGCAAGTTTTTATTTTTAGAAACATTTGTTTATAAATCTTTGTTTATCTTAAAACTTCGTTTAAACTTGTGTAAAATTTTAATGACTAATAAATTCCCTAAAAAACTTATTTCGATTTCCTACTTTGACAATTCTGTTCTTATAAATTCAAACATTTCGTCAAGTTTGTGATAAAGTTAAAGTCTAAAAAACATGATTTAAGAATTTGTTAATGTGCAGGCAATTAACTTTTTTATCTTCCCTAAAAATATAGTTTTCAAAAGTTAAGCTAAATCAATAATTCCAATACGATCCCAAATACAAAATATTCCACATACGCCCCAGTGTCTAAAAATAAATAAATTAATAATCTATAGACCTTTTCGAGCTTGACCGATCTTAAAATGTATACCAACGATAATGCCCATCGAACCTGCCGTTGCCGCCGCTGCCGTGCTGATGACAAGAAATTTATGGTTCTTACCTATAACCTCAAAACCTATGACAAAACTCCGAGGTTTCTATACATTTTCAAATTTTCAACTTCAACTTTTGCCAAACTCCTCAATCCAAATCTGAAATGTCCAATAACTGTGCATGTATGAAGTTATTTACGACTCAGTGGGAAAGTCCTTTAAGTGAGTAAAGTGTAAAATTCAGTTCTAAATCTAAGGGTCCGGCCACGCAATGAGCGACGAGCGACTGAGCGACCGAGCGACGAGTCGCTGAGCGACGCAAAAAAATTAGAACACATGAGATCGTATAGAGGCGGCAACATAAACCCTAAGCGACTGAGCGATTTATTAAGCGGCAGAGCGACACGTCGCTCTGTAATCAAATCTGTTTTAATTTTTCAATCGATCGCTGAGCGACGTAGAAAAAAGATGTGTACAATAAACACTGAAAGTTTAATTTCAGCTGTCCAAAAGATGTTCGATTTTTCTCAAAATTTTACCAGATGTTGAAAACGTTATTCTTCGTTATACAAAATTGTTTTGGAGATAAAATCATTTTTTGTTCGTAAAATTTTCGAGGTGACATTTGTTTTCAGTTTTTTTTTGATTTAAAAAAAAAAACCGTTTATTGAAATATTTTCCAAAAATGTATTGGTTTGGTATCACGTTACAATAAATAATATAAAATTGATTTCAAAGGTTAACCAAAATGTTCACCTTTTTTTAAATTTCTATGGTAAGAAAACCACCCACGCAATTTTCTTGAGAGCCCTTTCTGCATTATTATGTGTATAACAAAATTTATTTGAAGTCGATATCTCTACTATTTCTTGAGCTATGGACGACGAAAAAAACGTCGCGAACGTACGGACGTACAAACGCACGTACACACATAGACATCTCTCTTAAAATCTTTTGTTTAGACTCTAGGGACCTTGAAACGTCGAGAAATGTCGAAATTTTTAATTCGACAAATCGGACCGATTATAATAACTTTCTATGGGAATATAAAATGTCACCGATAAAGGGTGGGAAAAAGTTGGACAAATTTGTAATTGTTTTGTTAAGTTTTTATTTATTTAATCTTTAATTACAAATAGTGTTTTTTTGTTTAAAAGATGGTACTGACATACGACAATATTGCAAAATCGATCTGGAAATCTGCGAAGATTCAGAAATAAATGATGAAATTCACCATAATTTTCCCTTTCACGATTTATGGGGTGTACACCAAATCTACGGAACCTCGATCTTATTACAGATCTACCTTTTCTAACTAATCGCTCAGCGAACGTGTCGTTTAGTAAATGGCCACCCATCGCTCAGATTGGTCGCTCAGCGACTCGTCGCTCGGTCGCTCAGTCATTGCGTGGCCGGACCCTTAATCTAAAATCTAAAAAAAAATCTAAGTTCTTTTAACTTTTAATTGTTGAATACGTACTTTATTTTCTGTGGGAAAGATTCCTGTTATGGCCCACTGATCCATGTCTCTATAAGTCATTTTTGTAGCGTTTCCAATAAATCTTTCCACAATACAATGAAATAAGTTTTTCTGTCTTTTGCTGTCTAAATGGCCGTTTTTTTTTCATAAAATGCCAAGAGAAGTTGGCCTCTAACAGATGACTTAAGATGACCAGTTAGATCTATTTCTGTTAACTCAGAAACATGTGAATTGGTTGACGCTCTTGAAGATGTGGCTAAATTTAAATTGTTGGAAATCTTTTCAAGCCATTCCAGAACCTTTCGGGTGGTCGACGGTGGTGATAGCGTACCATGATCACACAATAAAGATGTGTTCTAAAAATAAAACAAGATCATTTTGTTGCAGAAATAACAAGAATTTGTTTGTCAAGTTGTGTTCACACCAAGGTCAACAAAGCTGCTATCGGAAATTTACCCAAGGACAACTTGAAAAACAACAAATAACAATTCCTTTCGAATTGGCTTGTGTGAACGAACACAGCTCAATATACATATGTACACCCTTAACTTATCTTTGACGCCTGTGTAACATGGTTAAACATTTTTTGTGGCACAGATGGTCCACTTACTAAGATTTTATTGAATATCGAAACAACTTACCACTTACCCCCCCCCCCTTTCTCCAATTTCGTAGTACAGCTTGAAATTTAATTTGATCGCCAAAGTAGCCCGAACTGTTGAAGTTGTTAAAAAATTTGTCGACGTGTTCCATCTCCATTTTTTCGAGAACGTCAATGGAGTTTACTCCATACACTTTAAGCAACGCGGATACCGAACCACTAAGGCCCCAGGAGAGAAAAATTTGCTGGGTCTCCTTAATTTTGTCATTATTCCATATTAAACAATGAACACTGATTGCTTCACTCACAATTTCATCTTTACTTCCACTCGCGATTACATTGTCAATATTTTCATATATTTTTATCAACTTAATACACTTACTTTAACTTTTATTTTAAAATTCACCGGCACGCAAACGTTTCTAGACTTGAAAACAAAAATTATGTTTGGCAAAGCAAAGTACCGTTTCGTGTATAAAATATATGAGAACTCATAATTTTAAAAAGGAATTCTTTTTGATTTGGAATAGACAGTTAATCTAATCTATAAGTTAATCTTTTTAGGACACCAAACTAATAAGATTTTCTTATTACCTCTCAGGTCTTTTGTTTTCTTATTAGCGAAAATACAAACATTTAATAAGTTAATCTTATAAGAACAGAAAAGGGATAAGGTTTTTTTATTGTTTATCATTCTTGCATAGACGCGCCATGAGAAAATAACGGGATGTATGCACTTTTATAGGAAAATACTTATCGATTTAAAAAGATTTCCTTTTAAGCATTTATAGAAAAGAAACACGTCGTCAAGATTGACTGAGTGATAAGTAATAAGGTATTCATATTTTCATATTGATTAATTCAAAAAATCACTCATAAAACAACTTAGCATTTTACGATATTATTTTGTAACATCGCGTTAAATGTAATTAAAAAAGAAAAAAACAATATTTAATTAAATTACTAAAATAAAAAAAAACAATCTTTACTACTTTTTTGATAATGACATTCGATTTCAATTACATTTATGTAGTCATTACATTTTAAAGTAATTGACAAAGGGCATAGAAATTTCTATTACAATTAATTGCATACCTACCTAACTAAATTTTTTAAAATAATTTTTGCAATTAATAATTAAGTGTTTCCAAAAATGGTACTGTTGCAAATTTTTCCACCGCTTGACCGACCCGAACGCGACGGACTGAATATATACGAATATCTTTAAAGAATATTGGATTTTCGAATCCAGTTTTGTCGAAGGCCGAACGCGACTTAAATTCTTTTTAATTGTTTTTAAATTAAACTAAATCAAATTGCACACCACCGATGTGCCGCGAGAATTATTTTGACAATTTACGAGAAACGTCAGTCGGTGTGTCAAACAGGTGAAAGAATTCACCACAGGTAGCAATAAAGGTATTGCCAGCACGGTAGCTCAGCCTAAGGGGGGGTTTTAATTACGTAATTGTTTTATTGATCGAGGTGATTAATAAAATCAAATAAGATTCATATCAAAATGATATCAAAAAATACGAAGAGGTGAATTTCAGCAAGTCGTATTGATTATAGTGGGCGCCAGGAAACTTTTTAATGGAAGTTTACTAATACCAAACGCTGAAAATTAGTCTCCAAACTAAATTAAGAAATAAAAGAGTGGTTTTGTTTTCCAGATGAGAAATTAAAATTATCTTTTATTGCCTGGAAAACCTTGGCCGAAGCCGGGATTAAAAACCAGGATCTTTTATGACAAAAAAAATAAAAGTTGAGATTTTGAGATTGACAGGGTCAAATCCCGATAAAAATGTATGGTACAAAAAATATATGGAAATTATTAGACAATCTTTGGTAAAACACAACCGATAAAAAAAATCACTCCAAGAAAATTATTTCGACAAAAAAAAAATTAAAAACGGTAAACACGTACCGTAGTACCGGGAAAACAGAATTTGGACGCGAAGGTCATCAGACAAAGAAAAGGAGGAACAAAGAAAAAAAAAAACAACAATATTCTTAAAAAAACCATACATACTTAGCTTTTCGACTTGAAATTCCCACAACAGCTAAAGTAGGTCTTCCTCAATTTTTGCTCCACAGCAAAATCTTCAAAATAAAAAAAAAAACTTAAAAAAACTATCAAACAAATTTGGTTAACTAATTCTTAAAAATTTTCCTTCACGCGATTTTCCAACTGTCTTGTCGGTTCGGACGCAATCCAGAAAGTGCTATCATAATGGCGAGCTTGACCCTTCTGGCTACTTACCCTCAGGCAATCCTCTCTGATCTTATGCGTGGTGAACGGTCTGTCTTGGTCCCGCAACTTCCTCCAACCATAAGGCTGAAAAGTGCGACCGAGAAGCCATCAGGTATCGTTCATCGCACGCGATCTCGTTAACGAGGTGATGCGCTCACCCAGTAGCTCAGTGAATGAGTTCAGCTCTTATCCATCGAACCCATTCCAGTCCAGACTCTCTGGAAAATCGTGTAGAATTCCTCGCATTACCGAGTCCCAACACACGCTCGATTTCGGTTGAGGAAAAACTACTTCCTGCCGTGTTGAAGAAAGTCGATAGCCAAGCCTATAATTAAAATGAAAGTTATTAAAATATTCTTAGAGTGATTTTATATCGTTAATACTTTATGATGGGCCCTCGGCCATACTAAGTTCAAGTTGGCGTGACTTTACTACACACATTGTTGGGCATGGGTATCATCTTCATGCCTTTTCCGAGTTCACAGTTCTTTGGTGTGGAACCCTTTCGCACACTTTGGTAAGACCTGTTAAATGTGCTTTCCCAAAATGCTAGAAAAGCAGGTCACTTGCTGATGGTCCAGGTTTCTACTGAACTCTTCCAGAATTTTGGGGTCGCATTGAGAGTTGTTAAGGAGTGGTTAGCAAAAAGGAAGGTGAAACTTGTTTTGATAAAATTTAAAATTAACAGTACTTTTTAATAATTACAAAAATATTACACTGCGACCAAAATTAAAAAAAAAACACGAATTTCCATATTCAAGGACTTACTTCACAAGTTTATGGCAAGCATTTATCATATGTTTTTGACAACGTTTCTTTTTTCCCTGAAAATTAATTATGCGCTTAAAAATCCTTCAAAACTACTTTCCAAATAAAATAACCTCCAGCACGTGTTAAAATTTTAAATGTCTCTTTTTGTGGAGCCAAAACTTCTTCTTATTCAATTTGACCTTCAAAGAAAATTTTGTATTGTAACATCTTCTCAAAAATCAATTTTAATACAATTTTTCGCCGATCATCTTTCATTGCCCTTTGACCTTTATTTTTGTTTCAATATCATTTTCCAAGCTTTCATTCAGAATCATTATAATTAAATTTAATGTTTTCCTTACGACTCGACTGCTTAGGGCAATTACCCTGACATCCTTACATTAAATTAAAATGAGATAAAATGAAATTCTATCCAAAAAAGCAAAGAGAAAAAAATATGTAATTAATAAATTGTCTGCGGCATTAATAAACATCTGAGATGAGTCGGGGAGGGAAGAGATGTCTGTGAAATTCTTGTTCTTTTTTGTGTTTTTATATGAATTTCGTTTATAGTCGAACGATGAACAACAAACAACGACAACGTCGAGTGAAATTGTGCTGTCTCTATATCTGTGTGTATATTTGTGTTTTTCGTCCTTGAATCTGTCAGGATTTATTGCTCCCTAACCTTCATTGGAAATAGATTCTTTTCTATCTCTGGCATACCTATCAACTTTTGTAGTCTACTCTATATTTTCATAAATTTAATATTTAGGATGGATTCGAAAACATCATCCTCTGCATTCATATATTGAAATACTTCGTTCAAAAGATTTCTTTATGTGTGGAGATAAAGAAATCATTTGAAAAACTTGGTCACATTTGATTTAGGATTTATTGATGAATAAAGGACTATAATAAGGATATGGTGGTCATGGCAATGCAGATAAAATAAAATATGATTTTATATGTGATGACCGACGACGGAGGACCGGACATGGTTGGCGTGGGCGAAATTGATTTCGTGTGCAACCAAAAAGAATATCATATTTTTCTATATATTCTATTGAATAGGTCAGATATGATAAAATTGAAATAAATCAATTTAATACATAACACGTGTTGTTTAACGAAATTCTGTGAAAATAAACTTTCATTACTTACTTTGCCTTCTGACCTTTGGAAAAATTTGGAAGCAGAAGAAGCTATATGAAAGTAAAATATTTGTTTGTTTTGGGCAAGACTGTAGCTAGATTATATTGATTTAACTTTTTGTTTGCTACAATAACACTGCCAGACTAAGTTAGGGGTCGGGGGCCCCAGGCTTCAGACCATAATGTCCGGGGACTCCCAAATCCCATTCAAACCTAATACTTTGAAATTAGATGTATGTATATTTTAAGAAATAGAAATTTATGTTAAACTTGGAAAAACTAACATAAACTTCAATGAATCCAATTTCTATAAACAGTACAGAAAATAAATTACTCCAATACTCCTAAATACATTGGAATGACTTTGGATGTAAAGCTTAACTTGAGATACAGAGAAGTGTACTGGCTAATAGGAAAGAACTCTGATCTATCTATATAGAAGAAACTAATGCTACATAAGCAAGTACTGAAAACTTTTTGAACATATGGTATCCAACTATTAGGCTATACTAAGAAAACAAATGCTGAAATTATCCAAAAACTCCAGACTAAAGTCTAATAATAAATGCGCCTTGGTATATACAAAAATACCGATCAATGTACATTTTGGACCTTCAAACTAAAGTGTTTACTTACTTACTTACTTAAGGTGGCGCTACAGTCCTGTGTGAACTAAGGCCTCACCCAACAAACTTCTCAATCTACGCGTAGCTCGGTCTCTACCTAGATGTCTCCAGTTTCGCGCTCCAAGTTGGGTGAGGTCACTTACCACTTGTGCGCGCCACCTAAAACGTGGTCTTCCTCTACTGCGCTGTCCTGTGGGTGTGGATTAGAAGACTTTCCGGGCCGGAGCATTGGTTTCCATGCGCTCTACGTAACCCAGCCATCTTAGTCGTTGGACTTTTACCCTTCTGGCAAAGTCTACCTCACTACAGAACGTACAGCTTGTCGTTCCATCTTCTCCTCCACTCCCCTTCTATGCATACGGTCAGTAGATCGCACGAAGAACTTTTCTCTCGAAATGACCTAAGGCGCTTTCATCCGCTTTTGTCATAGTCCATGCTTCTGCTCCGTATATCCGGACGGGGATAATGAGTGTCTTATATAGCGACACTTTGGTTCCTCGAGAGAGGACTTTGCTACTCAATTGCTTTCTTAGCCCAAAGAAACAGCGGTTAGCAAGAGTTATTCTTCGTTTGATCTCAGCGCTGGTGTTGTTTTCTGTGTTTATAGCGAAGCCTAGTTAGACGAATTCCTTGACTACCTCAAAGTTACGTCTGTCGATGTTGACGTTTTGACGGAGACGTGCGTCGGTGTTGTAAGCCCTTTCTTGACGACAGCATGTACCGTTAAACCCATTTTTGCCGTCTCTGACTCAATACTCACAAAAGCCCCATTGGCATCACGCTGAGTTTGAAAGATAATGCCTCTAGTGCTGACATGGGAGTTCTGCGCTATTCTTTCTAGTACGACGCACGTTAACAAAATCGCATGACAGCGCATCACCTTGTCTAAAACCTTTTTTAACATCTAAAGGTTCTGTTAAGTTGTTTCCAACCTTTATCGAGCAGCGTGAATTCTCCATCGTCATCCTGCACAAACGGAGGAGTTTGGCAGGGATGCCAAAACTAGACATGGCTCTATACAGCTCGGCCTTGTAGATGCTGTCATATGCGGCCTTGAAATCGATGAAAAGATGGTATTTGTCGATTTGATGTTCTTGGGTTGTTTCCAGGATCTGCCGCAATGTGAATATTTGATTGATTGTGGACTTTCCTGGTGTAAAACCACACTGTTAAGGATCTAACAGGTTGTTGACGATGGGCTTAAGACGTTCACATAATACGGCAGAGAAGATTTTGTAAGCGATGTTAAGTAGACTGATGCCTCTATAGCTCATCCTAGGTGCAGTTTAGAGGATCTCCTTTCCGGGCATGCTTTCTTTCGACCATATAGATATATTACAGATAAGTTGGTACATGCTCCTAACCAAATTATCTCCAGCTGCTTTGAAGAGCTCGGCATTCAAGCCATCTGCTCCAGCGGCTTTGTTAGACTTCAGCTTAGATATGGCAATCTTAACTTCGTCTAAGTCGAGAGGACTGGATTGTTGGCTTTCGTTGTATATGTTGAATGGATCATCCTGCCTTACAGCGGAATTCGGTTCGTCGTCGCCAGTGCAGAAGTGGTCCTTCCATATCCTCAGCATTGACTGCGATTCCACTATGATGTTCCCACTTTCGTCTTTGCAGCCTTCGGTTTTTAGGTTTTTGTACTTGTGAATTTCGTTTCACCTGTTCATAAAATTTTCGAACTTTATTCCTGCTTTTAAAAGTCTCAACGTCTTCGACCCCACGCTTCTTATGCTCTCTCTTTTTCCTTCTGAGAAGTCGGTGTTCCTCTCGCCTCTTCTGCTCATAGAGCTCGTCAGCAGCTCTCGTCCTTCTATGCAGCTAAAAGTGTTTACAGAAGTGGTTAAAAAACACACTGTATCATCGACTGCAAAGTCATACAAACTCGGAAATGAAGACCATCCTTAATGTACACAAGACAATGTTCCTATAAAGTGAATATTAAAGTTGGAATTTCGTTAATTTTCGGCTTAAGTCATTAAGCTTTAAGAAAACGTGATATCAACATCTGATATCCGTATTTTCTCAGATAGTCAGGCCGCTATCAAATCTCTGGACTCTGTCTCTACAAACTCTATAACAGTCCATAACTGTCGATCATCTCTAATGGAGATGGTACAACAGTTTAATATTCACCTTTGCTGGGTGCCGGGCCATAGAGACATTCAAGGTAACTGTAAGGCAGATGAACTCGCCAGGAACGGTACAGTGCAGCCCATCCTACCACGTTTGGCACATACTGGCATACCAATCGCTATTTGTAAATTGTTGCTAATGCAAGACGCTATGAAGAAGACAAACTCCAGGTGGAACAACATCACCACATGTCTGGTCACAAAAAACATCTGGCCAACACTAGATTTAAAACGTTCAAGGTGCTTGCTATCTCTAAGCAGATCGCATATAAGCTCGATGTCATAACCGGACACTGTCTAATAGGAAAGCACGCTACGCAACTAGGCGTATTCTCAAATGACTTTTGCAGAAGCTGTATGGACGAGGAAGAGGAGGAAACAGTTCTTCACCTTCTCTGTTTATGCCCTGCTCTAGCTCATCTAAATCATATTAGCATAATCAGCCTCTCACGGTTTTCAGAATACTGTTCTTGAATTTGATAAAATACGTTTTTACCAAAAATAGAGAAATTAATACAAAAAATAGACAATTTGCCATAAGATATGCTAAATCTTTGGAACGAGAAGATTGGGCTATATTCCCTATGATAAGCGGTGTTAGCTCGAAAATTAAAAATCAAGAAAGACAAAAACTTATTTCGAATTGAATTATAAAGTCTTTATTTAATCTTGAACTTCGAGGGTTCAAAATTCGTGTTCTTTATTGTACGTCTCGATACATACTAACTAAAATTGTACAAAAAGTACAAGAAAAATATGATTTTAAAATTACGTTTAGTACGATTGAACAGGCGGAACAGGTAATTTTTCAAAAAAGTGAGTTGACATACAAAATTAAAGAATGGAAATCAGTGGAAATACCTACATTCTCAAAGCCAGAAATTAATTCCTGCAGTATCTTTTAAAAACGTGAGCTTTTATCCATAGTATCAGAAAAATATAACTTGAAATCTCAAAGTTAAAAACCACAAAAAAAAAAATATTTTTTTTTCAATTTTGGTATATTATTGAGTACTATTTTTCAGTAATAAATGTTCTTGTAAATTATTGATTAAATCCCAAAAAGCCAAATCAAAAAATTTATTTAAGTTTTTCAGAAAATTTGAAACAACTAAATCTACTATTTTAATTTTTAGTCAAGTAGTATTTTCTCTGGACAAAAAGAGCCGTTTCTGTAAATCCGGTAGGTCAAAATTTTGTTCTAGGTGCTTTTGACGTTTTTCTTATTTATAATGCATGTCTTCGACCCCGAGTTCTGAAAGCAACAAGTCAAACAATCGACAAATCGTAAAGTTTTTAAATTATTACTGATTTAAACCCTTATGGGCTGATTTCTACACCATAAATGCACTCTAAAATTTCAAGCTTGATTAAATTTCTTCATTTTGAGCCCAACCTTATCTCTTTATGCCCAATACTTTCCAAAATACAACCGTTTTTAATGTATAACGCGAAAATATGAATAGCAAATCAACAATATTGAAACTGAATACAATGAAATTATTAATGGCGGTATTTTTGAAAGAGACGATTTAAGTAAACTACTTATAAAAAGAAAAATAATGCTCTTAAATTCTACTTTCCAACGATGTTTATTTCAATTGTGGGCACAAGACGCACAATTATTCCCATTCGTTTAATTCACAAAATTGACTTAAAAAATATTCATACTGTTGAGTGAATTATTCGCCAACCATGATGTTAATTGCTGTTATTAACCATTAAAAATGACCAATGCTGTCATTTTAGTGTCACAATATTTCAATTGATTTTTGATCTAATTGCAATCTTTGTTGCCATTAACTGCCTAATCATTATGGTTGACAGCTTTGTGTCTATGTAAAAGAATATTGTAGTTGAGCTAAGCTGAGCAACAAGTAAACCAAAATGCCTACTCTTCTTTAGCTCAACAATATATTATTGTCTCTTGAAATTCGGATAAAGGCGTTGTCAAACTTTTAGTCGTCAATGATTTTCTAACAAATGAATGAACTAACTCTAACTACAGGCAAAATGAGGATATACAAAAAACAATGCCACCAGCACTCGATGATGATAGACTAACAATTGATCAGATAAGGGGCCCCATTGGGACTGCCACAACGGGTCTCTAACTGGCTTAGTCCTCCACTGACACAACGATTAGAGGTGAAAAGTTAATAAAATACCAAAAAAATAATAAAACTGATTTTTTTACTTTAAGAACACAGATGTACATATGTATGTAGATTTTAATGCCATTGTCTTTTGAAAAATGCAATAAAATGAACAGAATTACATCTGGTATCATGCATCAGTAGATTAGATTAGATTAGATTAATTCTTTATTATACAAAAAAAATGGTTTACAAATTTCATTTCTTAAGAATAAGAGCATGGCTTTCCTGCCGTCTGCCTGATGTGACATTTCATTACAATTTTTAATATGAAGTGAACAATAAAAATGAAAGTTCCTAATAATATAGTATGTATGTATAAGTATTCTAAAATGGGTTATAATTCTTATTTAATTGATAGTTAAGGTTGTGTGTTGTATGTTTGTTGTTATTAATTTTACATTAGATTTTGAAAGCGTTAACTCAATTTTAATATGATTTGAAACACAAAATTTTGCCAATTTTGAAATGATTTGAAACACAAAAGATATACCAATTTTTAAATGATTTGAAACACAAAAGTATTAAAAATTTTGAATTATTTTAGCAAAAATTTCAGAATTTTTTTTGAATTTTAAAGTGATTTGGAACACAAAAAAAAAATCAATTTTTAAATGATTTGAAACACAAAAATAGGATGCATTCAACTGTAGTAACTGGATTTTTTAAGGATTTAAATATCGAAACTGTTGCGGAAGGTTAATGCGTGTTTGCAATAATTATACACCATCCTAGTCCTCCGTTTAATATTTCGTAAAGTCTGCTTGGAGAAATGTAGCTCTCATCAAAATAGAGTCGGCGGATTTCCTGCAGTATTTCCAGAGTATGGTAAAGGCTACGTTGTATTGATCAACAATTAGTCCTATCTCAAGTACAGTACGTAATAGCATCATTTATTTTTAAAGAAGACTAGTTTAAGCATTTAAGCTGCATCTAAAACATCCCACAAGTATCGAGTTTTCAAACTAGCTAGTTTTCAAAGATAGCTTAATAAAACAGCTACAATCCCAAATAGAAATTACAAACAAAATATTCCACATACGCCCTGTTGTCCACCTTGAATAAATTAATGATCTAAGTAAATAATTCTCTTCGAGCTTGATCCATCTCAAAATATTCATAAATCAACACCACCTTCTACCGTCCTGCCGCCGCCCGCCGCATCTTTCAACGCCGGCAAAATAAAACAAACCATAAATAATAAAAAATATTCTCAACGTAAATTAAATTAAAAATCACACTGAACCATTATTTATGTCGTACAATTTAATTAATAAATTTCTTTATGCCAATAAAACAATTTATTTGAAAGATAATTTGTGTATGTGTACATAAATACAAATAAAACATTCAAAACCACTCAACTAAATAAAATTAAAATAAAAATAGAACCCTCTTTTCGAAAATGTTTAAATTATTATGCATACGTGTGCTATATTATTGTTTATTAATAATTTGTTGGCTTTTGGCCAAATTTTCTGAAATAATTTCAACCAATGTAAATTTATGTCGTAATGTGTATTTTCTGTGGTTCTGTTGTTGTTTTGTTACATTCTTGTAAATTGCAAGAAAATAGATACATATTTAACAAAACAACCTTTGAGAATGAGCTTTTTTCGAAATTCAATATAATTTATTGTTTTCGAAGCTTAAGTCTCAGGAATGCATTGGATGGCGTTTAGGTTTACAAACAAAAATAATTTAAGATCTATTTTTCTGTGATTGACACTCACCAACTGGATATTTTGAAAATAAAATTACGAAGTGAATTCTCTTCTCGTCGTCGAATCGAAATTCACGGTTTGATTGACGTTTATTTTGGAAAATCCAAACACATGAATTTTGTACATTTGAAATTATTTGTTTTGGAGCCAATACTGGAAATACATCAATAAAGGTAAAGTCTTGATGGTGACAGTTGACATATGAGGTTCATTTGTTTCCTTTAGTTTGAAGGATTTTTTTGGTTCATTCATTTTATTCATTCGCAGATGTCAACACAAAAAACTAGGTCAATTGGTGTTTTTGATGGAATGAAAGTTGAAAAAACAAGATATTTGGAAAAAAGTTTTTATTATTTCAAATGACATAAACAAAAATGGAAGTGTAGTTTAATTTTATTTTTAGTTCCATTGACTTGACTTTTAGTGGGTATGGCAATTAATATAATTTTAAAATACATATGAGTTATTAATCATTATCATTTTACATTTATATTCTTGGCGTGTATTTGAATTGCAACAGCAACTGAGACTTCAGGAAGGATGGCGTCAATATCTTCGAAAATTCAAACGATAGATTGTCTATTATAAACTGGATCATGTGTGTGTTAAAACATAGACAGATTAATAGCGAACTAGATGATACCGAGATTAAAATATCAACATCCAGAGAAACGCCTCAAAGACGTGTACACTCACCACTTCTCTGGATGCTTAACTTACCAAACTCGAATACAGTGGTGTCAAAGCAAGAGCCTACGCTGATAACGTAGAAGAGCTGGTGACAGGGAAATTTTCAACCATTATGTGTACCATTAGTGAACAACTGAACCTAGCGTTATGCAGAATTTGTACATGGTTGTCCATGTGACTTGACGATTAACCCTCTTAAAACAGACATAGTACTCTTAACAAATAAGAGGAAAATACCAAGGTGAGTTCGCACTCAAATTATCAAATCGATCTAAAGACCTAGGAGTAATCCTATACGTACATAAAAAGCTAAACTGAGGTCCAAATATATTGGAGATATCCAAAAAAGGCCCAACAAGCATTCTACTCATGCGATAGGATCTTCAGTAGAACTGGTGACCAAATCATATAAACATTGTAGATGTAAACTGCAGTTGTGATACCAGTACTCACCTTTGGTAACATGATATGGTGGTATTGTTACATAAGGATTACACCCACTGCAGGAATGGAAGCAATACTCAATCTTTAACCTCTGGACCTACATATATGTACAAGAAACTGCTGCAAACGATTGAGCCAGACCAGTTGCTGGAAAACCACTTATATCAGACACGTGCAGATTCTATAGGAATGCATAGACTACATGACATCCTGTCTGAACTTTAATAAACCCTTTAGTACCATCTTCCCTAATAGGAACGACTAAATGAACAATACTCCACACATAAGTGAATCGAAAATACCCTTATATATGGCTCGAAAACACATGATGAAGTTTCTTTTTTGAAACATTCAATCTTGCAAAACCCTTTAGAGGTATTGGCAGTGACATAGGCTGCAAAACAGAGCTCAATGATGGAGCTATCACGTGCTGATATCACCAATTTCATTGATAGCCAAGCAGCAATAAGTAAGCCACAGTAGTCAAATCGAAGCTTGTACATTACTGTCACAAAGAACTAACGGTTCTTAGATCACAGCATAACATTATACGAGAGATCTGAACCAATTCCATATAGACTCACGTATAAACTAAACATCCCACTCTGGGAACTTAAACAGATCATTGGTAACAAGATACTTTAAAAAAACAATGGAAGATGAGAAAGCCTCGATATCTGTGCTACCGCCAATAAATTATGGCCCAAATTCTACAAAACGAGATCCCGTTCGATTATGCACCTAGATAAAAAAATACTATAAAAATAAAATGCAGCTTACCATCACCGATGACATGTGCAAAGGCTGCAATGATGAGAAAGAGTAGGAAGATAAATCCCACTTCCTATGCCACTGCCCAGCACTATGCCACACTAGAAACTAACTCTTAGGTTTCTTCAATAATCTTGAAAAACTGGAAGACATTTCAGGAAACAACCTATTAAGCTTTATGAAAGCCTATAAATAGATAAAGCAAGTCAATCCATAGACATCTTAGGTTTTTATATTTCATTTTCAGGGAAGTTCAATACGTCGGACTATCACAAGAGATCTATATTGATCTAAGTGTGGCGATAACGTCATCAATCGCCTACTGATCTACTTAACCTAACCAATAACCAAATCCTTTTTATACAATTTTCCATGACCAATACGCATATTTGCGGTTGTTTGTTTTGGACGCCTTTAATAATTCTACGTTTAAGGTATTAAATGGATTGTGCGCCTTTAATAATTCTACGTTTAAGGTATTGAATGGATTGTGAGGCATTAACAAAGGCCTTATCTTTTACGTGGCCTCAAAGAAAAAAGTCTAAAAGTGTATAATAACAAGTTTTCGGAGATTAATTGTCACCTTTTTGAGAGATAACACGGTCTGGAAACTTTTCTTACAAAATTAAAGATAAAATGTGTCGAAGGCATTTGTCTTATTTTCGATTAAATATGGTTTAATCACAATCACAATGTAGCCCCCGAGGTTAAAAAGGACCTTGGAGCATTTTAATACATTTCAAAAACCCTACCAGCGAAAGTACGAAGTTTATAAACTAAGTCGTTGTGTTGAATGAACTTTAAAATCCTTTTGACCTAAGTCTTTGTGCAAAATGCGGTGTATTTCGTTTGTGGAATAGCTTATTCTAATGAACGACGAGGAATGGACAAACCTGGGTTATCATCAATACTACAAGCTACAGTAGTAATATGCGCAGGTGTTTTTGAGCTATACGATGACCGTTTCGATTCTTCTCAACACAAAATTGTCCCAGAAGCTGAAATTTGTCCACCAGTTTCACTACTTCCGACCGAAAAGGTGCGGCACACTCGTCTTTTTTTTTAACTTTTAAAAGACTCTTTCAAAGAATCGGTACCAGTCTTTTTTAATTTTTAATTCACTTAAGGCGAAGTTTATAATTCTTGTAACACTTTCCCATAGCTTTTAGACCATCAGCTCATGAAATTTGGTTATCTTCAATCTCCGAAAATTGCTTCGTACATTTTAGACGGTCTCTATTTTGGAGTCGGTTTCACTTGCAATCGCTGATTTTGTGATACAGCATGTTTTTTTAACAATTTATAAATAAAATAAATAAATAAGGTGGCGCAACAGTCCTTTGAGAACTAGGGTCTAGTGACATACAACTCTCAACCATTCCTGTACGCGACTATTGTCAGGTATGGAGGGGACCTACAGTTGTTAAAGCCCAATCCGAACGGCTAATTTGAAAAAGCACTTTTCATGACAAGAACTACTCTTGGAGGATTTGTCAATTCCTCGCAAGAGGCAGTACCCGTGAAAAAAAAAATTAGGTGGCACATCATGCCACTACTACTTTTTTTTTTTAATTTATACGTATGTGACTATTTAAATTTGAAAGTCACGACCGCTATTTTTTAACTTTGCTCTGAAACTTTTGGATCATTTCACCATTTGTTTTCTTAGTACAGTCACTAAGCTTTCCTACTAATCACTACCTTCTTCTGTACTTCAAGATAAGCTCTTTCCTCGTTTTTATGTGCTCATATCATTTAAGCTTTTAATCCAAGGTATTGGAGTAAAGTCTTCTGCTGTTTCTAGTAATTGGAACATTATTTATGTTTTTGTTTGTAAAATTTATATGCGTAGGTTTTGTTTAATTTTTGCTTCCAAAAACGTATGCACTTTATCGACAGCATTTTGAAGTATTTGTGTAGCCTTTGTAATGGATCGATCTGACACCAATATTGCAGTATCATCAGTAAAGCCATGATAGCTTTGATATCAACTGGAATATTCCTTGTATATAAAAGGTACTAAATTTGTCCTAGGACACTTCCTTGCAGTACATCGGCTTCTATTTTGTAAAGAGTCGGTTCAAAACGGTCGGTTATAAATTGGAATTCTTTGTAGGCTATCTTTCAAAGCTTGAGTAGTGATACGTAAGCGGCTGAGTTTTTTTTTTTTATTAGAGAACTTATCTTGACACTTGTTTTTTATCAACAAACTGTAAGAGATCTGTAGCCGTATTTGCAATCGCGAAATGTTCAGCAAAAATGTCAGCTTTTCTTTCGTTCCATTTGAGATTTTGTGCTGTTTTCCATGAAGAACATTTGGTAGAAAGCATCCGTCGTCAGACAGTTCAAAAATCTACTAAGTGAATCTTTTGAACTCAATGATTCTTTTTTTACTTCGTTGTTTAGACGGTTCAAGACTGCCTTATCATCTGATAATATCGTAGCATGCTATTTCCTTCGAACTCTTTCTTTTTTTTTAAAACAGCTCTTTTATTTCAACACGATATTTTATTTCTGTTTCTCTCTAGTTCCAAATAGTTGGAGTACTTTCTTCCGTAGCCTGCACATCAGCAATGAATTCACGAACGATTATTTGTTCTTTTACTTCCGCTTCAACCACAACTACAACTATGCCCATAACTGATTTAATACTTCAAATCTTGTCAAGACTTTGCTTGTTTTCGAAAGTGAGCATGAAAACAGGTCGAAAACTCTTTTTAGATTAGCGGTATAAAGAGATTGAAAGCCTTTTTGTATAAGGTCTTTACCAATTTCTTTGGCAAAACAAGAAGGGTGAAAGTTTTTTACTAATACTTGTATTGCTTTTGTAGCTTTATTTTCGTATCGTTAATTCGTTTCTTTATTTTAATAACATTTGTTCTGATGATTTTATTTCAATATCTACCTGTCTTCATTGGAAACTTGATACATAAAACCTAAAATGGGTCATTTTTTATTAAAATAAATTCATAATTTTCCACTTAAAATTAAAGGCTTGAGAGATTTGTTTTGTTTTTTATATTTGACCTCAATGTTTTGTTTTTTTTTTTTTTTTTTTTATTCTAGAAATTATTGCAAAATAAGAAAACTGATTAAAAAATTAACAATCTTTTTTTTTTGTTCTCATGTTAACATAATGAAGGCTTTTGTGTAATCTCATTCTAAAGAAATTAAAAAAAATACTGACGCAACAAAATCAGCAAAAATATAAGAAACGTCCTTCACAAACTGATAATGTTGAAGTTTTTGTTCCATATTATTTTACAATAAAAATAAAAGAAAAGGTTAAGTGTGTTTGGGTCATGACACTCCATAAACATATTACAATTAGCTTAAGCATTAATAAAATTAATTATTATCAAAAATTAGGGAGATAATGAGAGTTTTATATTACGAGCAGATAAGAATTAGTTTCGAAACTTTTTGAGAAATCTAGACTAAACTTTAGGCGTATATAAATCTTTAGAGCCCCCAGGCCAAAAATTTTATTTAGATCCCAAAAACTTTTCTCAAACCCTTTTTTGATAATCATAATTTGCTGCCATTTACTAAAATTTAACTTATTTTATGGTGTAAAAGTCCCTAACTAAATCAAGACTTTAAAATTACCCCTAAATTAAAGCACTTTGATTACATTTAAGACATCAAGTTGTACATGACAAGGCTCCCTTGTTATATACAATTGTTAATTTTGTGTTTTTTTGCAACTAACAAACTTCTGGTATCGGAATTCTTGGGCACAAGCCAAAAACTCTTAAAAAAGAGAAAAACCTCCTTGAGACTCCACTAAAAAGAATATATTATATAAATTCACTTTATTTTCCGTACGGTTTAGGTGAAAATTAACATTTCTCGCCTCCACACTTACAACTTAAATGGAAATAACCCAGAAAATGGAAGAAGGAAAGTTAAAACAAAATTAGGCCATATGAACTTATAGAGTAGAGAACATCGTCGTCGTCTGTAGTAGACGATTACTTCTATATACATATATGTATATGCTGATGGCCGGTTGCAAAAAAAAGGGTAACAAAATTAAATTGTATCAAAGTCTTCGGTGCCGGATCCATTTGGACATTGTGGCACAGTGGAAAGTGAATATGGTTCAAGTGGAAAATTGAAAATGACGACATCTTTATTTCATTCATTCATTCATTCATTCATTCATTCATTCATTCATTCATTCATTCATTCATTCATTCATTCATTCATTCATTCATTCATTCATTCATTCATTCATTCATTCATTCATTCATTCATTCATTCATTCATTCATTCATTCATTCATTCATTCATTCATTCATTCATTCATTCATTCATTCATTCATTCATTCATTCATTCATTCATTCATTCATTCATTCATTCATTCATTCATTCATTCATTCATTCATTCATTCATTCATTCATTCATTCATTCATTCATTCATTCATTCATTCATTCATTCATTCATTCATTCATTCATTCATTCATTCAATCATTCATTTATTTATTCATTCATTCATTCATTCATTCATTCATTCATTCATTCATTCATTCATTCATTCATTCATTCATTCATTCATTCATTCATTCATTCATTCATTCATTCATTCATTCATTCATTCATTCATTCATTCATTCATTCATTCATTCATTCATTCATTCATTCATTCATACATTCATTCATTCATTCATTCATTCATTCATTCATTCATTCATTCATTCATTCATTCATTCATTCATTCATTCATTCATTCATTCATTCATTCATTCATTCATTCATTCATTTATTTATTTATTCATTTATTTATTTATTTATTTATTTATTTATTTATTCATTCATTCATTCATTCATTCATTCATTCATTCATTCATTCATTCATTCATTCATTCATTCATTCATTCATTTCATTCATTTCATTCATTTCATTCATTTCATTCATTTCATTCATTTCATTCATTTCATTCATTTCATTCATTTCATTCATTTCATTCATTTCATTCATTTCATTCATTTCATTCATTTCATTCATTTCATTCATTTCATTCATTTCATTCATTTCATTCATTTCATTCATTTCATTCATTTCATTCATTTCATTCATTTCATTCATTGCATTCATTTCATTCATTGCATTCATTTCATTCATTTTATTCAGTTCATTCATTTTGTTTAGCTTAATTTAATTATTTATTTTGTTTTATTTAAAGGTAAACCTTGTATTTTGTATTTATTTTTGGGTCTAATTTGTACCACTGTAAAATTTGCAATTGGTGTTTTTTTCACACAATTCAAATGCAATTCACATTTCCGCATTTGCGCGATACTATTGACACAAATTTCGTGTGTACCGTGACTGTGATGAGGATTGGGGATAGCTAATATAATGCCACACGGTGCACGATGGTGTCCACCAACAATAATTACCGAGGTAAAATAATGAAAAAAGAAAACGAATACAAATTTAGAAAGAACCATTTTGAGATTTCAATTGACGTTAATTGGCTCTTTGCGGTAACTAATTGTACTACGCTAAGAGATGTAGCTTTTTTTTTTAATTTCGATTCTTAGTATTTTTATTTTTGTTAATAAATGTGTCTTACTCTGGTGGCAAACATCTGGGACTTTTGTTTATAAAATCTACTGATATGTTTTTGTTTTTGTTGTATTGTCATTTATGGGGAACACGTCTGCGTGTCACCTGTAATGAGTAATTTACTTATTTTTCTGTTTTGTTGTTAACCCAAAAAATAATGTGTGTAGCTGTGGCAGTTAATTTAGTAGGGTTTATAATTAAAAACCGCAACCAAATAAAGTTCCAGACATTTTAGGGAGAAAGCATGAGGGAAATCAATTCCACAATTGGAACGCACGTTTTGGCTTTCATAAAAACTGTGGGATTTTGAAAATAATACGTACATACGTGCTTTAAACAATGAGATGACAATTAGAACAATAAAATTAAATTAGGTGGCGCTCGTGTAGCTCGTTGATAAAAAAGGTTTAGTTACTAAGAACTCTCACCCATTCCTGTGTGCGAGTAGTGTCAGGAATGGAAGAAACCTACAGTTTGTATGCCGATTCCGAACGGTTTATTTCAGAAACGATTTTCATGACAAGAGTAACTTTTGGCTTTGTCAATTCCTCGCGAGAGACAATCGCTTCAAAAAAGCTTATGTGGCACCGACAAGCTCTGAAACCCGACGTCAGTCCTGCTACTACAGAGTAGTAAAAAAATGATTACGAACAAATTCACTTCTAATTACTTGTAATTGAAATCTCCAATTACTTTAAATGTAATTAAAGAATTCAATTACTAATTACTTATAATTGATAAACGTCACTTACTTTCAATTTAATTTCTTAAATGTAATTAAAAACATAAGTAATAATCAAAAATCAGTAATAATTTCTTTTTCATGTAATCATTACACAAAAATGTAATCAAATATTATTTTCTTCAATTGCATTAAACGCGATATTACAAAATAATGTTTTACTATGAATTAATAAACAAATAAGGAAATCATTAGAATAAATTAGATAGCGCATGCGCAACATTCCGTAGAAAATCAGAAATCCTCCAAGAGTAATGTGCACAGAGTGTTGTCTTTGAAATTGTAGTTTAAACGCAACAAATCCCCTCTGGTTTTGAAAATTAAGGCATTTGCAGTGATATAATATCGATCGTGGACATAATTGTTCACACCCATGTCTAAATAGGATTCCTGACTGCAAATATTGCAAAATAGGATGCTTCAATTTTTCCAAGCAATAGTGGACATAAAGTTTTCCAATCCTCCCATGATGCCTAATTCTAATAACTGGATGGCATGCTCAAGATCAAGTCGAGTCCACTTTTCAAAGATTTGGGATTTACGAGAAAGCAGATGTCTAACAATTATATGTTAGGTAGCCGATTGGTTGGTAGCTCTGTAACTTTTAATATATACCACAAATGCATCTTGAATGTGAAGATATAGAGTGATGCCTCTCCTGTCCCTAGGTGCGGCATAAAGGTAGGTGTATTTTCAGAAAGCTAGAACATTTTTTTGATAAAGTATCTTAAAAGTTCGTCTACCTTCTCATACTGCTGATATGATCACAAGTTTGATTCTCCTGGGAATGATAACTTTTATCCCGAATAGGGTTAAAAGCATCAGACCTAAGGAAAACGCATGGTTCGATGCGAGCTGTAAAGAGGTTATTAGGGTCAAGAAGGTAAGTTTCCGTTGTTTTAAAGCCAATCCAACTGAGGAAAACCGGAATAAGTTCAAGCAAGCCAGGAAGGCCTGCAACGTCCATATTTGATGGACGAAATTTTTACATGGCCAAAAATTACGGCAAAAAATACTGCAATGTCCCAAAGGCAGTAAAAATTTCTGGTCATTTGTAAAAAACATGAGGAATTCTTCCTCTTCGTAGGTTCCTGCGCTCGTTGTCAATGACACTCCACTTGTTAGCTCTTTAGAGAAAGCTAATCTCTTCGCTAGGCATTTCGCCGCCAATTCAACGCTGCCAATGAGTGTTATGACTTCGCCTGTCATCGAGCGCGTTAGTGATTCTATGGGACCAATCTTTTTTTGCACTCGTACTGTGGCGAGAGTCCTAAAAGATCTAAACATTGTATCCCCGCTATTGTTCTGAAGAGGTGTTCTTCAACGCTGGCAAAACCACTGCGTAAGCTTTTTCATCTGTCCTACTCCTCAGGTCTCGTTCCGAGTGGACGGAAAACCGCATTTGTCAAGCCTATACCCAAAAAAGGCGAATCTTCCTCACCCTCTAATTACCGACCAATTGCACTTACGTCCCTTCTTTCCAAGGTCATGGAAACGCTGATTAATTATCAGCTTAAGAAATATCTGGATAAACGGAAGCTTCTTAATGACCGGCAATACGGCTTTCGTAGCAATAGGTCCACTGGTGATCTCATTGTTCATCTCACCGAACAGTGGAACAAATCTTTACATCGTTTTAGAGAAAGTAAGATTATTGCACTTGATATTTCAAAGGCATTTGATAAAGTCTGGCATCTTGCTCTCTTATCGAAAATGCGTGCTTTCGGTATCGACGAATCTCTTCTTCGTTGGATTAAAAATGTTCTTTCGAACTGTTCAATACAAGTTGTTTTGGACGGATTCAAGTCTGAAACCCATAAAATAAATGCTGGTGTGCCCCAGGGCTCCGTTTTGTCTCCGACCCTCTTTCTCATTTTTATAAATGATCTCCTGTCTGCTACTTCTAATCCAATACATTGTTTCGCTGACGATAGCACTCTTAGCTTTTCATATTCGTTTCCAGACTCACAACCCTCCTCTTCGGATGTGGAACTGCAATGGCAAAATATGATTAGCTCATTAAATTCCGATCTACACAGCATTGTACAATGGGGAATAAAAAATCGTGTGGAATTTAATGCTTCGAAAACGCAATGCTATCTTGTATCGTTAAAGCGAGATAAACCATCTTTGCCACTATCTATGAGTGGCACTTGCATCAACGAAACGGAAAATCTTTTTTGAGACGTTGCAAGAAATTTTTCTCTCCGTCTGATCTGGCTACAATCTACAAAACCTATATACTTTCGTCCGAAACTTGAATATAACTCTCATCTCTGGGCTGATGCTCCAGTAACTTATTTAAGCCTCTTGGACAGTATTCAAAGTAGAGCTCTTAAAATGATTGGTGACATTAACATCATCAACTCGTTTACGTCACTCGAACATCGACGCAAGGTTTCTTGTCTAACCCTTTTTTTCCGTTATTTTAACGGACTATGCTCTAGTGAAATAGCCAGTTCCGTTCTTCCCCTTAAACAATTTAACCGTAATACCCGCGCTTCTAGGAATGCCCATCAGTTTACCCTTGAGCCCAACTTCGGCCGTACTATGAAGTACAGAGATTCTTTTTTTAGCCGTACTACGCGAATGTGAAACGCCTTGCCACGCTCTGTCTTTCCCTATCATTGCAATGTTCAGGAGTTCAAAATCAATGTACACCGACACCTCCTATCCAACCCTTCCCTCTTTTCCTAATGCTCACACTGTGTCTTTGGCATATTAAAGGTATAAAAAACCTTTTTAGTGTTCGCTAATTATAAAAAAAAAAAAAAAAATCCCAACACCTAACCAACATAGCATACCATCGATCGCATTACAGCCTCAAATAGTTTAAACTTTGTGCTTGAGGCAATATGCTTCTTGCTTAAGACTCCTTTCCAGTTGCAGTTGATAACTTTTTCGATTAGCTTTTCCTTCAAGAGTTTTTTTGAGAGATAGAGATGGCGTTATGATAACCCCCAAATATTTGTAGAACAAGGCATTCCGATCGATGCAATCGAAAGCTGACTTGAAGTCCATGAAGAAAATTTATAACTTCTTTTCTTTCGTTAGGATTGATCTGGCGATAAATGTCAATGAATATATATTGTCCACCGTTGAGTATTCTTTCCTGAACCCATAGCGTAAGTCTGTCTAGAATCACACCAGTAAAGATTTTCATAACAGAGTTCATAAAAGATATGCCACGATAGTTTGTTGGTTTGTTCACGTCGCCTTTCTTGAAAATTGTGAAAAATGTATTCTTGCGGAAGCTTTCCCGAAATTCATCGCTCACGACAATGTAGTTATATGCGTCTGTTAGTTTAATCAAAAAGTTTTCTGAAGCGTATTTATAAAATTCATAATAAACGCGATCGCCTCCTAAAACATTATTATTGTTGCAGCTGTGAAATACAGTCGCTACTGCTTGAATTGTGAATGCTTGATCTGGAATTTCGTTTTCGACACGAAGATAAGCAAACTGTATTTCTAAAGATCTTTCTAAATTACCAAGTACTAGTTGAAAGTGATCTGCTAATAGTCCGGTACTAATTTCTGTTTTCCTAACGAATGGTATTCCATTAACTGCTCCCTCTAATTTCCTAAAGGAGATGCTGTCTCTAACTGCGTTCAGCCTTATCGTGAGGAATAGGGAATATTGTTTTTGTTTTTCCTTGCAGACATTTTTGTAAGCTACATTAGCGTTTTGGAACACTATTTTTGCGGAGTTTGCATTGATTTCTCTGACTAGCTTAAGCAATCTGAACGATTTTTACCTAGCAGCTTCATATTTAGCATCAAACCATGAGTCTCTCCAGTTCTTTTGCCTATGGTTTGTTTGGAATTGTTGGGCGGCTTGTTCGACATCGGCATCACTTATTGACTGAGTTTAATTGTCGTCATTTACAATACTCAGACTTGTGTCAAGGCTTGTTTGGTATGAGATCAAAAAACATTCTTTCAACTGGAGCTTCGGTAAAAGTTTTAGACTTTCGTTCTGTTGTTTTAGAGTATTTGGTTAAGCAAGAAACGTGTAAAAACTTTTACGTGGCACAGGCAGGGATTGAACTCAAGACCTTTGGCTTGACAATCCTACGCAATAACCATCACGCCGCCGCAAGTACTACAAGGAAATCAATTACCTTCACATTAATTTAAAAGTGCTTTTCCTCAAGAGCTGACACAAATCTATTCCAATTTTCAATTACATGCAATTAGTAGGTGTATTTTTGCAATTACAATTTCAAGTAATTGCAATGTTTTTATTACAATTACAATTACACTTACAAGTAATTACTAATTGCATTACAATTACACTTACAAGTAATTACTAATTGCTTGAAATTAAAATGAAAGTTAAAATTAATTATGAAAAGTACATAATCGTTATTTCCCAACTATGACCGAGATTTATTTGCATTAATTCAAGCAAAATTTGTGTAAAATTTGTATCTATGTTCAATTTATTATTTAAAAAACAAATATTTAGGTGTTTCTTAGAATTTTTAATAAAAATGATTTAAATCATGAAAATCATGAAAATAAATATACATCAGCAAGTGTTTATATATGCGTTTCGCTCCGGTGGTGGTGTGATGGTTGGGCTCATCAGAAGATGACCATTACACCGAATTAATCGAGATACCATATATTATTTCTGTTTCGTAGAAATTTAAAAAGTTCAAGATTTTTGAAACATCACCGAATTCGAACATCAGACAGTTTCGAGAACGAAACCTTATAAAATAAACGCATTAACATAGATTATACTACCCTTACATTTAAGTTTTAATTTTGTTTAAAGAAAATACAAAGTGTACCTTAAAGTTTGTCAATGTCGATTCCAATACAAAAGTTAATCTAGGTTAATCTTCAACCCTTTTTCTAGTAAAAAAAATAGTATCGGTTTAGGTTTTTATTCTTTTATCGTTGTTTAACTTAATGAATTTAGTCACGACATCGATTTCATGAATGACATGATGATTATTATAATATTGTTGTGATTTTCTTGTTTGTTGTTTGATTCTCGCATGAAAGGTTTCATTTAAATTATTGTTTTCAATTTTATAGAGCGATTTGAAATTAAAACTTTGATAAAAAAATAAATCGTAATATGATTAAATTTACACTCAGTTATTTTTATGTTTTAAAAAAAAAAAAACCCTAATCAAAAAATGTTTTTAGATCTTGTCGAAGTAGAATTTCGTGTACTTTTTTAGACTTTCATAACCAGAAATACATTAGGGACGCGGGGTCAAATCGCATGACCTTGGTGGCCAATTCACATCACCCCTGCGAGAGATAACCTTACCCTCAAATCGTTCATGCAAAATCGTGGTGTTTGCTGTGTGACACGTAGCGCCGTCCTGCTGGAACCACATGTCGTCTAGGTCCATATGGTTCAATTTGAGCCATAAGAAATTAGTTATCATCGTTATGTAGCGCTTACTGTTGACAGTGACTGCCTCACCAACGTCGTTTTAAAAAAAGTACGGACCAATTACGCCGCCGCCGCCGCCGCCGGCGCGCCGGCCCAAAATCCACACCAAATGGATGCATTATCACCTGGTGAACCTCGCGTGGATTTGTGTCGTCCCATATACGGCAATTTTGCTTGTTAACACAGCCATTCATTCAAAAATGCGCCTCGTAAATAAAGATAATTTTTCGGCCAAAATCGATAAGCCGAGTTCTTGTGCACGGCGAGGAATAGGCTGCCTCGGGTTCCGCTGTACAGTTTCACGGACCGCGATGTTCTCGGCCGATCCTGCGTTCCTTGAACGTACGGGTGTTGGCTGATTGTTTACTGAACCGGTCGTCACAAATTTGGCCACAAAAGTTGAAGAGTCGACTGTGAAGGGCCAATGCGCGCAACGTTTGCGTTAACGAACACTCATTTTGATAATAAAGTTTTATCATTTGAACGTGCTATTCAATCGTACCTATCACTTGCCATGATGATTTGGCATAAACAACTGAATAATAAACAAAAAATTTGACAGATGTCACCAAAATAAAATGGCCGCCACGGGACGCCAAAATCTACCTGAGCCAATTGAAAAAGCCTTTATAACAAAGGGTTGTCCAATAAAAAAGTTTTGTTTTTTGAATAGCCTGTCAAATTGGAAGCTGTCATCTTTTAACATTTGACAATTTAAAATCACGTCATTAGTAAAAATAAAACGATTTGCGCTTCAAAAAAGCTTTAAGATTGTTAAAAGTCACTACAAAAATGGTGAAAATTTTGTAATCACATGTTTGCAAAACTAAAATCATAAAATTGTTTCACATTTACATATTTTTCGTTACAATGAAAAAAACATCAATAGATTTTTTTTTAAACATAAGATTTTTTGATAAAAAAAATTAAACCTTTTATGGGAAAATCTTGTACTCCTTTTAAGGTAGGTTATTTTGCACTCGAATGAATGCACAAAATTTAGTAGGGATACAAATTTAAAACCCAAGAGTCTTAGTCTATAACCTTCATTACCAACATTACAAAATTATACCATTTTCATTCTTAATTACTACTAATATGTGAGTCTTTTTTATTTCCCCTCAAAAAATCGTATCTCAAATTCTTTTTGCATAATTGAATCCTATCCTTCGGCTTCTTTACATTTGAATCATAAAAATGTCAAAAAGTCAAACAACTGAAAGATAACAGATTTTATTTCAAATATTTTGGTTAGATATCAAATGTCAAATTTGTCATTGCATTATCTCTCCTTAATAACAAGAACATTCTGATTAAATAATAAAAAACAAAATGAATTGACATTTTCAGAGATTTTTAAGCTTCAAAAAATAAAATCACAATAATTTAACTTTAACCGGAAAAGTACATACATACATATATACATTATGTTAATATAACAATTTCGTTTCAAAATAACAGAATTGAAGAAACCTGCTCACAGGATGCAAAAAAAATCCTTTTTTAAGGCAAACGGAAGAAAAAACAGAAAAAATACGGTTAATCAAGAAAATGTTATTTTGGGGACAATAGACGTTAATATACATACTTTCAAAAACGAAAAAAGTTATTTCCCATAGAATCTTTAACGTTAAAGTTTATTGTGGGTTATAAATTTATTTGCTTTTACAAAGATTATGAAATATATTAAGGACATCGGAGTTGAGGGAAAATAGGAAAAAATGTATGTTTTCAGATATTTAAAAAAATAATAATTTTGTTTCTATGTTTAATTTGAATTTGTTTAAAAATCGGCGACGACGGCTTAATTTCTGAAGTTCGATCCTGTGTAACTAAACAAATCTATCAGCTCATTGTCTTTGCTAAACGATATCATCTAGCTGTTTCAAAAAACCTTGAGGTTTGATTGGCTCATCACTTCCTGAGAAAATTTAAAAAGAAAGAAACGATCTGTAGCAAAACAAAAATACATATATTTGTTTACAAAGCTAAGAAAAGCTAAGTTCAGAAAACCAAAACAAAAAGAGAGGGTGTTTTTAGGTCTTTCTGTTGCCCACAATATATATAAATGTCGTTGGGAAAGTTAAGCTCTAGAATAACAAAACTGTAAACCATGATGCTTAGGCAGTATAAGGCAACAATGTTAGGTTAGGTTAAAGTGACTGTCCGTGATGGAGAAGGACACACTTAGGCCAGTTGTGATACTACAAGAATTATTCTTCTGAGGTCAATAAAAGCAATTAGATTTACTTATAAAACTTGGAAGACCAGTTATGTTAGAGTGTTTGAGATCGTTTAGATTATTATATAGAAGAAACCTCCTATGTAAGCCTTATTTCTCTTCCTCGTCCATACAGCTTTTGCAAAAGTCATTTGAGAATACGCCTAGCCGCTTGGTCTGCTTAGAAATATCAAGAACCTTGAGAGCCTTATATCTAGGTTAGGCTAGATATTTTTGTGGCCTGGCAGGTGGTGATGGTATTGCATCTGATGAGTGTTTTATTGTACCCGTGGCGTGATGGTAAGTGCGTTGAAGTTTCCTGCTAGAGGTCTTGGGTTCAATCCCTGCCTATGCCATCTAAAGTTTTTTCACGGGTACTGCATCTTGCGAGGAATTGACAAATCCTCTAAGAGTAATTCTTGTCATGAAAAGTTCTTTCTCAAATTATAGCCGTTCGGTTTCGGCTTAAAACTGTAGGTCCCTCGATCCCCGACAACAGTACTCGCACACAGGAATGGTTGAGAGTTGTAAGTCACTAGGCTCTAGTTCTCAACGGACTGTTGCGCCACCCAATTTATTTATTTTTAAACACAATCTAAAATTTACTTTGTATCTTTTCAAAATATGAATTAATTGCAAAGGTATGCTTTAAATTGGGGAAACACTTTTAATTTTCACTTTTCAAATAAAGTCTGAAAGTTGAAAAGTTAAAATTTTTTGAAACACTTTTTACTTTGCAGAATATAATTTGTTTGCAAATCAGCAAAGTAAAAACTGTTTGGTGAAATACGTCCAAGGTCCCTTATAAAGGGAGAGTTTTTAGCTATTATCTTTTTGGCAACACTGGTTTAAACAGCTGACGCACGTGTTTTGTTTCACTGTCAAACATCTTCAGTTTGGTCTATAATTTAACCATGAACCGACTTACAAACGAACAACGCTTGCAAATTATTGAATTTTATTATCAAAATGCGTGCTCTGTTAAGAAAGTTCATCGCGCGCTTCTTTCATTTTTTGGTCAGTTTAATCGACCCACAGAAGCGGCTATACGGGCTATTGTGACTAAATTTTGCACCAAATTTACATTGTTGGACATTAAACCACAAACACGCTTACGTAGAGTGCAAACTGAAGAAAATATCGCAGCTGTATCGGCCAGTGTTAATGATGACCATCAATTATGGATTCGTCGCCGTTCGCAGCAACAACGTGGAAAATTTTGTGGAAGGATTTAGGTGTGATGCCTTTCAAAATACAGCTGGTGCAAGAATTGAAGCCAAACGACCTACTGCAACGTAAAATTTTTGGTGAATGGGCTCTTGGAAAGTGAACATTTTATTTCACGTTCGGGACCGGTCAATTGGCCGCCTAGATCGTGCGATTTAACGCCTTAAGACTATTTTTTGTGGGGCTATGTTGAAGCTCATGTCTATTCAGATAAGCCCGCTTCAATTGACGCATCGGAAGACAACATTGAAGCATTTATTCGTGAGATACCGGCCGAAATGTTGGAAAGAGTATGCCAAAATTGGACTAAGCGGATGGACCATTTGAGGCGCAGTCAAGGTCAACATTTGCATGAAATAATGTTCAAACATTAAATAATATGGACCGTACTATCGATTCAAATAAACATTTCAGGCATTTTTCTGAATTTTATGTGTTTTTTTTTTAAACTTTCCTATAGCTTTTAAAAAACCCTTTATTTATTTTCGCCCATTCTCTCTTCTTGAAATTTTAAATAATATGATTCATTATATACTTGATTTCTGAAAAAAATTTCTTAAAAATTAAACCCCTTAAAAAAATAATTAAAAACTGTCAAAATATGCATTTTTCTATCAAATCTAGGTCCTTGTCAACAAAAATCAGTTGAAGGATATCTATCGAAAGATGAAATGAATTTTTCTCTTTAATAATATCACATACACATGTATCCACTTCCTATACATATGTTAGAATCTATACACTCGTATACACCTACTTACAGCTATTAATAAATAACTTTCTATAAGAGAAGTCTTAATTTAAATTGCCCTAGTTTTTTCCTTTTTTGTTGTTGTATCTTTTATAGGTATTTCCCTTTTATATGATGGTGTCATAGTGGGTGGTTGTCTTTTTATATTTTTTACTTCTGTAAATCCTCTTCATGGACGACCCCCCATTGACCTTAATGATTCGACTCATTATAAGGAAAATAAGAGGAAAAAAGGGTTGTTGGAAGCTGTTTGTCTGTGTGTGTGTGTGTGATTTATAAAGAACACAAAAAAACAACAACAATGAAAGAACAAACTATACAATGATGATAATGTTGATTAATAATAATTTATTATCTCCTGAGTCGGCTCGAATGGACTGGGTTGGCCGTGCGTCCGTCGTATTCCATTGGAAAAAGGACGATTATACTCCCCGACATCATCACACGCATTAAATCTCTCCCAAAGTGCGGTGCATAAACATTACAGTACAGTCCAGAGCTCAGATATACCAACTTAGCTTATGTCAACTTCATATAAAACTGTCCTGCTGTTGGGGTCTCTGCAAATATTTACTTTGACAGAATTGGTTTTGTTTCTAGGATCGCACAGCAGAGCTTTGGTTATGGGTATAGTTGGCGTATGGTCCATGTCCTTCTATAAAATGACTGTGAAAAGTGTATCGATTTTTTATTTTTCTACTCCTCATTCCTCATTCCTCACTCGCAAACACAAACGATACAAAGTCAAACTATAGAACCGCAAAATTGTTTGGCGTTTTAAGTGCGTGAGGTTGGTTTTGTGAGAGTGGAAGGGGGCTTGAGAAGACTGAATGTGTGTAATCAAAAACAAAATAGAATTTTTTCCTGGAAGTGGAAAAAGGGCTATAAGAAGGATGTGAACTGTGCGTTTATGTGTGTGTGTCAAAGCAAAATCAGTGAGGCGCATTTTGTAAAAAAAAAAACAAATGCTAAAATTGTGCGTAGGCGATGTTTTACCCAGATACGTATATTAAGTGGAATCTAAAAACGGTTTTATATAATTTGTGGCCTTTTTGAGTTTAATATATAAGTGCATTTGCCTATACTTTGCGTCAGTCAGCTTTTAATTTGATTTTGTTTTGAATTTTTAAAAGGATATACACCTAACCCACTCAAGCTTAAGGAAAAATTGAGCGTGGGTTTTAATAGTTTGTATATGTGAAGGGAAACAACTTACGTACATATATACGAAACTCTATCTACATAAATCAATAAATTAATACAATATAAAGTTTGAAAAAACTAGGCATTTTTATATATTTATTCAAATTAAAATGCGTTTAATCCCTGAATGAGAAATAGTAAGTTGAACATTTTAGTATGCACCGACCACTTAACACCCCATTTAGACTTCTACAAGCCATTTACAACCTCCATTCCCAGTAAAGAAGATTGGCTAATCAACAAACTTTTAACCTGTAAACTGAAGATAGCAGTATGTACCGACGGCTCCAAGATTGATACTGGTGTTGGTGCAGGTTTCTATTCAGAAGCTCTTGAACTAACCAGCTAATTCAGACTAAATAATTTCAGCATTTGTAGTATTATGCACAGTCCTTACGATATCAGTAACTCTTCCACTCTCATCAATTTGTTCACAATTTTACTAATTGCGTACGAAGTCGTTTGATTGTGATGACTATTGTAGTTTAATTTTAATAATTTTAAAGCATTGTTTCATTACCAAACGATCTGTTTTCGTAAATCTCAGATATTCAACTAAAATTATGACACTTCAAATGACAGTTGAGTTTTATATGTACATAGGTGTCAAACAGGCCCGTCGAGAGGGGGGGAAAGGGGGGAAACCCCCCGGGCCCGCGATTTTTTAGGGGCCCGTAAAATTGAAAGCAATGAGAAGAGTGTTTTTTTTTCAATATACTCTCATCATCAACATACCTATTCCCACTTATTTTTAGGGGCCCGAAAATTTAAAAACCATTCATGCTTTCGCAATCGGGTCCCAGTTTGTATGTTATCTACCAATCTATCAGTCACAAGCTTGCCGATCTGGGCCCCTGATTATTATTGGCGTACATTTTGTTTAATATTTAATGGAAAATTGGGCAACTCTGAACTATTCAAAGAAAGTTATTATAAATTGTTTGGCTTTTCTTATTTATTTTATCAAATTTATTTTATTTTAAAAATGTTTAAAGTCAATTTAAGGGGCCCGGCAAATTAAAACAAAACACAAATATTTATTTCGGTTTCTGTTTTTATAAAGTTTCTTTTCTTCTATTTCTGTTTCTGCTGTAAACGAAATTTTTGATTCGGTTTCGGGGGACCGGAAAATCCCACGCAAACGTTTTTCAATTGTGGTTTCCCTAATATTTATTAATTAATACTTTGAATAAGTTGTTTACTGAAGATTTGATGGATATCAAATCACTTCAAAGTGTGTATATTAAACCAGCCATATGCAGGTATTTTGGATAATGCTTTTTTGTGCATTTAAGGAAAGATTTTTTATGAATGAATACCAAAGGGTAAATGAATGAATGACTCTTGGTAAATACGTTTTCGTATTTTATAACAGCAGGTAATTAAAATTTAGGGATGATTGGGTTAGTTCTAAGATACTGTGTCTGTGTGTACCTGAATAGAGCTAGATGCATTATGTACCTACTCGTATACAATTTTTGTACGACGATGCAGCTTATTAGATACTGGACTTTAAATGCATATGGTCAAATTGTTTGTTAATTGGGAGTATGTATCATAAAAAAAGGTTTAAGTAAACAATTTAAAGATTGTCAAATTAAAAAATTACCAACATTTGATTTTTATAATGTAGGTAGTCCACCGGAATTTCCCGTTCGGTTCCCCGTAATTTTGTTCTATGTTTTAGATTTTCTGCACTGTTTTAAATGTTTTTTAAAGAATTCTTCCGCCTTCCTAACTATGGTCATTGAGATATGTACATATATATATCGCGTTTCTCAGAAACATTGGGACACAGATAGGGTTTTAGCGGGGATACCGATATTTGCAAATATCTATATAAATATCGCTGGCTTACAGTTTTCCATCATAACGTTTTTGGAAATCCAAAAGACCATACATTGAAGAAAAGTGTAATTATTTCGGCTACAAATTTTTAAATATAAAGAAAAACAAGTTTTTTGTGAGTTTACACTTTGGAACCATAATTAGTGACTACTGCGTAAAATACCTACCAAACTGAAAAAAAATATTAGACTAGTGTTGGTGAATTAAAATATAATACAGGTATGTACATTTCCATTAGTTAAAAACATTTAAAATAGATATTTTCATTACTTTTTTAACTGAACGTTTCAATTACAGATCATGTACACACACCAGTCGGGAGCTCAAAAGCGCAAAGAACGCTTAAAGCGCGAGAGACTTGAAAGAGAAAGCATGAAAACCCAAAGAACTCTGTTGGATTTCGTTTCAAAAACGCCAGAAGAAGAAATAAAATCAAATGAAATACTGGAATTGAACTCAAGCGATGTAAATGATAGTCTGCCAAGTTGCTCATCAGGACTTAATCGAGTGACCGAAAGTGCAGTTATTTCCGATTCGAATCCAATTTCTGGATTGGAAAAAGAAAAAGATTGCACATTACACTCCACTAAGGGAATGGTTAGAACTGACCTTCTTAAAGATTACGATGTTGGAACAATACATACCGAGTTCGTGCAGCCTGACTTAGCAGATGCCGTAGTTCGTCGAGGCCATGAGAAGTTACCTGCTTCTTTTCCACGTGATCGAAACAACGAGAAATTTCCGACCTCGCTGCTTTCGAAAATCTTACCCAA
Organism: Eupeodes latifasciatus; assembly: GCA_920104205.1. Taxonomy (NCBI): domain Eukaryota; kingdom Metazoa; phylum Arthropoda; class Insecta; order Diptera; family Syrphidae; genus Eupeodes; species Eupeodes latifasciatus. The sequence continues at coordinate 143,171,263 of OV049924.1, read as the reverse complement.
CGGCGAATTGATAAAGCGCGATTGGTTAGTGTGGAGTAACCTTAAAAATGCATTCTATTGCCTACCTTGTCGTTTGTTTACAACAAATAAAATCAATACACATCGTTCAAATCTGTGTCGTCCAGAAGGATATTCTTGCCTTCAAGTGTGGAAAAAGCTTTACGACAAATTGCCTGCCCATGAAAACAATACCGATCATGTCCAGTGTTACGTTCGATGGCGCTCATTACAACTGCGAATAAAGAAAAACTTTTCGATTGATTCTCTTCTCAATGACGAAATCACTAGGGAAACCAAAAAATGGCAAGGAATTCTATATAGAATATTGGACACCATTATCTTCCTTGGCGAAAGGGGACTAGCACTACGAGGCGATAGTAATCTTATTGGAGAGCCAAATAATGGAAATTTTTTGGGCATTTTGGAATTAATTAGTCATTATGACCCCTTACTTCAGGAGCACTTGGAAAAAGTAAGAATTTCACAACAAGAACACAAACGTTTGCAAGTCCACTACCTTTCCGTTGAGATTCAAAATGAGTTCATTAAAATTTGTGCCCAACATGTGAATTCAGCTATTTTGAAGGAGAGAGAAAACGCCAAATACTTCGCTATAATTGTCGATGCAACACCCGATTCAAGTCATGTGGAACAAAACACATTTATTTTGCGATATCTGCGCTTGGAAGAAAATGTGTTCTCCATCCAAGAACGGTTTTTGGAATTTGTCGATTGCAACAAAAAAACTGGCACCGCAATAGCTGATTTGATCTGCGAAACATTGGCAAAGAATGAAATCCCTTTAGAAGACTGTTGTGCACAAGGCTATGACAATGGAAGCAATATGAAAGGACAGTATAATGGTGCACAAAGTCATATTTTAAAGAAAAATCCGAATGCCGTGTATTCACCATGTGCAGCTCACAGCCTTAACTTGTGTGGAGTCGATTCAGCGGAATGTTGTACTGCCGCAATCACATTTTTTGGTGTTGTTCAAAAGTGTTTCAACTTGTTTAGCAGCAGTGCCCAACGTTGGGAAATTCTTAAGGAACATGTGCCCGGATCCCTTCACAAACTTTCCGATACAAGATGGTCAGCTAGAATTGAGGCAGTGAAACCATTTGCAAATCATCTAAAAAACCTTAGAACATCATTAGAAGCCTTAAGTGATATTAATTTAACTGCTGAAGCTCGAAGAGATGTAAATGGCGTTTTAAAATATATGCATAAATTTGAATGCGTCCTGATGTCTTCGATTTGGTGCAAGGTTCTTAGCGCTATAAATGAAAGAAGTATCATTCTTCAATCCAGAAACATGACTATTGACGTTGAAATTCGAAATCTTGACAACTTGATCTCGGATTTGAACATTATTCGAAACGGATGGGATCAAATTTTATCTGAATGCAAAGCAGTTGCTACTGGATTGGGGGATGTTCCAGAATCGTTCCCATCGAACCGAAAAAGGCAATTAAAGAGACATTTTGGAGAAAATCGAGGAGGCGGAGAGCAAATTGAAACAGACGAAGAAATAAATTTCAAGAGAAACACCTTTTATGTCATAGTTGATTCAATTTTATCTGGAATTTCTCGTCGGTTCGATACGATGAAGAATTTGAATGCTACATTTTCATTTTTATGGCAGTTTTCAACAATGGACGAAATTGAGATTAAAAACTCCGCTACAAGATTCATCCAAAAGTATAACTCGCATGTGTCTCAAGAGTTGAAAGAAGAAATAATTCATCTGAAACACATTTATGAAGCCAATTTTGAAGCAGAACTTCCGCCATTGAGTTTGCTCAATGCTATTTATTCCCAGAACTTGGAGACGATTTTCCCCAACATTTGTGTTGCTCTCCGTGTGTTTTCCACAATTCCTGTAACCGTAGCTAGTGCCGAACGTTCATTTAGCGTCCTTGCCAGAACAAAGAATTTTCATCGTTCGTGCTCATCACAAGATCGTGTTTCTGGACTTGCTACACTATGCATCGAAGCACCTTTGGCAAGGAAATTGAATTTCGATTCAATTATAAGTTGTTTTGCCGCTCAGAAAGCTAGGAAAGCTCGTTTGCAAAAAGAAATATTTCATTGAATGCAAACTAACTCTTATGAAAACATTGTGATAATATTTTAATATAAAGAAAAACAATAAAGAATATTTAATGTAAACCTTTTAAATTACATAGTTTTTTTTAGGGACAAATTTCAAATACTTTTACTTCGCTCTATTTTATTTTCATAGTAGGTAATAGATCTTCATGCTAATTTTTTTTTTAAATAGTTAATCGACCGTATTATCAGTTACTAACTGTCGTTGTCTGTTCTACTCGCATGTAGAATTATTTTCTATCCATCTTCCATTTCAACTAAACTGGACGATACCCGTGAGATTGATTTGATGATTAACACTTTTTTTCGGTTCACTTTGCGAACAAAAAATTATTATTTCCGTTGATTCCAACCAATGTCATGCTGATGCTATTCGTAATTGAAATTAGAACGTACCATATCAGTAGGCATGAACTTTGAAAAAAAAAATGGTAAATAAGGGGGGGCCCGAGATTTTTCCGTCCCGGGCCCGGATTTTCTCTCGACGGCCCTGGTGTCAAATGATAGGTGCCAATTTGACTCGGCAAAATAATGACCCTTTACTCTTTAAATTTAGTAAAAGATTGTGATCTGCTAGCATCCCATACTCGCCTTTTGTCGAGTTCGAGTGACCGTTCGCACAAATTTAAAGACATATACTCTCAAGATCGTGTATCTGATTAAGTTCGTTTTTCCGCTTGGCTCGCAATATTCTCAGACGGGATCTGCTTAAGTCTCAAGCCATCCCAATCATTTCTATTTTGATATGCACATATAATTACCCAAAGTCACCAAAGCCTTCTGTCAGAGTAAAATCAATATTGTAACTGCCTTTTTTTGACGATATTATGTCCTCAATAAATACATTTTTTGACGACAATAAACATTTAAAATCGGAATCCCGCTTTTTAAAATCCCGTTTTAAAAAAATCCCAAAAAAAGTTTTATAATCCCGTCTTCTAAAATACCGATTTTTGAAATTCACCTTATTCAAAATCCCGATCAATTACAATCCCGCTTCTTAAAATCTTGACAATCCCGTTTTTTTTACAAACGATTACTTTAAAGTCGTCTGTTACAACTTTATTTACAGAACGTACGGTCTTTGCACCAATTGGTACTTCTATCTCCTCGAAGCACATCTGATCTCTGTGTTATATCTACGAAACCCTACAGTTAAAGAAAGAGCTCCTAATAGAACAGTTGAGCGACACGAGAGAGCCAACTTTTGCTTACTCGATAGTGACTTTTATCCCAAATAGGGTCAAGAGCATCAGCCCCAAAGAAAACGCAAAGAGGGTATTAGGGTTAAAGAGGTAAGTTTCCGTTGTTTAAAGCCAACCCAACTGAGGAAACATCAGGAAGGCCTTTAACGCCGATATTCGACAGACCAAATTTGTACATGACTTAAAATTGCGGCAAAAATTACTGCAATGCACAAATTGTTGTTCAATTCTTAGGAATTCATCCTCTTACTCGGTTCCTACGCTTGTTGTCAATGGCACTACATTGGTTAGCTCAATTGTGAAAGCTCATCTCTTTGGTACGTAGTTCAATACCAATTCAACGCTGCCACAGAGTGTTATGACTGCCTTTATTTGAGAGCCTAAATGATTTTACCAATCTTCTTTTCACACACGTAAATTAGCCAGAGTCCTAAAAGATGTCAACTTGCAAATTCCGCTGGCCCGGATAGCATCTCCGCTATTGTTTTGAAATGGTCTTCTGGGTAAGCTTTTTTAATCCATCCTTCTTTTCGAGTCTCATTCGGAATTGATGAAAAACTGCATTTTTGAAGCCGATACCCAAACAATTTATCAAATTATATACCAATCGCACTTAACTCCCTTCTTTCCAAGGTCATGCAAACAATGATTGATTATCAGTTCGGTAATTATCAAGAAGACCGAAGGCTTCTTGGTGACCGGTAGTATGGTTTACGTAGCAATAAGTCAACTTGTAATTTGATGGTTTATCTCACCAAGTTCTTACATAGTTTTGGAGAAAGTAAGATTATTGCACTTGATATTTCAAAAACATTTTATAGAGCTTGGCATGAGGTTCTTCTATCGAACATACGTGGCTTCGGTTTCGACGAATCCCTCCTTCGTTAGATTAAAAATTACCTTTCTGATATAAGTTTTATTATTGATCTCCTGTTTGAAACTTTACTTCCACTTACCTGCTTCGCTGTCGATAGTAGCTTAGCTTTTCAAATTCATTTTAAGATTAATAACCCTGCTCTTCAAATGTGGGCTGGTGCTCCTGCAACGTACTTCAGTCTCTGAGAGAGAATTGAATGCACTGCATTCAAATGGATTGATAATATCATTGTTGAATCAGTTACGTAGCTTGTACATCGTCGTAAAGTTTCTTGTCTCACCCTTTTTTACAGTAACTTTAACAGATTATACTTTGAAAAAGCGAATTGCATTCGTCCCTTCACTGAAATCCACCGTAATATTAGCGCCTCCGGGAATGCTTATCATTATACCCTCGAGCCCAACTTCGGTCGTAATTTGAAGTACAGAGAGTCGTTCGTTAGCCGTACTACGTGAATGTGGAATGCTGCTAATGTTCTCACTGTGTCTTGGCATTATAAAGGTATCAAAAATCTCCTTGAGTCTGCGCTTATTACAAGAAAAACTAAAATGCAAGACTGAGTCGCACTAACTTTCCCTTGTATCCAAAGAGTATGTTTAAAAATATTTTCTGTATTTTAAGATTTAAAAATGTACCTGCATAAAAAGTATGTTTTCAAAAATTTAAATTCCATTTGATTTCTCAAAAAAACTTTAATTTTTTAAAATTTGTATTTGAAAATCGTTAGAGCTGTCTTTTTTTTTAAATTAATTTTGCATTAATTCAATTTTTCAGTTTTAGTTTAAAAATACTTTTAGTATTTCGTAATTAAGGAGTTTCGACAAAAAATGTTTAATATTTTTTTTAAAAATCAAAAAATAAAAACAATGACATTTTTGATCATCAAATATTATTGAGATAGTCACCCTTATTATAACAGGCGTTTTACTTAAACGACATTTGTCACTTTTTGTGGCGAGTCACTTTCTTGGCGTTTTAGAGTCGGTATTGCGTTACTTAAACGCTATTATTTTCAATCCACACACATTCCACATAAACAGCTGACTATGACAAATTGATAAACACAAGAACAAATTTAAATTTTTGAATTCAAATAAAATTTCGTTTGAAGCAAAATTAAAATAAAAGAACAAAAATGAATAGCATTGGACTGTTTATTTTGTTGAATAACACTGCTAACGTGAGCAATGTACAGGAGAGGGAGGACGAATGCAAGAAATTAAATTTAATGAGAGAAAGGCGAAGAATAAGGTCGGCATCAAATCCCTTGGATTTACCAGATTCGAAGTAAGTACCTAATACCTAAACATGATGTACTCACATCAGTGTATAATTTCTTGGGCAAATCATTCTATTAAGTTGTTTTCCAGATTCGCAATGTACTTCAGATTGAATAAAGACGCCTTTGTTTATCTATTGCATGAACTGCAAGATAAGGTACCGAAAAGACAAAGCATGTTATCGGTGCCACTAATTTTAAAGCTTGCAGCTGTATTGCGATTCTTTGCTGAAGGCAGCTACCAAAAGGGTGTAGGCAATGATTTCAATTTGGGCATTGCACAACCAACGATGAGCCTCATCCTTAAAGAGATGCTTGACATTATGGAAACGCACTTTTGCCCTCGTTGGATAAATGCTGACTATTCGGACGAAGAAAAAAGGGAAGCAAAAGCATTTTTTTATGAAAAGGCTAGTATCCCGGTTGTAATTGGATGCGTAGATGGCAGCCACATAAGAATTCAAGCACCAAAAAAACAAGAACAACATCGTTATTACAATAGAAAAGGCTTTTTTAGCTTAAATACTATGTTTGTATGTTACTAGTATACCTTGTTGGTTCAACTGTGTCTTCATACAATTTAAATTTAAGGTTTGTGATCACAAAATGCGGATCAGGTATGTAGATGCCAGACATGCTGGAGCTAGTCATGATTCCTTTATATGGAATTCGAGTGAGCTTCGGGGGATCTTACAAAGGAATTTCGAGAGTGGAGATAGAAATACATGGCTACTAGGTATACAGCAAAATTAACTAAATAAAAATTAAAAAAAAACTTTGAAAATCTAAATTTGCAGGTGACGCTGGCTATCCCCTGGAACCCTTTCTGATTACACCGTTCAGATCCGCTCAAGAAGGAAGCAGTCAAAGCGACTTTAATATGAGGCATTCGAAAACAAGGAATATAATCGAAAGAACGATTGGTGTTCTAAAGAATCGCTTCAGATGCCTGCTCGGTGCAAGACTATTGCATTACACCCCCAGGAAATCGACCCAAATTGTGAATGTATGTTCGGCTCTTCACAACATTTGTATTTACTACAAAACACATCCACCGATCGATCAAAATCCTGTCGTTGTAGAGCATATATCTCCAGATTCTGATACAAACCATGATAATCTCGTTGAGAACAATGAGATAGCCATTAACATAAGGAACCAATTATTGTAAGAATGAAAAAGATTTCAATAACATAAATAAAGGCTTTATTTCAAATTCAGTGCCTTTTTAATAATAAAAGATACATACATAAATAAGATCCTTAAACATAATCATCAAAGTAAGTTAAATAAAGTAAGGTAGCTCGAGTAAGGCAAGGTACAAGAACATTTCTGGTTCAGTTCATTTTATATTTTGTTATTCATAGACATATGTAAGTTAGATATAGTAAGTAAATTAAGGTAAGGTAACTTGAGTAAAACGCTGAACACACATTTAGGATTCAGAGAGTTCTAACTTTTTATCCATGAGATACAATTTGTTTTTTTTCAACTCAATTTCCGTTAATCTCATTTCGTTTTCTTTTATCTTCTGATTTTCTTCGCGTTTCATTTTAAGCTTTAAAACTTTCAATTTCTCTTCTTCCAGATAAAATCTTTTTCTTTCATACCTTGCACTTTGCTTAAGATGCTCTTCAATTTTGCTTAAAGAAAGCTTTACCTCAAGATACAAAGCCTCTTGCACTTTGGTTTGCTTTTCCAACATTTGAGTTAAATTTTGTCCAGATGTGTTGCCTTGTACGAATTCTTCACCTTTGAAATTTTGTTCTTCTGTTGGGGACTCCATTTGAGCAGTAGTTTCTTTTTCAGTCTCAGGTGTAATTGTCAATTGCTCTGTTGGTGTTACAGGTGTTGGAAGAGTTTCGATGGTGGTGATTGTACACATATTTACCAAAGTTGGATTTGGTCTAGAACCCCCAAATACATTGCCCTCCGGGTCAACAATGTTGTTCAGTTGAAGTAAACCGGCAATAATATTATCGGTTTCGTTCAAATATTTAGGTTTGAACGTACCTCCTCCAGTTTCCTCCATTTTTTTTTATTAAACAGCAGTTTTTGTTTGACCTTAAATTTGGCATCGAACCAAACCTGTAAGAAGATTTATGGAATACCAAATAGACTGGCCTCTGTTTTTTCTCACCTTTTGCCATTCCTTTTCGGTTCTAGTCGGTGGCCCCAAGGAATTGAGGGTTTTCGCAACCGATTCCCATTTTTGTTTTCTATCATCTGTTTGGGGGACGCCTCTCTGAAAATTTGTGGCCAATGATGGGTTAAGTTCCATCAGTTCCAATAGTCGTTTCATTTGGTCCGGATTCGTAACTTTCACCCTAAGTAAAAAAAAATAAGTGAATACAGATGAAAAACAGAAAAAAAAACGAAAATCTTACATTTTTGTTGTATTTTTCACACAGGCGTTTGATAATTTACAGCCGCCAGAAAGGAACGTTTTACTTGGCGTCTTAGATTACTTAAACGACAACTGCAATATTGATGAGAGTGACATTTGTCGATCAAAAATTTAGATTCCACATAACGCCAGATGTCAAGTAGCGTAACGCTAAGTAAAACGCTATCATAACGACTTTCACAATGCCGACTTGATTGAACGACAATTGTCATACAAGTAAAACGCCTGCTACAATAGGGGTGAGTATAAAGGCTTGTGAAATCGGTTTATTAGTTCCTGAAAAAAAACTTAAAAACAAAATAACGGTTCTATTGGGGGTACCTTTCTGGAGCAATACAAACATTTGTATGGGTACTACTGTTTTTTTTTAGTCTTAAAACAAAAAATTTAACACGCTTAATGTAAATCTGCTTAAAAGCTTAACTTCCAAGTTAAAACTCAATCAACCTAATGGTTTGGGCTGTAGCGGCGAAGACAGAGAGACAGACGGACGGATTTGGGGGACCCACTTTTTCGACTTCCTTACCATCGTAATCTCATGTTCGATTGAAATCTTGGGTTTTTTGCCAAACAATTCCTTTACTTTCTTTATTTTGGTAGCAAACTAGTCAAAGTGAAAGTGTTTTCCATTAAAGTTGGTATTTTCCAAAAAGGCGTACGAAGGCAATATTTTACTATTTTTTTTTTTACACTTCAGTATTTTCAGAAAAATTAAGTCATTATTAACACGGAGAGACAATTGATGGAGAGATTGCATTTGAAGAAGCAGAATACGATGTTTATAGGGAGGCAGATCATAAGGATCATCCTAAGGAAGACCCTTTAGGGCAAAGTGAATGAAATTATGTTGAATTGATTCGATACGTTTTCTATGAATTTCGTAATAGGGAGTACATACCTGCGAAGCATATTCAAGATGAGGACGAACATGACAATTGTACAAAGAAAGAGTAACATCAGAGGGATCATTGAACTCCTTTGCCCAGCGTTTTATAAAACCAAGCATAGAACTTGCTTTATTAACAAAAAAATTAATGTGATTTGTAAATTCTAAGTTGAAACAGAAACGAACACCTAAATCTTTAAATGTGTAGACGCGATAGAGTTTTTGCTGTGATATACAATAATCAAATACACTACCGATTTTTTTTTTAGCAAGGCTATTTTCCCACACCAAAATGTGAAACTATCAATGTCGGCTTGTAAAAGGATACGATCATGGGTGGATTTAATTATTGTAAAAATCTTCATGTCATCAGCAAAAATGAGAACTTCACTTGAGCGTAGACATGACAATACGTCGGTAAAAGACAGGATGAACAAAAAAGGGCCAAGACGGCTTCCCTGGGGAACACCAGATTGAGCAACAAAAGGTTCAGAATGACAATTTATAAATTTTACCTCATAGGATCTGTTTTCAAGGTATGGTTTGATCCAAGCTAAGAAAAATGGTGGAAAACAAAGAGCTTTAAGTTTAAATAAAATAATTCCGTGGCTAAGTTGGTCAAAAGCTTTAGAAAAGGCATTGTCAACTTTATAACCTTGTTCTAAAGCGTTTGAACATATGTTTGAGAATGTGAGGAGATTTGTAACGGTTGATCTTTTTTTCACAAAACCATGTTGCTGTTCGCAAATGAGATTTTTACTAAAAAATGCTACACTTTCAAAAAGAACTTGTTCAAACAATTGAGGAATGCAAGAAAGCTTTGCAATGGGCCTGTAGTTTGTTATATCCGCCTTGTTACCTTTCTTGAAAATTTGTGTTAGAAATGACTTCTTCCATATACTGGGAAATTAGCCTGTTTTTAGAGAAAGTTTGAATATGAACGTTAGGGGTTCAACTAAAGCATTTCTAAACTTTTTTAATACTTTCGGGAGAATACCATCGGGACCGGCTGAGCAGTCATCATTCAACACGGATAAAAGATCAAAGACCGTACTCTGTAGCACAGGGATGTGACCACAGCTAGTTTGCGAAAAGGAGTGAAGATTATGAAAATATACTTCATCAACTTCTTCAGGGCTATTAACAAATGATTCACGGAAATTTGTTGCGAAAGCGTTACAGATATCAACAGTTTTATCTAATGAAAGGTTCTTGTAAGTGAAGTTAACTGGAAAGCCATCTGATTTTTTCTTTAAGTTTACAAGTTTCCAAAATTTTTTAGGATTCTCTTCCAAAGACGTACCCATATCAGTAACATAAATAGCATATACAAAATTAGAAAGAGACTTAAATTCGTTAAAAAGTTCAACATAAAAAGAGAAGTTGATTGGAGACAGAGTTTTGAGATAAATTTTCCATGCCTTATTTGTTTTGTTACGCAGTAAACGCAATTCTTTCGTGTACCAAAGCTGGGAAATTTTTGTATTTCTTGATTTCTTAAAAGGTACATTTTTTTCCAAACAATAATTAAGGATCTTAAAAAATTTGAATCTGCTTCGCCAATGTTAGAAAATAGGAATGTATCAGCAATTCCAGAAATGGTTAAATCTACAGACAACAACTGGAAATTAGTTCTTCTGAAATCGAAATTATGTAAGCAATTAGGAATTACTGTGTTCAGTAAAGTGATTACTTAAGTCAAGAAAAATGTCCAAAAGGGAGTGATATTTATCAATATTAGTAATTCCTGATCTATATTCTAGAACAAGAGTACTAATAGCGTCAGAAGAAAATACTAAATCGAGAATTCGATTTATTGAGTTTTTAAAACAGCTTGTTTGCTGTAAGTCAGTAAGAAGGATTTTATCGAAAAAAGATCGGTCCAATTGTGAAGAAGAAAGAGAGGCTTCAAGATAGGATTCGTCTTCAGATGGAATCCAGTCAATGTCTGTTAATTTAAAATCACCTACAAGTAAAATATTGGTGTCAGAGCAGGACAAATAAATAAGAAAGTCTAATGCCAAGGAGAGCACGCTATAAACAGACTCCAAAAATTTTAGAGGAAAGTAAACGTTTAAAATGAAAATGGTCTTAGTCTGTACCATTATCCTTACACAGACCAGTTCAATTGATAGTTTAAAAGAAAAAGATACAGAAGAAGAGAGATGTGCATTTTTTACCGCTATGAGAACACCTCCACCTAAATCTTTTGCGTTACCAACATGACGATCGTTTCTTTAAACTTCGAACTCTTGACTGAAAAATTCAGTGTCGGAAAAGCTTGAATTAAGTATTTTCTGCTCATCATCAAAAAATGCCATAAAAAACTCAGTGGGTTAAAGACGAAACATATGTATGTCTACTTGTCATGGAAAATAGCCTGAAAATAAGGGAAGAGGAGTAAATGTATACTCTTCAGCTATTTAGTATGGTTTGATTTGAGATTTTTTTTTACCGAATTTTTATAGTACTAAGACTTTAGTAAAAATAAGAACCACTGTTTAGCAATTTACCAATAGGTGATAAAATACAGCTCTCTTAGTTTACTAATGTTCATAGGTTACGAGTATTAGTGTTTATCCATATCAAATAATACGAAATAAAGTCCTCCCATTAAATCTTTTCTTTATAGGAGTGTTTATAAGGTTCAATCATATTTTCGAAAATAGCTACACATAACCTACGTTGCTACATTTTATTATACCTACCAACGAACCATTAACATTATATGACAACTCATCAATTTGATTTTAGGAAAAAATCCCATTTTTATGGTTCTTTTTTGTTCGCATCGGAATGTGTCTTATGTGTCCTTGACGTGCGTTTATTGTATCGAAGTTCAAACGAAAAAAAAACCACAGGTCATGACCAAAGTTTTATTTATACAACGCACGTTGTCGTTGCGTTGATCGCCTCATCCTTTTTAAATCCTTTCTAAATGATTAATAAATCTTTCAAAATTTTTATCACACCCTAATAGCGACAATGGAACGAAAATACCTATAGATAAAAATAAAATCCCTATACATTAACGGTAAATCGTGTGGTTTTAGAGCTCGTTAAAAATATCAAAATCATAAACAAACATGTGTGTGGGTGTGTGTTTTTTATATTAATTCCAAATCGTTAAACAATATGTCATATTCGTGTTACCTATAAGCAGCGCCGGCCGCCGCGCCGGCTTCTCCTCCGCCTTGTCGCAGGTATTTTTACTTCTTTTGTTTTTAGTGTCACCTTGTGTTGTCTAAAGACAATAATTCTTTCAATTTACACAAATCAAATCCTTTGAAAATAAAAAAACAAGCTTATTCAAATATTTAAACAATAAAATGATGCACGTTTTTACATAAACAAAAGCAAAATAAATAAAATAGGAGGTGTTGTTGCTGTTGTTTGCTTCTAGATTATTACACCGAAGGTCCTGGTTCCCATAACCTACTCACCTTAACACAAAAACACAAACCAAAGTGGATAGAAAATATCCATTACTTAATCGATTTTACTTTTCTTTAGAGTCTTTTCCTCTCTCTCTTCTCTCTGTACACCAACACCACCGTCGTTTCCCTTAATCGAAAAATTTCATTCCTTAATTGGATCTTTTATGTGCTTTACATGTTTAATATCTTCTACTTCTACCTTCAGCCTACCTACACATATACATACATACATACGTTTATTTATATCTCTACCTCATGCAAGGATATTTTATAGGATAATAATTAAAATAATGTTTCTCGTTATCTTATCTTTTCAGACTTAAACAACAAACAAACAAATTAATTATCATATTAAAATAAAAACAAAATCAAAGCAGGGATTTTAATATCCATATCCTTGCAAATACAAACGAAACAAAATGCTCTTATACTTACTATCAAAATAAGGTTTGTATCCTTCAAAATCAGGATAATATAAAAATTAAAGGAATCAAAAGAAAATTGAAAAAAGAAAAGTTAATCAACTTTCCACAAAGCAAAAGAAGCAAAAAAACGACCTAGAACTTGAATGAAGAATTCATTATGACAGCAGCAACTTCTACACAACAACAACAACAGCAACAAACACAACAACAACAATTGCAGCAGCAGCTACAACATCATCAACAACAACAACAACCGTCACAGGATCAGGATAATATACAATACCATAACCATCATAATACACATCAAAATATAGATACTGGCGGTGGTGGAGGAGGAACGAGCAGCAGTTCCACCAGTGGACATCGCAAAGGTCACAGGTGAGTTACAATAATTGAAGTTATATAAAACATTAGATCTAGATGTATAAAATATATTCTTGCATGTATGGTTTTAATGGCTGCCAACTTAGGCCACCTTTTGTGGGTTTTTGTTTTTATTTGGTAAAATTCGACAATTTTCTATATATTTACGTATTATTGAGTAGCACTCGTGGCGTGATGGTTGGTGCGTAAGACTGTCATGCTAGCAGTCTTGGGTTCAATCCCTGCAAGAAAATGACAAATCCTCCCAGAGTAATTATTGTCATGAAAAGTGCTTTCCGCGACGGACTTGGGCTTTAACCAACATCCGTCTTGGTCCCAGCTAGTTTCGCACGCAACGTTGGTTGAGATCCTCTCCCACCTGCTTGTGCCACCGGAGTCGGGGTCTTTATCTACTAGGGATTGGATTCGAAGGCTTTCCTTGCTCGAGCGTTGATATCTATTCAGTCTTCATGACCCAGCCATCTAAGTCGTTAGAATTTTATTATATTGACCAGATTAGTGTCGCTGTACAGCCCGTACCGTTCGTCGTTGTATCTTCTCCTCCACTTGCAATTTATGCAGAAGGGACCAACAACCACAAGACAAATTTTTCTCCCCAAGCATCTAAGACGTTCTCATCTTGCCTTGACAAGGTACAAGCCTCAGCGCACTATATGAGAACCGGGATGATGAGTGTCTTATAGAAGGTAACCTGTAGTTGCTCGAGAGAGGACTAAACTACTTAATTGCTTTCTAAGTCCAAAGAAGCAGCGATTTGTAAGAGTTATTCTTCGCTTGATTTCAGTGCTGATATCGTTGCCTGAATTTAAAGCGGTGTCTAGAGAGACAAAGTCTTTAACTACCTCAAAGTTGTAGCTGTCGACGGTGACGTTTTGTACTAGACGCCCCGCCGCCGCGTGCATCGTCTCGTCATTCAATGTACTTTTAGATGAAAGCATATACTTGGTCTTGCCCTCATTGACCACTAAACACATCTTCTTCGATCCCTCTCAATGCTCAAAAGCGCACCACTAATATCAAGCTTTGATCTTCGAATTATGTCAATATCATCGGCGTATCCGAGTAATTGAATGGACCTTTGGAAGAATGTATCTCTAGTCTTTACGATTGAGTTTTGCACAATTATTTCCAGAACGATGTTGAAGAAGTTGCATTACTGCGCATTGCGTTGTCTAAGACCTTTTTTGAGATTAAAATCATCGGCGAAATCTTTTCCGACCTTGATAGAGCACCGTGTATTCTCCATAGTGATTTAGCACAAATGGACAAGCTTGACAGCGATGACAAAACTAAACATTGCTTCATAAATTTCTTCTCTGTTTTTGTACTTGTATGTCAAATTTTTCAAGAAATGCTATTAAAAATTTGTGAAGATTGAAAACCCAATTGACAACTTCTTTTTTTACAAAGACAAAAAAAATTGTTTTCGACTCAAGAACTTAAACCTTTTTTTTTATCTTACACAAAATGTTTGTATTAATAAATTTGTTAAACTTTTTGAAATGTCGACAGACTGGCTCCAAGTTTTTTTTTTTTAGTTTTTTTGATTGGAACATTGAAAAGAACATAAGATATCTAAATCGAATAAGTGAGATTTATAAAACATTTAGTAGTGTCTGAAGTCCAAATATCAGAACTCAGAGCAACGTGTTACAGTTTCTTTTAATGTTTGTGTTAAGAACACCAGCTAAATATAATATATTTATCTTCTGGCATTTCATTCACTTTTTTCTACTTCTGGAATACCTCCTTAACCCTTCATTCTTTCTTCACAATCTGTATTGGCTGAAATACGTGGACTGTGAGGTCTGTTTTCTGATCCTTGTAGGAACCATTATTCTCGTTTGTATATGTATGTAAGTCTATTTATTAGAGGTTCCCGTATACTTCTACTTCAGCTTGGGAGGATGGTTGAAGTACCCAGATGAGTAAGGTAAGGTTTGGTTAAGTTGGCATTTAGGCATTTAAACCAATAGTTGGTCCGCTGTGATACCACATGGATCTAAAGATCTGCATACCTTACTCGTTGAACCAGTTAGAGCTATCTATGAAGCATTTGAGACAATAGATGTCAGAATTTCTTAAATCACTAGGATCATTTTAGAAAAGATTGCAAAATCTTTGTGCAATCTACAAACCGAAATAAGTTGCTTAGAGCGTTTAGCACAAACCAATGCCCAAATGAATTTGTGGTTCGCTTTCTTTATGGTATGATGCTTTAGCATAAGCTTACAAGTAGCTAGGGGTATATGGATGTTAGACAGAGGTAAAGTTGTACCATTTTTTTCAAGTTCGTCAGCTTTGCAGTTTCCTGCAACGTCTCTATGACCCAGCGCTACTCTATATGTATGTAAGTACCGGTGTAATGACTGAGATTTATAGCCAGTATGTAATAAGAGTTCGTAAACCTCATTCAATGCCAATGGCTTTTTTTTAGTAGAAAATAGGGCCAGTGTCTTTGTTCACTATCTTTTGAATATTAGGTTTCCACCTTAATTTCTTATCCAGGACAAGACCCAAGTTCAAATTTAAGCGGTATACGGTTTACATATTTTTTATATTTCGTTGTAAAGAGGACCAGTTCGTTCCCGTGATGATTGACGCCAAGTCCACACCGCTCTGCCCAGGTAATGAGCTTGTTTAAAGCAGCTTGTAGTAGTTCCTTCAGTGTGTTAAAATGCATTCCAGTTAGCCTTTAAACCCCTCCTTTTCTAAGAGCTTTATTAACTCGTTTACTTCTAGGTTCCAGAGGAGAGGAGAATGAAAACCGCCTTGCGGTGTACCTCTACTGATAGCTCTTCGACCAGTAAAATAACTCAGTTTTGAGTTAATAATCCTGCTTATCAGCATGTGATTTAGTAACCTGCTGATTGACTTATCTACACCTTCAAAGATGCCAAGACAGATGTGATTGCGGATGTGTTGAACGTTTCTTCTATATTTAGGAAAGCAAATAAAAAGAAGTCCTTGTGATGGCGGGAATGTTCGATAGTGCGAACTAGTGTATATAAAGAAGTTTCTACAGATTTCCCTTATTGTAGGCATGTTGAGCATTAGATAGTAAATATTTGTCAATATTTGCCCTCAATCCGATATGAATTAGAAGTTCAAACTTTTTAAGATGGATTGATGATAGGCTTACATATATGTAGGTCTTAGTTCTTTAGAGGTAACATGGCTAGGTTTTCCAGCTTTGGGTACAAAGAAATTTGATCTTGATTTAATAACCATTCAAGATGTTGTTAAGAATGGGTATTCGAATATCAGAATTTATCTGAAGTTTCGTTTAAATTAGTCCATCTCAACCGGGGGGTGGCTTGACCCCTTAAAAACGATGTGAACGACTTGACGAATCTTTATATTTATATTTGTATTTATATTTATAATTATATTTATATTTATATATATATTTGTATTTATATTTATAATTATGTTTATATTTATATATATATTTATATTTATATTTATATATATATATTTATAGGTACTTATGTTTATATTTATATTTTTATTTATATTTATATTTATATTTATATTTATATTTATATTTATATTTATATTTATTTTTATATTTATATTTATATTTATATTTATATTTATATTTATATTTATATTTATATTTCTGTTTATATTTATATTTATATTTTATATATTTATATTTATATTTATATTTATATTTATATTTATATTTATATTTATATTTATATTTATATTTATATTTATATTTATATTTATACAAATAAGCTTATTATAATTTATTATTTTTCACAAGTGGCATTCATTAAAATGTATCCTTGTTGAAACTTTGAAGGCACTAGTTATAAAATTCTGCTCCTGTAACGGCTTTTGTCATGAAACGAAACCAATTCTCGAATTTTACTATTTCATTAGTTCTCCATCTGTTGTCGAGGGGGTGTTCTTTTTTTTGGTGTGAGCAACTCCACCAGTACACTCCTCAACTCAACTCTCAAAACCCAAAGTACACCGGTACGTATTTGGTGTATATCCATATCTATGGGATCCTTTTATTTTATCTGTCCTTCTGTTAAGCTTCAATAAAAGTGAAAGAAAAAAAGAAAAATATATAAGAATTCAAATGAAATTGTTGAAATAAATTATTTATGATGCAACATTGATGGGGGGGTAATTTTTTGGAAGTTCAATACTGTGGTAGCCGCGGCAGTGGCAGACAGTGAAAACGCGAAGTACGATGGGTGACATAGCACATGCTGTAGTTCCACTTCTTACTGCTGTTCTACAAGGATAACATTCTGCGCCTAGCTTCATATTATTTGATTATTTTCTTTTTCAACAATTCAGTTATATATATGTAGATACAACCTTACCTATGTCGTTTTATTTATTTAATTTTGCCTTTTTGTGTGTAAAATAACACTCAAGTTTTTCTCCATGGAGGTCCTTTTAACTATTTAAAGGATAGGTTGGAAAATGCATAAGAATATAGGTATGTGATTGTATATGGAATAAGTTTAAAAGACAACAAATTTTTTTGACCATGAAATTCAAAGTGAAGGCCTTTTTTTATTATCATTTGTTTATACAGATATACATATATATATATGTACATATATATATAGGTATATAGATATACATATATTTATACCTTCATAGGTAGGTATTTTTGCATAAATATACATATATGTAGTTGAAAAGTGGGGGCGGTCGAAGGTTAAATTGAAGCTTATAGTTTTATTTAGTCATACGTTGTGGTTTGGTTAGGGAATTCCTGTTTTGGTTCAAGTTCAAACGAACGCTTCTCTTGGCAACTTTATTTGCCATAAGCCTATAAGTGAATTTTAGAAATTTAAATTTTTGTGATTTTTGTAGTGTTTTCACAAAAAGTCAAAAATGGTTCGAAGTGTACGTAAGTTGTAGTTTCGGATGTAAACTTTTCATATCGATTTAAATAAAAAATAGATCTCATATAAAAATTTCAACGGTCCATAAACAAAGTTTCCAAAAAAGTTAAAGTTTGACACATCAAAAGATAAATACTCCAAGTTGCTTGTAATAAGAGCACTAGAAGTTTTTTGAGAAATTCAATTTTATTTAGTGACATGGGTTGAGGTCGAAATACTGTATGGTTCATAGTACTGTATTTAAATTATAGCATGTTAAAATTCTGTATTTAAAAATTCTTTAAATAGTCTGAAAAAGACAAATCAATTTAATAATGTTAAAAAGTGCTCACGATTTTTCTTTTTAACCCATTTTCAGAATTTTGAAGTACAGAGTTTATAAAACAAATTATTTTTGATTAATACAATTTTTCATTAACTGTATTATGCAATATATATTCAGACAATAACTTGCGTAATTTTGTATTAATAAACGTGAACTTTGTGTGTTTCTAAAAAGTAGTTAGTTTTTAAGTTTTAACTGAATATTTATTTGTAAAGGGGCAAAAAGATGGAATATCAAGCAAATATGAATACTTACCTTTTAAATTTAGAATGAGTTAAGGTTTTAATAATTAATATCATCAAGCATTCAGCAGTTGGACAAAATCACAACTTAAAACCTTTTAAAACAAAAAATTAATGGTACAACTATAATTGTGAGTCAGCAAGAAAAAATCTTTTAAACTTTTAATAAATTTACCGAAAAACTCGGATATGGAGCAAAACTGAACTATTTAAGAGCGCAGCGTAACTTTAAGGCAATTTGTAAAAGAAGCAAGAGCTTTAACTAGTAAGAGAGATTAGATATAAAGAACATTAACATTTCATGTATAGGGTTTTTCAATAAGGGTGGGAGATGTTGTGTGAAGATGTCGTGGAGTTTGCTGTTTGGCACGTAGCGCCCCCGCCGCCGCCGCCGTCCTGCTGGAACCACATCTTGTCTAGGTCCATATGGTTCAATTTGGGCCATAAGAAATTAGTTATCATCGTTATGTAGCGCTCGCTATTGACAGTGACCGCCTCACCAACGTCGTTTTCAAAAAAGTATGGACCAATTACGCCGCCGCGTAAATCCCAAAATTCACACCAAACGGTAACTCTTTTTGAGGATGCATTTTCACCTGGTGAACATCGCGTGGGTTGGTGTCGTCCCATATACGGCAATTTTGCTTGTTAACACAGCCATTCATCCAAAAATGCGCCTCGTCACTAAAGATGATTTTTCGGCCAAAATTGGGATCCTCTTCCAAACGATTTGAAGCCCAGTCAGCAAACAAACGGTTTTGTCTATAGTCATGAACTTTGAGCTCCTGGGTCAGTTGGATCTTGTACAGGTTTAGGCCCATGTCTCGACGCAAAATTCGCCAAGTTCTTGTGCACGCGAGTAATAGACTGCCTCGAGTTCTGCTGTACACTTTCACGGACCGTGCCGATGTTCTCGGCCGATCTTGCGTTCTTTGAACGTACGGGTGTTGGCTGACAAGCTGTAAGAAAAAAAAATTGAATACTTTCCCATAGCTTTAAGACCATAAGCTGGAAATTCCTTGTCCACATAAGAGGAAAGAGGAAACCACAATGGTAGCCCTCAGCGCTTGACTCGCTCAGGAAAGAATGCAGGAAACTCTTCAACCGAGCCAAAGCCGCAAGACTAGCCTCTCACTGGGATTCTTACAAAGAATCCCTAAGAATTTACAAGAAGGCACTAAGGAAATCTAAACGATCTTCTTGGCGATCCTTCTGTGGCACGATAGAAGAAACTTCTGAAGCCTCTAGGTTACGGAAAATTCTTTCAACTAATCCAGCGATGCCAAGCTGCTTGAAAAATGCAGACGGCTCCTGGACAAATTCAAGTAATGAATCGCTGAACTTACTACTGGATACTCATTTTCCTGGTAGTTCTTTTACAGAGATTTGCAACGGTTATATACGTTCAAGTTCCAATACAACATATCCACAAGGTCTGATCACAAGGGACAAGATACAATGGGCTCTCAACAGCTTCAAACCATTTAAATCTGCAGGACCAGATGGAATAATACCAGCCGAGCTACAAAAGCCTTCCGACATAATTGCACCAATCCTTGAGGCAATTTTTACCAGCTGTCTTTACCTGGTCCATGTTCCCTCGGCATGGCGAGAAGTTAAAGTTGTTTTTATACCCAAGGCAAGTAAATGCTCGCAAGTCAATCCTAAAGATCTACGACCTATAAGTCTATCATCATTCCTTTTTAAGACGTTAGAAAGATTGATTGATATCCATTTAAGGGCAAGTATTGATACAAGACCTCTGTCTTCGTCTCAACATGCCAACTGTAAAGGTAAATCGGTGGAAACAGCGGTACACTACTCGAATATTCCCTTCATCATAAAGAGTTCACTATGGTTGCTTTCCTTGACATCGAAGGTGCCTTTAACAACGTGGACACATCTGCACTAACATCTCTAAATGAAGAGAGTTCGCTTCGGGAGTTAATTCATTTAATGCTTACTAGCAGAATAATTAACTCAAAACTGGGCAACTCTTCTGGCAGACGATTCGTTAGTAGAGGGACACCGCAAGGTGGTGTTCTATCCCCTCTCCTCTGGAACCTAGTGTTAAATGAAATCCTAACTAGTCTGGATGCGGAGGGTTTCAGAGTGATAGCCTATGCGGACGACGTTGCTATAGCAGTTTCAGGAAAGCATCTTAACACGTTAAAAGAACTCTTACAAAATGCCTTAGACAGACTAATACTTTGGGCTGATCGGTGTGGACTGGGTGTTAACCCACACAAAACCGATTTGGTCTTATTTTCGAGGAGATACAAAATTCCATTTGTCAACCCTCCCCATATTAAAGGAATCCAATTAAAATTCTCAGACGAGGCTAAATACCTGGGTCTTGTCTTAGATAAAAAACTAAATTGGAAACGCAACGTAGAGGAAAGAGTCAAAAAAGCTACTGTAGCTCTCTTTTCTTGCAAAAAGCCATCGGTAATAAATGGGGCTTACAACCCAGAATCACGCATTGGCTACTTACTTACTTACTTAAGGTGGCGCTACAGTCCTGTGTGAACTAGGGCCTCACCCAACAAACTTCTCCATCTAGCTCGGTCCCTAGCTAGATGTCTCCAGTTTCGCGCTCCGAGTTGGGTGAGGTCACCTTCCACTTGTGCGCGCCACCTGATTCGCGGTCTTCCTCTACTGCGCTGTCCTGTGGGTGTGGATTCGAAGACTTTCCGGGCCGGAGCATTGGTTTCCATGCGCTCTACGTGACCTAGCCATCTTAGTCGTTGGACTTTTACCCTTCTTGCTAAGTCTACGTCGCTGTACAGCCCGTACAGCTCGTCGTTCCATCTTCTCCTCCACTCCCCTTCGATGCATACGGGACCGTAGATCACACGAAGAATCTTTCTCTCGAAACGACCCAAGGTGCTTTCATCCGCTTTTGTCAAAGTCCATGCTTCTGCACCGTATAGCAGGACGGGGATGATAAGGGTCTTATATAGCGACACTTTGGTCCTTCGAGAGAGAATTTTTCCACTCAATTGCTTTCTTAACCCAAAGAAACAGCGGTTAGCAAGAGTTATTCTTCGTTTAATCTCAGCGCTGGTGTTGTTTTCTGCGTTTACAGCGGAGCCTAGGTAGACGAAGTCCTTGACTACCTCAAAGTTACGTCTATCGATGGTGACGTTTTGACCAAGACGTCGGTGTTGTAGGTCCTTTCTTGATGACAGCATGTACTTTGTTTTGCCCTCATTAACCGTTAAACCCATTTTTGCCGCCTCTGCCTCAATACTCACAAAAGCCCCATTGACATCACGCATTGGCTATACACATCGGTAATCAGACCGATTTTAATATACGGTGTGTCAGTATGGTGGACTGCTTTAGAAAAAGGTATAAACCGAGATAAATTAAATAAAGTCCAACGTTCAGCTTGTCTATGTATAAGTGGATCGCTTCGCACGACCCCATCTGCGGCACTGGACACCTTACTCTACCTAACACCTCTTGACATTTTTAGCAAACAAATAGCTGCAAGCTCTGCTATTCGCCTCAAAGCTTCGTCGCAGTGGACTAACAACAACATTGGCCACTCCGTAATTCTTAGGTATTTAGAATCAATTCCAAAGCACACATACTACACCATCCCCCAACTGCAATTCGACAGAAATTTCCAGATTTCTATACCTCCCAGATCTTTTTGGGAGGATAAGACATTCTTCGAAGATGGTTCAATCCATTTCCATACAGATGGGTCAAAAACAAAAGAAGGGGTTGGTGGAGGTGTGTACTCTGAACGACTGATATTAAGTCTCTCATTCCGCCTTCCCAATCACTGTAGCGTGTTCCAGGCGGAACTTTTGGTGTGGACTGGGTGTTAACCCACACAAAACCGATTTGGTCTTATTTTCGAGGAGATACAAAATTCCATTTGTCAACCCTCCCCATATTAAAGGAATCCAATTAAAATTCTCAGACGAGGCTAAATACCTGGGTCTTGTCTTAGATAAAAAACTAAATTGGAAACGCAACGTAGAGGAAAGAGTCAAAAAAGCTACTGTAGCTCTCTTTTCTTGCAAAAAGCCATCGGTAATAAATGGGGCTTACAACCCAGAATCACGCATTGGCTACTTACTTACTTACTTAAGGTGGCGCTACAGTCCTGTGTGAACTAGGGCCTCACCCAACAAACTTCTCCATCTAGCTCGGTCCCTAGCTAGATGTCTCCAGTTTCGCGCTCCGAGTTGGGTGAGGTCACCTTCCACTTGTGCGCGCCACCTGATTCGCGGTCTTCCTCTACTGCGCTGTCCTGTGGGTGTGGATTCGAAGACTTTCCGGGCCGGAGCATTGGTTTCCATGCGCTCTACGTGACCTAGCCATCTTAGTCGTTGGACTTTTACCCTTCTTGCTAAGTCTACGTCGCTGTACAGCCCGTACAGCTCGTCGTTCCATCTTCTCCTCCACTCCCCTTCGATGCATACGGGACCGTAGATCACACGAAGAATCTTTCTCTCGAAACGACCCAAGGTGCTTTCATCCGCTTTTGTCAAAGTCCATGCTTCTGCACCGTATAGCAGGACGGGGATGATAAGGGTCTTATATAGCGACACTTTGGTCCTTCGAGAGAGAATTTTTCCACTCAATTGCTTTCTTAACCCAAAGAAACAGCGGTTAGCAAGAGTTATTCTTCGTTTAATCTCAGCGCTGGTGTTGTTTTCTGCGTTTACAGCGGAGCCTAGGTAGACGAAGTCCTTGACTACCTCAAAGTTACGTCTATCGATGGTGACGTTTTGACCAAGACGTCGGTGTTGTAGGTCCTTTCTTGATGACAGCATGTACTTTGTTTTGCCCTCATTAACCGTTAAACCCATTTTTGCCGCCTCTGCCTCAATACTCACAAAAGCCCCATTGACATCACGCATTGGCTATACACATCGGTAATCAGACCGATTTTAATATACGGTGTGTCAGTATGGTGGACTGCTTTAGAAAAAGGTATAAACCGAGATAAATTAAATAAAGTCCAACGTTCAGCTTGTCTATGTATAAGTGGATCGCTTCGCACGACCCCATCTGCGGCACTGGACACCTTACTCTACCTAACACCTCTTGACATTTTTAGCAAACAAATAGCTGCAAGCTCTGCTATTCGCCTCAAAGCTTCGTCGCAGTGGACTAACAACAACATTGGCCACTCCGTAATTCTTAGGTATTTAGAATCAATTCCAAAGCACACATACTACACCATCCCCCAACTGCAATTCGACAGAAATTTCCAGATTTCTATACCTCCCAGATCTTTTTGGGAGGATAAGACATTCTTCGAAGATGGTTCAATCCATTTCCATACAGATGGGTCAAAAACAAAAGAAGGGGTTGGTGGAGGTGTGTACTCTGAACGACTGATATTAAGTCTCTCATTCCGCCTTCCCAATCACTGTAGCGTGTTCCAGGCGGAACTTTTGGCGATAAAAGAAGTCTTGTACTGGCTTAAAGAAAACGTAATATCAACATCTGATATCCGTATTTTCTCAGATAGTCAGGCCGCTATCAAGTCTCTGGATTCTGTCTCTACAAACTCTATAACAGTCCATAACTGTCGATCATCTCTAATGGAGATGGCACAACAGTTTAATATTCACCTTTGCTGGGTGCCGGGCCATAGAGACATTCCAGGTAACTGCAAGGCAGATCAACTCGCCAGGAACGGTACAGTACAGCCCATCCTACCACGTTTGGCACGTACTGGCATACCAATCGCTACTTGTAAACTGTTGCTAATGCAAGACACTGTGAGGAGGGCAGGCACCAGGTGGAACAACATCACCACGTGTCAAGTCACAAAAAACATCTGGCCAACACTGGATTTAAAACGTTCAAGGTGCTTGCTCTCTCTAAGCAGATCGCATATAAGCTCGATAATAGGTGTCATAACCGGACACTGTCTAATAGGAAAGCACGCCATGAGATTAGGCGTATTCTCAAATGACTTTTGCAGAAGCTGTATGGACGAGGAAGAGGAAGAAACAGTTTTTCATCTTCTCTGCACATGCCCTGCTCTGGCTCGAAAACGCAAGAATTACCTAGGAGAATTCTTCTTTAACGATCTAAACGATCTAAATCATATTAACATAATCAGCATCTGACGTTTCGTAAGGGACTCAAACTGGTTCCATTAAGGTTAGGAGGAAGCCTCAAGATTCATGTGGTATTACAATGGGCCATTAAACTGGCCCAAGTGTGTCCGTTTCCATCTTGGACAGCCACTATAACCTAACCTAACCTAAGACCATAAGCTCATGATGCTTGGTTTTTCTAAATGCCATAAAGCCAACGAAAGAAGCAATTTATTAAAGGAAACTATTGATGAGCGCATTATCTCGAATCGTCGTTGGCCTGTGGCGTGGCCTATATGATCGTTAGATTTAACAGCGCTGGATTTTTGTTATGAGGTCCTGTGAAATCTCTTTTCTACGCAGATCAGCTCGAGATAATTGATGCCTTGGAAGAGAATAGTCGGTGCGTGATTACTGACATAAGTCCCCAATTGCTGCAAAAATGCCCTTGAATGGCTAACTTTTATCATTATAACTAAGCTGAATTCTTAGCCATAACCCTAAATTACATGCATTTTATTTCTTCTTGAAAAGCGCACTTATAAAAAAACACCTTTACAACATTAGTTAGTTCCGGATAGAAAGGTTGGAGTTCTTAGCTATTAACTAGTACATTCTTCTGTACTTCAAGTTCAGCTACTCTTATTTTCTTATTGATGTGCTATCTCCATTTAAGCTTTGCATCCAAAGCCATTCCACGGTATTAGGCGGAATTGGAGTATGATACCTCTGAACTGCTTATTGGAGATTTGAACATTATTTATGTTTTTGTGCGTAAAATTTAGTTTTATACGCTATTATCTCGTGTCCAAAAACTAACTTTATCGACTGCATTTATCAATTTTTCGGGCACCAATAAATACTGCAATATCATCAGCAAAAGTGGCCATGAAAGCATTGGTATCCACTGGAATATCCCTTGTGTAAAAAGAATACAAGTTAAGTCCTAGAACACTTACTTGAGGTATACCGGTTTGTTTTTGTCTTAAGTTCCGAGAAAATTGGTACTACCTTACTCTAAAGTGTTCACCTCCTAACATATAATAATAATATTTCGTTGTACTGGGCTTGAGCAACATCTATGAATATAGCCGAGCATACTTCTTTTATCTTAAAGTGCGTTTGGAATGTTTATTTCTATATCCAAACTGATGGTTCGAAATTAGTTTTCTTTCTTCTATAAGTTTGCTGAGCCCGTTCAGTAACAGATTTTCGTTCAAGTATAACAACGACTTCTTGCAATTTTCCAACGATTTGGATGTACCACTGATTCTTTTTCTTTAGTTCATTGTTTAGACGGTTAACGACTGTCTAATCATTTACCATTTCCTTTAAATTCTTCTTTTCTCCAAATCAGCTCCTTCATTTCCACAAGATATTTTATTTCTGTGTGTCTTGAGTTCGAAATAGTTATAGTATTTCTTCCGCAGCCTGTTTCACAAACTAAACTTTCCCAATAATTATGGAACACAACCTCTTTAAAGTGATTGCCTAAGCTGACTTCGCAGTAGAGGAATATATCATTCAATTTTTCCAAGATCTCGTTCATGATTTGTTTGCCTCACGGATAGCCTTAATGAAGTCAGTTTTAAGCGCTTAAATCGTTTTACGAATGTAGGCATAACCTCCGTTCTTCACGGTTCCTCACAAAAGAGTCTTAAGGGGTCAAATCCCAGCCAAGCTGGTTGATAACGTGATTTGGGAATTTGGTGCGAAAAAGATCAATTGCGGCATGAACTGTCCTAGCCAACCAATATTAACAAAAAGTCCGTCGTCCAAATCCATGTCTTCAAATTGATCAAAACTAAGTCGATTAACAAGGATATGTACCTATTATGTGATCGAAATGTTGTTTCCAGCCTCATTTTTGAAGAAAACGGTCCATTGATGCCTTAAAAAGAACAGACTAAATGTTCCACCCTGTGTTATTCCGAAAGTAGCATTTGTTGTCCTGACTTCGAATTTGACCCCGGATTTGCTTATTCGTTTTAAGATACAAAAATAAAACATTTACCTTTGATCATATTTTTTGAAAGCAAAGTTAGAGATATGTTAACTGTTTTTTAAGGCCCAGATTTGGTAAACTGGTTTTCGATTAGATTAGATTAGATTAGATTAGATTTTATTTGTTTAAATCAATATACAATTGTTTGTTTTTTTAACATATAAAAATAAAAATAAAAATAAAATAAAATAAAATAAAATAAAATAAAATAAAATAATAGGCTATGGTGTTACCGTCTGCCTGATTGGCTATTTAAACTGAAGTGTTTATGTGATTTTTTTTTTTAATAATATAAATCAGAGGTATTTTTCGGGGTATAATTAATATAACTAAAAACAATATAAATATATAAAAACAAAAATTTTGAGGTTAAACTATAGTTTTACATTTTAATATTGAAATTAAATGAATGTTTAAAGATAATTTGACCTTTGAGCGGAAAAGAAAGTAAGGTACATATATAAAATTAATAGGACTTTTAGTTTAGTCAAAACAAAGATAAGATACATACGTATTATTAAGTCTACATGGGCTTTGAGTTTAGCGAAAACGGAATAAGAAAATAAGAAATTATAGAAAATAAGTAAGACTTTTAGTTTAGTCAAAACAAAGTAGAGATACATATATAGGTATAATTATACATGTTAATAGAATTTAACAATTTAAAATCTCGATACAATTATACGTCTTGGCTTTTAGTTTAGCTAAAACAAAAAAGAAAACATTTTCATAAGTGTGATTAATCATAACTTTGAAACATGACATACTATTGTAATAATTTACTTATTTTTAGATTTAAATGTATTCCGACATTATCAGGTTTCTATATTCTGAAGCTGCTTCGAGGTAATGGTATAAGTTAAGCCAGTTTTCACCGTTTAATACGTTTTTTGTTTGTTCCAATGACAAAGTTATTTTTCCAAGACATCGGATTCTAATTTCTTTATAGACAGGGCAAATTGATAAAAAGTGAAAGCAATCTTCATTTGAATTAAGGTTACATAGAGTGCACCGTGTATCTGAGGAATTTCTGTAAGGTGATCCATTCAAATTTAGTGTTTAACTTCTAGCTCTGCAAATAAAGTATATCGCACGCACGCTATATTTGTCATTGAAATAATTTTCTACGAAGTCATGGGTAAGTTCTGAGTACAGTAGTCTATTGGTTGATGAGATTGATCTTTGTAAACTATCATTACGTTGAAATATGTCTATCTCTTCTAACAATCTATAAAGTTGACTTTTTAATAGATCAAGATTATCACATTGAATTGTAAGCTCTACACCACATACTTGCGCCCAAGTACGCCATTCCTTTATCCATTCTACTTGCTTTCGAAAAATGTATCTAGCAAGCCTATTCGGTATTCTTCTAGGTGTGTAAGTGAGAATTTTTAAGATGTGGTCAAAATGAAGTTTTAGTGTATGCACGAAAAGAGTTGGAAGTCCGGTTTCAAGGTTAAGGACGTAGTTTGGTGTGTTTGACGGCAGATAAAATAGTTTTTTTTTAGAAAAAAGCGTTGCAGTTTTTCAACTTCTTCGTATGCAATATACCCCCATGTCTGACAGCTGTAGCACATGACTGAACGCATAATAGCTTCGAATACTTTATATTTAGCTGATGATGGGATTTCAGCACGGGATATAACTTTTTTCCAAGAAACGTTGATCATTGTTTTTGCTGATACCAATTTTGTCTCTAGATGTGATGACATATTCATATTAAAGTGAAAAAGAATGCCAAGATATTTATATTCATTAACTATTTCGATTATTTGACCATCAAAATGCCACTTTTCAGTTTTTTCAAGCTTCGTTTGCCTGTTTTTCACAATCATTATTTTTTATTTTTCGAGGTTAACAGTTAAATTCCATGTCTTACAAAATTCTGAGAGTCTGTTAATCATGAGTTGTAAGCTTTGAGGGGATTCTGCCATCAGGAGTATGTCGTCAGCATACAGGAGAATTTTTATGACTAGGTCATCTATTTGCACACCAGCTGGTAGTTGCATAGAAATGTCATCTATGAAGATTGCGAACAATACTGCGCTTAACAGACATCCTTGTTTAACTCCAGATTTTGTCTCGAGCCAATCGGACGTACTCTTTCCATTCCACACACATTGACGCGTGTTTTTGTACATATTTCTTAAAATTCGAATAAGCTTAGTTGACAAACCTTTTTGAGACAGCTTGTAAAACAATGCATTACGATCTATCGAATCGAAAGCCGACTTGAAATCAACGAAAAATATGTACAATTTTCTTTTTTGTCTCAAGAAGTATTGTGAAATTGACGTTAATGTAAAAATATTGTCTATGGTTGAGTATCCCTTCCGAAAACCTGATTGGAACTCACTAAGTATCTCTTTTTGATCTAGCCACGCATTTATGCGTTCTAACAGAATAGACGTACAAATTTTAACTACTGAATTCATAAAAGATATGCCTCTGTAATTACAAGGCAAGTTTGCATCACCTTTTTTGAAAATAGGATAGACAATGGAATCCCTGAAGCTTTGAGGTACATCTCCCGAATTGTAGATATAATTGAATATCTCCAACATTTTCGATTGAAATTCATGAGGAGCATTTTTATAAAATTCGTTTGGAATTCTATCAGGGCCTGGTGCCTTATTATTTGCTGCTTTGAATAAAGCAGTTTGCAATTCGATCATTGATATCTCTCGATCCAAGAAATCATTACAAATAAATGGCTCTGCATACAAAAAGCTACTCGGTTCTACCTGAGGATTCAGGAGGAGTTTAAAATAATTTGCAAGATCTTTAACATTAAGTCTTATCCCACAAATCATGCTTTGACCTTTTAGTTGGTTGATTTTACACCAAAAATTTCTACCGTTGCATGCAGTTGAGAGTTCTGCTGCTATCGACCGGAAAAATTGTTCTTTTTTTAATTTACATATTTGTTTGTAGTTTTTATTGGCCACAATGTACTTTCTGGTAAGTGTTTCATTTAAATTAGGTGAAGAATTTATTTCCCTTAGCAGTGTAAATGATAAGTTTCTGGCTGTGCTACATTCATTATCAAACCATCGCTGTTTGTAGTTGAGTTTTTTTGAATTTTGCTTTTTAGGGTTTGCTTTTATAATACAGCCGTTTAAAAAAGATATTTTCCCTTCAGCATTCACTGGGTTTGAAGTAGAAGGATACAAATTTTGTATTATTTTATTTTGGTATATTTCTATTCTACTTTCCTTCCATATTAATTTTGGTGGTAAGTTAAATGTATAAATGTCTTGATCTTCTACGGCGTCGATCAAAAACGAAACAACTAGTGGCATATGATCCGAAAATGTCTGTGAGTCAACTTTGAACGATTGAATAAGCTTTCTCCAACCTGGGGATACTGCACAATAGTCTACAACTGATTTACCTGGGCCCCCTATAAATGTGAATGCGCCTTGATTATCCTGTTTACTGCATCCGTTAAGGATAAAAAAGTCATTGATTTGACACATTTCCAAGAAAATGCGTCCACTCTTATTAGTAACTCTGTCCATAGAGCATCTTTTTTCTAAAATAGTCGATTCGGTCGTTAGTGGTTCTGTAAGTACTGTTTTTATTTGTGTCGTCCCTGTGCGAGCGTTCATATCCCCTATTAGCATTATATTTTCAAAATTAGTAGTGTTCAGTAATTCATTTACTTCTTCGAAGTTGTTATTCCAATTGTTACAGTTAATATATACTGGGAAAATGTGATAACTGATATTACAATAATTTACTGGTTTTCTACGCCACCTTAACACGATTAAGGTACATGTTATAAAGCTGAGTCAATTTATAAAGTTAAATATTAGCCATGTAACGACTTTTATACGTTCAGTTGTTTTGTTCATTTAAACGTCAAAATAATACATGTTTGAGACTTTACCAATAATTTTAATTGTACCTGTAGAATGCCTTTAAGCTATTCAAATACTAAGTCCATTGTTTTGGTGCGCTTGTGTCCTGTTTTTGTTCCCCATCTAATTTAGGCTCTATACTCAAAGCTATAGCTCTAACTTTAAAAATTCCTTAGAAAATTTTTACAATTCCTTTTCGTAAGTTTCTTTTTTCAAATCAATAATCATTTTTGAAACTTCTCAAACTAATCTTTGATTTTCAATCTTTTTTTTTTGTTGTTGTTTACAGAAGACAAGAATCAATGTATCAAATGACAGGACTTTATTCAGAAACAAATAGCGGCGATGACAGCAGCATCGATGTACCTGCCGATTCGGGTAGTCCAGAGCCAATTATGCCACAAAGCAGCAGCAGTTGCAGTGGTACTAATAATAATCATAATAACAATGCTGCCTCATCAAGTGGCCCTTCTACCTCAACAACAAATCCACATCGCACCAATCACCACCATCAACATCAACATCATGCGCATCACAATAGCGTCACAGATACGGTGATCAAATGCCATAGTCGTCAAGCGTCCAGTTCGTTAGTGGATAGTCGAAGTAGTGGTGGTGGCCATCATCATCCGCAACAACAGCACCCGCCATCGCTGCCGCATCAACAACCATCCTACGATGATCCAGCTGATGATCCAGATTTACAAAGCCGCGATTGTGGCATTCTCAATTGTCGTCCATTTGTTATACAAAAATTTGCTAGAATTAAAATTTTCGTCCTTCTGCTATCGATGCTAGTCACTCTGCAACAGGCTTTAAGTTCTGGATACATAAATTCGGTGATAACAACAATTGAAAAACGTTTTGATATTCCATCGAGTTATTCCGGCTTGATAGCTTCGAGTTATGAAATTGGCAATGTGATTACGGTGATATTCGTCAGCTATTTGGGCAGTAGGAGGCATATACCAGTCTGGATTGGAATAGGTATAACCATTAGTCATGAATAAACCTTAAAATATATACATAACTTTACAATTTGTCCTTTTTAGGTGCTGTGATCATGGGAATTGGTTCGTTGGTCTTTATGGTGCCTCACTTTACTGGCGAAGCAAATCCAGGCATAACTCTTGCAAATCAAACTAGTGATAACATCTGTCGTGGAGTCTCGATCAGAGAACACGACATGGGTCTGGGAAGACTTTCGTCTGGTCTGTCAAATCAACCACTCGCTCCGCACACATTGAGAGAGGATAATTGTCTGAAAGTAAAGTCTTCGACATTTGGGCCGGTTTTGTTGTTTGTTATTGCCCAATTGCTGTTAGGATGTGGCGGCAGTCCATTGTTCACTCTCGGAACTACTTATGTGGATGATCATGTAAAGACAGAAAGCTCTTCTATGTATATTGGTAAGTTGGAATGTTTTCCTATATTTTCTTACTTTTGAATACAAATATAAAAATTATGAATTTATTTTGTTTTTAGGATGCATGTACAGTATGGCTGCATTTGGACCAGTTCTAGGATTCCTCTTGGGTGCATATTTGCTCTCCTTCCACATGGACTCACTCTCGTCGGCTATAATATCAATTGGTAAGATTAAATAAGAAATGCGAAATGCCTTTGTCAGAATATTAAAAGGTTTTTCATCTCTGCAGGACAAAATTGAAATTAATCCTAATTTAATTCTGAAAATTTCGGAGTTTGACACTGAAAATAAGTTGATGATCTCACACTGAAAATCATGAACGTCCACAAAGTAATGAAATATTACTCTCTTTAAATAATCAGTTAAACCCCTTAGACAAGAAAATGGGCAGGCTCAGACAACTGAAGCGATTTCTTTTTCAGTCAACTGCATTCTTTGAACGCACATTAAAACCATGACAGCTAGTTAATTTTTCAGATGTCATTTAGATGAAAAAAAACGTGATCTGCTGACATTTTGACATAAGTAGACTTGACTTCATTGGGCAGGTTCAGACAACATAAGAGACTTCATTTGCAGTCAACTTCATTCTTTGAACGTAAATTTTGACTAAAGCAACTAGTTAGATTTTCAAGTGTCATACATTTCAAACTCAGACCTTTACTTTACTAACCTATACCCTCAGTTCGTCATACAAAAACTACCAAAAATATTATAGTCTACAAAACACTCCTCAGGCAAGCTAAAAGTCCATCACGATTCGTATTTTGTATTGTACATGTATGTATGTATATCGTTTCCTATTTGAAAAGGAACCTTTTTACACAAAACACTAAATGGAATTGTGCAGAAAATAAAAACATCATAGAGTAATAAAGTTAAGCTTTCAGATGAATGAAAAAACATGATCAACTGTCATTTTGACATAAGTGGACTTGACTTATTTCTTGACTATCTTTCCAGTCCATTAAAGTTGCCTTAATTGGAAGGTAATTTTTTGGCATCTGGCCAATCAGATACTAGAAACTTGCCTAACTTTCAAGTCCCTTATATCGTCTGAACCTGCCCATTGTAAAATAGATTTTTCTTGTCTAACTTTCCAGTAAGCTTTAAAGTAAAATTGTATTAATTGGGAGACAATTTTGGCAGACACTAGTTACTTGCCTTACATTTAAGTCCCCTATGTCGTAGGAACCTGTCCAATCTTTTTATTAAGTAAGTCAATGTCTGCAGGCTTAAACAACTGACGTTTGCCTTATCTTCTACCTTCGGTGGGCTGGCCCGGTTTTAGCGTAGAATGTGAAGGCATCTTCGTTGTTGAAATTTATTATAACTTCCATAATGCTGAAGTGTCTTTGCTCGTATAATCGTTGATGGGTTGTCATCTTTCTAATAAGCTGTTTCGGGTGGTTGGCTAAGTCACCTAATAGTATTATAATTTTAATATTCTGTAGTGCTTTTGACGCTCTCTGTCGAAGATAAGTCCAGTGCAGATTCTCATTATCTTCATTTCGAAGACTTTCAGCTGATTCACGGCTGTTGTTTAAATGAAATACCAAACGGGAAAGCTGTATCCAATTACTGGTCTCAACACCTCCTTTTATATCAGGATCTTGGTATGTTGACTTTGTCTAGTACTTCTCTTCATCAATGAATGGAGATGATGGAAGACCCTTTCCAATCTCACCAACTTGTGGATATGACTTCCCAGGTACTTGATGGTCCTCTTTGTTGACAGTGACGATCCGTCTGGAAGTTTAAATCTTAGGCGTCTGCACTTGAACGCTCTTCGGTATCCTCTACGGACGACTGTTGACGGTCTTCTCAAGCAAATGATTTCAGACTTTGCAGCATTTATTTTAATACTCCACTTCATTGGATGTAGGCTTTTCTTACACCTTTAAGTGGTGACATGGATGTGCAGTAGGTCAGGGAGTCATCGACGTAAAGTAGGTTCTCGCAGTTTTCGGGTATAGTTTGTTTGGAAGTCAAGATACTATATGGAAACAGGCATAGTTTCGAACCTTGGGTAACTCCAGCCCTGATATTCTTCATTGACGATTACCATTTCTCCAATTGTACATTTGAATTTTCTGAAAGAAAGAAAATAGAAAATGATTTGTATTATTGCATTTGGAAAACAAATTTTGTGAAGCTTATTAATCAAAACGCTGTCAAATGCTTTCTCAACATCCAGAATGCATCTGCAACGGTGACACGATTACTATTAAGAACTGAGGTGATGTCGTGTTGACCCTCTAGCATAGGAGGTTGAGTATTTCTCTCGAAAGCCAAACTGCATTTCAGGATTTTCAATTAAAGACCTAGCTTCGCATTAAATGTTTTTAACTTCATGCTTTACGACGTTTATTATCCATTTGGTAAAGGAAATACTACAATGCTAGTGTCCTATTCAGTCTAGCATTTGTTCTCTTTGAAAAGATCCGTTAATCCTTTCTTTCCGATTTTATACGATTTGTGATTTAAAGCTAGATACGAAATACAAGCGATTTGAACTTCCAAACCGAGACCCTTTTTTGTAGTAGTAAACCTCTTTTCAATTATTTTTCAGATCCTGGTGACCGTCGTTGGGTTGGCATGTGGTGGGGTGGATTCCTTTTATGTGGAATTTTGCTACTTGTTGTGGCAATTCCATTTTTCTCCTTCCCCAAGGTAAGCTTCTTTCTCTAATTTATCTTATTTTTGAAATTTTCTAAAGATTCTCTATTTGTTTTTGTCGTCCAGGTCCTAACACATGAGAAGAAAAAAATCCGCAAAACCTCTGAAAAGCTACTGCCACCAGTCCTGCCAAATAATTCAAACAGCTTACCACGCAAACTCGATGACAAACTAAAAAAAGATCTAGGCGATAAAGCACCAGAAGTTAAACCGAAAGTTGATACTGGCTATGGAAAGGATATCAAAGGTACGTTCGAGGAGATTGTTTTCTATGGAGAATCACCTTTAAATTTTTGCAAATTTATATCTATTTCCAGACATTCCTCAGTCGATGTTACGATTAGTAACCAATCCCGTTTATATCACCACATGCCTGGGCGCCTGCATGGAACTTATGATAGTTTCTGGCTTCGTTGTCTTCCTACCAAAATATCTAGAAACTCAATTCAGTTTAGGCAAAAGTCAAGCCAGTGTATTCACTGGATCAATTGCTGTTCCTGGAGCTTGTATTGGTATCTTTGTTGGTGGTTGTATTTTGAAACGTTTCCAGCTTAAGCCGAAAGGTGCTGTTCAATTCGTACTCATATCGAATGTGGCTTGTTTAAGTTGCTATGCCTTGTTGTTCTTCTTGGGTTGCGAGAATTTGAAAATGGCTGGTACCACAATTCCATATTATAATTCATCTACACACAGTTCTCTGGAACCGTTTACTGTGAATTTGACAGCAGCTTGCAATTTTGGTTGTGAGTGTTTGACCACAGATGTTGAACCAGTTTGTGGTAATAATGGGCTGACTTATTTTAGTCCCTGCCATGCAGGGTGTACAGCCTTCTCATCAAGTTCCAATTATACTAATTGTGCATGTAAGAATCTTGGGATAATTCGTCAAATAGAGAATTCAATTTTAAGCCTTCCTCTCTTTTTTAGGTGTTCATTCCAATATAACAAGCATTTTTAATGGACCCGGTGGTAGTCAAGCTCAAGCCTTGAATGCTTATGAAAATTTCGCCGAAGTGACTGTTGTTCCAGTAGCTACAGCTGGCCCATGCACCACTCCCTGCCGCACGATCTATCCGTTTTTGATATTGCTATTCTTTATGACCTTCATGGTGGCCTCGACGCAAATGCCTTTGCTTATGATTGTCTTGCGTTCGGTGTCCGAAGAGGAACGCTCCTTTGCCCTAGGAATGCAGTTTGTTATATTCCGTCTATTCGGATATATTCCAGCACCGATAGTTTTTGGAAATTTAATAGATTCAACATGTTTGCTATGGAAATCGACTTGTGGTGAAAAAGGTGGACGTTGTCTTATCTATGACATAGAAAAATTCCGTTGGAAGTGAGTTATGATTTCATTGGGTTTTTTTGGAAGAATTTTCTATATGTCTTTCGAATTCTGTTTCTTTCAGATACGTTGGATTGTGTGCTTTTGTTAAGATCGTTGCTCTTGCCATATTTATGGTCGATTGGTGGCTGGTGAGAAGGCGTAAGCAATTGGATAAACTGAAACCGCTGAATACTAACGAACTGGTTGTAGGATCGATTATTAGTTTGGACAAACGTAAGTGTAGTCTTAAGAAGCGTTTCTTTAGAAACTTTTTCAAACAAACTCTTTTCCATTTCAGTATTTGAAGAAAAATTAGCCGACAATAATCAAACCGTGGTGCCTTATGGAGGTAATGAACTGATTATACCCTCAGACATCCTTAGGCATTCTCGCAACAATTCTCGCACAATTCAGCTTGAATCTGGGTAAGTCTCAAACTCAACATAAACCTCCCAAAGATATACCTAATTTTGAATATATATTTTTAGCTATGACAAATGTCACAATTCCCTCCATCCATCAGCCGCTGTTCTTCCACAAACCAAATCCAAAAAACACTTCCGTAGTGCATCATGCGATGTTAAAATGATTCGTGGCTATACAAAGGACATAAACGATGACTATAACATCAACACAAACAGCACAAATAGTAAATTCCGTAATCTCAAGAAACTCCAAACACATTCCCGCAATAATTCCAATGACCTTAATTCCACTGATGTAGTGCGACAAAAACTAACCCATTCCAGAAATAATTCCCGTGACGAACCAAATTTAAATATTAAATTCATACAAAATCAACTTCACAAAGACGACGACGATTATGACGATGATGATAATCTAACACCGGGTTGTGGAACTTTTGTGAAGAAACACTCAAGAAATCATTCGTATGATCAAATTTATATGCCAAATAATATTCGATTCGATATTGATCTCTTCCGGGGCAGAAAGAGTGTAAATGTTGTTAAGAATGTTGAAAATAAAGTCAAAAATTCAAATGAAGGTGCTAGTGTTGGAGCTGGTGCTGTTGTTGGAGGTGGAAGTGGGCATTCACGAACTAATTCCAAAGATTTGAATATCAACGATAAGCAAATGATGGCAGTTGAAGCAGCTTCATGTATTCTAAGACATCGTCGAACGAATTCCAAGGATTTAAATGTCATCGTTGGAGGAGGCGAACAGAAAGAAGATAATACAAATGCTGTTCCTATTGCTGTTCCATCATCGACCTCAACCTCATCACACGGACGTTCATCATCTCATCATAAGATTCAAATTGATCATGAAGAGAAATTAACTCCTACTGAAGTTGTTCTGGACGATGTAAATCGTTCATAGGGGCAACGAGTTATTGTCGTTCCAAAAAGAAAGAAACGTCTGTTTTCCTTAGTTTAAACAACAACAACAACAAAAACAAAATTTATAGAATAATAATTATATTATATTTTCAAGGAACCTATCCCCCTTCCCCTCCCTTCTTCGAGTAGGATTATTTTGAGTGTGAATAATTAAATAGTTTGTGTGCAATGTATGGAATGAATGATGTGCACTAGATAAAATATTAAGAAGAGTATAATAATAATATTAATGATTAGATATATACAATACATATACATAGATTCAGGTAGGTAATGTACTTATAAGAGGTATATTATTTACTTAAAGCGATATTTGTGAACATGAATCAATTATTATTAAATAATTAGTAAAGTTAATTCCTTAAAACAGAACAGAAAACAAACCAACAAAAAGTGTGTGCTGGTTATTTATTAATCAAATAAATTCTATTGAAATTTTTAACCGAAATTTATTAGATTCTTAAATATTTTAGGCAACAAATATTTATGATTATAATTTGTTTACATAATTTTGTTTTAAATTTTTTTTTCGATTTACTCCTAATTTTTGTTAGCTGGGTATGCCAAAATATTTTATTTCAATTTGTATTGGTATTTTTCTTAACACTCAGAATTACGTCGGTAGTATTTGATGATAATTGAAATTTGGAGATAGAGAAAGACCAAGTTGGGAATTTTTACTTAGTTGAGTGAAATTTCGTAAACGTTTTCAACATGTTCAAAATCAAAACAATAGAAAAAAAATGAATTGAAAGTGAATTTTAATTGAAATCTGCAGCTAGTTTCTTTTTCGATGTTCCATAACAACAAAACAAAATTGAAAAAATTGTCAAAAAGGAACAAAGTTTTTTGAGGACCTTGGTCGAACTCAATATTTCAAAAAAACCGTGGGAAATGTTTTTGGAATTTTTGAAATTTACAAAATGTCCGTTAATCCTTTATTAAGTTGATATTTTGACTGTAAAGAGAGATTGGGACTACATAAAGGACTTGAAAGTGAGTCAAGTTTCTGAAACTGCGCTGTACCTAAATTAAAATATATAGCAAAATAAAAATAAGTCTCAACCTTTCACAAAAAAAAAAAAACAGACATAAATTTGGATTTCAAGGTTTAAAATAAAGTGTCACTGAATTTTTACCAAAAACCATAAAAATTTGAAATCAATTTTCAATTCCATCAACCAGCTGTTCTGTCAGAAATTCTTGGATACCTTTGGTGTCTTTTTTTTGACATCCCAGCTGTTTTGGATTAGCTGTTCTTTTGCACGTAAAACACTAACAAATAAGTATCCGTATACCCCATCGTTTCAACAACGTATTCAAAAGCTCAAGTCAAGCTCAAGATAACTAAAACATTAAGAGAGCGAAATAAACAACAAATTAAAAATACATCGGCTGTCAGTGAAAAACTTGGTTCTTTTCTTAAAAAATAGTAAAAGTGCAAATATTAAATCAAATATGTTGATCTTAAAAATACTTGATTTGCTTGGATCTCATAATTAAGTAAATATATTCCTTGAAATCTCCTTGCTCTTGATCTACTCCGGAAAACCGACACCTTGTTAATAATTGTTTGTAATATGATTTTCATATCAAAGTTTTCTAAAAACAAAAAACATCAAATAACCTGCCCAGTACTTCCAGCTGCAAAAACTTTTTATAGTGAATTAATTTTGAATACCTAGATACCCAATTAGATAAAATTTATATCAAGTGCACCAAATTTATAGTGGTTCGAAAATGAAAATAGTTTTATTTTAAATTAGTTAAATAAATGATGAAAACAAAAAAGAAGCCGCACTAATAAAATAAAACATAATTAAAATTTATAGTTTAAGAAAAACTAAAATAAGTTAAAGAAAACAAAACATATTTTGTAAGGCACCTTTAGAAAGAAAAAAGAAAACAAACAAAAATCAAGCGCAACTAAAATTTAGTTGATTTTAAGTGTGATATGTAAAGAAAAACAAAACAACAGAAAAAAAAAATAATGATAAAGAAGTTATGATAAGTAAATAATTTATGTTTAAAATACAAATTAAAACAAAAACTAAACAAAATAATGTTCTTAAAAACAGAAAGAAAAAACAAAGTAAAAATTAATTTAATTTCCATAATTTAAAAGAACAATTTAATACACATACAGTGAAACAAAACTTTCAAAATATTATTTAAATAAAATTTAAAACAAAAAATATAAAACAATGTCAATGAAATTTTGTGCTGTGACAAGATAAATGAGAATAATTAATTGCAAAGGGGTATTTAATAATTTTATTAAACAAAACAAAAGAAATACAATTAAAAGAAACAATTAAATAAGAACTAAATAAATTCAGAAATAATGGAAATTTACGTTAAAGGTAAAAGTATTTTATAAATACATAAGACATTTCATTGAGCACTTAAAAACAAATTGGGTTTTAAATTTTCTATGCAGTTTAGGCCAAATGTTCATAACTATAATCGTTACACAAAATAGAGGTGATTGCTTTTACAATTACAATGAAAATGTGAATTATTATTTTATCCCTCAATATGGGTCTTACAATACTTACCACTAGAAGTATACATAGTTTTGGTATTAAATGGGATATGACTTCATTTGAGGTTTATCGTTAATGAAATACTCTTTAGATATTTTTCATTTGTCGAAAACTGAAAATGTGAATGTTGTCAAAAGTTTCAATATTTGGTTTTAAGTATAGAATGGACATAAGGTCTTATTTCAAAATATAGAAAAGGAAAACGTTCTAGGTGAAGTCTTTCAAATAAATCGACAAATAAATGTATCTTTTAAATACATTCAGATGGGCTTTTTTGAGTAAATTTTCCCAGTAAAAATATTTGAAATTGTACTATTCTTTTTAAACTGGAATATTGACTATTGAAATAAAAGTCTAGTTCCCCTTAAAACCTATTTACACTGGTCGACAAAATAAAGTGTTTTTTTCTGTATCGTTAATTAAGATTAGGGATTAAGTTCTTCCGAATTCGAATCTTGCTTTAAAATTTGTCTATCACATGAGGTTTTTAATAATTTCATTAAGAACTAAGCGATTGATTTATACGTTTTATAAAAAATTATTTATAATTAGGTTTCGATATTTTAGATCGTTTTTGAAGAAATTGTAAAGTTGACTATTGTTTTGTCCATTGAGAATTTCTATGAACTGGTCACGGTTAAGGCTCTCACTTCCAAAGAATTGTGATATGTATTTTCAGTAGCATCAAGGTTAAAGATGGTACAAATCCACACTGAATCTCCAATTGACCAACTAACAACATGCTAATCATCTCGCGTTAGTTACTGTCGTCAACGTAATTTTGCGTCAGGTTCAGGTTGCAATACTGGTCGTGGAATTAAAAATTGAAGAACTCTGTTTCTGTATTCCGTCCAATATCTTTCTATAACTTTTGTGTTTCCATTTGCAATTTTGTCCGCTCAGACTTTGTTGACTCTCAACAACTCAATGTTGACCTCATTAAAGAGTTCTGTCCACTTATTTGTCCAGTAATCCGCTTTATTACAATGACATCTGTAAGATTTCTCGGCGATCTATTTTCGAAAAGGGTGCTAAGCTAACTCTTTGGATGTAGATATTTGAAATGAAGTTCGAGTGTTGAGAGGAAGTCCTTTTACGTTATTTGGTGTGTTTGCCGAACCATCTCTTGATGAAAATTCTTTGTAATTTTTCAACTTTGTAATGTGAAATCTAAGAACTTATGAAGTTTTTTTTTCGAAAATTGTATGAAAATACTACAAATATTTAAACTTATGTTGGACTGTCGTGCCAGAGGTCTTGGGTTCGATCCCTGCCTATGCCATCTAAAGTGTTTTTTCACGGGTACTCCCTCTTGCGAGGAATTAACAAATTATCCAAGAGTAATTCTTGTCATGAAAAGTGCTTTCTTAAATTTGACGTTCGGATTCGGCTTCAAACTGTAGGTCCCCTCCATCGCTAACAACAGTACTCGCACACAGGAATGGTTGAGAGTTGTAAGTCACTAGGCCCTAGTTCTCAACGGACTGTTGCGCCACCCAATTTATTTATTTTATAATATTGAAGAAAGGGATTGATTGGGAAAACCATCATAAATTTTATTAAAAGAAAAACTTTAAAAACGTCATCATATTAGTCCACTAACTTTATACATCAGACCATGCGTTAAATCCGGTAGTTCTGATTTCCTGGTTAGTGGCTTATGATGTTGGCGAAAACTTCACGCTTTTTTCGCTTATTGGTATTTTTTTTTAATACAATCATGTTCTACGATTTCAAGGCAACTAAATTAACTACAATTTGAGCATAAAGTTTGGTCTGTAGATGTAACAGTTTTCTGAATACCCTTGTTTAAAAATTAACTAATATACTTTTTGTTTTACAAAAAGTTGAATTAATACTAAAATAACAAAAATAGACAATTTGGAGTGAGAAGTCATTGGGCCAAAAGAAGAAACTAATGGCATCAGATAGGAGGTCTATATTCCCCCTTTTAGGCTGGAGGAGTAATTTTTCTGAAAATTGAGTTGATATAACTTTTTTCAAAGGCAGAAATCCATCCTCTAGTCTTTGAGAAAATTGGAAACAATACAACTACTATACTTGTTTTTAGACTTTAGACAGAAAGAGCAGTTTCCGCAAAACCAGTAGATCCAAATTTGTTGTCTAGTTTAAGTCCGATAGGCTAGTTTCAAGCTAACTGAATTTTCTTACATAATATGGTTTATTTGTCTCCAAGTTGTGATTTATATTTATGAGAATAAACAAATAAAAATAATGTTATTTAGTTTTTATTTTAATTTAATTTTTAATTTTACAACTTAAGTTTTTAAATATATTTTAATATCACGACGCGTTTCGGAGGTATTCCACCCGATGATGGAGAAACACCTCCGAAACGCGTCGTGATATTAAAATATATTTAAAAACTTAAGTTGTAAAATTAAAAATTAAAATAAAAACTAAAATAACATTATTTTTATTTGTTTATTTTCATGAATATTCTTAATTTTGAGTCCAATCCCGTCTCTGTGCACCTAATACTATCCGATTTTTCTGATTTTTAGACATCCTGTGTTCGGCGCTGGAGTTATTAAACTTTGATTAATAATTAAATCATCAAAAAATAAACAAACATGCGAACTACCGGATTTAACGCATGTTCTGATGTATTACGTTTCTGGTGTTTTTTAAATTGTAGGAAGTAATTTCTCAAGAACCTGACGTGATAGAGAAATTTTGAATATAGATTTAAATTAAGATCAAACCCCATCGAAAAAAAGAAAATTTAATTGATATTAACAGAACCTTGTCGACCAGTGTTATCGATATAAACAAGTTCTAAGTGCTATTTTGGACATAACCCACAATTTGAGTTTTCAAAGATAACACAAATTCCAAATTCCAATAATTTTGGAATCCTCAAACTACGAGTACAGATACAGATAGAAAAATTGAAAAATTTGAAAATTTCACAAATCTATTTTCTATTTTTTTTTAACAACTTTTTGAAACGAGTTTTTATTTGTAATTTGTGTCCATTTGTCTAATGCATTCTTAGTCTGAAATTGCCCAATTAACATTAATTTAAATCCATGCAGAAATTAAATACACATACATATTAAAAACAAAAAAATAACTAAAGTAACAAAGAGACTCCTTGCTAGAACTTAAAATAAAAATAAAATATAAAAAACATAGACAAAAATATGTTTCGTTATATTTTTATCCTTCATAAAACCTAACCTTTTAGTGTTCTCCCTTATTCTTAAAAAATAGATTTTTTTGTATATCATTTAAGAGCAAGCATATACGTAAAGTATAGTATGATGCAGTAATTAATGAAAATAAGAAAAAATAATAAAAACAAAAATAAATATCATATCAATTAATACAATTAAAATAAAATAGGATTAACTAAGAAAATTTAATAAAAAAAGCAAATAAAATTAAAAAAAAAACATATACCTAGGTTTCTTTTTCTGATTTTAAAATAAACTTTTACAAAAAAAAGAAAAGGCGAAAAAGTTAAAGAAAAACAACAATTTAATATCCTCCAACACTGCATTGATTTTCCGGCTTACTGCGTTCCTAAAACAGACAAAAACGAAAATAAAATTTAAAAAGAAATGTTCGTATTAAAAATAAAAATAAAATACAAAATAGAACTGCTATTTCCCTCACAACAAACTTATTACAAAAACAAAAATAATATAAATCTTAAATATATATTATAATATATAATTTAATTTAAAAACTGAAGAAAAAAGCTTTTTTTAAAAGGCATCTATGTAGTTAAAAGAAAAATATAATATTTAAGTAAATAAAATAACCAACCAGTAGTTTAAAAAAATATTTCTTAAAAACAAAAACATAAAATTTATCACTGAAATAATTTCGAAAACAAAAAATGAAAATAAAAATAGAAAAACTATTTTTAAGAAAAGACGTGTTAATTATTGAAGAAAAAATTGCCTTAAACAAAAACTAAAAAGAAATCTATTATATTGGAGAGAGAAAACATAAATTTAAAAATCAACAAAACAAAAATTACACTTATTTCAAACGACAAGAAGAAAATTAAAATGAAAATATCAAATAGAAGATTAAACAAGTTATATATAAATGAAAAATATATAAGTATATATTTAAAAAAAAAACACTTGCATTTTTATTCCAAAACATGCTGAACCTTCAGACGTTGTTCAACTTTTTTCCTTTTTTTCTTTTTTTCCGGTGAGTTTGATTAAATTTTTCTAGCTTATCGGTGCGGGAGCTCCAGAAACC
Source organism: Eupeodes latifasciatus (assembly GCA_920104205.1). Taxonomy (NCBI): domain Eukaryota; kingdom Metazoa; phylum Arthropoda; class Insecta; order Diptera; family Syrphidae; genus Eupeodes; species Eupeodes latifasciatus. The sequence continues at coordinate 143,127,269 of OV049924.1, read as the reverse complement.
AAGCTATCTGTAGTAAGTCTATGTTTTCTTGCAGAGCCGTTTTTAATTTTTTTGTTAAATATATATCTTTAGTATGCAAACACTTGTCGTTTTGCCATTTTCAGGCTGTGAAAGCAAACAAAAACTGGTGGTTTTTCACCAGTCAATTTGGACACCCCGAAATAAATAGTACCTTTATTTCAACCACATTTGAAGTTCCTAAAAATCATCCCAAATCATTCAATTTGCTTAATATTTCCTTGCCTTCCTTTATTATCTTAATATACCAAAATACCTATCTGCATAAATATGAGCATGGACTTTGTTTTTCATCGTGGTTAATCTAATATAAAACATGTTACGTTGACGAAACATTTAAAAATAATTTAAATCAACCCTAAACGGATTAAACCTGGCTTAGTTCATTCTTATACCGCTCATAATGTAACTTGTCCCAAAAAATATGAAATACTGGGAAAATTAACTAATTTAATGAAATGGTTTGTGCATTCGATTAGTTAGTTCAAATACACAAACCATTTTTTTACATAAATATTATTTTTCCAGTATTTTATACTTTTATTGTAATACAAATTTAATTTAACTAACAAAATGTAAATTTATATTCCATACAATTACAAATTGCTTAGTCTACCAAAAATCTTTTTTTTTTTGACACATTATTGTTAAAATTAGTTTAGAAACTAATTTATCTAAAGGAATATTTTCAAGACAAGTTATTTGTAAGTACTAAAAGAATACAGAAACCTTTTCTTTTGATAAATCATTTTCAAAAAAATTTTACGCTTCGCATGAAATTATATGCCTTATTACCAAAAATTACTTTTGAAGCCCTGCATCTCACGAGTTTGACATTTTCAACTGGCTGAATACTCGGTTTCATTTGACATCTTAATTTGAGAGCTTCTATTAAGCATTCTATCAATAAAATCATGCAAAGCTATAGCTAAAATCCTCCCTCGATCTCACATGATTGAAATTTCAAGACGCCCTTAAAATATCCAGACATACGCTAATATTTCAAGACCTTTTATAGTATAAGACTTCTCTTGACATTTCAAGACCTTCCCTGGAATCTCCAGACACCTCCTGATATTTTCAGACCTCACTTGAAATTTTCAGAGCTCGTCTAAAATTTTAAGACTCCCCTAGAAATCTCAAGACCTATCTTGGAATACCAAGGCCACTCTAAAAAATCTCCATACCTCTTTCGACATTTTAAGACCTCTCCTTATACCATTACATCTCCCTTGATTTTTGAAGAACTCCCCAATATGTGCATACCTCCGTTTAAATTTCAAAACCTAGCCTTGTATCATCAGACCTCCCTTAATATTTAAATACTTTTCGTAATATTTCAAAGTCCTCTCTTGGCATTTCAGGCCCCCCACTGATGTTTTCTTAATAACAACTAACACACGCACTTATGATGAGCCTATGATTGTAGTTTGAAGCTTACTATAAGCTTACTACTTTCTGAAAATTCTGAAGTGTAAAAAAGTCATTTGAGTCAAAAATGTATAATTTAGTTTTCACGCTTCTAGACTAGTTGAAAAATAAAGAGAAGTCTGGAGATTTCAAGGGAGGTCTTATAATATTTTAAGATTAAGGATTGTAGGATATTCAAAGGGAGGTCTTGAAATATCAAGATAGGTCTAGGTATTTCAGGGGTGGCCTTGAAATATCGTTACCCGTGGCGTTATGGTTAGCGCGTAGGACTGAAGACTGTATAACAGGTCTTGGGTTCAATCCCTGCCTGTGCCAACCTAAGATTTTGTGTACGGTTTCTATGTATCTGTTGCGAGGAAACCTGGAACGGTTGAGAGTTGCAAGTTACTAGATTCTCTGCGAGCTCAGTTGCGCCACCTCATTTAATTAAATTTTATACAAGTGTGTTCAAGTTTTGTTTCTAGAATTTTAGGGCTGCTGGTTGAATTTGGTGCCACTTAAAATGTCTTGGAGACCAAAATTCTCAATTCAATCACAGCTCACTTAATGTTTCATTTATATATGTAGATAGTCCCTATTTTCGTTTCATTTCCCTTGCCCTACAACAAAAAAAAGTGCCAGACGAATTATTTCGAAATCAATACTTAAACACCTCAACATACCCTATAGTAAATTTTGGTTACATAGGGTCATTCATTTAGTGGTTTTGAGTTGGTA